>OX376649.1:35000-1235000 GCA_947386135.1 Melanchra persicariae | reverse complement strand
TTGTTACTGCGTTTCGAAGCAACGATTTAAATATAATTACTGTGAAAAGAAGAATGTCTCAATTTGCCAACCCATCTTCTCCTTTGGTCCTTTAATTAACCCTTCCATCGCAAATATGGTGGTCCTTCTGCACACAATTTACTAGTTAACCCGTCAAAATCATATGACAGGCGCCAGTCAAGCGCTGTTCGTTCTAAATTTATATAAAGCGATCGACAGTGACGCGATATGGCAACGTGATGACTGCGTGACGTGTGCGTGACGGCTGCGGGACGGCTGCGTGACGGGCTGGTTGTGACGCTGACGACTGTATGGAGCAGGAATGTGAGAGGATTTGTCTGCAGTTACGTGATGAATTGTTTGGTAACGATGATAGGATGCGAACTTCAGTTTGATTTTACTGGTATTCTTTGGAAGATTGTATCAAGTCTTGCTTTGAAACACAAAATCATAAGATGATTTGGATCTATGTTTGCTCTGTGAGGTTTTTCAGTAAGATTTTGTATTTAGATGTGATAGGCCTCCTACAAGATGGACCGATGACTTGTTGAGAGTGGTTGGTAGCCGATGGATGCGAGACTCACAGGACCGGTTGTTGTGGCGACACTTGGGGGAGGCCTATGTCCAGCAGTGGACGCCTTTCGGCTGAGATGATGATGATGATAGGTTTGAAAATGTTTTACAAATATGTTAGGTACGTTGGTACGAGAAAGTTAGAAGTGACTACATATGCGTGATTGCTTACCTAACTCTCGGAAGTCATGGAACAGTTTAGATAAAGATTTTAATTAATAGAAACTTTTACAGATTAATTCAAAACAAGACATCTCCCTGCAGATCAATAGCCCTTCTTCATTGATTACCATTACAATCTCAAGCAGTAATTAATGTAGCTGTTCTCCAGCGAACAGGTCCGTGGGTTTATTGTTGAAGACGGGGCCTCTGCCGTGCACGTTTGCACAATACCAGTTATGCATGACATTTACATACAATACTGTGGGCTACTGGCAGTGCTGGCTGATTTGCAGGTACCTGATGCCGTAGTGGAAACAATAATAAGTTCTTCTGCTGAAAGATGCAAGTGTGGACACTCAAAAAATGTTTTCATAATTTGCGAAAGGGTATTTTCCAGAAAACAAATGTATTTGGACGGGCCAAATAGTTTTTTGAAGTGAAAACTTCTTTAGCGGCGTTGTGCACTTTTTGGGATGGGAAAAAAAATGTTAAACTCGCGTCAGGACACGTGACCTGATCGAAAATTCGTAAGACGGAGGGTGGTGTTTAAAATATGGAAATTTAACAAAGTGCATGTTCAAGTTTTCAATTCTGTTGGCACTCCCAGAGTGCAACCCGTTGTTTTTTTTTTAGTTTCAGGATTATGGTAACTGTTCAAACATTTTTTCTTTTGTAACGTAAACCTAAAATAAAGAAGAAACAAGTGACCCCATCAGCCTTAAATCCTGGGTACCAATTCTACTCAGTTTTTTAACAACAACGTTCGCAATCGCATTTCGTTGTCAGCCGCAATCTGTCAAAAATGTAAGGAAATTAAGACAGCAAACGTTGCTTAAAAATAGTAGAATTGGCCCTCTTAACTTTGATGCGCTTTTTCTGTCAATTTCTATTGATTGGAAAAGCAAAAGATACCTGTCCAATATTATTTGAAAAATCTATCTGACGATTTCATTAACATTATTAATTTACATTCAGGAAATTACCCTATTATCGACCTAATAGAAAATCGTTCTCATCGCTAATCTCTTTCTTTTCTATGCAGTCGTACAGACACCGCGTTTTAGGTATGTATTTTCAGTGTATTAATGGCAATACAGGCTCTAGTTTTCCGTAAGCTTATCTATTTAATTAAATCTGTTGTAAACGTCATGTCAATAAGATTGGTCGCAATTGTCTTGATAGTAAAATTAGATTAAGCGATTAAATTTGAGTTTACCAGGCTTCCAGAAACCAGCATCGGCATTCAGAGACTATTTTCTATTCTTCGACTTTAGACTTAAAGGCTCAAAGACTTTTTCAGTATAATTTGACATCATCAAAGTCGAAAAACCCATTTCTCGAGTCAGTACTTCCCTCATCTATGCAATATGCATGTAATCTTTATAAAGAATCCTTCGAACGCCACCTTACCATAAAGGCAGGTACTCACCAGGGGGGGGACAGAGCCTAATAAATGACATTTCAAAAAGATGGTAGCTCTATCTGTTACTTGGGTGTGTAACGAAAACTATCATTAGTACTCATTTTTTTACAGATGGCGCTGCATTCTTAAATATATTTGTTCCTAAAATATTTTAGATATTCAAAGTGTTGTTAAAAAGGCGTTCATTTAAAAAAAAAACGAATAACTTATTTAACCAAATAAATAAAAATATCATACATATAAATATTCTAATTTGTTACATAAAATTAAATATTCTAATTTGTTACATAAATATTCTAATTTGTAACATTACTTCCTACTTCTCAAAATGGCGCGATGGCGGCTACTTCTTGTGTAGTTCTCTGTTCCATTTTGTGTATTTTTGCTGTGAAAACCTCCCTCCCTCCAGTAAGTTGTCGAGTCGAGCCCTCTGTTCCTCCAACTTACTGTTTCTTTATTTATTGTAAAATCTATTAACAATAGATTATACAATAAATTGTGTTGGGTTGGTTTTGCTACAACATGAAGAAGCCGCTATAGTAGGTACTATCTAGGTATAGGTAGGTATATATACTGTGATTAGATTAGTTTCGGATCCAATATCCAGATGGAGCTCGTGTTCAAACATGATTGCCTTAGAAAGTCTGAAGATATATACTCTTTGGTACTCACTAAACAATGTCATCAGAAACGCCATTGATACCGCATCATGGTGTTCACAGGGCGTCCGCGGGGGTGCCGAGGTAAGGGCGGGGGGGTTGAGACTGCGAGCCTTAAGTGAATGCGAGCAAAACGAGGGGGCGACACTGTGTTGATGCTGATTTACGCGCTGCCCCGCGTGCTCTACTGGCCCGACTGACCGCTCAACGACAATGGAGTGGAGTTGCGACTGTGACTAATTTTTTTTCGTGTAAATCTTTTTGTGGTAGTGTTTTGTTGTGCGTTTATGTTAATTTTAAAGGTTTTACATTTCTTAATGAGATATTTAGAATTATGATTAATCTGGTAATTTTCGATGAGGTACGGCATTCACGGCCCATTATAATTCAAAGATAAGCAGCCTTATTCATAAAACTTTTCACCATAGGCTTAGTTGATTGGCTGAAAACAATCAACTTATGGGTTCTTAATAAAAATATTTTTTAAAAAGTGGAATTTAAAATCTGCTAAACAGTGCTTTTATTTTATTTTATTTTACAGTTTTAGGAAAAACCTGTAATTGTGTCCCTGTTAATTTTCAATTGCAAATATACTCCATTGGGAAGACTTTTTTTTTTTTAGAGGATGGGAAATCGTCAAATGACCCCTCCCGCTCTGGGTGGAGCGGCAGGGAGTGTCAGACTATTACTGACTAAAACCCACCCTTAGTCCTCCTAGTGCCTTTCTTTCCAGGGCCCATTGGGAAGACTAGGCATTAAAAATAGCGACATAAGCGAACATAAAAAGTAGTCAATAATGTAACTTTGCATAAGACTGTTCAGGTTCACGGCTTGTAAGATTAGTAATAAAAAAATCAAACACATAACTGATGTGGTATCGAGACGCGTCAAAGGAATGTCGTCTAAGCAGAAACTGCAAATTACCAATAAAAATTATTTACATATTTATTAAAAGATTACTCAGAATAGCAGCATTATAAATAGGTTTTAATTTGATAGAACTCATTACATGGGTATATTAATTATCTCATTAAATACGGGAGCATAACTTAACTGACGTTTAATGTCGACTAGTTTTCTCATTGCTGTAATCTTAATACAGTTGTATAATCATAAAAATTATGTAAACAAAATCCGTTACATGAAAAACGATGAAACGACGAAAATGTTTATTTTTTTAAATAAATAGCTAGTCTCTTCTGTCATGATTTCGACCTAACAAAACCAGTTATTGTCAAAAATTAATTAAAGCATAAAAAATATCTACACCTCATCGACTCCACGGCTTCCCCTGTGCCATTATTTGAGACAGGATCGCGAGCTGCAGATAGCGCGGCGGCAGACATTTTTTGCATCTTTTTTCGTCTGTCTGTTTTTGTTTTGTGTCCACATGCGCTAATACTGAGACGATCGGCTGAGTCGCTCTTACAACTGCTATTTTTACGTTTTACCCTCTAATTAACAAGAAAATAGCACAAAAAGATAGTAGAATGTATGCTTTATTAGTGTTCGTAGCGAAATCTGACACCGTTGATTATTTTACCTGAAGCATCTGCTGCTAGCAGGTGGAGCTCCGTCCATCTGTTTAGATACCACTATTTTTATACGTCAATGTGTCGTCGATGCTCACCGATAAAACCCTTTCACAAAACGAATAATAATTCAGTACGCCAATACAAAATTATACACTTGCAATATAGTTTACAGAACCGAATAAAGTCATCGAGTACAATCCAGCCTGACACACAAATAATTCTTAAAGGATTATTAACTCAAGGAGCAACAAAATCGAACGCGTTAATAGCATCGAGTTGTAATTTACATAAACAATTTCATATACAAACGACTCCCTGTTGAGTGAACTAACAAATATTACTCGCTAATTATTTTGCTCAACATTACCTCTCGACACTAAGTAGACACGCCGAGTCGCGATACGGTGCTCACCTGCTCATTACGGAATTTCAGCGAACGATGCGCGTGCGCACGCATGCTCCACGTTCCAATTTTTAAATTTTAAACGCATTTCGTCGCTATCTGTCATCGGGAACGGACGCGGCGACTGTATTGGTCCGCGGAGGGATCGATTAAATCTGCCACAGTGCGGTGGCCATTAAAATAAAGTGTCCCTTAATAGTCCTCGATAATACTGAAATTGAAGAATTTTATTTTTATTTTCACTTACAGCTGTGCCAGATAAGGAATGTGTTATCTTATGAAATATCATAATTTGCATACGTTGCTAATGTTGAAAGAAAATTAATCGTCTGCCTGCCTTATTGAGCATTAAGTATTCGATTTCGGTTATAGAATATCGATAAATAACGTATGTGCGTCTGTACATAGTGAACACGCGATATTTCAACCAACATTGTAATAACGGGTAAGGGCTCAGCGGTATGCAGTAATTGCAACAGATCTCGACGAAATTACTATTTATTGTATTCATATTATATTACCGATGATAACCCGATGGTTTAGGATGTCTTGTGGAAGTAATTACCGTGAATTAAGTCTAAATCAAGTATAATAATTTCCACAAACTTGTAAGATGTGGAATTTATCATCCGGCGTCGAATGGTCAAAGGTCATGTTCAATGGAACGTAAATACACGCTCGTACATTGAATATTCAACTTATTGACTGATATTACACGCTTAACATCGCTTTACATAGCCTAACTACGAGTACAGAACGGGTTGCCTGTGACTATTCACATGTTTTCCATTTCTTGTTAGTTCAACTTCCATTGCTTTAATTCCTTAAATCTGTCAGGAAGTTCAATGTTCCCGATAAGTAGCGTATACATAGAGGTACGTAAAAGCAGCAGAGAGGCTCTCAAAGGGCGTATAATGGGCCGGTAATAGGCCAAAACGGGCACAACGCGTGTAAGGCCGGTTAAAGGCCACTTACTACAGCAGCTAATTAGAACTAACGCACACGTTTACTGTTAAGTTTTAGCTTAATGCGCTACTAAAGTTTGAGTGGATGTTTGGATGGAAATATATTATTTGGGTTTTTTTTTGCGGGAATTATGAGGCGGTGGTGGTCCAAAGGCTGCAAGAATTGTTTGGACACAATCAAAATAGAAGTCGTCGGTTGAACATTTTCAGTGGCGACAGGTTAAAAAAGTCATGATCATTAGAGTGACCGTCATCATCATCATCATATCAGCCGAAAGACGTCCACTGCTGGACATAGGCCTCCCCCAAGTGTCACCACAACAACTGGTCCTGTGCGATTCGCACCCATCGGCTACCCGCGACCCTCACCAGGTCATCGGTCCTCCTTGTGGGAGGCCTTTCAACGCTGCGTATTCGGGTACGCGGTCGCCACTTCAGAATTTTCCGTCTTCATCGACCATCTGTTGTGCAAACAATGTGCCCTGCCCACTGCCACTTCAGTTTCGTGACCCTTCGGGCTATGCCGGTAACTTAACCAAATTAGGATGGAATGGTTACGATATTTCTGAAACTTCTGGGTCAGGGGAGGTAAAGGAAATATCGCTGTACGACAGTAACCTAGAATTTAGTGGCCCAAAACATTGCCAGTTCCACTGCATCTTTGGTGTCAGTGCATAAGGTGCTGCATGTTTGCAATTTCTAATGAAGCTTAAATTAGCAACGCTACCTAAAATACAATTTGATAAATCACATCCGACAACTATTAAAACTGTACCAGCTAAGTAAACTCCTCTTACAGTTTTAGACCAATAGTTGGCACTTAATACAACAGTCACTTGCTTATGAGAGCATTTCTCTAGCTACACTTGGCGCATATGGGAGGCATCGGCCTTGACCATGGCTTTATAGGACATGACCCTAAGCGTATTTCATGGCTGCAAGCATCTTATCATGAAGTTATTGCTAAACTTTACATGACATATTAGTGAAACAAGCTGTTATTCTTGATTGGTTTCAAGCAAGTAGAATGAAAAAAGAAAAAGTAGATTCCTAATACTCTTTTACTGCAAGGAGGTGGAGTCTCCATGACAGACAACAACATAGCAGTCTGGACACCCTCGACATTAGATAGCCAACTCAACCAGCAAACCAGCTAATTAGGATATTTATCTCAAGCAGGAGAAGGAAGAAAATCTTCATCATTCTTGACCAATGTACTTGGGCTCAGACCAACGTGTTTTCTTCTTCGATTCCATCAATCGTTACGCTATCACTGACTTTCTTTTCTAACATATAATTCATCTTCACAAAAACTATGATGACATATTTTAAGTGTCAAATGAAGCACTCTTACGTATGCCATTGAAACATCACCAAAATTACCTGTTATTTTCCTAAAAGAAGTGACAGCTAAAAACACAATTCTATCACTACAACCCGACATATCACATGTGCTAGATTCTTCCACAATATCTAGACATAAGATTCTCACATTGATTGATTTGGTGATTGACAGCTTGCGGTATCTGGTTGAGTGATGCTCATGATGTGCAGAGATAAGTGGAAGGTCGAATATACTGATAATGGATGCATTGGTATAGTTACGTAGTTATTTTGGACTGTCTGTGTCTGGCTTCTTTGTTATGAGAGTAATTTTTCAACTAGATATTATGTCGATATGAACGATAGATTGACGATTGTTTTATGTCCTTATGTGGTCGTCTCCTCCAATTCTTCATTGTATCAGGACCAGTAGCCCAGTGGTAACAGCTCCGACTTACGTGTCTTCTAAGGTCGTGGGTTCGAACCTAAGGCTGGAGATTTCATTTGTGTAATTTATTTTATCAAAACTGCATTAAAAACTGTGAACCAAGGAATCTTGAGAAAACCTGCATGTTCTAGAGCCAATTTAAAGACGTGTGACATCCACTAACCCGAGTTAACCCCACTCCTTTCAAAGAGGAAGCCTATGTTCCAGTAGAAGGAATGATGAAGCTTGAATATGCTTGCTTCCTTCAAAATCGGGAAGGATTTGAACTCACGACCTATCTATCCCACGCCAGTTATGACACCTATGCTCAGCGGTGGACATCAAGTTAATGTCATACCAGCTTTGCAAAAATTGTAAAACCTAAAAGGGAGAGCGATCGTACTTATAAATAAATACTGTTTTAACGCACTAGTGTGTGTAAGTTAGCACTTAAACCGAGCTAATGATTATAAATGATGTGGTATAGGCTTAATTTACTAAATACGCAATGTTTTTATTGCCATTTTTGTAGTAATTACCTTTTTACCTGTAACCCAGTAATGTGAGCGAGCATAAGTGTACCTACTGCATTAAATTATTTTTATATTGTGTGTCGTTTTTATTGTCTTGCATACACACTATCGTACTAGATGTATGGAATGAAGAATTTGAAAGTAGCTGATTGAAATTGAATCTTGCTTTCTTGATATTTTATCAAACTGTATTAAGGCCTGAAGGAGGTTCCTGAGTAGATAATGATGGAAAATTGACAAGTTCCCTATTTCAGAATGTAATAAGGGAGCCCAAGGAACTGTTTCTGGAGGTGATTCTTCTTATGGTACCTTTTTACTTAGAATATACTTGCAAACAACTTTTTTTTTTTAAATGCCATTTTTATGGCCCTTGTCATAATCTTAATTGGCCAGTATCCATTAGTTTCAAGATATGTTTTACGATTGACTACGTTTATGAAAACATTCGGCTATCTCATAAACATTTAAAAAAAATACAACGTATTATCTTCATTACATACTTTAAAGTATCGTAGATAAAAGAAATAAAACTTTAATATTTCTAATTAACAAGTGGCCGGCAAGATAAAGCTACCAGCAACAACCTATTAAAATAAATGTTGCCATGTGGAAAAAACTATCGTGCAAAATATGACAGACGGCTGTACTGAATGTATGTTATACTTATAACTGTAAGTTCATTTGGTGGCGATAACATAGGAAATTTACGACTTCCCTTCAGCGGGGTTGCCAGACGACGAGTAGGCTTTTGGATAAATTATTGTAATATGACGCGGCCTTGATAGACTCAGGCTGGTACCAACTAGAATAGAGGACCTTGAACGAGCTCGTCTGAGGCCCGTCAATTAGCAACTATTTGATATGTGAGTTACTGCTGGAGTTTACTTTAATAATGATAATATTCTTGGTTGGTAACGGAAATTGCAGAGTCGCTTTGCATTTTTCGGAAACCGATACTTTAAGGATTAATGTTTGGCGTAGGTAATTATGTATGTTGCTGATTATAGATTGACTAAGTCATCTCGTTCCAAGTTGTCTGTATGTACATGCACTGTCATTTTTTCTTCTTCGAATAGGTACCTACAGAAATTCTCCAAGTTTTCTTGAAGTTATGTTCAGTCCAAAAAATTACTGAAAAAAAATTCAGAATATCAGATTTTTACGACAAACTATTTAAATAAACACTGGTACTCTACGACTTTCTCGAATCTCACAAGTTTGGCTCGCTCATAAAAATTGCAACGAGCTCACAACTAACGTGCCGAAATGAACCAAACAAAAACACAGCTCATGCCAATTCATTAAAACTTTCCCTCTGATGACCTCCGTCGCAACACCTACTATTTATACCGGGATGGTAGAATTTTCTCCCGACTGGCAACACTAACGGCGCGACAACGAGCCAAAGTTAGATTGCAAGAGGCTATAACCCCGCTTTTCCACTTCAATCTCCCCTATAAGATGAGAGGTGTTTGCGAGATGGCGGCTAGAATTTTTTTCTTGACGCGGATAATCTAATTTGGGTAGTAAATGTTTTTATTAATAAATAAGGCGGGGATGAAAGGCGTCGTGGTGTCTTGAATGTGTAAGATAAAGGAGAGGCTTCGTGAACTTTGCTCCTAAGATACGAGTAAAGGGTCGAAAACTTTGAATGGACAAATTAATTCTTAAGTAATTTTGATACTGAAATCCTTACTGCTTTGCGTCATCGATAACTTTGGCTCCTAAAGGGCCACAGTAATGGTCCTTTGGGCACAGATTATGACGTAGATGGCAATGACATCGTTCTGTAGCAACAATTCCAAGCTTTAATGAATTAGTAGATTTCACGGGGTTTTTGCCAATCAATCGAGCTAAGTATTTAGCATGAAATAAGCCAGTTGTTGAAGATAATTCGAACATCCATTATGTTAAAAAGCCGACAAACGGACAGACACATACGAGTGATCCTATAAGGACTCTATCCTTATAGGATCACTCGTATGTGTCTGTCCGTTTGTTGGCCTTTTTTTTACTAAGTAGCCCGGGTTCCACCAAAACATTAAGTTCGAAAAACTGATAAGTAAGAGGCCCAGGAGGTATTATCTTTTAAAGCATGTTTGCATGCAAAATATGAAGACTAGAATAAAATTTATCAGCAACTCATTGCATTAACTTCTCCGTAACAATATAGCTAGCAGCCTATACCTAAGACGACAATACGCGAACTCCAATACCTACTGCAAAAAGAAGTAGGTCTCACCAAACCTGAATACCCATCATTCCCTTACCATCAAGTTTATGTAGAACAAACCGCATTATCTAGTGATCAACGAAACTTTCCCACAAGATCTTGATACAGATTTATTGATGGCCAGAATCAAAAGTTAGCATCGTACTGGACACGTCTTGTATCAAGACATGTATCTCGGATCCGCGATGTGTTCCGTCGAGTTCCAATGCTATTCCACAGACAAGTTTAAGGGCCAGGTCTTAGATAAGGATGGGCGTTAAATCTGCAGGTGTCTTACTTTTGTGACTATTTCGTTTCATATGTTTGTTGTATGCTTGGATCTGATGAGTGGTTTCTTTGGGAAGTCTTTCACGTGTGTTAAAAAAACTTTACCATACCTTTGTCATAGTGTTATATTGTGGTCACCGACTTTTAGGTAAATATAGGACTTCATTTTCTTCCCGACATATTTCCGGCTTGTATTTGTGTTGCTAAATTTCATATCTGTAGGCAACATTTATTCGTATTTCAAGTCTAAAACTCGTCTTATCAATTTTCTTGAAGCCTTTAACAAGAAACCGCCAATCTCCAAATTTAACTACAATGTGCAGGAATCTTCTGGGCTCACTCGTTCCATTGTAGACCTCACCCGTTCTTTTGCATCAGAGCTAGCTCATCAAAAAAATAAATAAAAAAACAAAACAAATGAAATAATAACTTTAATTAATTATAATGAAATACTATTAAAAGTCCCAATTCGTCACACTGTAGCAGAGTAAAAGCAAACCGTATCTCTTACAAAGTTACTACAGCGACGTTTCGACACTGGCAGCGCCATCTAGTTGCGTAGAAACCAACTAACAGTTACGTTGTGGCGAAAACATTAGTTTTGTCAGTAGTTTGTTTTGGAAATAACTGTTTATTGAATAAACGTACGAATAATTGTTTTAGAAATGATAAAATACTTTCAGTTTTTAAGAATGAAGACATTACATATTCTAAAGTAACCTAAAAAGAACTCTCAAACAAATGTTTATACAAATGCGTTGAAACTATACAAATTAGCTACTTCAAACTACAAGCAGGCAACAAAATGTATGCAGGTAGGCTTTGATTGACCCTGTGGGTCCTTCAAGCAAAAGAAAAAAATGGTCATTCTTGTAGGCAAAAATCTGCAAGCATATTTTTATTTATTCATGTTTAATTAAGCGAATCGTGGCTGGATGGCCATTGTCCGACTTACCTGCTCGATTTAAATCGCCCGCAACCGGTTACCGGCCCGTCAACCGACTTTTATTTTCAACAAAATTTATTTACCAAAATATCACGACACGAATCATTCATCACATTAAGAATACCCTCAAAATATCATCTTCTACAATATCCTTCACACTTCTTTTCACTTTTACACAATGTTTAAATAGTTTTACAAAACTATTTTATTTTATTTTTGGTCAAAGAGCAACAACACCGGTACCAGCCATTTTGTTTTTGACAGACCTTCTTAACTGTCGTGAAATATGGAAAAGGTATACCTACCTACAGCCTAGTTCAAGTTTCGTTCATTCCGTTTCGATTACATGTCGCATCGGCGACGTTCGAAATTCGCGCCGCGCGTACTTATCATAGAGCGCGGGCCGCGCGTCTGCTGCCGAAGCTAGCGTTGTCCGTCAAACACCGGGGGCGGGCCAAAGGGACGGGCCTCGGAATACATTCGGCTAACTTCGGAGCGCACGTCTCACTCTGTAGATCGCGAAGTGAGCTGAGTCACAAACAGGCAACACGCTCACGTACTATTGTTTTAATTCGTGTTTCTGCAGAAATAACGATTGGTAAGTGATTTTGCAATCATATTTTAGGGTTAATGGTGTCTGTGTTCATTGTTGAGAACGCGCATTGAGTAATAACAGGATGTGGCATCAAACAAGATTGTGTTATTGTTCAACTAGCGTCTGTACTTTTTAAGTGTTTTTGACAAACTTCTCAATCATGTTTTACGAGACCAAAACTTGAATGATACTCAGAAAAATAGTCTTGCTCATGATTACAACTTGAAACTGCTTTTAAATTGTATTTTAATAAGTTGAGTTGAATAATATTTAACATAACCTCAAAGTGTCACTTACATTTACTCTATTGCTCAATAGATGGCGCTGGGTGCAGGAGGCGGAGCTTGCTAACTGCCACACTAGCTGGACGTATGTCATTTGCGATAATTGAAGGTTAGTTCAGTATTGTCGAAAATTTTAGATAAGCGTTGTTTATTTTATGATGACCCCCGTTCACCCCCCTCGGGTTATAAATATGGGGTTCTGGATTGGCAGGCAAGCATTTTTAATCCCTCTATTTACTGGTTATAAAATATGAGATAAGTTTTTGTTTTAATGAAATACAGTCGGCGCCATAACTTTTGTATTTAATTTTTTGTCATAAATTATATTTTTATCTAGTGAATAAGTTTAACGTTGCTACTTATTACTGTTATCATATTTTCTTGATTTATATTGATAAGAAAATATCAATGTCGACATGAATTTATGGTTTTGGTGCATTTTGCTGAAAAAAGGGAAGTTCGCAGTACATTTGACTTGTTAGTTGTCAGCTACAACTCCGTGAGACGTCGAGAGTGCGTACAGCGCTGATCAACTGCGCCTTTGTAGCGTCTTCAGAGAAAAATGTGTAACGCCTTTTTGTAAATGTTAATATTTTTTTTTGGAATAAAGTTATGAAACTAGTTTCAGTAAAACACTGTTAAAATTATTGAAATTAGGTTGGCTTTTTCTGTCTCCAAACTTTAAGACGTATGGGTTTTTGACTTTTGAATAACATTCATCTAGACACTGGATAACTTACTTTAAAAAAAAGATACAAACCCGAACTTCTTTATTTATTTTTTTACCATTCGAAGGTCACATGTCAACAGTCCCACAGGTAGACCTAAACATCTTGATCTCCAAAATCAAAAAATAGAAATTATTATAATACTTAAACAAAAAACTGTCGGTGCCTTGCGGACCGTCCAAGGCGTTGTTGGGGGCCGTCTCTTGACAGATTTATAGCGTGCGTGGCTGTTACTCGTACGCACTCTGTGTCCCCCTCCCTTACCCCCCTCGCCTGCCCTTCGCGACCCGCACGCCATCCCCTTCTCACGAAAATTAAATCGTTCCATATTTGAAATTCTTTTAAATCCCACACCGATTGAATTTTTGTTCCTTTTTTTAATTTTTGATATCTTTTTATTTATGACACCTGAGTTTTGTTGGTGACTGTACAGTGACGTTGAGTAGTCTTCCTACATATTTATTAACTTTTTTGTGTGTTGTTAGAAAATACCTTAAGCCATGCGGATGGAGCACACTACATAGTTTTAATCCATATTAAAATTAAAATAAAAACTTCATAAATTCGAAAGTATTATCTCTGTCTGCAGGACCGTTTGTTACATCTTCAGGTCGTAAAGGCTGAACAGATTTGTATGAAACTTGGCACACGATTAGACCGTGTCCTAGAATAGGACATGGGATACCTTTCATCCCGGGAGTAGGTACAACAGCCAGCTTTCTTGATATAATTTTGTAGTGTTCAATAAAATATCTCACACATTTTCTCATGTACCTACCTATCTAGTCGTTAATTAACATAATCCTGCCACCTCAAAACTATCACTTCGAGTTCGTATCCATTTAAAAGCGAAATTCCCTAAAAAGATTTATGACTAACCGATCCGGCTTTCTTACACGAAAAAAAGCCACGACTTTTTTGTAATGAAAGCAAAAACTTAAAATTTACGATCGTCACAAACAATGATAGTAATGCATCACTCGTCATAATGGACAGATTACGTCTGTCTGTCTGTACGCGACAGATTTACGACTTGTTGCATAATAGCTAACTGTTCAAGCATAAAAAACGTTGCATTCATTCAAATTTCAAACATAGAAACGGTTCTGTAATTATAATTTGAAATTAGAAGTGAAGTGGTAACGGTTTTGGTTTTTGAAATTAGAATTTGATGAGTGGGCCAGTTTTAAGTTGGAGTAAATTAGAAAAGTTTTCTGTCTTTTAAGTGATGGCCGATTTTTCAAGTCTAATTACTTTTATCTGATAAATTACGTTTTGACAGCTTTTTATAGAAAATAAGTACCCATGTCAGGTGAGCCCGCCATATTAAATGGTGCCAAATTATCTGACTTGAAAAATCAGCTCGGAGATACCTATGGATCCATGTAAAATATGTAACCTCTGCTGATAACAATTTACCTCATTTAATCAAAAGCAATAAAAATAAGTAAAAGTCACCTTTCCACAAAAAAATTATTCGTCAAATGTTTCGAAGTAGTTAAGGGTTTTCCCAACGGACATAGCGCCTTTAAAAAGTTGACGAGACTTTATTCAAATTAATATGAATCTATAAAGAAGACAAAGATTCACCACAGGTCAACATCAATGATAAATCTTCTAGATTTATTGATTGGTTCTACGAATCTCAATGTAGGTGATTTATGATTATTTTTTGTTCCAGTTCTGTATTAGGTAAATGTTTAGATAGAAGACGAACAACTAGGTGCACTTGAAACATTTAAGAAACACTGTTTAACCAGGTAGGTAATCATGACAACTTGGAAAAAGGCATGTTTTTAAAAATAACACATGCTTGACTAGCTTACATCTTCGCATTACCTGCCTTTGGTACTTAGGTACTACCTGGTATTTTACTACTTTTGATACTTACGCTACCTCGTGCTTTAAAGATTTTTTTCTTTATGTTTCACTCTTACTAACACGCTTTCAAACCACACTACCAGTAACATACTCCGTCCTAAACATTGGTAATTAGTATTCCTAAATCAAAAACAATAAAACATTTTATAAAAATGTCAAAAATTCAATAAATCAAAATGGCCGTCACATACCCCACCATATACAGGTTGTTCAAAAACAAACGCACATTTATTTAGATACATATTAAGCTAATTAATAATAAATCCAGTGTCCCGGATTACGGTGACGCGCCGGGACAAATGTTTCCGGTCGCACACGGAACGGCTTTTATTTATTTTTATTATTTTTATTTACGAAATAAAAATTTATGGTCGTCGAGACCGCCTTCCGTGAGATTTAGCGAGTGTGTCATAGACTCGGGGAGCTGAAAACTCGATCTGAATTGAATTATGTACGTTTTTAATGGTTTCGCGGTTCGTACGTCGAAAAAGGTTGTGGTAATGTATTGGCGGGATTGTGTTTGTGTGATTTAAATTCATATTATCGGCAGACAAGTGGATTTTAGGCTGCGTTTGTATTTTTTTTTTTGCAATGTGTTTTCCTGTCTGATACATTTTTGTTAAGAGTTTTTCTATGCACTTATTTTTACTTCCGAAATTGATAACTTACTTTCGAATCTCTAGGAAAACCCACTATGCTAATATGAAATATGTTGAATGTAGAATTATTATAAAATATGATGAAGTTTCACAGTCAATTTGTCACAAAATTTATTTTAAAATTATATCTACCTACTACCTATCAAATCGTCGATGTTGTTATTAGTTTTTATATTATTCAATAATACAATTTAACAGACATCTATTTTAAGCTTTTTAATTCTGGAGTGGAGACTGGAGGTGTCACATTTTATTGATAAGCACTCAGTTGTGAATAAGTACCTCCTTAACGCAAGTAAGTATTTATGTTAAAAAAATCATAACAAAAAAGTGGAACAGTTTAAGAAACCAGGAAACTTCATGATTATGTAACCATAACGTCAGATATTTAATAAACTACAGCTTGAAGTTCCTGACCTTAAAGAAAATAGACCCGTAATGCGGAGTAATGCCGTAACACACAACACGTCTAATGATTTATTTCCGACACCACTTCACGAATGTAGCTCCATTTACTTTCCTTACCTTCCTAATATAGTCAAACAGCTATTGTTAAATTACATGAAACAATCAGCTTGTTAAACAGAGAAAGAAACACTATCTCCGTCAATTTATCTGCAGCCGCACGCTAGGACAAACACACAAGCACACATGCACGCAAACAATAACTTGTAATACAAGGCTGCGTACAAATTTAGTTATACACCCACTCGGGACCGACACGATTATTTATAATAAAACCCTTTTTTATACGATTTTGTTTCCGATTCAACATAAATAAGATATGTTATTTAAAGTCAATATATCACTTGACAGGTGGTAGGCAGCCATTTTTATTTTTACACACTAATTAATACTCAACAGCTTAAATAATAAAGGTGTTTTTCGCTTGGCGCGTGTATGTACTCGGGACGGGCAGACGTTTCATAAGATTTATACATATATCAAAGTAAGGCTTTGTGTGAATGTAGTGAGAGATTTTAATCAACGTCCGTATGCAATGGCAATAAGGGGTCCGGTTCGATTCCCGACTCGTACACTCGTACAGGACGGTTGATGCGATTAATTGAGTTTAAACGATTAATTAACGATTTCTTCATACAGATGTGTATCAGTTTCTTGAAGACGAGTCTTATTTTTGAGTGAAAATTAAAATGTCCGAATGTATTTGTAAGTCGAAATGTATTTAATACTTTTACGAATTGCTTCCGACTTGTTAACTGTAATGATAATGAATAAATCTTGTATTTAATTTATTTTATGTTTCGGCGTCCATTTTTATTCATTGGACAATCCATTGAACTAAGTGGGCAATACATCGATAATCAAAGTACAAGCATTCGTCCTTTAGGTCATGTAGTGACGTCACAGCGGCGGACATCTTGGATGAACGCGAAATAACAATGTTTAATAATAATAATGAAGTGAACCATCCTGTACATAAAACATGGCCACTAATCACAGGATATCGTCCACGTAATAGCTCCAGGAACAACATTACCGCAGTAATGATGTTGTAATTCATTGCAATAATTGTAATATACTGGCCGCCAACCACACCAACTTATTGAATACAAAACGACTGTAATGAAACATCGAACAAGCGTTAAAAGTATACATTTATACCAATAATATATGCAGGAGATTTATCATAAACTATGTTTGCAATAGTTTGAATACTAAGCCAGACCCAAGCCCTTAATAAAAGTATTTTACCCACTGCCAGATTACATAGAAGGTTATTGACTCCAAGCAAAAAATCTTTCGTAATTCGTGTAATATTTATGCGGAAACTGTACCAACTATATTACTTGTAATCATAAAATAACCGCCTTATCCGAAGCCAATGTGACTACTAACGCCATCTAGTGCGGCAATAAAAAAACTAATGAGCCTTTACTTGCTAGAGTTGAGCTATAAATTAGTCAGTTGCTATTCCCGGGTTAAAAACTCGAGTGTGTATTTTTGGGTTGTTTTTTTTATTTTTTTGTGAATAGTGTTGTGAGTAGTGATGGGGCTTCGTTTGGGCAGAGAGTGTTAGTGAGGCGCGTTGCGTCGGAGCTGACGCGGGGCGAGCGCTAATCGATGCGCGCCACTGCGCTGTCTTCCGACGGCGGCCATTACGCACCTTTATGGCCACCCAGCCCCCGTCCCCCGCGCCGCTCTAAGGCGGCACATGACGAATCAATATGCCGCCAACCGACTCAACACTTATTTATTTGACACGATTTATTAGCCGAATGCCTGTAAACTTTTATGCGCCCCTCTGTTCTCATCCCCCCACCCCGGCCCGAGAGGGATGCTTTATGATGGACACAGCAGTGATAAAATTCTATGTTTCGGCTGCCGTCTACTTTTATTGGGAATCGGAACAGATGTCTGGATGAGACTAGAGGGAGCGAAATTACTATTCGAACGCCGAATAGTAAGCGTTCCTCCTGTGTTGCTTTTACACTTTAAAAGAGGTAACATCTAGGCAATAACAATTTCTTTTTACAATTCGCTTCATTAATTACCATTTTATTTTGCCGGGCGGTGCAATTAACATTAGTTACTTTTTTACCGTCGCAAGCGCTCAGCGACCGCGGGCTAGAGACAAAATGTCGGCAGGAAATGTGTAATTTTTTCACAAATATTGCGGAAGGAAGACGCTGGCTTCCTCTGGGCTGTTTAGATGGTTTTTATGCTAATCGTGGAGATTTGCTGGGTTTTCTTTTAGCGCGACAATTATTCACGGTGTGCGGCCGCGGCTCGCCCTTTAAGAAATTAGCGGTAGGGAGACCACGCGACGCGGGCGCGGGAAATGTCCCTCCCACTCTATACGTTTAATCGTCAGCGCGCTTATCCAGAACAAAATACACTTTGTAAGAATCTCCAAAGAAGTCTTATACCCGTTTGAGGAAACTTTTTTTTTAAAAAGACATGGCACAAATAGCTTCTACCTAAATAATCAACTAACTAAGTAAATGACTTTATGAATGATGAAGTAGGAATGAATAGAAAAATAATTAGTTACAAGTCAATTGAAATGAATTACTCAATTTTACGCGTTACATCATTTGCATACTCAAACACCATCTGTATTCAGACGGAAATAAACTCTTTCCTTGAAGTTGCATACATGGCAGGCGATAAAAAACCAAGAAACCACAAACCATAGAAGGACTTTCAGGTAAACTACATAATTAGTGACGAAGCCCCATAAATCATTAAATTACGAGTAAACAAGTAGAAAATTACACATACCACGTTGGAAACCCCTCGCAAGCATCAGAATGCCTCGTAAGAACATATTAAAAGTATTTACAAACGCACAAACTCTGCAGCGCTGGCAACATTAGCTAACGCCGCACTTATTTTTTATGTCCCCAACGAATACTAAGCATGGTCGCCGTAAGTTTTAATGGACGATATACATGCATAACTGTGCTTTTACGAGTAGGTAAGGACAATGCTAACGACTTGGCACCAATAAATTAATTTGCCGATAAACACGAGCCCACCGGTGCCTCCTCAAACGGAAACGTGTACTTTAATTAAAAATGACCATCCCCTAATGACCTTTGGGTATTAGATAAAAAATTATCCATGCAAATGATGCCGTAAATATTTACTGTTTGTTTGTCGCGTGACATTTAATATAACAGTACCTAGCACAGGATTTTTTCCCCTCGCAAATTAATGAAGATTCGTATAAAACACTGCCCGTTCGACAGTCGTCATACGGTAAGCATGTAGTTATTTACACCGCAGCGCTCGTGTCGTGTCCCAACTCAATATTTCACTTAATGGAACTTATAAACGAGTCGATTACTATTGGGGAACTAAATGAATCGATTTATATCGATTAAAACTTAACAGCAATTAATATAATAGCCGATTATAAATATCGCGCGCAATTACTAATTAGTTCCAAAATTCGAATTATGGAGTCGAAGGGATTTTTTTTAACTGGCTATGTGTTATTCTTATTAAGTGGCAAGAATTTTATAACCGCAAGGTGCTTTAAATTCTCGTATATTAGTCTGTGATTCTCGTCGCCGTCGTCCAAAACGTTGCTGTCCCTTTGATAATTTATTATTGATAAAAATGTTACCAGCAGAAGCTGTTTACGTCAAATAAAAGTCGAAAATATAAGAACAGGAAGTGTTTTATAGAGCCATTGACCTACATTTTATTCTATTCCGCCAATGACGATGCCAAATGTATTTGACGAAATGTTCGAAGCGAATGAGCAAGGAAGCATTCGAGTGGAGGCGAGACCTTTGTACAGGCTCGGTGTTATGAAGGCGCGTGTCGTGTGCATATAAATGTAAAACAATTTCATCTACCCGCTTGTGAACGACGCGACGGACGGGAGAGAGCCCGTGAGCCGTTCCGTTTCACACGTCGACATTGTAACTCCACCCGCTCCGTTCCATACTCGAATGCATAACAGACAAACAGGCTAATCCCGGCGTTATCGTAAATTGTCAGTTTATGACGTGCGGAACGGCCGCGGGGCCGGGGGGGGAGCGCGGGGCAAGGGGAAGAGTTTTCTAATTTCGCCCCCTGCGCCCGTTTTGATGCGCTAATTCGTGTAAGCAGTTTCTGAACGTGCTTGTTTCGAGTTCACTTCAATTTGCCAACGATGAGTTTGCTAGTCGCCCGCTCTTATCGCCCGCGTTTAAGGTTGGGATTGAGGGGTCTACTCGTCTGCTTTACTTTGCAAGGTTATCGTCGGCTTTTACATAGAGTTGCGCAATTTACATACATTTGTTTGTTCGGTTTTTAAATTGGGGAATTAACTGTGTTAATCGCGATGTTGTTTTGCTGAAGGCCCCCCCTAGCAAGTTTCAAAGTTATGTTACCTATACGCATAATGTTATTTATTTATCGTATTCCATAAAAGACGGACGGACGGTCAGTTAATATTACATTACAACAGAACATATCAAAGCGCGGCGCGCGATGGGATCTCGGCCTGCGCGGGCGCATCAGCAATTAATACTCTTCATTTAATCGATTCCTTCAATTATTCCACCTTGATATATGTTAATCCTTTTCGGTCTCGGCCTCCCCGGGATATTGTTGGCTATAATTACGTGGGAGGCGACCTCTATTGACAAGTATTGATGTTTTTAATCTGATGTTAGGATAAGACGTTAGTATGCGTTCGTCCGTCCGTCCGTCCGTTGATTTGTGGCCGGCCGGCTCATTGCCTCGTAATTATTGGATTTCGGCGCGATATTTATTGGCATTTCTTCTCACAGTCGCCTTGATTTATCATTGGGCTGTCATACAGGAGAAAATTATTGCGATGCGTGCCCGTCCGGGGAGAGCGTTCCATAATCGAAGTGTTTTTTTTTTTCGTTTATTAACGCTGAATCCCCGAAGGTACATCCAATACGTCATATTTCAATACGTTACGCGTTAGGACACATGATCACCTCCATTAAGGAGCGTCTTCTCCCGACGGATTAGCGCGTCAGTGCGGCTCGAGTAATGAGATGGCGAAAAATATTGGAAATAACGCGCGACAATAATAAACGTATAATAGGGGAACGTACCGCGCGCAGCTGCGGCCCGCTGACGCTAGGGGCGCTGCCGGTGCGCTTTATCGCTCATCGATGATTAAAACCGAGTTAAATCGATTAATTTATTTAGTCGATTAATTTTATTCGGCAGTAATATTTTTATGGTTGCTGAAAAATTAATAGTTTATTTATATTTTAGTTTTACAACTTTATAATGATGTTGGAAACTAGTTTGGTCATAGATTTATGAATAGGAACAACATCGAAATAACGCTTTATTTCACGGAGGTGATAAAACTAGGCCGTGATAAACGACTCAATTATAGTTATTTATAACTTATTAATTTGTAACACGAGCTTTGCTAACACCTCTTTGATTAAGTGGCTACAAAATATTACTTTCGAAAATTCAAATATCTAGAAAATTATAAGACCAAAATTCTTTATCAATCCAACCCAGTGTGATTGTTACCTATACCTACCTACCTAATAAGAATGAGTTCGAAGTAAATGGTATAGCTACCTAATAATAAATGTTCTCAGCGACGGATCAAGGATTGTCGGTTTTGCTTGACCCCGCTGAGGGTAGTTTTTAGCAAAATAGCAACACTATAAAAGCTTTCCTGGATTACTTTTCGTAAAATGCTCAATGCCTTCGTCAGGTTGTAGACTACCAAAGATATCTCGGTCTTCTGGCGGACACAGGGGGGCTAAGAGCTTCTAGCCCCCAGACCCCCTTTTTCTCGCTCCTTCCCCAAGTACATAAATACACCTAGGTAGGTAAGTACCTTGTGTATTTAAATTAATTAATTAAAAACACAACGCTTAGCCACGACTCCACGAGTTCTATGATTTCAAACTACCAACGCCATCTACTTTCAATACTGCGAACTAATTTATTACCATAGTCGTAAAACCAAACATTTATTCCACTGCGAAACAAAAACACAAAAAGTAACCCTTATTAAAATGTATAAGAAGAAATAATAACACGTCTTTCACGCGACTTAATTGACTATAAAGTAGCTTGCATTTTCCCGCTAGAAATGGCGTTCGCGCCAAAATGATGGATTAACGTCACACGAGTATTTTATTTTTAAAAACGCAAACAAGAGCTCGACGGCAAAATTGCATCCAGCTAATATTCCCTTGCCAATCATGTTGTTCAGTCAATTTTCAATTTTCCCGTTAATAAGGACGTCAAGCGCCGTCTCGAACAATATCAACTGTTTTTATTGAGGCTAACGGTGTTAGGAATATGGAAGAATACAATTTTCATTTAGAAAGGAATTTTGTTTTAGCTAATTGGTTTTAATTAGGAGTCTAGGCTTTCTGGAGAGTTAATTGGGGATCAGTTTGATTATCTTAGCGGTAGGCGGATCGTTGCCGGAGTAAGCAGAGAAGTTTAATAAAGTAATTAGGTAATAACGGATACCTAATTAAAATATTAGGTAAATAACACCTCTCTTTTTGGCACTTAATTAATAACAGTATTATTTTCATAATCACCGTACCGTACAAAATAAAATCAACGTAATGCTGTTTTTCTACAATCATTTTGCTGATTAGACAGATAAGAATATTTTATCAAAAGACTTGACCATATAAACAAGATTGATTTTTCTATTACTCGTTAAAGTTGGCTTAAACAACCAAACACCTATTTCGGCACATCTAACACGAAGCAGAGTGGCGCAGTGGAAGCGTGCTGGGCCCATAACCCAGAGGTCCGTGGATCGAAACCACGCTCTGCTAAAAATCACTTTTTGTGTTTTTTTTTGTTCAATGTTCGTTTTCTTGATTACTTTTCAATACTATTTATGGTATAAACAGGTTTAAGTCCCTTTTAGAAAAATTTAACGATTTAAACCAATCTTTTACTAACGCCATCTACAAAACAATTTTAATTTGGAACCCACTTACACTTTGTGATACAAATGTTATTTTCTATCAATTTGTTAGCCAGCATGAAATATCGATTTAGCTCTCCTTTCCTGTACCACATAACTTCTTTAGTAAAGTTTCTTCTACAACTTCAAGACTTCTAATCTCAACAGTAGGGTGACCAACATTCCTAAAAAAAACTAACCAGTATTTTTTTCTTACAAAAATTTAAACACGTTGTAAGTTTATTACTTCGTATATTCTATAAAGGCAGTAAAATCCAAACATAAGAAACTCATAGACGTATCAAGTCCATTAGCCGAGCGTCACAAGAGATTTATGTTTAATTGAAATCGTCGAGTTTATTGTGGTGCCATGATTTATTCCATTTATTCGAAGCGGACGGCCGATAGCGGTGCACTTTCAATTGCCATCGCTCACGGCTACGGACTCAATAACAATAGACATTGTTTGATTACGTGTTTAAAAGTTGGATGTTTGTTTTTGTTGATTTTAAACGGTGGGTGATCGTTTTGTATAGAGCCGTGGTCACTGATGGCTCAATTATGGAGCTTGTTGTTATAGTGCCGTTTGTAGAATATTGATGTGAAATGGGCAATCTACTAAATGCAACATCGATTTTATTAGAAACATTTTTTTAAGGAAAATATTTTCAATGTCTTGTGTACGACTATTTTAAATCACTCATTAAGATATCATAGTTTAAGATACTTAGGTAAATAATCGCAGACCATTTAAATTGACTTAATACGTAAGCAGTTATAGAAGCTAAGAGGCTTATAATTACTGCTTCGTCAATAGCTCTGGCGTATCGCGTGTCCGCGGTATCGAGTATTAATTCCCTTCAAAGTGAATGGGCAACATAACTCATTTGTTTATTTGGCATTTTAATTCATACATCTACGCAGATATTGATGCCGTGTGCGACTGTAATTCAATCTTGGTGTTTCGCAACCAACAGTCCCTTGATAATCTCATACTAAAAGCAATAATTTATTCACTACCAACGTATACACATCGCGTATCTATATATTGACATCTCTTTATTACTCCTACATGAATAATATTATTATGAATCTCTTACACGCGCAAACAGAAAAACAAAACAGCTCCTGCCTCGCAAAATACGCGCTTAACACAACACAATAACGTCTAAAATAAACAAAACCTAACTGTAGGTCAAGTCAAGAATAAACGGACGCATACATTTCCACAAATCCGTGTCAAGAATCGAAGTGGAGTTTAAAAAAGGAGCTATCCTACTGACACGAAGCTTTAATAAATAATTCCTTTTCACATGTTCTTATTTATTGGACGCCACGCAAGCCAGCCTCCGACGGGACTATAACGATGACGAATACGAGATACGTTTGTAAAAAACCCTTTTGAGTCTTGACGCGTGATATATTCCTGCGCACGAGTGTTATAAAGAACGCGGCGGGGTGCGCGCGCGCCGAGCGCTGATTGGCCCGCGTAATGACTCCATGCGCGGACGTTCCGTTTTCGAAGTACGACTGTGACGTAGACTAATGACTGCTGTATGGTAAACCAATGACGGATAGGCACCTCTGAACCTATTGTGTATGTGGTATATAGGAGTTGCGCCGGCGTTGAAATATTACGTCGATTTGCCAGTTCTGCGCACAACGGCTAGCTCAAGACTAATTCTAGGTCATAATTTATAGCAAAAAGATTGCAAGTCTGTTTGATGATAGCTATGTTGCAGTGCTATTGAGCTGCCGCACGATTTAATGGAAATTAAACTTTATATTATCATGCGTCGGTGTTACATAGGTATACAAAAAACAATAAGACAAGTATTAGCAGAATTAATCAAAAGCTGCGACAGGTTACATGTAGCGAAATCAATTTATCGGTCAATCCGCTCTGAATCCACAAAAAAATCTGCTGCCAACAAACTAATAACAGACGATTATCCACTTTATCTTATTTCGCATTATTGCAATCTTGAAAACGGATAGCGTGTTTCTCTTATTATTCCTTCAAAAACCCTGTTAAATATCGCAAAACGAAGCATTTCATTTCGTAATAAAAAGACATAAGTATCAGAATGTCCAAGAGGACAAGCAATCAAAAACTGTCGTCCTTCAACAATAGTACCCAAATTGAAATTTTACCAATAACTGACTAACACGATACCCCTTGCTAAGACTGGTGTCACATTTATAGGTTACGTACTATCCGTAACGACTGTTGAAGATCTACAAATACCTACAGTTTGTCGTGTTTTCCGCGACACGGTGGAATTTCGATGGTTGACTATCCACTGACCGATCACCGCAAACGTTACTTAACCTCGAAGATTGACCCTGTGGCGAATTCAGAACTTCATCGCGTCAATTATGTCAAAGAAGTAAATCGCAGTGCCTAATATATACTCAAACAACTGTTTTATACTCATGACGATAAACCCGTTCAAGCACTCGAATGTAAGTAGTTGAGTTCCCAACAAGGATACCATCGGAAGTATCCCTACATATCGCGGCTACACTTTAACTTATTAACTCATTACCATCTACAAGACTCCCAAACTCCTCGCAGGCAAAATCCCAATCAATCTTCGGGAGCCTCACCTCAGTCCAGTTAAAAACATGTGTGTCATCGTTAGATTGGTACTAATGAATCTATCAATCCCCCGGGAGGCATACATTGTCCGGTCGGACGCCGACGTGTGGCTAACTTACAGGCAAGATTGATTAGTTCGGAAATTTGCTTGTATTTTAATTGATTAAGTACCTTGACTCCTTGGTCCCCGTGTGATTTTATATTTTCGTTGATAGGTTTGTATGGATTTTGGTTTGAAATTGTTAATTGATTTCATAGAAAGAATAAGTGTTTGTTGTCACAGAACATAGATATAAATTATAAACCAGAATTCGTTAACGATAGTATTATCACTTCGTTAAAAATTGATTATGAATATGTAAATTACTTACGTACGTAAAATGCAATTGCTTATGTATTTTTATAAGTTTTTATTTTATGTCATGGGCAAATTTCATTGACAGTAACTTACATAAAGCCAGACATAAGAACTTTGCAATTGGGCAACCCTTAGGATAGTGAAGAAATCACATCAATAGTTTTTATAAAGTAAAGTAAATTAATAGTTGAGTCGGAATTAAAAATCTTCAGCTGGACATGACCCCTACAAAGTTTTGCCACTGGTCTTAGAGATAAACTCTCTCTGACAACAGTTTTAAACCTCCTCGTATTATGACTGATTATTCCACTGTGAACGAGAGACGGAACTTTACACGACGAATAGCACTTTTTTTTTGTCAACAGAATCATGATAAGATAGGCACGTTAATGTAGTCTTAAATCAAAAGAAAACGAAAACAAATAAAAAGCTTCCCGTTTTGAAAAATAGAAAGAACCACAGCATTGTCAAACACCTCTTTAAAAATAAACAAATTTTTTGACAAAAAGAAACTAACCACAATATAAAACTGCAGCAGAAAGCCTTAGACCCACCACAAAGGCATGGTGCCATCCATCTACATATAGGGACATTAGTCAAGGAGCCAGCAACAAGTGCTTTGACCTAGTTGCGACCGTCTTCTTAACGTAGGACACGGATTTACTGTTCACACTATGAATTTACCATTTTATTTTTATGGCATAACGAGATTCTCAGGTCGAAAAGCAAACATTTCTTAGACGTTTTTAAATTTTAGATAACTACATAAATTCACAAAAAATCATTCTCTAATTAAAATAATAATTTAATGCTGCTTTGTTCTGTCCGAACTTTTCCTGCCAAAAGTTAGGTCACACTATGTCTTTCTGTGATTGGTGAAAACTGATCCAAGAACGTCAAATAAATAAAAAATTCTCTTGAGTTCTAAGAACACAAGTGAACTTGTTACTGCTATTGAACAACCGATCCACTTGGCATGTATAGTAATATTCTCTCAGTCTCAGTCTACCCATCAATGCACCCTGTATAATTTAAAAACCGACCAAGTGCGTGTGGGACTCGCGCACGAAGGGTTCCGTATCATTGAACAAACGTGATTTCTTGCCGTTTTTTTATAGATAAAATCGGTAAAAAATCACGTTTGTTACCACTTAAATATTTATTTTATTCTGTTTTTAGTATTTTTTGTATTAAAGCGGCAACAGAAATACATCATCCGTAAAAATTTCAACTGTCTAGCTATCACGGTTCATGAGATACAGCCTGGTGACAGACAGACAGACGGACGGACAGTGGAGTCTTAGTAATAGGGTCCCGTTTTTACCCATTGGGTACGGAACCCCTAAAAAAGTTCAAATTCAGTGCTTGAAAGATAAAAAACAGGACAGAAAGAAGTTATGTCGGGACCACACTTCTTTCTCCAACCCATTCACCTTATTGCTTCTTCTATCCATTCGGGTTTGGTTTCCGCACTTAGTCCTGATGTTGGACCATTGTGCGTTATTGTTTCTTAGGTAACTAAATATTAGATTTTATTGTTTGAATATTTATTTGGACTCCAAAAACGATACCTACCCAACTCCAGAACAGCAACAGAAATCCTTATGATAAGTACATTATATTCTAACTAATATTAATTTATAGGCAAAAATAAGTTTGTTTGCTTTCATGGCTAAATTGCCAAACCGATTTTGATGAATTTTGGAACAGAGATAGTTATAGACAACGAGTATCGCGAGCAAAAGCTAGTTATATTATGATTTTGATCAATTATATTTCGCCACTTAAAACGTTCTCTAAATATGTCATTGGAAAATTGCAGACTCCGTCAAATTGTAATAAATTTTGATTAGATTATAATTTATCGATTTATTATAAAAAAAACGTTGTAAATACAATAATTCTCATCCAAATTCAATAGTTTCAAATACCTATATCCGTGTCTAATTTAGAAAAAATAGTTCACAATTTCACGCGATATTTTACAATCTTACGGCGTTTGCCATTTTCCGGTGACATACATAAAAATAATGACATACCTGCACATTAACAATAGTATTAGTAATAGTCAACAGCACAACATCTATGTAGGTACCAGCAGTAAAGCAACCCACCCACCTTGACCCAGTTACCGTGCCGACCTCGGACCCACTGCACTGTTGTCCCAAATCACTGCGCTATCCTAAAACTCGAACATTTCTTGTGTCAATGTAAATGTCGTGGCCATATCGTAGAATTGGCCATTTCATGATGTGGCCGACCATTTCATGAAATGGTTATATAACATTAAATGGAAAATGTCTACTGTCCACATCATCATGATATGGTCTGACCAGATCAATTAATCAATCAGCGTTTGTCGATATTAACAGCTACTTCATATATGGTCAAACATTAGTGATTTCGAAAAATTGTTACATAATCCATGCTTCGTTAGAGGCGCTGATATCGTTTTGTTTTTGTGACGCATCATGGCAGCGGACAGTTATTCCGATAAAAAAAGGTAATAATAATGCGCCACCTGAAAAAAAATATATTTTATAATGTGGCCGAGGTTCGTTCAGATTAGGTTTGAGGGAACATATAGTATCCCGACACGGATAGGTTAGGTTCGAATAGGGTGACGGGAGCTCGAGTGAGCGAGCGAAGCGAGCGAACCATCAAACGTTGACGTTTAAATGTCATGTTCACTTTTAGCTAGTCATTTCAAGAAACACAACCATTTCATGAAATGGATCGACTTCATTAAAAACTTTTATTTTTAACAATTAGTTTTTTTTTTAATCCAGACAATTAACTGCTGCTTCAACCGTGTAACTGTTGTGGACATCAGACCCTTGGTACACATAATAGTCGTATATCCATCCGTTGAAAATTCAGGGGTTTATTGCAGAAACGTCAACCATAATTTCATAGATCTTTTATCACTGTGTGGCATGAATTTTGCCGTTGTAGTCGTAGCCACACACTATTTCAACATTTTCTATCATAGGCTAAGCACCTGTTATACTTTAGAAACCCCATCCATTTCCCTCCCTTCCCTGCACCAATCCAGCCGCAAGCACATGCTTAGCCGCATTAATCCGCAACACGTCTGCCCACCGCGGAAACAGAAATTATAATAAGCAATTATCAGCGAGCCTCAATACAAGGTGCACTTGCAAGCGAACGTAATTTTTTTCCAACTACCCGCATAAATCAAAAGGTCCGCCCCCCTCTAATGGGAATTTTAATTGATTCCCTCCCAACCTAGGTAGGTTTTTGTGATCGTAATGCAGGATTTAAATTTGTTTGTCGGTGTATCTTAGTACAAATATTGGAGTATAATATGTGTGAGCTAATTAAATCGGATTGTTGTTTGATTCATTTGATTTGGTAGTTATAGTATTGCATACGCTAATGATGAAAATAGTGGACTCAGATAGTACTTAGGTTTTCTCATTCGAGATTACTAAACCGCTCATAATACTTCGACCACGGAAATAAATAAATAAATTTTGTAAGTAGGTTGTAAATAACACTTTTGCACGTCAATCTCTTTGGTCGTTTTAAACTAGATAAGGCCGGAAGGGTAGTTTATGAGAAGTTGTTGTAAGGCAGATAATCCGAAGTCAGGGGCCTAACCACCAACTCTTAAAGCAGTATTACTTCAATATTACTTCCAGTGGGAAAGAGACAGAGCTATACAGGACGTATAGCTCCATCTCTTTCCCACTGGAAGTAATATTAAAGTAATACTGCTTGAAGAGTGGGTGGTTTAGGCCCAGATCATCAAAATAAGGTAGAAAGTCTTGCCCCGTTTCTACCCTGAGAAAATAGATCCTCTGAATCAATGCTCTGAATGGATTAAGAAAATGTGACATATTTATTATAACTTATCCCAAGTTACATAAAATGCCAGACGCCGCTCCAATGGGAATTATAATTGTTTCCCTCCCAACCTAGATAGGTCTTTGTGATCGTAACGCAGGATTTAAATTTGTTTGGCGGTGTTTGTTACTATAAATATGTCTATATTACTGTTTGATACTATAATCTGTGTGAGGTAATTAAATCGGATTGTTGCTTGATGCATTGGCTGTGGTTATTGAAGTTGTGATAATTTTATCCGAGGAGCTCTAAGGACTAGGTATATGATCAGATTAAAGAAGAACGCCTTGCTCTGTCCCAACCTTATCTGAGAAACATGGATCCAGTGGATGGATTTAGAAAACGTGATATTTCTGGCTTTTTCTAACTTGGGACATAATCGGTCTTGTTAATAAAACAGAGCTTAAAAAAAGCTTGGTTTTGTATACTGTTTATCAGATTCTTGATTATTTTTTTTATGGATTTTTTTTAATTTATCATCTGCTGCTCAATATTTAAACTAAGTACCTAATCATATGGCTAGCGAGGCTAAACATCTAAGCATTATCCGTCTTTTAATATGAGCAACAGAATAAAATAAATGAATAGTAAGTAGTTTATGCAACGATCATATAAAAGGGGTTATTAAAACACGAGTGTGGGTTTATCACACGAGTGTTTTAATACCTAATTATATGCCGTTGCATACACTATTTTATCTTCACTAATACAGTTGAAATAAAATAAGTGGAAAAATAGTTTATTCCAATATGGCGGATATTCTCATTGCGTATTCGAATGACTGCGCAGCGCGCCATCCATAGACAATGATAAAAACTGGCTCATTGACATAGATTGACAAATGTTATGATTTCATGAAATAGGTACTAAATTTGACATCAATAAATTGTAACTGAAAGAGTTGTATTGATGATTTTAATGATTGTAAGTATATTAATACATACTTACATACCGCAAATTGCAAAAAACGTAAAAAAATTTGGAGCCTTGAAGCGTTCAGCCCTCGCCAATACATTTAAAAGTAAAAGTGTGTTACAAAAATTAAAAACTTATTTTATGATGCAGTTGTTTAAAAATCGAAGGAAAATGTTGAACTGTACCTAATGGCTTTTTTTAAATTTTACCTATCCACGAAAAAAAAGTACGTGTTTATGCATTCGTTTTTGAACTCATATTTGGAACATTATGTTGTGAGTGTAGATAATAGTAGTTTATGCAACGACCATATAAAAAGGGTTATTAAAACACGAGTGTGGGTTTATCACACGAGGCGTAGCCGAGTGTGATAATAGCATCACACGAGTGTTTTAATATCTACCTAATTATATGCTGTTGCATACACTATTTTATCTTCACTCATACAGTTGAAATAAAATAAGTGGAAAAATAGTTAATTCCAATATGGCGGATATTCTCATTGCGTATTCGAATGACTGCGCAGCGCGCTCAAACATAGACAAAGATAAAAGCTGGCTCATTGACTTAATGAGCCCGCGCCAAAAATTAAAAAGAAAAAGTGTGCTTTAATAATTAAAAAGTTATTTTATGATGCAGTTGTTTAAAAAGCGAAGGAAAATGTTGAAATGTAATGGTTTTTTTTTTTATTTTACCTATCCACGAAAAAAAAGTATGTATTTATTCATTCGTTTTTGAACTCATATTTGGAACATTACGTTGTGAGTGTAGATAAAAGCCTTTTCCTTTCCATAACCTATCAATGAAGTATTATATTTTTTTGTTATTGGCTAACAAAAAAAAACTAAAAGCCGAAAGTATCGGACGTACTACTACAAATTGATAAACTACAGTCAGCTATTAAGTACTACTACTACTAGTAGGTACTAAAAGTGTTATTTATAACCAATTAGCAAAATAATAAATTTCCAGTTTTATTACTTATCGTGAATAAGCGATGTTTCAGCACATCGTTCACAGAAAACACCGAACAGTTAAGTTACTAGCCAGCTGAGAAAACCAATCCCAAAAACATCACGAAATTCATGAAGTGAAGCAGAATCTACTTGTCACGACTCACGACCACGAGTAAACTACGATTGATAAACTCAGCGCGCCACAGTAGCTTGGGTATGTCGCCATGTCGGTTTTAGTGGGCTGGGCAGCAGGTTCGTTTCGTAGCCTTATTAAAAAAAATGAAAAAAAAATCAAAGGGACAGTTTTTTATCTGAAATCAAAAATTGTGGTTACATTTTTAGCTTAACCAAGAGTCGAACAAATAGCGATTAAGTAGCTATTAACAAAAAATTGATCCATGCTTATTTTAACGTTTAGGTACCCACACATCCACAATTTTTAACTATTGTTGTGTTAACTGGGTAACCGATCAAAGTAATGAAAACCTTAGTGCCAATTTTACTCATTTTCAAGCAACGTTCGCATTGGCATGTCAATCGGAAACTGTCAAAAATGCCTTAAGTTTCATACATTACACACAGTTACAGTTGATACAGTTTGCGATTGAGATGCGAATGCGAACGTTGTTTAAAATGATTGGAATTGGCCCTCAGAACAGTGACCCTTTTAAGAAAGTAATTGGCCACACAATGCCGCAGTGTCTTAGTACCTATGTGACCAATTCCATGATCAAATCGGATAATAAGACAAAATATACAAGTAAGTAGAGTTTCTTCTAGAGATAATTCGAACTATATCCAGTTGCACAAATGGCTGGCAGATAAAAAATCTAACAGTTAAGATCTAACTGTTAGATTTTTTATCTGCCAGCTAGATCATGACATGGCCATTGTCATACAGAAAAATCTTTAACTACCATTCAAGTACTAACGGACTAATCAAACTGACTGCACTGTTCTACGACTAATGCAAGTAATCTCAATGATACGCTCCAAATTCAAATTAAATAAAAATCGCGTGCAACCAGTAGCAACAAGCAACACCATGACATCACAATTAGCTCGAAATTCAAACGAAATTCGAAACAATGAGACCGCGTCCTTGCTAGCCAATGACATGACTGACGTGGCGTCACAATTAGATCCAAATTCAAAAGGTGTTGAAAAACCGTTTCGTTTGTGTTGCACGTGTAAGGTGGCTGCGGGGTGCAGCAGGGACCCCGGGGGGGTGCGCCGGCGGGGAGGGGGGGCAGCGGGGCGCACCTCGATCGATGGCGACGTCGTTATTCGGGCGACAGCCTTTGACGACGTCGCGGGTGCGTTCCGCTTGCGACCGCCTTTAATTTCTTCATTTGTATGCTGATTTGTGATTGAGGGAATTAGGTTTGTTGGGGTTGAGCTCGAGAGACCTGCCATGGATTATGCTTAAGTTCCTCTTTTAGCGCGTCCTTGTGTATATACTTTGTGGTGCTTTCCTGAAAAAGTAGATTTGTATTCGGTTTTTACCACCTAGGTATGCAACTTCTCAAGTTCTTTGATATAGAACGTCCAATGATTACCAAACCTCATTGACTTATAAGCGGTCTCTACCACGGTTACTGACTCAGTATCTTTCGGTGCAGCCGGACGCGCAACAGGATGCACGTATTAGCAAGCACCCGAACTGCGAATAGTTCGGGTACTCCTCAGATCATACCTATCCGACAATGTCCACCACTTTACAGTGCACAGGATGATGAATAGCAGCAGAAGTGCTCTGTGCCTTTTTTTTTTTTTTTTACGGGTGGAAATCCTCATGGATGTCCTCCGCCCTGGGGCGGGCGGAGGGGTCTGTCAGACTCTTACTGACTAAAACCACCCCGGTGTTCCATCTTCCACCTACGCCGGGGATCGCGGGAACATATGCGACTTCCGTAATCCCCGGCTGGTGCCGGCCCGCCTCTGCGGGCCACATCTCGTACGCGGGGGGAGTGAGGTGTTTAACTCCCCCCCCGACGTCAGAGGGGCGCACGGGAACACCACGCGCCGCCACCTCGGGTCCGGATGAATGGGAGGCAACGGACATCCCCAAGTCCGCCGCCCCTGGACCCAGTTAGGGGGGCAGAAGGAGGGCAGCGTATGCCCTCCTCCGACGCCCGGTGCGCCTGCTGCGGGCCGGGAGAGCACTCGACATCTCCCTCTCCCTTTCCGCAGCCTCCTTCTGCGCGATGACAGTTTCGCATAAGGAGACCACCGCGTCCCAGGACTCCTCACCGCCGACCATAGAACGTACTACAGCCGGCAGCGAGAGGTCACTGCCTACCACAGAGACGAGGGCACGGCGCGGCTCCTCCCAAGCGGCACACTCTGCCAGCGTATGCCGCGCCGTGTCCTCCCGACAGTCGACGCAGTGGTGACACCGAGCGTCCGGCTCCGTGCCTATGCGACACAGGAATCTCCCGAAGCAGCCATGCCCCGTGAAGACCTGTGTCGCTCGAAACGACAGGGAGCCGTGCCTTCTCCCGAGCCACAGGTCGAGCACTGGCCGGGTGGCCTCGATAGTGACGAGGAAGTGCTCTGTGCCTTGTCCCAACTATGGTTGGAATACGGCTTCCAGTCTAACCGAATGCAACTGAGTACCAGTAATTTATAATTATGAAGCGACTGCCTATCCGACCTCCACAACCCAGTAACTGGGTAACTCGATAAACCTTGGCAAGACTGATGTCAGATGTCTTGGGCTTCTGACTATCCGTAACGGCTGGCAATGGTCTGCAAATGACTGTCGAGACCAAAATCTTAACGTGCTTGCCGAGGTACGGAGGAATCTCGGTTAGTTAGTGTAGAAAGGTTATCCACGGAAGCTTTGCTTAACCTTGTTGATCGACCCGTGCGGCAAATAAATGATCTGAGGCCCTGCCAAATCCTGCTTATTGTCTCATTCTCTTGCAGCTTCTTTAGGTAAACTGCCGATGCCGGGGACTTCTGGTGAGCTAGTACAACCGTGTTTACATTTTTATCTCTGTAAACAGACACACGACAAAGCTTGTAATTTTTCGTCAGATGGAAGAAGAAGAAGAGAAGAGTGACGATGGAGATTTTTTCTTTCCTAACTTTCTTTAATGTTTTGATGGGTCTTATTGCTATTTTTGTTTTGTCTTATTATTATTTCCATAGCAAAGTTATATTTTACTATACCATTCACAGATTACCAGTGATTGCCATTAGCCATCCTCAAAAATAACTTTCCTACCAGTCCCAAGCGGAACCCACCCGGGCTAGGTCCACGCCTCCGCGGACGCGTGACTGACGGACGTCCGCACACTAGCGCAGCGCCACACACATTGATCTCCACTCCCTGTACACACATCTCACTCACACTAACCCCCCTCCCTCTATGCACACGCCTCACACACATCAACTTGACGTTTTGACACTTGACAGATGTGTGCCCAGAGTGATGGGTGGCGCGCGCTCGAAAAATACGAGGAAATGTTTGAATATGGAACACTGAGTTTTATTTATGCTCCTATTTGTGATTGGCAGTGGCAATTGATTCTTGGGTCTAGGACTTATTGAATTTATTTTTGAAAACCTTATTCTTTTAGGAGGATTTTTTGTCTGGGTTATTTACTACGTTTTTAGTGGCGGGTTGGTGGATTTCCACGCATCGAAAGATTGAGATTCCTTACTTGTGCAAAGCGACACTGACCTTTCTACGTACAACGAGGTTGACATCAGAAAAATCACGAAAGAATAAAACGACCGACAAACGAATGACAAGAAATGAAAATACATAACACTTACGAAAAACTAGAAATATTATCTATCTACTTAATTCACTAAAAGTTTGTTTGAATTTTGATCATGATGTTCAACTGAAAAAAAAATCATTTACAGCTAACAAAACTTTAGTTAAAAAATCAACAGATCGGACACCAAAACCGACACATTACGACAAAAAACGAAAACGAAAAGTCCCTCGCTAGTTAGTCATAGCGCCCAAATTGTCGTAGTCAACTGAAGGACCGTTCACACTCACTGGCATGATTGTGTCGTCCGCACACGGCGAGCCAGTTATCTGTCACCAGTTACTAGCACGCTGTCCTGTCGCAGTATAGTGATCTTTTGTAACTGACGCGTCACTGCTCTACGTTTTGGTTTCGGCCAGTGTTAGTACTCGTGTGTCAGTCGAATTTATGCTTTTAGTTGGTGAAACGTTTGAATATGATTATGGTGGACAAGTTAGAGTATATCTAGTGCACCTAGACCGAAAGTTTAAAATAATTAATTAGGTACGTAGGTACTTTTTAGAGAGTAGTTGGTAGGGACGGGGTTAATAGAAGTGGATTTGTAGTGGATCATGCAATTCATGCATGACCTAAGTTTGGAATTAACAGTATGCTATGTTTTGCAGTATGCGTATTTATTTATTTATGTCCACACAATATACTTAAAAATAAAATTTTATACAGAGAAAAGAGCACAAAGGTACTGTTAGCCAGTATACTATTGTAGTCTTTGGGTACTGAGGTGGAGGTGTGTGTTGTTCTTTTCTTTGTACACTGTAATTATTAAGACAAGGTCATCGGATTAGCCTTTCTTTGTCTTTTCGAGTCGACGGCGACCCTTGAATTTTTTTTGCCGAGTAGGTGTACGTTTCTAATCTTTCTTTCCTATGCTACCACATTCCGAGCCAAACGACCTGATAAACTGCCTCAATTTTCCACAACCCGTCAAATCACACTCGAACCAGTCTATTTTAAAAGCCAACAAATCAATAAACAAATCCGTTCAGCAGCGACTCCAATAATTAAAAAGTTCCCCGAACAGCGGTGTAATGACTGCTGTGACGTTAACGACATGGCTGACAGCGGGGCCATTTGTCAGCCGTCACGTGTCAGCTGTTTGTCAGCCACAATGGTGTCAGGCGGCGCGGGCCCGATTGACGCGTGTCACTCATAGCACGAACCACCAGTTGTCGAATGCAACTCGACTATATTCCAGCAAAAGAAATTCGATTGGCTTTGGCAGTTAGTGACACTCGTGTGTGCCGTAAAAGGAAATTTTCGTTTTGATATTAGTGGGATTTTGATTTTGACAGCTCATAAAAGATGGCGGACAAGATTGATAAATAAATTATATTATAAGGACCAGCTATTTGATCATGAAGCTTATTATTCTACCATTTGTGACCATTCCTTGGGGATTTCGTGAGAACCAAAGAGGTCCATATAACGTGTTCGAGACAATTCTGGCATGATTCTCAGCTCTAAGTATCGTCATGCATGACGTCATCATAAAATCGAGTAATTTGGAGTACCAGTGGTAAATCAGCGTTGTATGTGATAGAGGACAGGTGCGGCGGAATTATTAATGATAGCTTGATTCACACCTCCACTGTCCCTGAGCACTGATGCCCCGTCGACGCCACACTGAAAAATACTTTTCGTTACTGTATAGTGTATGTTCAAGCTTGTTAGACCTTTTAAGGTGAGCAGAGCCCTTCTAATATGTATATTTAAGAAACTATAGCAGGCTAATGATGAGAAGACATATTGACAAGGCTTTCTTAATATACCTATATTGCGGCTAGACTTTTTTTGCAAGACACTTCAGAAGTGTGTGTGTCCACGTTTAATTTTTCGAAATATACCATAGAATCTATGGTATATTTCGAAAAATTATGATTACATAAAATAAGGTAGATGATTCAAATTGGGTTAAAGAATTTTAAAGCCACGAAGCTGCACTAAGGCTGCACTGACGTTCAATATCGAGGGTCACCAGTATAGAGGGTATGCGGTACAGAGTGTAAAGTCCCGCATACCTCCGTTGAAATGGGAGGATCCGACCAGGCGGTTGTTGTGTCCGGTGGGCAATTGCCCGATAGTAAAGTTGACATTCGGACTGTTGTATAATGTTCAAATCGAACAGTAAACTCTGATACCGCGATGCAGGATTTCGTTAATACTTCGCTACTGGCAAGATAGATGGCATTGCGGTTCTTTTTGTTGCCGTAAAAATTTCGCTTCGTAAGATTTTTCTTGTTCTTACATGTTTAAAAGAGGAAATGTTGTAATTGCCTTAGTACGGTGATATTGGAGATAATTTCATGGTGTCGCCTTTACAGCCGACACCATGACTGTAACTTGACGACACCCACTGGTAGAACTCCTCATATCACCCAGCATAAAACAAATACATTTGACACAATTTTTGCACCATTCCAATACCAACTTCGATCATGCACAATCATTTTTAATTTATGGGCTCAAGCAAAAACAATAGAAATACTTCCATAACTCAATCGGCTGCAGGTATGCGGCGTAAACTTAGCTACTTATTACTGCCTTCGTTGCATACATTATAGATCTGAACAACTATTTACGGTTAATTCGCGTCGGAGGTATATTTATTGGTTTGCGGTGACGCCTGACGTCACAGCTAATGTCTGTGCACCACGCGATTAGCCCCGACGTCGCCATAACACTTTGAACTAGGTTGCGAATCTTCCAATTATTAGTTTAGTAGTTTGAATACTCGTTTGTATTAAAGTTTTGTAATGAAGGTTTTTGATGGCATGGCGTTTGCTGCTAAGTTTATGAATATGTATTACTGCTATTAAAGAGGCACTTCTAATAGTTATGTCCCTTATTCCTGTCATCGGCTGCGTTAACTGATCATCAACATCTTATTGATATGTGTTCAAATTAACAAAGATTTTTTTGTCTTTTCCAGATGTTGTCACCTAGAGAAGATGATGACGACGACAGCCATCTCTGCATCAAATGCAACACCACCATCATCGGCCTGGACAACTACGTGAAACATAGAAAGCAAAGATGTGGGAAACTAAAACCAGAGCACCCGAAGCCCGAACTACCAGCTATAGATACTCTTGAACCGTCCTACAGCCTCGGAGCAGATGTGTTCTTCCAGTCTTTGGAGCTACAGAGCTCTGTCAAGAAGACTTCTCTATCAAGACTAACTCCACCCATCCCTATATCCAAACCTAGTTTAGATAGAAAGGGCTCCTTAGTTGTTGCGTCCACTTCAAGAGATATCCCACGAATGAGCCTACTAGAAAACAATCTCAGAGGGGAAGACTGGATTGGAGGACACAGTTTAAGGATCGGAAGTAATGAAGACAATCAAACTAAACTTATTAACGCAGTTGCAAGCATCAGCGGCGCAGTCAAGAAAGACATCCCCACTTCGTCATACAGCATCAATACTTATGATTACAAAGGGGATGAAGAAAGTGACGAATCTGAGGAATCAGATGATGAGGATGAGGAGGACCATCCGAGTGGTGTTAAATGGAAGCCTCCTCCAAATTATACTGGAGGAAAATGGCGACCAGCTTCCCCTGAACACGAAGACTGGGACATGAGGGAAGAACAGGAACACACTGGCGGGAAGTGGAAACCAATCATGCTTGACAATAACGAACGTGATGAAGATTATGACGCACCGCCTCCAGGACACACAAAAGGCAAGTGGGTACCAGGTGCAAATGACAAGACCCAAATAATGCAAACGACAATACAGACAAAAGGATCAGTACAATATTGGTGCGGTCCCTGCAATAGAAGACTTAACTCCAGAGCGATATATGATAAACATCTTAGATCCAGCCTGCATTTGAAGAAAGTTCTTCCAGAGCATGAGTTGGAATTCTCAGGACATTTAGAGCCGATGAAGAGTGTGGTAGATAAACGAATGGCTCGGCCATCTAGATTTGTAAACGATGAAATTTACTCTCAAATGGAAAGAAAAAAGCAGGATAAGATCGAGGGAAAATTAAACGTCAAAATTGAGAAGAAAAAACGAAAGAGAAAGCCCAATTTTGTACACTGTTCCGGGTGCAAGTCGCGAGTAAGGCAACATTTGATGGGGAAGCATTTAATATCACACTATCACTTCAGGAAAGCCACGGATACTAACACAACTCTATACCAGGAGCTTATCTTGGACAACATGGACGCGATAGTCCACCAAAGCCCTTTCCAGTGTAGTCCCTGCAAATTCTATACCAACTGGCTTTCCACATTTATGCAGCATTGGTTTTCTGAAGAACATGAACAAAAACTTGCTTTAATTGATGGCAGGCTATGGTGTTCTTTCTGCAAATTCGATTGCGAAACTTCACAACAAATGCTAGAACACTTATCGAGTTCAGATCATAGCGAGGTAGTGGCTGTCATCAACAGATCCATGCCGATCATAATAAGAAAGAAAACTGTGCTGAAATGTGATGCTTGCTGCAAAGAGTTCCGGTACAATATAGAGATGAAACGACACTGTCAGAAGACTGGGCATCCATTGGCAGTTACAGCTACTGACAATTATCAGGAACTCCACAAATGCCAGCATTGTAAAGCTAAATTCAAATCTTCTCTGACTCTTGCTGCTCACTTAAAGTCGAAACACAAACAAAGAGCATACTTATGCCTTGTTTGTGCAATGAACTTCAATTCCTCGGAGGAAGCTAAGCGTCACCGACAAACTTCAGAACACAGAATCAAGAGGAAGGAAAACTTGAGGGAACAAGGAGTGCCAACGAAGGATATGAGCAAGAAGTGTCCATACTGCACTGATAATGTAATCTTGAGAAACGTCTTGGTTTTGAAAGATCATATTCGGAGGATGCATCCTAATATACGAAAAAAGTAAGTACCTATCTATATTATGCAAGACAGAAGTTTTATAGGACAGATAGTTTTAAACTAAATGATCTGGTTTTTTACTTCCAGGTGCCCCAAATGTGGAATGTCTTTCATCCTGTCACAGGAAGTGACTCGTCACGTCAGGGACAATGCCTGTCAACTTAACCAAACTGCGCAGATCAGCTCCTCTATTTTCTGGAACTGCAGCCAGTGCCTCTTTACCACCGACTCCCAAGCCGAGTGCTTCTTCCATGAAGTCCTGCACACAACACCTAAGAAAGAACTCCGCAAAATTGGGGACACAGAGAAAGTAATCCAGAAGTATCCTTGCCCACTTTGCCCCAAGAGTTTTAAGAAGGCCTCGCTACGTCAGCACTTGAGGCAGCATACCTTCGAAAGGCCGTTCATCTGTTCGACCTGTGGGGCTAACTTCACCAGACAGACTAGCCTGGCGAATCATTCGAGGAGTGAGCATAGCACTGAGGTGGCGAAGATGCCAAAGTTGTCAGCTATTGTGGAAAGGATGGAGGACTGGGAGTGCGGGAAGTGCAAGAATAGATTTTCTAGCAAGTAAGTACCCATTCAATTTCCTCCTGTTACACACATTGCACTGTTATGCAGGCAAAATTATAAGTAGTAACTTTTATGTCCTTAGTTGTACCTAGAAGTTATGATAAAAGTTTAAATGCCATTATACCTTGTAATTATTTTAATGCAGAATTTAAAACATTAATGAGTTCAAATGATTTCTTTGACTTTTCGTACATTTTAATATCGGATACGGACTGATGATAATCGACCAATACTCAAAGAATAGAAAATCTATTTGAATCAATAACCGATCAGAATTTATTAAGACGGAAGTGCAAACAAAACGCATACAACCGAAATAAACGGCGCATCAGCGCGCGTCGCTTCGACATCAATTTGCAGCAATAACATGCGTGCGCGCAGGCCGCGGCGGATGCGTTACATGTCACACGTCACACAACTCCTTCACAAATATCGGGATACATTCATAATTTGACAAGAGCGCTTTGATTATGCTCGCGCGCACCACATTCCCGCCCGCGGTGTTGCCAACGATGACATTTTTATACTCTGTGGTAATAAATTTCTGCCCGGATGCACGGTATTTTGAGAGAGTGCTGGATCAAAATATTAGTGTCGGAGAGAGATAGTGGACATTTGAATTTTATTGTTAGCACGTGTCCCTGTAACGTATTGGGGATTTGCATTTTGATCTGTGTCGTTCAGTTTGATGGCGCTAAATCGTGTGTGGTTTATTTGCTTTGACACTTGCGCTGCGAGCGTTACAATTTATATGTCTAACGTCACTCTATATATAGTTGCGATCAGTCACGAAGGATTCACGACGCCGATTTTAAACTGAATGTGGTTCGTTAAAATTAACGGCTGTTTGTCCTCAGCCTTTAATGTTTTAGCGCAAATACTTTCATAATAGCTATAGCAAAGATAAACCTTTGTTCCCGCCGTATCTGAAACATGAACAATGGTGTCGTGTCTAGAACGACCAATTTTGTTAACTGGAGCTAGACTAGACTCACCAGACATCTGAATATCTAATCGCTTCGTATTTTATAACATAATTAAGTTCAAATATACTCGGTAGATTCAAACGCCGATATAAATTGAAATTTCCAATCCTCCTTCCTCCATTAATGCTAAAATCACAGCAGTAAGACGTTGAAACTTCACCGCAGACCGCATGAATCAAGCCGGCGCGTCATTAAGAGAACTTTCAACGGATCTAGACAATTGTAGGACATAGCAGAGCCATTGGGGCCGTCTAACAGCGCTGATGATCTAACTTGTGTAATATCTTACGCGTTATTGCGACGCCTTGCATTAATGCAGTGCAACTGTAATGCGCGCAGCGAGTTAACTGTCGCCGCGGTGGGCCAGTGTTGCCAGATTATGCGCGCGAAATTATTACTGTAATGTTTATTAGTTTGAAAGAGTTTTTGTGGGGAATGGGTTTTAGTGGCTTAATTTGAAATTAGGTAGTACTAGTTACCGTTGCTAGTACGTACTTAGACAGGACATTTCAAATCTAAATTTTTCGTTGAATTTCGTCTCTCTGTACTTTGCCTTTGTCTTTAATATTCACCCATAGGAAATGGAAGAATTATCTTTCAATGAAATACACAATTAGGCTTTGAACTCTAGACATAGGTATTGGTGATAATTTTCAACAGGATAATGACCGGATGACCTCTTGTTGCAAGAGAAGAAATACCTACTGCTGAGTGCTTGTAGCTTGAGAATAGAAAAGACTCTTCATAAATCGTTAAAAATCTTGTCGTAGCATCTGCATGACAGATTTAGTGAGGAGTCTTTTCTGTTCATTATAGGGTATTTCCTTGATAGAAAAATAATAATTCTATTTTGTCTGTCCGTTAAGTTAGATTTTAAAAAGTATTGGACACGTTTTTGTTGCCTTTACAAAGCGATAATTTACAAAGATATGGCGCATCAAAGTTCAGGAGTGGGGCCTGGTGACTTCATAGTAAAAAGTGTAATTAAAACGTGACGTCACTTGAGTTTTCAACGCACCGTACTGTCTTAATTTTTTGTTATCCTGAAAAACCACACAAAAAAGAAAAATACGTGTCCATTATTATTTAGTAATACTGATGGACTAATTAGATATTTTCAGGAAAATACTTTATGTATGTTTTAATACCTAGAGTGTTTTCCTGAAAATATCATCACGATTTGCCACTTTAAGAAATCTGACTATCTCTAAGTATTTCTTGGTAGGTACAGTACTACTTTTTTTGAATAGAAAATCATCCAATTAGAGAAGGGAGTGTCAGACTCTTACAGACTAAAACCCATCCGTGTTTCTCCAAATGCCCTTTGCGTTCCAGAGCCGCAGCTTCAGCTTTTGCTTTCGAACAAATTACACAACCCTGACAAGTACTGGCTCTATCGGGCCCCGTCTACTATGCTGACATCTATAGCATCTCTTTAACTTTAACTTTAACGCACCGTCGACCCGTGGCTGGTTCTTATCGGCCGGCGAGCCACTCAACGCTCGCCGTCCGCAGGCCCGCGCCTACGGTGACCGGGAATCGCCCTGCGACTCGCGACGTCCGGGGCTTCTTTTTCTGTTGCAGTGGCTGGGACGTGAGGTTTGCCTCTCCCTCACGAGGCCCGCCTCCTCCTTCGCTTGCAATACTGCTTCTCAGAAGGAGGTGACTGCTTCCCGTGCCCCCTCGCTCCGGGCCATGGATTGTACCAGGGCCGGACGCAAGAGGTCACGGTCACGGAGGTCACAGTGGTGCTCCGCCCATGAAGAGCAGACGTCAACCATTTGCTCCACCATGTCCTCCGGGTGATCCACACAGTGGTTTTCACTATTCACACAGTGGATCCTCCCGCTTAATCTGAAACAGGTAGTTACTGCACTAGGTTCTACTGCAGTATTAGTAAGGAGTACTAGCTACACATGAAATGTTGACAAGAAGTCAGTGTTGCCAGTTTGTTAGTGCGTGCGTCCTTTAACGCAATCCATTACTTCTATACTTAGCTGCTTGCAAGTGATTCATTAGCGGCGGACGGAGTGAAATAGCACGCAACTGAAATGTGGCTGTCGCAGAGACAATATTTTACGATTTAAGTTAAATTACTTCTTTAAATAGTTGCTGGCATTCTGTTACCTAAATGAGGCATTGGTTTCAATTTATTATATCTATGGTTTCAATCAACTACATGGTGTAGTGACGGGGGTGAGGGTAGCTGTCTCCTGGCGGTCAGACTCGAGTTCGATTTTAGCACGTGGACTTTGGACGTTTTAATTTTCTTAACCTTAAGTCCGTCTATTTATTTTTTAAGTAAGAAATTAATTGTACACATCATAATCAGCACAGGAAAAACATGTTTAAATTTATTAGATCTGTTTTATACCTCCTGGTTAAACTGGGGGAAGTCGACCCGAGCGTAGCTGGAAAAAGGCCAAGCACAGCACAGGAGCTGAGATCCGATGAGTTCTGTCTGCCAACAGACCACGAAGTTACTTGCATGTTCTTCTCCATATATAGAGATCTAAGTTTTGGAATAAATGCTTACCTAATGACGACTTAATTGGATGTCTTCCATAGGAATTGGCAAGAGGTAGATCAGAACCGGTACCAAGGGAGGCCTCTGCCCAGCAGTGGGACAGTTCTATATTATATTTAATTATTTCAGTATTCTATTTTATTTTACTCTCCCGCGAGCATAGACTTCAACAGTCTAGTTCTAGGTTCTATACGCGAATGTAGGTATGGGCGCCGGGAGGCTTTCAATTAGGTAAGTACCTACTTATTGAAAATTGAACAAACACAATCAAGAAGAAATAAAAAAAAAACAAAAAGAATGTAATAGCTGGCATAATTCATCTTTTTTGTTGTCGCATCGTTTAAAATCACTAGTTTCATTTTACAGGTACTAGGTAACACTCCAAGATGTTCGCCACCACAGTTCTAGACATCGAGCGAAGCAATAAATACGGCCAAAGGTTCACATTCTTATCCTCGCTAAGGCCGCAAATTCGGAACGGCGCGCGGCGGCGCGTGCAGCGGAGCGTTCCAGCACAATATAAATATGGTTCCAGCCTGTATAGAGCGTGCGTGCGAGTGGGGCGTCCAAATGCGTTACCTAATCGAAGGCCGCGATTCAAGAGCAAGTGTCATCACGTCAAAGGAACGAGATTACAAGACACGTGTATTGTTGTTGTTTATTTTATTTAATCTACGAATGCGATCCTTCCGGGATAGGTAGTCCATCATAAGTCATTCGAAATGATAATTAGCGAAGTGCAATCACGGTTCAGAGGTCACGGTTCAAATATTTTAGTTGGTACCTACCTACCTAGGTACCTATTTCTTTCATTTTAGAATTCACATCTTTAAAATGAGTTTTCTTCTAGTAAGTAATACGTCAATATCTTCCCATTCCATATTTTATAATTATATGAACACACCACTTCTTTTACTGACAAATCTTGACACACTGCTGCTTAACTATACGCTAAAACGCTGCTACGATACGTTCAGTAGTCGACCGTGTACGGACCGTGCACCTTAGGCCGTAAATTCGGAACGGTGGCGCGTTCCGAATTTGCGGCCTAAGGGTCGGTTCACATCTGACGGAAAATGCGTCGCGAATTATCGGTCGTGTAACGCCCACGCCAGAACAGACAATTACAATATAATTGTCTGTTCTGGCGTTATCATATTATGATAAAACATTCAACCTTACACACTCAACCGATGATGCCTTAGGCTTATACCACGTTATACCGAATAGACGCGACCGTTGATACGCTCGACGCATCTTCCGTCAGATGTGTACGAACCCTTAGTCGGCCTAACTGCTAGCGGACGGCATCTGAACGTCTGGAGACTGGTAGGTAGATAATTAGTGCTGTACATTTCTAGAGTTAAACGATAGTGTTTTATGGTTGGTATTGAAAATCAGGGTTTAATTTTCAGCGAGGTACGTAGGTACCTATTTCTACAAACTAGGTACTTACCTATTAGTATAATAGGGTACTTAATATCCAACAGCTGCATAGCACTTACGTTCGACAGATATTACTTTACTATACTTGTATTCCACACAAAGTTTTTGTACTCAAGTTTAATATTAATCACAACACAGTATCTTATCTCTTGTTTCGTTTTTCAGAACCGCACTATCGCGCCACGCCAGTAGCTGCGCCAATTCTACCACCACACGTCAATGTCCATATGAACAGTGCACATTCGTAGCCACTAATTCCAATCAGCTTGCAAGGTCTGACCAGGTTATCTTGTAGTTTACTTGAAAATCTTAAATTAGCGAAATACCAAAAACTTTTTGCCTCCTTTACTTCAATTGAGAACAGTGCCATCTATGAATATATTTATAAACTATTTGTAGTCTTGTGTCTGACTGACCTTCTGAATCAACGAAGTAGTCTGCTAATTAGAATGGAACTCAAATAGATGTCGCTTGTTTCTGAATGAATTAGCCACGATTGTTACAGTACTTGACAATAATTATTATTTGTTTACGTCTTTGAAATATTTATTGATGATGATGAACAAAAATTTGTGTCCTAATTCAATTGGATTTTCATTCAGCTATTCGATCATAGATGGCGCTGTAGCATGAAACATTTTTATTTCAGACATCGCAGAACTCACGGAGAACAAGTAAAACATCACGAGTGCCATCTGTGTACGTTCAAGAGCAACCAAGCGAGCCATATGAAGCGGCACATGCTGTGCCACCAAGGAATAAAACCGTACGCCTGTCCTCACTGCTCGTTCACCTGCGGGAGTTTGGTAAGAAATTGCTACAGTACGCCTGGCATGTGTCCTGGCTGTTGAAAGTAAAACTTGCATTTGATTATTAATTGCAATTATAAAGATTTAATTACCTACATGCAAAATAATTTATTTATTTAAACTTTATGTACAATAGTGGTACATGGGCGGACTTAATGCAACAAGGCATTCTCTACCAGTCAACCTTTGGGTTAAAAAGACTACACTGTGGTAGTCAAACAAAAATTCATAACAATTTTTACGATTTGCATAGTCATTCACATTAACAACAGATGGCGATAGTAACGCTATTCCGCCAGCTTGGTATTGCCATTCTCAAATTTTAAATCTTGATTTCCCTCCCTCTTTTTTTAAAAAAAGAAGGTATTTTTCCTTTATTTTCTAATTTATTCCATTATTTATTTTAGGAAAATCTTCGCAAGCACGTTCTTCGAAGTGGCCGCCATCCTGGGATGTTTCTCTACCATTGCCAATTGTGTCCATACAACACTAATACAGCAATGGAACTCCGCTCTCATCTTACAACAGCACATGCCCACAAATATGACTCCAAGAGCGCTGTTGAGGCTGTAAAAATGCACTTAATGATAGTTGATAAGAAATAATGACATTGTGCTTTCATGTTTTCATTACAATAAATATAAAGTGGTGTTTTTTACTTATAGAAGCAGAGTGTGTCTTTTGAATGGCCCAAACATTCCCATTTTGGAACCTGATGAATAAAGACAGTCAGAAAAGTTTTATCAAATTAGAATATAAGAATGACTAAACTGTCTGTTGTCAGTAGTTTTGTTTTTTTAGTCTCTACTCGGGTATTTATTTTGCAAATCCCTGATTTTTTTTAAACTGGCAATAAATATAGTATGTTTTGCTAAAAAACCAAAGTAAACCGTCTTTGTTGCTGGAACGCGCCTACTGTCAAAAAACGCGCAAGTCCGCGAGCGAGGGAAAAATTACAGAGTCGAAAATACGACGGTATCAAGTTGACGTCTGTCCGTTTCTTCGCTATCGATAAAAATAATAACCAACCGCTTTCAGCTGTGAAATACGACAATATTAACACAAACAATTGTAAATAAAACACACAAAATTAGAATCCGTTTCGTAATGACGTGCTAAAGTATATTTTAGGTACAATGTGTCTAAATAATTCTCGTAATAAATAGTGCAGTGTTTTATAAATTGTAATTTTCTGAATTATGACTGTTTGAGTACACGTGCGGTGCTGGAAATCGATTTACATCCATAATGTCGTTGAAGGTAAGTGCTGAATCTATTGATTAGGTACTTGTAATATTGCCGAGTCCTGTTTGGGTCGAGTTATATTTAATTTTTGCGTGGGTTGCTTACCCTTTCGACCTGTTATCGAGGGTCGCTTCATCTGAAGCTATTTTGCTTTATAAATAAAATTACAAATAAACATTTTATAAATAAAATGTAAAATTAAATACAGTGAATATCCGCGATATTCTCTGTATTTATTTTACATTTTATTTCTAGCTAACATGTTATTACAATTGTGATTTAAAGGGAAAAACCTTTTTTTTATTTTACTGAACCAAGACGTGGACCAGATGATAAAGATGAGGGAAAAACATTGCACATGTTGCATTATAGATTGAGAATTTAGTGTGAAAAAACGACCATATAACTTTAAGTCATTAATGCATAGCAAAATGTGGGTAGACAGATGGCTAGCCATATTTTGGCTATTTTGCTAATACTTAGATCATTTTCTTATTACTATTTTATGGTATGTTGTTTTTAATTTCTGAGAAATTACCTGATTTAAATTAGAGCAATATTATCATTCAATTGACATTCCTTTATGCTGAGTCAGATGTTTGAAGAATTCACTGTCTGCAGTGTCCAAAATGCAACAATGCAATGCACTTTGAAGGTCAAAGTGCATCATAATAATCAACTACTGCATTGGTAAAGAGTAAATAGGATATTTAAAGGAAATCTGTGTGCATACATACTAATATTTGAATTTGAAAGAATTTTATATGAACCGCTCGAGCACTGCCGGCACACCGGTGGGCCGTGAATTTATTTACTATTACGTAAGATTAATTTTTTATTTGGGAATTTTCACATGTCAGGGCTGGAGCGGTGAAATTGTAATACATTAAAATAACCAAAGACAAAAAAAAACTAACATCACTGTTCCTTGATTTAAAAAAGCACATTCATATTTTTTTGTGCCACTAGGTACAAACCAAAAACATAAAAGTATCTAACATGACTTGCTTTTATTTCCTTGCTGTGGGTCAAGGCCATGACACAGTAATGATTAGGTAATCTGTTATCAAGGACACTGCCCTCTAAATGTTTGGCTTACATTTTATCACCGACTTGTTACAATTCAGGCTAATAAACAATCTTAGTTTCAAACCAAGAAGCTTTCAAAGATGAACTGTTTTAATTTATATTCTTATTCAAACAATATTCAGCTTTTTGTTAGGTGTGCTTATTTCATGTCTACCTGAATTGTAAAGTTTTATTCTGCTCTTTACATGTTGGATCCAACCAACTTAAAACGACTGCTAAATGATTATTTTGTTCTTTTCTGACCGTTCCAGCTACCCAGAGATAAATCTTACATATGCAAAAGTTTTATTATACAATGTGTAACAGAATAAACGCAACACCTCTTAAGGGGCACTTTTACTATGGGGCCATCACTGAAATTTTTTAAAAAAAATCGACTGCTCCATTCATTTCTGTGCGCATAACTCGACAAAATGTACTGAACAGCAGATTTTTTTTCCGCAATTTTGATGTCCCGTAGTAAAAGTTGTCCTAGATAAGTACAATGACCCCTTCAGAGGTGTTGCGTTTATTCTGGTACTCTTTGTATGTCATGTATCAGTCCCTTTTAGAAAATCTCCAGCATCATAAAATTCTCTTTGACAATATCCAATTTAACATACTAGATAATAGGCATAGTGTAACTAGCCTTGGCCTAATAAATGATAAAGACTGAGGATTGGGTTCAAAGGACACCTCTCAAGTGCAAGAAAAAAAAACTTTTTCACAAAAAAAAACCGACTTCCTAAAAAAACACTACAAAGTACAAAATAACTGTTTGGTGTTTTTGGTTGCTTCTTCGTTATTTGACACCGACTTCCGAAATTAAAGTTATTTTGTACTTGGTAGTGTTTTTTTGGAAGTCGTTTTTTTTTTGTGAAAGTTTTTTATTTTTCACTTTTTAGTGGTACCCTACACCTAAAACACCACTGAATTTTCCACATATTTTTTCCAGCAATTTTGATTTAAAAACCAAACTGCTGAACCGATTTTGATAAAATTTAAATGGGACCAATCGAGAAGTATATCCTTTCACATAAAACAAGAATTTTTCAAATCGGTTCATTAATGACGGAGATATGACGTAACAAACACAAAAAAAAAAAACAGTCGAATTGAGAAGCTCCTCCTTTTTGGGAAGTCGGTTAAAAACATTGAGAAAGAGAATAAAAAAACTATCTCAGTATTTATAAGCAGTAGTCTCACTGATTATACTTAGCTTCATTATCAACATTCTTCTATAAAACGCTTAATTAATAAAAACCATGAAACAATAAACTATTTTTATTAGCATGCACGGACGTAGGAAGTCGTCGATTGTAGTCGGAAACTGGTTGTACGTAATTGTGATGGAAAATAGTTTCAAGGACACCATTTCGTCAGTAGCTGCACAGGGTAGATGTTTGTAGCTTTGCCCATAAGCGCCAGGAGCCTTGAATTTCTCTAAATATAGAAAAAAATAAGAAAATAAATCATAAAAACCTCTTAGTCTCTTGCCGCTTGACAAAGTTAGTGCTGTTCCTGTTTGAATGTACAGAACTTATCTATTTGCGGTCGGGTGTTGAAGGTGCACCCCCTGAAAATATTCCTACATGGCTTTGCCTTTAATTTCGCAACACAACTATATACTTCGATATCATCGAACTTTCGAGGATTTGCTCGTATTAGGTCGTTTCTGACATTTTGTGAAAAGAAATAAAACTATACTCAGTTTGAGGAAGGAAATGGAAAAAAGAAATAGTAGAAATCTGAGGGCGTCCCGGAAGTCCCCGTCTTGAGTACTCAAGGGGAGGATAAAAATATAATAGTATGCCTGTGCTCGCAACGGGAAACCACCCGCTTGTATAAATGTAAGTAGGTATCTAGGTACCTAAATACCTACCTACCTCTAACTCCCCTAAGATGACCCTCTTACCAATTTCCGGGAATATAAAGTCTTAATCCTTATTTAAATACTAATCAATGAGTGGAAATATTACTAAACCCAATTTCGCACTTAAGTAAGAATAGGGAGGTACCAAGTGAGGTGCGAAATCCGTCTCCATTAGTAATAATAATAAATCACTATACGGAGATTATTTCCTTATATATATAAATAATACTAATACGCTTGACAAAGCTTCATCTAATTAATACTGGCTGCACTGAAACCGGTCGGCTGCAGAAGATAGTCCATATTTAGCGCGCCAGCGGCAAGGCTCGGAAACCAGTTGTACCAGTCACGGTGTCACTGAACCAAGGGTGGTCGAGATTCGCTATATCATACCGATGACGTAAATTGAACGGCTTCGTAAAATCCGAGAAGATGGGGTTTTTGCACTAAACCGTCAGAATTTCGTCGGTGTTCGACGAGATCCGGATTAGGCTATATTCGATCTGCAAAAAAAAAATTACTTCATAATTTACTAGCGTTTGCCCGCAATTCACCGTCTCCAGGGTCCATCTATAACTGTACCAAAACAGGATCACTGGAAGTAATTTAAAGGGGAAACCATCGCCAGAAAGTGTTATGATGCAGGCTGACATTAACCAGTAGGTACCGACAAAGTACCTAACAACAATGAAAAATAAAAGAAGTTTTGTTCGTTATGTGATTCAATTGACGTAGCAAACTCGTGTCTCTACTAATAACCTATGTAAATATCACGACAATCACGAGCCACGATTGTCGTCAAACATTCCATACTTTTACTAGAAGAACCATGTTTAAATAACTTTAAATCTTTTCATTGACCAAGTTACCATTCTCAAGTACCTATACCGTAAAAGTTGCCAAGGGAAGGAGAACATCTCTTATAAGCCAAACACTTGTGTACCCATAACTTTGATCCTTAGCAACTCAACTATAAGACTTGCAAACTAAAACTTCGCCTTCCTCATCTAAGTTACATGTTACCTTTTACTTCCTCATACATAAAACACAGTAAATATATTCTATTACGTTTTGTTATAATTTTAGCGTCCATAACATGTCCGATCTACACTTGAGCAGCATCATTAACTATCATTACAATCGTGGTGTAATACCACGGAACACCGTGGAATAATGACATAATGGCTAATTTTAGCTGGCGTAAATTCTAGCCTTGTTTCCGTAACAAAGTAGCGGCTTCTAAATCAAAAGTTGAAGTTACATTGGTATAAGAAGCTATAATATAGCTCTATTAGTGAAATTGAGCAGTTACCTTAGCCGATTTAAAATAGAAAGGGTAATGAACATGAAACCTAGATGATTGTGAGCATCTATTAACACTGCTGGAACCGATTTGCTGTCAATTCGTTCTCCCCCTCGCAGTTTCGCTTCTGAACCATCCGAACTTGTAAGTTTCCGACGTCTTTAGTTGGAAAACGGTCTTCACAACTTCCTCGCTTCTCTATCGAAACTTAGAATAGCCTTATTTATTCTCTTAAAACTTTGAGTGTCCCGCCAACTCGGACAACAGACAAAATTGAGTCCAAGACTGGTGTTGCAAATATAAAAAATAAAAAGTCTCATCTGCTTCCTGGCAGTTGTAAAAGACGAAGAAAGTGGGTCACACAGCTGCTCTGGTAGTCTGCAAGAGCAACACGCCACATATCACTTTACACTGCGACCTTTAATGGAACCGGCCAGACGTCGCATGTACATATTCATGTCAATGTATCTATAAAAGTACACGTAGTAGGTACACCTTGCGAATTGCGATGTTCCCCTTAGGGGATTACCTACAAGTTGTTGCGAGCCATGCGAAAGGTGTCGAGGTCAGGGTCAGTCTTTCCACCATCATTTTGTTATGCTATCAGACGTCGAAGCTATATGACTGAAGTGAATATATGCCCGTGTCGAAAATATATTTGTATCTCGTGTTGTCTAGTATCTAGTAGAGGTATGTTCACAATATTTTAGAAAACAAAAGTACAAAGAAAACGTAATCAAATGTTAAAGAGTTCCAAATGCTTCTAAAGAGTTCCATTGACTTCCAGACTCTAAACATACCTTTTAACTGCGATCGTGATGTTCAAATAAACGCTTCCAAGGCTCATTCACTGCAAAATCTTCAATAACGGATTGCCCGAAATGCCAGACGATTCTATTTCCAGCACATTTTGAGTTACCCCCCCATAAATGCGACATTTAGCGTCTGAACTAAATATAATCTGTTTAAATATTCATCCGCTGCTCTGCATCCCAGCCTGTCTACATTTAGGTCTAGACGTTATAAATAAAGGCAACTTTGACTTATGGATTGGATTTTCAAAAAGAATTAAGCTGCGGTTGAAATATTTTTGTCGTAAAAGAATAATGAGTCGTATTTTTTATTTCGCATAAAATATTGATGGAATGCTCAATAACATTGAAAAAGTGGAATGAAACAAAGTAATATGAATTTTCAGACGACAGTTTTACACCGAACTGTTTACGACCGAGATGGTCGGCTTCACAATGCTTTTCTTGTTCCATGCAGATTGTCCTTTTGACTGAATTCTGGCCTCCATAACTCGAAAAATAACCCTTAGTTTCCAGTACGCAGTTCTTCTAACGAATGTTTTCGTCTGCTTAATTGTCCTTTAATTTATTCTCAATTTCCTACTAAATACCAAAACATTTTCTGTCGTGAAAAATTGTAAACAAGATTAAGTATCACTACCGCCATAGCAAATCAATAGTATAAACTATGACGTCACAGGCGGCCATTTGCATAAGTTATAGCCCATTAAAGCTATAGGCAATTACAAATGTTACGATCCCAATGTAATGGCTGTAATAAATACGTAATCTAAGCTGTACGTTTTGCAAATTAAACCATGGCATTTTATGGTTATAAATCTGTGACCTGTTTTGTTTAGTTTTTCATGGTGATAAGGTGTAATTGAAATTATTTATTTACTTGAGCACATGGTTCGGGTTACGCCTGCCAAAAGTCTTATTAGTACTACTTCCCAGACAGAAAGAAACCATATTTGGAGCTAAGCAGAGCGCGTTAGCGTTGCGTTGCGATGCGTTCTGCCTGCCTGCCTAGCCTTTTCCCAACTATATTGGGGTCGGCTTCCAGTCTAACCTGATGAAGTTGAGTACCAGTATTTTACCTGGAAAGCCTATCTGACCTCTACACCCTAGTAAGAAGGCAACACGGTTCTCCTTAGCAGGAACCCCTTCCTTTCTTCCTTTTTGGGATGCATGAAGGAGCCTCCTCGTGTAGCGCAATTTGTTTCATTAGGCACTCAACTGAACCGAGCGCTCGACGCATCCTGGACAGTCTTACCTAATACCTTACAAGAATGGCCAATCCTTCCCCTGTGGTGGTAGAGCCAACGCTCGCCTGGTTCGCGACCACCCTTCCTCTGGAGTCAACCAGCCTGCTGTGTTTCGTGGACGCGTGGGAGTACCAGTCCTTTAAGGCATCTTTGGGCATGCTTGCTCCATCATAGACCTCATCTATCGCTTTCCATCTGGCGTGATCGAGGTCAAGAGTTAGCCCATTCCTCAATAAAAAAAATTAAGGGCTGGAGACATCATCGTCACTGTCACTGTAAAATCCAAAATGGCACAGTGTGGGCCACAGGGCTTATTAGATCTGATTCAAGTTGCTCCTATCCTTAGTTTGGGATCCCATTTTAGTTGCTTCGCAGTCTAGTCAAAAGTTCAATAATTAAGTTCAGAACATTGTATCTTTTACAGTCACTGAACAACACCAACCGTCATGCTTTTAGTAGATCGATTCTAACTTCTAAAGTGCATCGAAGCGAACAGCATCTACAGTACGTAACGGAGATTAGAACCACATGCAGCTAGTTATGTGGTCTTGTTTATAAGACCGTAACCCACCGAGACGCGAGTCGGCTCCCATGGCTTTTATGGTGCGTAAATAAGTTATTTGTTTTGACCCCATCGACCAGAAATGTTCATTTAATGTAGCGAACTACACTAGTATGTTAACCGTCCTGAGGCTTTAGACAAGAGTTATTAGCGAATGCGATTGTCAAAATGCCAATTTATATGACATATTATGGGATTGATCACGTGACATTTTGGCAGCGTTTGGTAATCCCATACATTTGACGTTTTGAAATTTGCTTTTGCCACATTACCGTTAATAACACACTTGTCTAGAGTGGAATGGATTCTGCTTGTGTCAAATCAATGAAACAGTTACAACACAGTACTATACCTATTATAGTGGCATTTTAAAGGGAGAATTTTAAAGTAACTGCATGTTTTACACGTAAAACGACTGAAGTGTTTATAGGCAATTGCTTTATTTATAGCCTGAGCTGTTGTGTGGCTTCAAGTATTACGTCGTAACTAAAGATTACTGCTAGACATGGGCTTAAGCTAAAATGCACCAGTAGAAGGTGACCTCTGTCTACCGCAATATCGTCGGAATTCACAGCCCAATTTCACCCACTGCTCGGCGTATAGACCTCTCGTCATTCCTTCATCGACTATATGGACGTACACGTGGCCTCTAGAGTCAGATCCCTGGATGAGACTGATACAAGCGAGGATATTAGCGCAAAACATATGACCTTAGTTTTCAGTATGTGCCAGTACCGGAAGAGCAGTTCAACCGCCTCTTACCGGATGCAGTAAACTCACATAATTGACATGCGGCTTGTTAATGAACTAGTATTATCCAGCACTTTCCCTAATTACACGGCTGACATGCGAAGCGCTGGAGGTGAACTTTGTTATCGCATAACAACGTTACGCCTGCTGTTCTCAGGTTTTAATAGGTGTACTGTTGAATAGGTGTTTAAGTTAACCAGTGGCTCGTCGCTAAGATGTCCTGTCTTTCATGCAGTAACTCCGAGACAGTATGAATATCTTAGCTAGGGATGTGTAGATCGAAGGAAGAAGTTCTTCTCGGGGTTGAAAACTAAAACTCGCTAGAGCTTTCTTCGATCTACACAGGCGATCCCGAAAGGGACTAGGGCTCCCTAAAGGGAGAAGCAAACTGGGAAGAGAAGTATCCACCACCTCACTACTTTATAAAACCCAAAGAGCAGTTGCCCGCAGGTCGTGAATTGCAACGGCCTATTTGGAAAGCGCCGAATCGTTTGCGCACCCAAGTAGGCCGCAACTTGGCGAAATGGGATTTTATAGATCCTGTGGATACCCAATGTGAGTGCGGTGTCCCTGTTCAGAAAATGAGCCACATGTTAGAGTTCCCCAAGTGCCCGTTCACCTGTACTTTGGAGGATTTAATGAATGCCACCGATGTTGCAATTAACTTACCGCCTACTGGGCCCAAACAATACTCGAAAAGAAGGAGCTATGAAGTCGATATTTTTTTTTTTATTAGTGATGGGTTTGCTCTTGACTCTAGTCTATGTCAGAGATGACAGAGACAAAGTCTTCGATGGAGCGAGCTTACCCAGAAAGAGCCTGTTCACTCTAAACTTGAAGAGATTAAGGGATGAAGTCGTTATGATTTCAAATTCTCTTAGAGACGAAATACTTCGGCAAATAGAAGTTCTTTGAAGAGCTGAGACTTTTCAACACACCATTTGCTATTTCCTAAGTACTGACCTAAAGCTCCTGCCATTCTACGCAAGTCGGTGGCTAGACGTCCAAAGCCGTGCTAATTTCACACACGTTAATGAGGCAATCATTAGTCTTAGTTTACAATACACAGCAAGGAAGCCATTCTAATTGACCTGAAGTTTAGCGCAGCCTGTTTAATTACAGCAGTGCACAATTATGAGTTTGTCGCTAGACGGCTTAGTAAAGACAGTATTAGGAAACGTTGGGCCAGTTATTGTTTATGTTCGGATGGATCGTTAAATCTTCTGATAGTTAAAAGTACAATCTATGTATTACTTGTCTTAATAGCAACATCGAATCATATGGCGTTCCAAACTTGTTACTATATTCTAGAAATACTAGCTTTTGCCTGCGTCTTCGTACGCGCATATCCCTTTGTTTCCCGTTCTGCTGAGAATTTTCCGTTCCCGTATAACCCGTAGCCTTCCTCATGAATGTGGCTATCGTATACAAAAAGAATTTTCCAAATCCGACTGGTAGTTCCAGAGATTTGCGCGTTCAAACAAACTCTTCAGCTTTATTATATAAGTATAAGAGGATATAGTATAGATTGTTGGCAGGCTACACCCAAACCACTTATATCCTGATTTTACCAAGTTCTAAGGAAATCAGGTAATCGCAAATACCCAGTACACTAAAAATGCAAATCTCGGGACCCGCCCAAACCAAACACGGTATAAAATTGCACAACGCCCGTCTAAACCCAGGTAAACGCAACTATTACGCGTGTTGGAAAACTGGTAAGTGGTAGTTCACTAGAATAACTAACACTAACTTTATGTACCACTTCTCAGGTAATGATCGTTTTCGTGGAAAGATGCTGGCCCTGGGAACAGTAGTATCCAGTTTGCCATTAATGGCCTTTTGAGCTGACATCTGCCAGCTTGGGAATATTTAGAATTCCCATCCAAGGGAAACGGTGTTACCAAGCAACAAGGCTGTGGAGTTCAGACGGCTTAGTGTGAGTTTTTTAACGTACTCGATCGCGCTAACGTAAAAGTTCGCTTATGTCAAACTGTATAGAAAAAAAACAGGTTGTCCGTGAGTGTCACCAGACGGCGCTTATTAAGTTTCAATACAAATTGACGTTTACGCTATCGAAAACGTTAAAAAATGAGTTTTTTAACGTTTTCGATAGCGTAAACGTCAATTACTTAGCAGCGACTTCCTATCTGTGGCCTTAGTGTGAGCACTAAGGCCACAGATAGGAAGTCGCTCCTGGTATTCAACGGCATGCAGTTAGAATGGAATTTGACCTCAATATATTTGGGAAAAGGCTAGGCAGATGATGAATTGAGACGATAGAATTTCGTTACTATCACAAACACGGTACCTAATTCTCTGAATTATAGCAATCAGCATACACTTGTAAGCTGCTCCTCAAAGACTCAACGTACTGATTACGTAGTCACCAAAGTAGACTTGGCCATTATCTCCATAACCTATCGCAATATGAATTATAGAGGTTGTTCAGATGAATAGACCTAAACTTTTTGTCATTGCTTCAGCTAAGTGTTGCCAAATTATCACAAGAAAGAAAAACTTTTACAGTTTAAATGCTCTCATAGACAAACCATGAAAAGCTGAAAGAACATCCCAAACCCATTGACTTGAAAGCAACTCAATTAGAACCATTACGTCATTGATCTATTTGTATGCAAATACTTGAAACGTGTCTAACTAAACCGATTTGTTAAACAAATTGCTCTACTCAAGTTGGTCATAATCCGTAATTCAATTGACAAATGTGTGTTAGTTATTTTTAGTAGTGACAAGATGAAGTCATGCTGTATATTGCTAATGTTCTTGTAGTTTTGTTATTGACCTGATTAAACGATGTCCCATGTGAGAGTGATTGTACTATTTGTGTCACTACTGCTCCAGTGCCGTATTTCAGTTTTCTCTTTTCTTTGATATCGTTTCTTCAGTCTTTGTCATTTATTTACCTATCTTCAATGTTATTGTGTGTATGTTTCTTTTTTGGCAAGCTCAAAGAGCTTCTTTTCATACATGCATCTTAGTCCATTGTTTTTCAGATATCTTTCTTGATGCCTTTGGACCAATAGGAAAAAGTACGACCATGATTTTCGCAGTTGGTTCGTAGCGTATTTAAGTAACAAACAGCTATCTAGAATGTATTCCTACCTACCGGCACTGGGACATCCCGTTTTATAGGGGCCAGAGGCCAAACGAACGGTATTCAATCGTCGAGAACGACTGTGAGTTTGCTAATTAGGACAATGTTTCAACGAATCAATCTAGAAATAGACAAAAAGACCCAAGATTGAACTATCTTAGGAATTTTATGGCCGGTTACCGATTGCAAGTTCAGAAATAAAATCGTTTCAATTATTTGTGGCTGCGAATATCTTTAATGTTCGTCCCAAAACTTCGTCTTTCGGCCTTAGGCATTTAATATTGGCAGGCTCAGCCGAAGAACTATTTCTTATTGAATACTACACGCAATACGGCGCAAAGGTTAACGACTTGGGTACCCTTTGGATAGCAGTTGAAAAACAATACATTGTGTTATGGTATGACGGAACAGTGGCTTTATGTCCTATGAATGTCAAATGGGATATCCACTGCACCTTACCCTTCTACGCCCCATAAAATTCTTTGACTCATTCGACCTCACGGTAGCCGCTATGAAAAAGGTCCATGTCTACATGTGCATTTCCATGCCTGGTATGAACAACAAAGCTTTTTGAGAATTTATTGATCTTGTGAAAATGTTTATGACTTTTTCCGCTACCTACGTTTGCAAGTAGACTATACATATGTCTACAGAAGGCTCCAAGAGTACACAGGTATAGTCTGTTACTTATTGGGAGGACATAAACAAATCTATGAACACGGAAAGAGAAAGGTCTCGGGTCTGTTCTTGGCAGAACTTCCGACAAAGATTATGAAAATGTGATGAGAATTATGCAAGCATCGCTGATTTACATCACTTTACATTCGAGACCAGTGACTGCACAACACGGCGTGTATCGTCCATCACAATCAATCACCATCACATATTGCAAATTAGCTTTTACCTACATCCCTGCACGTGAACACTTTAAATGTGTGTTTTTCAAACAGTGTTATAAACAGTTTATAAAAACTTGCATGAGCAAAACAAACTCATAAATTATGAGCAAATTTTACCAGTGTTAATATCCTGGCAATTACGGCTAATGACAGGTCTCTACGAGATTTGGGTAATTTTTTATTTCCCTAAAAGTTTGATTCAAGTTCGAGGCTCACTTCTTGAAAATATGTGGCCAGTGTGAGTTCATCATGATCATTTCAACCAGGGATCATCTACTGCCTACCTTAGCTTCCGGCTTCCTTTGTTTTCTGCTATTCTCCAGCTTGGCATGTCATCGTCAGCCTAATGCGTTTTTGGACATCATAGATTTCTTTTACATGTTAGTACTCTTGGTTATCTGATCATCATTCTCTTAATTAATTAGTCGTACTTTAAGTAAATACCCCCTTTTCTGGACTTATAACTGTCACACAGTCAAGCCATTGTTTCTTTGGACTTCCCCTTCTTTTATAACCATCCCACATTCATACTGGATACCATACTTTCTCATAGCATTTTTCCTCATTCCTCCGCATTTATTAGTATACCTATTTCACGATATTTGGGTCATTCCAATTTCAAGAGGTCAAGGTAACACCGCGATGATTGAAATTTATATCTCGCCTGAGAATCTGCTTATTACACCTTGATGGTAGTGCGTGTTGATAAATTGCATAGCTACTTATGTTTTTATGACTGTTTTAAATTGCACATGCCAGCATGTGCAATTTAAACTCTAAAATCACATGTCAGAAAATTATATACGACGAATGTAAGTGCGTGTAACAATTTTATTCGCCAAGTACATACTTAAGTAGGTAGATAAGTAGATTTAAAAGGTAGGTTTATGAGTTCTTACAAAAACTATGTCTTGAGTTTTGACTAATAATATTACTAAAATCTGGTTAGTGAAATTAGCTGTATAATTGGTTTTGTCCGCTACTTAGGTTTATAATGTTCGTCTACGAAATCAATAGTTAACGTACCTAAGTTATTTATTGAAACACGCGGTTCTACATATATAATCCAACTGCCCATATTACTGTGATAAATCAGATAGTCAACACACAGATTCACACCAATCTAGATAAACCTAAAACACAGATAACACCAGACCAGAACAAGCTGATCAATAACAGCGACATAATATTTGTTAGCACAGAAACAAACGTAAATACCGATTAGGTACAAACTGCAGCATAACATAATCATGTACTCGCGGTAACATAATAAGTTATTTTTAACCGACACGTCAACCTCGGTTACTGAGGTTAAGGACAAAACATATACATATATAGGTAAGTAGCTATATGTAATGTGGGATTTTCCAATGTAAGATTTCCACGATTAAATAAAAAACGAAGAAAAAGAAATGACCACAGAGTGTTAAGTTGTACCATTTAAATTGTTTTTAAATCTGATGTTGTTTGGAGGTCAAATGTCATAAAAAGTTTTTTTTTTGTGGTTTTTTCTTAGTCGTTTCAATTCCAACACAAATGTTTTTTTTTAGTCTGAAAAAACTCGCGGACAAGACCATTTAAATCCTCTCGTGAAAGTGGCAGAGATTTGTGAAACCTGGTACCTAAGTCTTGATCTTGTAATGGACAAGATTGACAAGTGACAAGACAACATGGCAACATTATGCAATTAATAAAGGACTTGCTATCTCTTCAGAGCGTTTACTCGTCACGTGGTTTAATACAAACATGCATTGAAAGTCCTTATTCTTAGAAATGAATTACCCCATTTCAATGAAACCTGGTACGCATACGAGAAATAGTTCTAAACTAACTTTTTCGATATAGCGTTCAGGGGCTCTAGACAAGTGACATTCTGTCAGCGTGCAGCGGTAGCGTGGCAAAGGCAATTGTCAATACGTCAAAAATGTATGGGATTGACAGGCATTTCGACAGTCGCATTCGCTAATCGAATACTTAGCACATTGCCTAGGGCCTCAGAAGGATGGAGGAAAAAACTTAAAATTTATCTATCTTTCCCTCTGAACATTTTTAGAAAAAGTTGATGAGTTGCGATCATTTTTTCCCCACCATTGTTCTTTGAAGAACCCTTTCTACAAGTACCCTACCTACTGTTGCACTAACACGGGTCCTTTACAACATTCTACTTCAAAACCCATACATTTCTACCAGCCCTATAAAAGCACACTAATGCATTTTAAACCACCACTAATAAACAAAGGGAACAAAAGCGCAAAGGCCAACTACCCCTTGGGTTTACCCTGCCATGTCGCGCTATGGTAAGTAGTGGTCGGGTAATGGGTTACACTTTATCCGAAAATCGGGTGCTTCTCTAAGATTGTCTCATCCCTCCTGAACGACTGTGCAAATTCTTTAAAACAGCTAAAAATCCTTGACAGACTTAACGTTTTAACAATTGCTGTTTGGTGAGTTAAAAATTAGAATAATGTCAGCACTAAACGATGTGATAAATAGAGCTTTGATGTTGTGAAAATCACATAATATTTTCACTGTTTTATCGCCAACCAATCATTTTATTGTTTGACTAGCTGACCCTCGCAACTTCGTCTGTATCTCATTTTTCATAAATGCTCCTCTCTTATTGGTCGTTGCGTGATAGCCTTTATCCTACCTCGATAAATGGGCTATCTAACACTAAAATATATTTTTTTCAGTTCGAACCATTAGTTCTAGAGATAAGCGCGTTCAACCAAACTCTTCAGCTTTATAAAACTAGCTGCACTACATTTTTGCATAATTAATAATGATTATAAAATCATAAGCATATCCACCTCTCAGTTACTTTTACCACAGTCTACAGTACACGCAACGTATACTTTTAAATATGTAACATTACGGGTTTCCCTTGTAAAACCGCTGTCGCGCCGCGGTAAGTAGCAGTCACATTACACTTGACCCCTGCCTTTGTCAAACAGCGGTTTTCCTTCGACGAACCTTGCTCGCTAGATCGCGTTACATCACTAAACGTGTCTTGTTTAGTCTTCCTTATTTAATGCGATTAATTCGTGTGTCGGGTAATTTAATTGTGAACTGTCATTACTTGGAGGTTGTCCAAAGTTTTCCGACAACAATTTTTTATTTTATGAACTTTTTCGACAAACAAATAAAATAAGTCATGAGAGCAAAATAATGGTAACATGATCTTTTTTAACTGCAGAGGACTTCCACTCAGATTTTTCGAGGTTCAATACTGGAAACTCCCGTCACTTACAAGCTTTTAGAAAAATTTAGTAAAAGTCATAAATGTCAGAACCAAATTAATACCGTGAAAACCTTTACAATGTATGTCTGTATTTATGTCTGGGTCCGTGCCATCAGCCGTAAACAAACACCAGCTGCACATGACGGCTTTATACGCACAGCAGTACACACAATATGCACCTGAGCAGTAAGCCAGAATGAAAGCCCGTCTGCCGCATTCTAGTATCGACCCGTCTGCTCCTACCCTTTTACGGTTTCAAGGGTAATAAAGCGTGAAATATCAGCTATCGTAACGTACTTTCCAGTTTTTAACTTGGCTATGGAATCTATGTAAAAAGTGGTCGGCAAGTTTATCTTTTTAACTCGATTCGGTAAGGTTGGCATTCTGAACTCTTGCAAGTAAACTAGAGATGACAAGGAATGAGCTGAAAAAGCCGTCAGGTTTGGAAAAAGCTGATGGATAAAAAGATAGACTGGCTGTAGTGTATGGTCATACCTATACCATCACAGACCTTTCGCTTACCATCAAGAGAGGTGGTTATGATTTATGAAAAAAATGGTCTTAATCGTGTCCAACTAAGAAGCTTCTTATAGGCTGTTTACATTAAGTGACTGTTTTTCACATGTTTCTGTCGCGTGCCAATAATGCCTCTCATATTTGTTTTTGCTTTCGGCATTTTTATCTGAAATCAAATTAACAGGCTTTTGACAGGCGACCTTGCCAAAGTAATTTGTCAGCAAATTGGGTTTGAAAGTTATTTTATCGTGCTGTTTGTTTTGTGTTGTCCTTTTTTTGCGTGACGTTATTGTTACATGTTTTCAGAATTCATTAAACAGCTTTTTGTTTTGTTATACAAATTGTGTGAGGTTTATCCTTTGCGGGTTAATAGGGTAATCAAATATTTTTTGAAAGGGTTGAGTTAGATTTACCGTCACGTACGTCGATGTTAAATGTTATTCGGAATTAAATACGATCGAATTGCCATTAAATTGGGTGCACAGATATAAAACGACTGCTTTATTGTTGGGTCTGGTCAAAAAAAATGGTTTATATCTTACCATAGAAGTTTCGCAAACTCGTTCTTTATCATTCCATTTGTCGTGCAATAAATAAGAATTCAAGGCAATTTGTTCAATCATCAAAGTTTTGCTTGAATCTAATTAACGATCTAGTTATAATTTATGACTTACTGACGTACTGTGAATGGCAGCTGCGAAATAAACTGATAGATCCAGTCTAACAGTTTATTTCGCAGCTGACAAGGTAATATATGAAAAAATGTAACGTGTACTAGAGTCAAAACTAAAATAATCTTTGGTCCTTCCAGCCGCAGTTACGAAATCTTCTCAACGGTCGGGCATACCTACTTTATAAAATGTTTGATAAATGTAGATCTGAAACACCATTCTCTCAAGTTTCATAACATGCCATACACGCATCTTCCTAGCAATAAATCATCAAAACACCTTCCAACATTTTTAATGATACTCGTCAGTCGGTCAAACATTTTAACTTTACAACGGGATACGTTTAGGCAATTTCCTTATAAGCTTTTTGTACTATTTCCAAATATCCTGTTTCGTGGGCTTCCTCGTGGTTATTATGATTGAAGACTAGTGGGCGGTGGTAACTCAATTCGGCTCAACTGAGGATGGGAAAATGTTTTCCTAATTTTATCTGTTCGCCGAGGACATTACCTATATATTTTTTCATGTAGGTAGTGGATGTGAGAGTGATTTATGAATTGCGGTAAAAAAATGTTTATAAACTAAAAAGGTTTTGATAGGGAAAAAGTGTTATTATGGTAATTGGATTGCTTGTCAAAATAAAAGAAAATTAAAGCAACATTAACGATAAACATCGTATATTTGCACTAAAATTAATGAAACTGACCATATTTTTTCCTCCAATTTATGTTTTAATCCTGATATACATTTTGATAAGCCTTATTAACATGGTGGCTGCCAGAATTATTTAGCTTTTACCACAACCTTGCCATATGCCATGAAAAATATGCGGCAAAGCTGGCGATACTGCCAAGAAACGAATGTTACTTTAATGTATTGTCAAGGATTCCCAGGAGTTCAGTATTTTACGGTTACAATTTGGTTCTCAGAAAACGATAAAATATATGAACTGCAGCATACCTATTTATTCTTTGTGTAAAATATTGAAAATTTCATGAACTTTGTGGATAGAGTGAAGGACCGTTTAGTTTCTGGGATGACAGAAATTTCAGATGTCTTTGCTAGTTTTTTTTGATTTTTCAAAGACCGTGGAGGCCATATTCCAATTTTCTTTTGATATCGTTTTCCGTCTCAGTCGGTCTCGATGAAACTTTCAAAAAGACGTTTTTTAAAAGCTTAGGTTACGTTTGTGTTGTCAATATAAAATAATCATGTGGTCATAAGGAGAATGTATTTGAATCCTACCACGCTATCAGTAAAGTCGGAAACTCGGAATCTATCGCGAGAATCGTGCCTTTTTTATGTTGATTGCTTTTTTAATAACCTCGGCTGTTAATCCAATTAACGCTTTGTCGTTACGTCTTTTTTTCAGTCACTTCCCTACATAATGTACTTGGATTTCCTGTCAACGAAGTGAGGACTGCGAGCAATTTATTATAATGAATGTACCTACTTAGAATTTACATACTATTCAACATACCTAACATGAATAATTTCAATAACATTTGCAATAGAATAAGTGCCTTTCAATTTCTATGAGACCACATTTACCGGTTGTCCTTATCAGCTGCGACATTCACAAATTAAAAACTAAAGACCTTGAAATAATAACAAACGGAAGCGACGTAATAAATAATAATCGAACGGCAATTGCAGTCACAATCTGCCAATTAGTTACCGTTGCGCAACCGAGGAACTGCGTACTGTGGTGCGCGGACGGTTGCGCGGGAGTTCGTACGATACGGAGAGTTACGTCACTGATGATCTAGCAATCTGGATGGTGTGACGAAATCATGGCTTACTCATTGAGGCTTTTTTGCTGATGGATTGTGAAAGGAAAGCTTGAAGTGACTACCGGCATCCGGGATGCTGCTGTGGTTCTGGGAACTGGGTTTTGTCAAGAGGATCAAGTGGACCAAGACCTTGTGCGAATTCAAATTAGAGCAACACCCAATGGGGCCACCAGATGTCCTTATTACGAATAGATTTGAATAGATCAGAGCTAACTGCAATATTAACTTCTCAACCTATCGCAAATGCGCATCACGTTGACTGGCAAGAAAGTTCCAGATCTTTCCGAATGTTAAGCAAATAAACACCAAGTTCAAAAAGCAAATCGCGCCACAAAAGTCAAGGCCTCTAGAAATGGCGTTGCTGTGTCTAGATCTGCATTATGCATTCATCTCAAGGCCGCGCCATTCGTTCCGTTATTACTACCTACTGCCGCGTTTTTTTTCCTTTGGACACGTTCCGCTGGCGCAATGCGTTGACAACTCTTTTTTGTGGCAGAAAAAAGTTGTTGTCTCGTACTTGGGCCATTTCGAAATGACGGATCTTGGTCTTGGCTTTGAATTGCGCGAAGTTTCGGGCTGACGTGACGGGGGCAAAACTTTGTTTCGAAGAATTTGTGTGAATGCTTTAGGAAATACCAGTTTTTTATAATCTTTGAAACAGGACTTGCTTTTGTTTTCTGTCTTTCTACTTTGAGCATCAAAATATAACTAACATTAATTAACAGTTTTTAGAACTAATATAAGTATTTAGCCCGATTATGATCTTAATTCTTCTTATAACAAAGCTTTGCGAACTAAACAAAGTATTTATAGAAAAACAAAACAAGATCCTATCCTTTTGTTGTCTTCAAATTATTTTTAATTACAGAGCTGCTAGTTCCTCTAATTTTATAATTAACAAGGCGCCCGTTTTCTTCATCTCTGTTAATGAGTATTGCTTCATCCAAGACGTTGCTCAACAATGTTTTACTTTTGACATTAACACGCTCTAAATCATTGCTTCTGAACTTATACTAAACCAGCTTTATTTTGTCTTGTTTACTCAGGCATTCTGATTTGATGCCTTTGAAATATTGTCATAGAGTTATTTGTAGTGTCCTTTGCGTACAGGAGTACGCAAAGGAACTCTTTTGTTTAATAATCATGTCGGATAAATTCTGGGGCTTTAATCTGGCTACCAGCTACTAGAGTTATCCCTTAACGAGAAGGTTTTGCGCTTTATTAAACTGGCGAAGTATATTATGAATCGTTGCAATTGCATCGTATAAAAATCTCATCTCTGGATAGTCTGAATGTTGAAAGCCCTTTTCGGATCACTGATTTCCAAAACCTCAAAGGTCATAAACCACTGTCGGCGCACCCGATCCCTTCTGTACTAACCATCAACTTCATAACAATTAAAATTGTACAGGGCTTACAAAACGCATTCCCATCGTTTTCCATGAACATTGCTGCAATAAATACACTTGGCATTGTGCAACTGCATTGTAACAGGCGATGCATTGTTGGACAAAAAATTGGGCTCGCCATACGGCCGTTGACCCCGCATTGTACCGAGATGAAGCCTTAAACAATACGATACTGTTACTGAATAATTTTACTTTCATACGCTCCTCGGTTGAAAGGTTTGGAAGCTTTGAATGTATGGGTAAATGAGTTTATTGTTTTGTCAGCGGACGGTGAGGCAACATGGAGGCAACGGTCATTTGTATGTCAAAAGGAGCAATTTGTGAAGCTAAGTACAGAGAGTTGTCACATTTGAAAGCTTTAGGACATGTTGTAACAAAAACTTCTTTGTCCACTAAAGTACGTAAAAGGTTTAAGCTAAGCTTTTCGAACTCTTCATACAGACTTAAATATAGATACAATCGATTCAGCTTCCGTTTTATAACATGATGCAAGGTTACTTGACATGAGGAACTACAACCCTCGCAACATGCTAGCCCAAATCAATCACAACTAAGCCTTTACTTACCATAATCACACGCGATCCATCAAAGCCCCTGCCGCAAACGCGCTGCATCACTCCCTGCTTATCAATTTCCATTTAATATGCCGGCCGTGTATTGAGCAAGCTTCGTATTACCATCGCAGCTTCATCTGATCGGTGACTGGCGCCTTTCTCGTGACTCATCAGCGACCTAACCCCGCAGCTGTCGATACAAACCTCTTTATTGTGGGTAGTTTGATATTGTAGCACCAGGATTATTAGGAGAGTGATTTACTTGTCTATTGCAGTGATCTTATCGGACGAAGCATCTCGCTTTCGGTTTTCAATGCTTCATTATAACTCTTTGATTCCTTGTGTCATTGATGCATAATAGAGAAATCTCTCAAGCAGGTTCGGATTGAAAACTTCTTTACTCATAGGGCCTGTTTCACCACCTATGATTAAGTTCCCTAGCCTAACTTTATTGGCAGATAATCCATACAAATTGTGTTCCATTTTCGAATTTATTCGTATAAGTGGCTATTCGGATATCTGCAGCTTCAAACCGTATTGAATGGTCCTCTGTCATCACGGTGTTAGAAACCTCCACTTCAAAGTTTCGTTATGCATTAGGACTTAGACCTGTTAAATTGGTGCAAAATGGAAATGTCTCTTGAACAAGTTTTGATTAAAAATGTCTTAACCCGTATGCATGTATCAGAAATCAAAACTTCCAAGAAAATGGGACCCTTTTTCATCACGGTAATCGAAACCTCGACGGTAAGAAAAGAAACCGAACGCTGCACCCCTGTGATATCCGAACCGTTGCTACGTCGCCCTCGCAAGGTATTAAGATTGTCGACACACCCCTCTATAAAGAGGAACTACAGGGTGTGTCCTTCCTTGTTATTGCAGTGTACCAAATGAAGCAATAAGGAATGTAACATTTGTAGCGAATGTGGCTATTAAACAATTGAGAATGGTCTTGGTAAATGAGATGGCTAATTTGGAGAATTAATGTCGTCGTATTTGCAGTTTATTGAAAATTGCAAAGGTTTTAAATTGGACTGCTTCTTCCACTCGGGGGAGAGTTGGGCCAACACATAGTTGTACCGCTGCAACTGTGATACTCATTGCAATTTTGTAATTCCTTAACTAACTATTAGTGAAAACTATTTAACTGCTAGTAACAATTAACTGAGGAACAAAACAGAGGCTGGTGTTGCATTATATGCATTAAACAGCGACTTTCTATCGATTGCAGAGAAAGATAAACATATTTGCACGCGAGCTGATGTCAACGCGGAGAAAGTACTTATGACACCGATTGCTCCTTGCGGGTCGCGAGTAGTCGGACCATGAGTCCTGGACTTACGGGAACCGGGACGGTTTTAGCACGTAGCACTACCCATTTTTTTATTTCCGTTTTTAACCGACCTCAAAAAAAGGAGGAGGTTCTAGGTTAAATACAAACGAATTGTTGTATTTTTTTTTGTGTTTGTACTTTTACCTCAAGTCTCCGTCATTTATGAACCGATTTAAAAAATTCTTGTTAATGTGGAAGGATTTACTTCTAGAATGGTCCCATTGAAATTTTATCAAAATCGGTTCAGTTTTTAAATCCAAATAGCTGGATAAAATATGTGGAGAAATCATCCATTTATACGAAATTGCGTATTTTTGCTTTCTTGTGACTTTCCAGTGATGTTGTTAGGTGTGGGGTACCTACCACTAAACAGCGAAAAATAAAAAACGTCCCATGTTTCAAAAATGGAACTCTAAAAAACAAAAGCAAAACCAAATTGTCCAATAACCCGATTATTAAAAAAAAAACATTTTTGAAACATGGGACGTTATGAATTTGCTATGTCCTACATCGAGTCGTTTGCGTTCCAAATCCGAGTTAGAATTGTCATTGTGTCATTTAAGTGTTTTGTTAATTGACATCTGGTTTTAAGCTTTCAACAAACAAGAACCTACAACTGGGTTACGTTACGACTTTGGCGACAGTTTTTTCCTTGCGTATATTTATGCCAAGCTTCATCGTGTCTCATTTTTTTTTTTGTTGTTGTCCTGCATTTTCACATCTTGTTCGTGGCTAATGTTACCGCGGCGTGTGTACCCTTCAGATAAGGTTTGGTACAGTTTGCTTTAGGCTGATAGATAAGAGCTCTTGTGAAACAAGACAGAATGTAAAATTGCACCAAGACTGAAGATTGGTTTGAAAGCAAGCAAGATTACCTGCACCGTTGCTTTCGCGCTGCTGGAGTAACATTAGTTTGGTCCTCGGAATAAAAGGTTAGAATGATTATTTCGTTTGAGATACTTGAAGCTATGTTCGACGCCAGATAAATTTCGTAGGTACCTGAGGCCCCAGACAATGTGCCATTCAATTAGCGAATGCGACTGTCGAAATGCCAAAATGTAGGAATTTGATCACGTGACGTTTCGATCGCATCTGTCAATACCATACATAAAGTTTCATTAAGTACTAGAAAATGTAAAGGAACACGATAGATGTCGATTCAGGACTATGCTATATGTCTTTATTTCTGTTTTCGGAATTAAGTACCTATGTTAAATGTAGGTGGGTCAATGACCGTTATTGCAAATTTATCTGGCGTCAACCAAAGAGAGTGCGAATGAGAAGTCCGACCTTTTTATGGTATACTAAATGACCTGTAAATGGACTGGAAGATGACCGATGATGATTAGCAGAAAGTTATCAGGAGTAAGGGTGAGTGAATAATAATAAATTAGCATAATAAACTAATAGATATAATAGTAGATATTAACAATATTTGCAGGAGCATGCAGCTATTTATGAGGAAAATATACGTAGTTTTACTCACGAGAGCAGCCTATAATATAATCGTTATTATTTCTCCAATTCCGATTTCATTAAACCGTCACTGAAAACACTCATAATTACCAATTTTCACACTTGTTTACTGAGAACAATACGGAACGCTCAGTGCACATGAATGTAGAAACTAGAAAGTTATCATCTGCTAATACCATTGGACAGCTAGCGTCATAGCGTGCAGCAACTGTTACTAATCGCTCCATGATTGCTTGATTGCTAGCTGTGGGAACTAGATACAATTCCGTCAAATTCATTAAGGTTTTAAAAGTCACTACTGTATAGTATGGGTTTCTTACACCTTGTATAAATGCCGTAGGTTCGTAAAGAATTCATGCTTCTATCCGTGTGAAACTGTGTGAATATTTTAGCTGACATAGAAGCGTTTAGTGGGCTTTAGTGAAGACAACTCCTAGTAGAAACTAGGGTTCCATCTAGTATGTTTTCGCTTGGTTCCGGTAAGCAGGATTTAGAATAGAAAAAGATTTTCTTAATACATGTGTTTATAGAACCGATGTCTTAATCTAGGTTATAAATGTGTGCCAAATTTCATCCATATCCGTTCAGTAGATTTTGTGTGAAAGGTACAAACAATATCTAATAGGTAGGTACCTATTAGTAGGACGTTGAATACTAAACGTTACATTTTTCTTTTCTTCCCTTTTGTAGGTGTTATGTTTATGGTTACAAGTCAAATTCGGAGAACATTAAACCAATTACATATTCTGCCTGGCACTCGCCTTTCCCACTGTTTCTGAATCTCCAATCAACGTCCATTTTCATTAGTGTGACGTAACACTAAAATACTAACAAATGCAAGTGCTCTATAAATACCTGTAGGTATGGTACACAAAAGAACAATGATTACGTACAATTTTGACACGACCGCCAAGGAAATAGAGAGTTGTTTACGTCTGAACGTTGAACACAAAAAATATTCGGGCGGCAGAACGAGAAACAAGATTGGTGCAGAAGGACCACCTGTAAAAATCAAAATTAAATTTATTCAAATAGTGACAGCACATTTTGTACGTCAACGTCGTCCGCAAAACGGCTGCCCGTCACCACTTCCTAGCTAAAAAGCTGGGAAGAAGAAGGCGCAACATACTCCTCAGCAACACGTCTGTGTTAAGTTGCCAGAACTAAAGCTTGTGACATCATTACATTACTGCTGATGTAGATTAAGGACGCGTTTACAGATGGGTAGTCAAATCATTACTTTTTTACCGAAGTAAAAAAAATCACTTCGGTACATTTATTGAGAAATTGTACCTATCTAAAATTATATTTATAGTTCAGAATTCTACCATGCACATCTATCAACAATTCATGGGAAAAACATTTTAAGAATGCAAAGCATTTTATTTAATAAACATACTTTTGTGTAAAAAAGTAATGATTTGACTACCCATCTGTAAACGCGTCCTTAATCTCAAATTACATTAAAGAACTTGTGAGAAACTGAAGTTACAAGTGAGATATCGACGATGAAATGTGATGTTCCTTTTTCGAGTTTTAATACAGAGTGGAATTTCTGTATTATTTTTTTTCTGTGGCATTATAATTGCTTGGTGTTAGAATGTTGCACAACTTTTCGAAGGGTTATTTTGTTTTTGATGAAATGTTGGTTTACGGAATTTGTTAACAAAAATTAATTTGACTAAGGATAAAATTTTATCATTTTATAACCGTCACTCAAACGCCACTTTTGCTTTTCTTTACTTACTGAAGTAAGACCTCTCTGTACCTTTAGTTTTCCTTATTTTCCATACAAACTTACCTAACAATTAAAGTCCCTACATTCTTGAGTGGCGCAACAGTCGCCCAACTTATCCGTCGCGCTCGACTTCTTAACATATTCCTCGAAGCCGCGATACCTTGAGCAGTTCACAATAAACTGTGAATAACGTTGTTAGTCGCGCTCTAATAAACATTACATTGTATTGTTGAATTTATTCATTTATACCTATTGCTCTTAAGTTTCCGCGATTCTGAATGTAAATAGACAGTTTTTGTTGTTATTGTCGGTCGGTACTAGGTTTTCCCGCGGTTTCTCTCCGTCGGGATGACGTGTCGTCTATTCGGCGGGAAACCTGTGTCAAAAGGGTTAAAGTTGCCTATGACATATGTTTTGGTTTTTCCAGGATAAAAAGTTGTCTTCGATATATTTTTTCATTCGTTTTTTTCAATATGAAAAGTTGTCTATGATACATGAACAAATATAAGTACAATTTTATTCTTCCGGTGTTCATGTGAAATGTTAATAAACAGTTTTCGTTTGTTTTTATAGGTACCTATTGTAAATAAGTCGAGGTGTTGTTTTAATTAAGTCCCAATTAATTCTCGGTTGTTTGGAAGAAAATAATTTTCTATTCGCGTGTTTTTTTGTGATTTGATGTTTTCAGTTGTTTAACAGTGTTTATTAGTGCAATGTTCGTGTTCCGTAATTGTTTAATTATTGTTATGATGTTGAAGCGTTTAACTGTGAATTAAATAGAGAAATGGCACTTGGAAAACGCCTGTTAAAATTTCATTGAGAAATTAGTACCGAAGACATAGTTTTCTGACGAAATTAAATTAAAATCAAAAAAAAAAAATTGGGGTTTCGCTACTATCTCACCATTAGGTGAGAAAGCACAGTCATTTTTAGTCTATTCTCCATCATTCTATGAACCAACTATTGTTTCCAAAACTACTTATTTTCGTGATCACTTACCACGGCTGACCTGCCCAGGCACTTCGGTAACAACTTCCTCACAAAACGCATTAGCGGACACTCTTCACTCCTCGTTTCCATCTTCACAAATAGAAAGCGACACGTCCCATCAATCATTGCGATGCTTGAAACAGTAACTGTTGCGCTGACAACTGAACAGAAGGTATAGTTGTGACATCAGCTAGGAAATGCTTATGGTAGCAAGTAGTGACGGGGCTAAGTGGGTACGATTTCGGCTTTGACGAATAAGAGATCGCTTCATTTGAAAATGGAACGATGCTTTTTGTTTTCGATTTGCGATGCATGCATCCGTCGTGTACAATCAATCTGCCTAGCCTTTTTCCAAATGTTCTATATTGGGGTCGGCTTCCATTCTAATCGGATGCTGTTCTACCTAATTAAGTTTTAGTTGGGTTGTAAAATGTTAGTCATTTAGTAGAAAGATTGTGTATACAGGTTGTACTAATGGATTAGTTTTAATACCTATAATAGAGATTGTTATTATGAGTCATGACTAAAATTCCATACGAAGAAAATATTTACCCATCCCCAGTTCAAATCAATCACGAGATGTGTGCATAATCCATCAACCATAATCAATTTCTCATCAATCACTGACTGCAGGATAGGTAATGTAGAAGATACTCGTACTAAACATAGAAAACAGCATTTGCATCGCATACATCAAGTGCAATTGCCTCTAATCATTAAGTATCTGAAGGTTGTCTAACGGCTAGTGTACCGTTGAGGCAATTTCCCGGGATAGTGCAAATGATTGTAGCAACAGTAAGACAGCTATGTGTGGTCTCTGGGGAAACTGACCGCTTGATTCTCTATCACAGACAGGGCTGCCAACAATACAATCTTTGACAAGGGTCTTTCGTAACCACCCAACATTACCCAAAGATAGTGAATAACACTGTTTGAAAAGGTGCTAAGAGAATAAGAAATCGAAAGGCAAAAAAAACCCTAGGACAAGGAAAGACATTTCCACTTTCCATGTAACATAGAAAATATGAAAAGATACTCTCGAATAACAGATTCCACTACCCGTCATCTAAAAATCACCACATAACTCATAAAGAGCGACGAAAATTCTCGCTACATTTTTTGTACGCTTTCCATAAATCTGTCACCTAAATCCTGAATGTTGGCATCCTTGAGGGGCAGAGGAAACTTTGTGACTACATGATAAGCAGTTATAAACACGTAGATACCTATCTACTATTATTTATAATCTTTTTTCTTTTGCTATAAAATCTTTAGTCTCCGTTACCTATACTAGTCTGGCTGAATATTGCATAATCACTATACAGTTCAAGTCAGTCAATCCCCATAACACGAGAGATTCATATGAAACTGCTGTTCACCGCAAATCAGTAATTTCTCTTTAGGCTCCCTGTATGCCTTAGTGTCATTCCCCAGATATGAGTTTTCTATGTCTAACACGTTGTAGGTAATGATCTGATACCGCAAGATGGATGCGGGTAATATGTGGTTGCAATGTGAAAACTGTCCACTTAATTCACTGCCGCGATAGAAATGCAGCGCGTGATTATTGTTAGTTAGTGTGGTAGAAAAACTAAACGTTTAATACCGGAAAACAAGGTTTTTGGTACAGAAATATACGAGGTAATTCTTTTAATTATTATGCATTTTTTCCTGGTCGTTTTCAGTAAAAACTAATAACCTGCCTAGTTATCGATGTTTTCAACTTTAAAAACATTCTCAGTATTCAATATGACGAATATATACCGTAAAAATATTCGCAGAAATACAAAAACTATGCACACATCGTGGTATATTAAAGAGGTACATATTTCTTTCTTTTGTTCTCAAAACACTGTATTGTTATATCCAAAACAAGAGTATTTGCACAAGTGAAAAATTTAGCACAATCGGAAACACAAACAACCAAGTCATACAAAATAAGTACGAAAGACACTATAGAAGCTTTTGAGCCTCTGACTCACCTCATTACAAAATCTACTAAAGCAAAAGGTGAACTGAATCTAAATTATAGGAGGGCAGCCTATAATTTCAGAGCACAATGCTATCTCTTACCCAACATCCATACCTAAGAACATGTCTACGCCGTGACTAAAGGCATACTTAGCATCCAAATTATAGCTCAACAAACTATAATTACTGCAGAGCACAGTCACCTTTGCCCTTCATCCATCTCTCCTTTTGGATATATCAAAGTACATAGAGACTAATTCACCAATGGGAACTTCTCGTAGGCCCATTAGGTCAGCTAGTTCAAGTTATGGCGGTAGATATAGCAATACTGCACAAATTGTAATAAGTTCGCTTGCCTTTCGCCTACGTGCGCCACCGTAACCCAATTCCCTCTTACACTTACGACATGGACGAAAATAAGACGCTAATTCTGAATTCTGTCGCATTTTCTCAACATTCGATATGTTCTTCACGTCTTTGGCATTATGGATCCTGGGTAGCATCGGTTATCAATATATTATTTTTGATCGGAAAAGATACTTGGAAATTCTTTCTGAAGTATAATATTTCACTAACCAAAACATTGAGTTATTTTTCTAACTCGGTGAGTTTATGTTTACGACCATTTTCATCTTCAGGCTAAATAAACTTTCTTTTAATTATTTTTCTAACTATTTATCTTTCGTTTTTATTACTTATATCATTCAGCAGCTCATCAATCTGTAACGCCTGATGTAAACTTTCGGTAATGCACTCAGAGATTACATAAGCAAACAATCGCCAAAAATAATCGAGATCGATGGAGCGTCCACTTAATCAGATGGCCAGAGCTTTCCACTCTATGCTACGATGTTATCGATAAAACACGAATTTGCTCTCACGACTGATGGGAAATGTTCCGATTAGGTTGAATAGTGGTCTAGAATTGAATGGATAGACGAAAAGACTTTTATTTCCTAGGTGAATTATGTGACTTTAAAACGCGGCCCTATGCGCAATGCATAGAGGTCTGAGCGTCTTAACGCTAGCCTTGCTCATAGATTATGAAAGAAAGAAAGAAAGAATAAAATGTATGCTGTTAGACTTACTTCGTTCGGCTTAGCGTTTTATGCTCCTGAATTTGTCTTTCTGTTTTCAGTATTATTTATATTACCTCTGTTATCCAATAAAAAGGTCACACATTATTTCCTTATTCCAGGACTAAAACCTTATTTGCCATTTTCATGCGTCTCTGTTTTACTATTCCACATTGTTAACCTCCTATTTCTATTCTTCAACCCCTGCAACACCCCTTAAAGGTATAAATAATCCAAGGATCCCCTTTTCGCGCAGTGCACGGTAATCAGAGAGCGTTCAGTCATCTAATATTCGGCGGAGGGAACTGCCCCGCGTCGTCGCCCGATCGAGGTGACGACTCAAATTGACTGCGAATTTGTTTGTGTGGTGTTGACGAGTGTTTGAGAGTATGAGACGCTGATTGATGATAGAGAATAAGTCTTTAAGGAAGAATATCGATAGGATTGGTAGTATGATTAAAAATAAGGCAATGTAGGGTGAGGGACATGTAGAAAGCTGATGCAGTTGTATTGGAGCACCAGGTTTTGTGGTCCTAGATGACTAAGTTCTAAATAGCTTAGTTCATGATGAATAATATTTAGGGCTTTTTAGTAGGTAGTCTCAAAATCTCAATGAAATAACTTCCAAAATTAAAGACACGATGAAGCTTTCCGAAATACTGATGATGATGTCGATCAATACATGATCATAGCACAATTAAATATCTTCTGTAATAATATTCATACTCGTCCTAGTTTTCTCTTAAATCTGGTCGAAAGTCAAGAGGTATCGAACTACCGACATTGGCAGACTAGGTAAACGTCCTTATTTGTGAGATTCCACCGTTACTTGACATTCATACATATGTAATGTCGCCCACATAACCATATTATATCCTTATACAAATGTTTGCTTTTGAAGATTCTCCGGGTGATTGTTGATCTTGTGTTTTATTCTTGAGTAGCAACTGAATCCTTCCTACTATTATAATGGAATTGATTGATTAATTAGTTTCTAGTGGTCGCTAGTGCTGCCGTCGATCATAAGGTCTCAGTTTTAATTGATTCGAATCATCGAAAATATTTGAGAGTTATTGAGTTTTTCCTCTTAAAAATCAGTAGCAGCCCTGAGTCTCGACTGCCTGGTTGATGGCAAGGTTCGAAACGCAATAAATGAGGGTGTACTGTAGGTAGACCTCTGCCAAGCCTTGGAGAACCCAGACGTGGTGGTATGTAGCAGTAGAGCAAGTATTATTATAGACCTTGACTGTGACATTGTGGGAAAACAAGCCGCCGTCGCACTTGCGTAGGATTTGATAAAGAAAAATGCTAAATTCCTGAAGCAGTCAAAAAAGCAAACAGTCGTGCTCTCTTTTGCTCAGATATTCGTTAAATAATTTTGGCTGATTGGAAAATTGAGAACGAGTGATTCATAAATTGTGGTTTTAAACCACTTTATCGTGACTTTAGTTCTTGATTTCATCATTTGCATTTTAATGAAGCTAGACTAGTTTTAACAAAGAACTGTTATTTTTTGTTCAACTTAATGAATGCAATTATAATTAAGAACGCAAATACTTGAGATGAAGTGTTTACTTAGTAAATAATTGCTGAAGTTTTGGTAATTATAAAAATTGTTAAGATTATTCTCTCGTACAAGGTCAGATGAGATATTAACTCCTATAAATGAGTGAGCTAATACGAATTATTGATTGTTAAAATGCTGATCTTTTTATTAATTTATTTTTAAACTATGCAAGGGGGACACGCTCATTTGCACACGTTGAAAACCAGTAGAATTTGGCAAACAACATAGGTATTCTAGCACAAAATTGAATGAAAATTTAGCCAATAAACCTACTTCATGTTTCCCCAACCTGTATATTGTACGCGTCATACTTGGCGCAAATAACCGCTTTTTTCTTTCTATCTGCGACAATGTTCTCAACGATAGTTTACACAGTTACAGAAAAATAAATACAGTTTCCACATCCGTTTCCGTACACTCACATAAATCACATAAGTAATTACAATTAGTTCTAAAATAACAGTTACACTGTAAAGTAATAATAGCGTGACAAACACGCGATGTTTTACCACGCAAGCTGTAATCATGTGCAATTGTCTGCAATCTGTTCTGCAGTACGAGATAGCAATGTTTGACAGTTATTTCTGGACACTGATAATGGCTGTTTTGTTATGTAAATTATTTGCGCTGATTAATTTTAGAGGCTAGAAGTGTAATTTCTTGTTTTTAAGGTTTTGGAGATGAAATTTCTTCGGGATATGTTTATAGAGTGATATCTAACGTATGACTGCAGTGTTTCGTCGATTCGTGGGAGTACCAGTGCCTTAAGGCATCTTCTGGGCACGCTCGCTCCATCATAGACCTCATCCATTGCTTTCCATTAGGCTAGCTCTTGACCACGTCAAGAGCTAGCACATTCCTAAATAAAATAAAATGTTTCTTTTCCATACATGGCTGCAACTGCAGATTTTTCGTTCTCAGCTGCTTTCCGCAGAAAATCGGCGCACGCTTGCCTAGAAGTAACATTGTCTGAAAGGCCTCTAGGCTGTGGCTATCAGGAAACAGACTGTCAGGGAATTCTAATCCTAAGCTGCACACTTTCAACTTCACACCAACGTTCTAAGGCAATCTGCTCGGATTTTAGACAGTTTTTAATGAAAATGCTCTCTTCATTTCAGAAAGAATCTCGCACAGACGTGCAATTCCACCTGGCGGCGCTGCGAGGAGACTGCGACAGACTACGTCAGCTGCTCGACACCGGGAAGGTCCACATCGACTCCAGGGACAGGGTGAGTCAACAATAAACCTTGCTTTTATCAAGTTTTATCGAAATATATGGATTTTGTTTCTGCATAAGCAAAGTCATTCTAATAAATATCTAATAAATATCTTGGGACAACTCACACACGGCCATCTGATTCCAAGCTAAGCAGAGCTTGTGTTATGGTAACCAGACAACTGATATACATACTTATATAATTTATAAATACATACATATTATAGATAAATTACACCCAGACACAGAACAAACAATTATGCTCATCACACAAAGTTTGTGTGATGAGCATAATTGTTTGGTGGTGTGTTGGGTGGGAATCGAACCCACGACCTCCGGCTTTGCAGTCAGGGTAGTGACCCTGACTGCAAAGCCGGAGGTCGTGGGTGGGGAAACCCTATGCGACGGTACGATACTTCGGCAATGAAGGCCTGTTGGTCTAGTGGTTAGTGAACCACTAGACCAACAGGCCTTCATTGCCGAAGTATCGTACCGTCGCATAGGGTTTCCCCTTCTGGAATCACATTTTATATTTGCATGTACCTGGAGATCCAAAACCGGTTGTTGTGGCGACACTTGGGGGAGGCCTATGTCCAGCAGTGGACGTCTTTCGGCTGATATGATGATGATAATGATGAAGATCCCTGGAGATCCACGTAAGCTTTACATGGATAACATGTCTGGCTGATGATCAAGATGAGGCCATGCATAGAAAGCTTCTTCTATTTAGAAAAGAGACACGGCTTCTCGCTGTGCCAATGACGTCTCAATCATTCAACCGTTTATTGATGCAGTTGATGTAGGATGAAATAAACACACACTATACCTATTCTTAGAATAGTTACTAGTAAAGGTGCCAAATGATCACGCCGTCACCTTAGCTGACACTTGTCTGGACATAAATCTCAGATATTGAAATCAATATAGGACTTATCGATTTCAATATATCAGGTGAATGTCAAATCAGTTCAGGTTGTGAAGGCCAAATATTAGGTTTGTACGATTGCACAAGACTTGTTGCTACTATTATGATGAGTATGATGACTTATGAATAACTCAGGCCCCTGTTTGATGAACAGGACTTCAGAACAATTCAAACTTACACGAATATCAAATCGGAAAGTTACTAAAAAAATCCCTTTGTTGCGTTTCCTTGGTTTCGTCTAGTGGGATAAAAACGCCAAGGAATTTTAACTGTTCCATTTTCGTTTTAACGGAACACTAAAAAGATGAAAACGTGCCGATAAAGCTCATTTTCGAGATCATTCTCCAAGATTAGCAGTGTCACTAGCGAAATTGATGACTCGACGGAGTTCAAAGTGGCACGCTTCGCCTATAAAACACGTTGATGACGGGCCCCCTTCGTCCCTCACTGAAAGACCCCTGGGGAAAGACTGATGGGGTGTTTACGTAACCCCAGTAGCTGAAAAAACCGGCCAAGTGCGAGTCGCACTCGCGCACGAAGGGTTCCGTATCATTATCTATAAAAAAAAAACTGCACAAAAAAAAATGACGTTTGTTGTATGGGAGGGCTCCCATACAACAAACGTCATTTTTTTTTGTGCAGTTTTTTTTAAATAAAAAAAAAATAAAAAAAAAACTGCACAAAAAAAAATGACGTTTGTTGTATGGGAGCCCCTCTTGAATATTTATTTAATTCTGTTTTTAGTATTTGTTGTTATCGGCAACAGAAATACATCATCTGTGCAAATTTCAAATGTCTAGCTATCACGGTTCATGAGATACAGCCTTGTGACAGACATACAGTCGCACAGGCAGCGGAGTCTTAGTAATAGGGTCCCGTTTTTACCCTTTGGGTACGGAACCCTAAAATGGTTTATTAAGGCAGCTCTATAAATCGATGGCCTAGATTTTGTGAAGATCTTCGGGAATCTGAATTTGTTAGACCGGCTTTTGTTTTTAGGATGATTGATTACTGTGTTTTAGGGTTTTGTTTGCTTAGAGAATATTGTAATTTATTTTCCTTGGTGGAGCCAGTGTTATCGAACGCTTTGAATATTGTATAGTCTTACAAGCTTTGAAGTGTAAACTGTTAATGTATGGGTAACTGGGCCGTGTCCTTAGCTACCACTTATCATAATTCATATTGTAGGAGTACGAGCAGCCATATCAGAAAGCATTAAATTCTAATAGGTGGGTAAGCAAAACAGCTTGTTGAGATTCCAATCTCCGATACCTTAGTTTTATCTGAGAAGGGAACCGTGAGAATATTTCACGAACATATCTATCAAAACTAATTAAACACGTAGTTCACAAGTACGCCGTACGTTACTGTCCATAGTTACTCTGTAATTAATTCATTAATTTACCTTCAAAGTAAATTCCAAAGAATTTCATTAATCAAAGTACAAACCGCTTTGGTTCTTCACACAATAGGCATTCTTATGGTTTTATAGTGACGTAAAATTAGTGCCCCACTTTCGAGCATTCTCTATTCCTTAGTATGATATGAAATTCACATTAGCCTGCTGTTAAGTTATAAGCGGAAGCGATTTTCTTACCATTGGAAAGGGGGTAAAGTTTTCAATGTAACAAAAGGTACTGAATTAGTCTAAAATTAAGAAATTCAGAACCCAAAATAGATCACAATTTGAAACAAAGAATGTGCATGCAAAAAATAAAGTGAAAAAAAAAAAACTTTTTACAAAAAAAAACCACGAAGTCCAAAAGAACTTTAATTTTGGAAGTCGGTCTCACTTTTTAGTGTTACAACACCACTGGAAAGTCACAGAAAAGCAAAAATACACAATTTCGTATACATGAATGATATTTCCACATATTTTTTCCAGCTATTTAGATTTAAAAACCAAACTACTGAACCGATTTTGATAAAATTTCAATGGGACCAATCGAAAAGTATATCCTTTCACATGAAACAAGAATTTTTCAAATCGGTTGATATACGACGGATGACGGAGATATGAGGTAACAAACACAAAATATAAAATTTGGCTTACACTTCCTTGGGGTAAATTTTATCACTGCAGCAATGTACCTACCGTACATTGCTGCAGTGCTAAAATATACCAAAATGTTAAAGCTTTTCCAATATTTACTCAAGGTGGTCTCTCTTTTTTTTCTTTCTAACATTTTTTTTTACTAATTGCTGTACTCTCGTAACTTGGCCCACAGTAAAGTCGTGAATTCATAACTAAGTAGCTACCTAGGCTGTCATGTTGTATTATAAACAGCGGTCCCTTTACGTCACTCTTACATTAAACCACGTAATAGATGTGAATGGCAGTTAAATAACTCATAAAGTCTTCGTATAGTAGTTGTTTTGTATAGCCGTTACTATCAACCACATGCGATGTGAAACTTCGCCAAGTTTTCATTGCCTAAACCGCTGTCTTCATGTTCCATGTGGCCGGAGAATTAAAAATCGCTTAAGTAGTAAAAAAAAATTGTAAATATTGTGCAATCGGAAACTTTTAAAGCTATGACATCAGTAGTGCGATTCTGTAAATATGACGAAGTGGAAACTTAGGCGAAGTGAACGACAAGTGAGCTGTTAAACCATACAAACAAGATAGAATGACTGCTCGCTTGTCGTTCACTCCACCTAAGTGTCCACGGTAACATGTCGACAGAATAGACCGGCTGCAACCGAAATGTCATGGATATGTCGCAGCCGTCAGCCGTTTCATTAAAAGCCTAGCCTTTTCATTGCATTGCGCCGTTCAGTCAGCGACATAAGTAACATGGGCAAGTCATTAAACGATATTGAACAAAATTTGACACTTAGGTCGCTGAAAAATCGGTGCATTTAAATGAAAAGGCTAGGCCACCAATTAAACGGCTGATTAAGCTAATTGGCTGCGACAGATACATCTTATAAGTACGTTTTGAACTTTTGGAACTCGTTATTTATCACTGATAAGTGGTACTGATAACTTAGAATGTAACTCTCTGATACAACTTACAAAATTATCAAGCCTTGTCGAATGAATGAAGAAATCTTTGCAGTACTAAATACTTTCCGCTTATAACTTAACCCATCCTGACTTGGAGAATCCACAACAAACCGTTAAACTCCACATAATATTATAAACAGCAGCATGTTACGTAAACGTGAAAATATAATGGATGTGAGAACACGCGGATATTCGTAATAACGTGCGAATGGTGTGTCCGACTATAATAATGTTGGGCAAGAGTGTGGGACACTAGGCGTCTAGGCATTATGTACCGTATATTAAAAACGTGATAAGATTATTTTTCTGTATAGCGCACTTGCCAGACTACTCCGATTTCTGAATTGAGATTTCTAATTCAATGTTAAAAAGGCGCTCGTGGCTAAATTATAACAGCCACACAGGCCGCTTCAAGGTTTAAGCAATGCTTGCGGAGGTCGGTCTGTAGATGGGTGACCATCTTAAAATACCTACCGAGACTGCTCCGTGTCTCGGAAAGCACGTTAAGCCGTTGGTCCCGGCTGACGTTTGGAGATCTTAGGGAGTCGTTACGGATTGTTTGAAGCTAGAAAATCTGACACCAGTCTTGCCAAGAAGTACCGTGTTACCCAGCTAATGGGTTGTGGATGTCTGGTAGGCAGCCGCTGCACGTAAAATACTGGTATTCAACTGAATCCGGTTTGACTGGGAGCCGACCCCAATATAGTTGGGAAAAGGCAGATGATGCTAAAGTTGAAAAAGCATAATATATGTCAAAGATGACCCATGAATAGTTTGGATTTGTATCAGAGGTCCAAGTTTTTCGACTCTATATCCGTTTGTTCACGAATTCGTATGCAGTGCGTAAAGCAATATCCGAATTCGGTCCGAGTTTTTATTTTCGTATTTTCACGGATTCTGATCGGATGCAGTGTGGTAAACGCTCTTACATTGTCAGAATTCAGCTTTTCTCTTTTCAACAATTTCTTTACGAATTAAACGGAACCATTTATAAATCAATTATTTCGTGTTTAGTAATTCGTGTTTAACATAACTGCATAAATCTACATTTATGCATGTAACATGTTACATTCTCAAATTGTTATGTTAATCGTAAAATCATTATAAACTGCAATTAGCCTGGGCGTATGCTAAGGCCTGACACACATGACACATGTTCCTCTCTACAGATTCTGTAGTTTATTTTTCTAATTATTCGTTGGTAGATAATTTGCTGTCATGGAGGACTGAGCTCGTGGCTAATCGCACGACCGCACGGGTCAAACTTCGGGGTGAAGTTATGCTTACCGAGGTCTGTCCGTGGATCGGTGACCATCTATTACATAGCTACTGAGTTTCCTACGTCCGTCGGGAAGCACGTGTTTTTGTTAGTCACCGCGGCTCTGAAACGCAAAGGGTATTAGGAGGAACATGGATGGATTTTAGTCAGCAAGAGTCTGACATTCCCTCCCGCTCCGCCCAGAGCGGAATGAGTCATTCGATGATTTCTCATCCTTTAAAAAATGGTCTCCATCTAAGTCTAAATAAATTGTTAGTAGTATATTGTAATTCTACAGTATTCTTACAAAGCAGCGATGTGTGTAGACGGCCTAAAGTCGCGTGCATAGCGGTTACAGTAAGCTAAGCACGTGAGTCCTTATGTAATGATGCTGAACGGACGTGATTTATTGGCGAGAAGCTGTGTGCTCATGACTTGTAATACTCGTACAAGCGTTAAAATATGCTTGGCGATCTGATTTTGTAGTCTGCAAGTCATAGAGCAAATACTGTTAAACCAAGAGCTCAGCATAAACTGAAACTTCTTCCTTACTTTGTTCCTCCGTTGGTCTGCAGCCGGCTTCAAGTTCACGGTTCCAGGGGCATTTATTTTAAAGTTTAAAGCCTCGTACTTTTACTCAAGTCCACTTTAACATCTCTTAGCACTTTTTAAAGTGTATTTTAATGCCAGCAAAGTAAGCGTGAAGCGGCACTGTCCGTGAAACAGAGCACAGTTGACAGCTCGTTAGTTAACTGCCGTTACTTGCCGTAAACGTGCGTTTAAAAGTAAACAACGACTCGTAATTAATACTAGAGTACTTGGTAATTATGAAGAGCAGAGATGTAGCAGGTGTGTAATGTAACTTTGAATCTATTTTGGTCCTTATAATCGTATAGACTGATCCTAAGTTATCGCTTATGAACAGTTCTGAGGTAAAAGTGTTCGTTTGTTTATCGACCTAATCTCTGAAAGGATTGGACCGTTTTCAAAAATCCTTTTACTGATAGTAGTGTAGTGGCATCTACACCGCCCACATCCGAACAACAAAATAGACGTCTTAATGTCACACAAATCCTAAATCGCGATATGAAAGTTCTCCGCGCAATTTTAACATAATATGCAGCAGCTCCAAATCAACCATTTGAGGAGTTGTCCACCAGAAAACGCCCGTCTGGTCAGAGGTTTCTCCCTTTTCAATAGAGTTTGCGTGACTATAGGTACATTGCGCCCTGTTCCGCATATGTAGTACCTATTTATTAGAATGCTACATGGGTATCGCTAAGTTAACTTTTCATCTCGGAAAATTGCTCAGTTAATTTGGGATAGACAACGAGCGAAGCCACGGGAAAGAGCTAGGCTACCATAACTAAGTTAGCAGTTCGTGTTATATCAATCAGTCAATCAATATGGCAAGTTTTTGCAATCAAATAGCTGCGCATTTCACGGACTATTAAAGACGTCATTGCATTGAGCAGTGATTAAACGTTGACATACACTGACAATCTGACATACAATCTGTTGACAATATAATTAACTGACGGCAATTAAGTTGTGAATTGTGATGCCGCAATTTTGCTCGCTACATATTCCCAGACATTTCTCAAGGGGTTTTTAGGGTTCCATACGCAAAGGGTAAAAACGGGACCCTATTACTAAGACTGCGCTGTCCTTCTGTCTGTCGCCAGGCTGTATCTCATGAACCGTGATAGTTAGACAGTTGAAATTTTCACAGATGATGTATTTCTGTTGCCGCTATAACAAAAAATATATAACAGTGGGTTCACCACTTGCTTGCTTGGTGTCTGGAACTGGAATATAATATAATTAGCGTTAAAAGGCCTCCCACATGGTGAACCGATGATCTGGTGAAGACGCGAGACGCACTCCTAGGAGCGAGCGATGTGGAGACACTTGGGAGAGGCCTAAATGCCCAGCACACTTGCGGCTGAAATGATGATGACTTTTTTTTTATTGGCCCGACTCTGCGACTTTGTGATAATATAATTAATATAATTAGATATAACAATTTCTAAACAAACGTGAGACTTCGCGGCCTTACTGCAGGAGCTTTAACTCTAATATTTCCACTATAGAAATAAAAAATAAATAAACGTGTTCTCTGGAAAATTCTAGCCATCCAACGAAACTTACGAATTTCCCAATAGACTTGAAATAAGTAGACCAGCAATACTTACAAACGAAAGTATTACCACCATAGAGTAGCCCAATACATTCTTAACTTAACTGATATAATTGATAGTAAGCTGTCATCATAGTCCATATTCGTATACGAATTAACTGTATAAGGCGGCGGAAGTCTCCATGTTAGTCCAGTGCTGGTATTACTGGGGCTAATATGTTTTGAAGTGTACCGTCACGAACGTGTGTAGTATCATTAGATATTATCCTACAATGTCATTCCTATTTGAGAATGTGTGCCAAGCTTTTACTACAAATCGTAGTCGACAACGCGATATTGAACGGCTTGGGAGTAGTTCTATTATCTACTAGATATGATGTTTCCTTGCGTTATCTATACTTCTATACTAATATTATAAAGAGGTAAAATTTGTAAGTTTGTATGTAGGGGGTAATCTCTGGAACTAATCATCCAATTCTAATGTAATTTGGCACAGTGATAAAAGGGCTTTGGAGATGGTTATAGTCCATTTTTTTATAGATTTTAAATCTATACATATTTGTATTCTCCTATGTCGCCTTTGTCTTCTATACCCCCAGGATATACATATTATATTTGCCAAATTCCATGACGATCCGTTCAGCAGTTTTAGCGTGAACGCGTAACATATACACAGACGGACAGAGTTACTTTCGCATTTAATTTATAATATTAGTAGTATAATAAAAAAGGGCACATAGCACAATGCTTCATAAATTATAGACTACGTTGCTTAAGAGTTGGTCGGGCACCGATTTTCAGGCACGTGAACAAAAAGTTTGCAAATACCTACTAATTTAATGGAATGAATAGACTCCTACAACCTAATCGATGTTTTTCCATTGTTTTTATTCAGAGGGTCAAACTTCGTACAGTTTTTGTCGCCCCCAAATCGGCGCCGGCCCGTCCGCTCACTTTTTGCGGCGTTTACCCGATTGATAGCAAAAAGAGGTTAATGTTTTTCATGCGTGCACATCTCGAACTCTCTGCATTATGTATTGAGTGTCCGATTCAATACGATGGGAAAGCGGGCCACGGAGTCATCTTCATTATTTGGCAAATCACGCATTTCAACTTTTAGAAATTCATCATGAGATTGAATCTTCTAATGATTAAGGAAAGCAAGCTAAGAACTCATTAAATTCCTTCTTATATTTATTTATTTATTTACACTTTACGCACATAGATGTACAGAGGCGGACTTAATGCCTTAGGCATTTTCTACCAGTCAACCTTTGGGTGATGCAGAGAATAATAGTGGTAGGTGCAATGTAGGAAACCGAAACACGATTAATATTTAAATATGCAAAGATAAGTATATAATAAACTATACACAAATACAATTGGTTGCCATCCTGATTTCTTGGGGTAGCGCATTCCACAGAGAAACAGATTGGATGAAAAAAGAACAGTGAATGAAATCAGTACGGTGAGAGGGACAGTGAAGAAGACGATTATGGGATGAGCGAAGATTTCTGTGGTGATTAGCGCAAATGTATTGAAAATGAGATGCTAGATAACTAGGGGAATTGGAAGCGTCAAGAAATGAGAACAAAGTTATTAGCGCCCTTTGCTCTCTGCGCTGACGTATGGGCAACCACTTTAGAAGTGAGCGGTGCGCAGAGACATGATCCATGGTGATCCATGATCGTCTTTTAATTGTATTTAGTGGTTTTATAGTTCAAAGACATGTTTTAATAGTGTATATCGTGTTTTTAAGGCAAGTTTTTACATTTGAAATAACGAGTTTGCATGAAAAACTACATTGTTTATGTTAATTAAATTTCGTTCATCCTTACACCAACTCTCCTTCTTTTTTTGTCAACATCTGACAGTTGAACTGTCAAGTTACTGAATACAATTAAAAGTCGAACTATTGTTATCATTTCTTATCAAACAATAGCCAATTAAATAAAGATCCGTGTTAAAAACTCGTGCAACTACACTCAGACACCCATATGACCAATATCTGCAATGTTATAATAACTGTCAGCCAATGACGTAAGATTGCTGAAAGCACATCAAAGTACCCTTTCTTCTGGAACAAAAATAATGTGAAAAGTAACCTAAAAATACTTTAAAATCTACGCCATTTAAAACTTACACATTTCAAGTGCGAATTCAAATTAACATTACAGTTTACTTTTGTCTTGTAAAAAGTTGACGGCAACGTAAACTCTGGCCCTTTCATCAAAGTGGCGTCAAACACAGCCGGCCTACATTCACGAATGGACGCTTTATGCGGCATCAAGCGGCAAATGAAAGTTCCTAATGAGTTTTCTTTTACGGCGGAAAATTTGAAAAACTGTTTATTTGAATGGGCGTTCATGTTGGGAAAGTGACCGATTTGTAACTAAGTCTACGGTTTAGCACGAGCGATAGAATTTATTTACAATTAAGTTTTTTTTTAATCCCTTTTTACTTTTATATATATACTCATTTATTTTTATGGTGTGCGTCATGCTTGGCGTAAATAAACTCTTTTTCTTTCTTTCTTTTTTCTTTTTTTTTGCCCGCGGCTTCGCCCGCGTGATAGTGGAAAAATTTCCCTTGGGATAGTTTCCAGAGAGTATGTCCTCTCTGGATAAAAAGTCCGTATCAATAGCAATAGTATACCTACCTATCCGATGTTCTAACTCAGGACATGATCTACCCGTGTGCCAAGATTCATCCAAATCCGTAGAGCCGTTACGACCTAGCAAACAGAAAGACGGACAAATTAACTTTCGCATTTTTATGTGTAGATATGGATATTATGGATGAAATATTTCGGCAAGTGCTATTGTACCCTTATATCTTAATCATATTACAGCATGTAGTGGCATAAATATGTCTGATAAAGGAATGATAAGTTCTGATTTACAGCAGCACACAAGAGTACCGCATAGTTTCAGCTAATCTAATCTGAAATATGCAAGAGAGATACTATCTCACTGGGAAGTCTCGTGAGATAACGAAAGGACACGATAATGTACCTACTGTCCCATATAATATTCACTCTCTCCTTCATACACACGGACTGAATGTAAGATTCTCCTATGGGAAGGATCGGATACCTCATAATATAGCCTGGAATAACCCACTGATAGGCAGGCCTTCTTTTTTTCTTCCAAAATTCCCGGTACTGTACATCATTCAGGTCTTCCCGCGACTTTGGTGAGAACGCCGACATCGACCCAACTTGCTTCTCGCCATTGCAACGAAATACTTATTGAAACTTTTCTAACTCCTCCGCTCTAGCTGTTTTTGTCTGATTAATTTCATTGTGGGATTCAAGACAGTTGAATAGAAGTTATAGTAGGCGCCAGATAAATGAAGAATAACGGTCATTGACCTTTCCTTAATATCTCTTCGTAGGTACCCCCGGACAGTAAATTATGAATCGTTTTTCATTACTAGAACAGTAAGGATCACGAAAGATGTCGATTCAGGACAGCTTTATGTCATTATTTCTGTTTTTGAAATTAAGTGTGTCAATAAATGTAGGTGGGTCAATGACCGTTATTCTTTGTTTATCTGGCGCATACTATAGTTCGATAGAATATACTTTATTGTTATTGTTGTCGTGAATCGTTTTTCCGGAGCTTCATTGACCCGGCGTTTTTCTAGTAGTCGCTGATTCTGGCTCTCAGGAGTTGCAGTTGTTGAGAATGGAGTCACATCACGTTTACGCGTTTGTACAAACATAAAAACTTATTGGTCCTAACTCCTTGTCCCCAGGATGGAACAACGCCGCTCATCCTGTCAGCTGCGATGGGTCACACGGCGTGCGTGCGCGAACTCCTGGCGCAGGGCGCCGACCCCGCCTGCAGCAGAACGGTATTTATATCCTAAGAAACGTTAATATTGATACCGATGAACTGTTCTATGTATCTGTTTAATGTGGCGAGTTGGCGACTGGCGACACTTGGGGGTGGCCCAGATACAGGTGGTAAAGTAGGTACCTAGTCTACAATTGTCCATGGGTTCAAAAACGATAAATCATCATCGTAGTTATTTGATCCAACTTCTTCATTAAATATATATAGAATGCAGGACCAACTGTATTACTCGTATATGGACCTGAAACCAAATAACACGAATAATAATATGTAATTATTTTGTCATTGGTCCGCGGTACGGACAACGATGCTCGTTATCGACCAGTGTCAATAATAAAAAAGAAAATGAAATAAGACTAGAAAAACATTACTTATCTCAAAATTCCTAACGATCAGTGAAGATCACAATCAGGTGTAACCCTCGTGCTTATCACTGGTCACTGGGACGTTTTAGACAGGAACGAGCGCGCTGTTCTTCGCGGCGCAGGGTGGCTTCCTGGACATCGCGCGACTACTGCTCGACTCTGGAGCTGCTATCGACGCGCCTAGCATGGTAACACAGCACCAACAATATCTTTATATCACCCTCTCACTGTTTAGTACTACTAAAATGTGTACTTATATTACTTAATCTTGTCATGACGAATAGGTTTTTCGCCGATACAGATTCGGCTTCCGGTCTTACCGCGATGCAGCTGAGTACAAGTAGTGAGTGAATACATGCCATGGGGTGGCTGTATTCACAACCTATAGAATTTCTTGCACGTTCTCCTCCATAGAGGTCTACGCTTTAGAACGTACAGCTTAATTTTTGACTGACCGATCTTGACTTTTCAAAAGTGCCTCTAAATCTTCTATTTCAAATATTTTATTTGATTTTTGATACAGTTATTGGATAACACGATTCCCTAGGTTAAGATTGGTTGCCAGACTTCCCAAATTACACGATTTTCCTGACACCCCTACCGAGTGACAAGGACTAATCAAAACACGCTGCAAAATAGTCTGTGAAGGAAAAAGTCTGTCATGGGGATTGTAATATCATCAACACCACCTTCACAGACTTTACAGTGACAGACCGTCGTCTGTTGCTCCCTCCCTTCCACATCGCCCAGAGCGGAAGAAGTCATTTGATGTTTTCCGACCCTTAAAAAAAAGGCTTATGTTTAACTTACCACCAGATATAGTAACATTTCACGCATTTTAATTTAAAATTATAACCAAAATTTTAACGTCTCGCTATCCTATTTAAGCAAAATGACTCCAAATAAATCATTGTTAACCCAAAAGTAGTAAATGATCACCAAAATCATACCAGCATTTTAATGTAAAATTAAAATCAAAGTTTTTACATCTTGCTATCCTGTTTAAGCAAACTAATGTCAAACAAATCATTGTTAATCCAAAACTTTTAAGTAAATATAAAGCTTTATTTTAATTTATAAGCTTTCTTTCATTTTTATTGGCAGCTATTGTTAGGTGTTTGGAGTTAAAAAAGTGTGAAATAAATAACTTTTTCCAAAAAAATATTCGAGAAGTAGCGCTCGCCGGCCGCTGCCGCGGCACCGCTCGCTTCGCTCGCTCGGCTCGCGCGCGGTTGGTCACAATTCTAACTTAACCTAACCTATTTTATCCAGTTTGTAACCCCAAGCCTACATTTTATGGCAATCACAGTAGCTTATTTAGGCAAAAATAGCGCATTAATTTGCTCGCTAAGATTTGGTGATCATTTACTACATTTGGTGTTCGAATACAATTTGAGGTGCAGTCGTGACTAAAATAGCTAGTACTATTGTAATTTTAGACTTCATTTTTCTGGTGTCAAATATATATTTTTGGTAAAAGAACTTTATTTTTATTTTATTTATTTAATTATGGCACATCAACAACACAAACACAAGCATGGACATATTAAATTGTATAAGGTCTTATTCTAGTGTTTATGTCAATAACAGACGTGCACAACATTTACATAATAACTCTAATATTTAACAGAATAATAATAATAATAATAAGTAAAATTAGGACACATTAAAAAAAATTATAAAATCAATGATAAAATTCATGTTATTTTAAAATAAATTAAACATAGGGTAATATAATAATAATAAAACAGCCGATTACAATAAATAATAGTACAGATCAGGTTTTTATTTCTAAGATCTTTTGTCTTAGTCGAGTGGGGTGGTCATGAAAAATGTCTAGGTCGAGTAGTCTACACCAAGCATTATAAGTTGAAGGCAGCCTTGCCATTGGAGAAATCAACCCAAGATTAGATTTATATCGGGGGACACTAAAGAGATCACTACATTTTCTCCGCGCATTTAATTTAGGTACACATATTCCGCTCCATACGCTCCAAAAGTCCATCACACGACGTAGAACTCTGCACCACCCTTTGGAGAAACAGCAAATCCAGCATACGCCTGCGAAGCTTTAGTGGATGTAGTCGAAATCGAGACAGTCTCTCCTCGTACGAACATCTCATGCTGACACCAGGGGTAACAAATGCTAGATGCCTTGTAAACGATCTTTGAAGGGATTCGATACGGTCAGAGTGCACAGCATAATGTGGGTTCCATACGACACTGCCGAATTCAAGCACACTTCGTACCAATGCATTGAATAAGGTTATTTTAGAGTCAGCATGCCTGAAGTCTCTTGTATTACGCTTGATAAAACCCAGCATTTTTGCGGCCTTCTTTACCATACAGCTATAATGAGGAACAAAGCTTAACTTAGAATCAAGAATAACTCCCAAGTCTTTAATTTCCGTTACAACAGAGATTTGTTCGTTGTTAATGTGAAAACCTGTATCGATTACCTTTCTCTTTCGTGTGAAATGAATGTGCTGGCATTTTGAGGCATTTAGTTTCATTTTGTTGACGCAACACCATGCATAAACTCGATCTAAGTCAGCTTGTATCAAGTCAGCGTCAGCAGCTGAGCCGACTTGTCGCGAAATCTTCATGTCATCGGCAAAAAGGGAGCAGCGGCAATGGCGGACTTGAGTTACGATGTCGTTGACAAAGAGCAAAAAAAGTATAGGGCCCAAATGGGATCCCTGCGGTACTCCGGATGTGGCGATATATTTGTCCGACTCATGTCCGGCTAAAACCACAACCTGTTCACGACTTTCTAGGTAAGATGCAAACCAGCTCAGCATTGATCCACAAATACCATATTGGTTTTGCAATTTGCTGACAAGTATTTTGTGATCCACGCAATCGAATGCGCTAGCGAAATCAGTGTAGACTGAGTCAATCTGCTGGTTTCCATCGATTCCTTCCATGATAGGTGTGATGTAGGTGACAAGATTAGTCAAGACTGATTTATTTTCCTGAAAGCCGTGCTGTTCTACTCGTATCAGGGATTTCGTATGCCTTGTCAGGACTGGGCAGACGATACTTTCAAATATTTTTGAAAAGCACGATAATATGGAAATGGGTCTGTAATTTCTTACATTATCATTCTCTCCCTTCTTTAAAACCGGAACTATCCTCGCCCGCTTCCACTCAACAGGAAAGGTACCACTTGAGAGAGATTTGTTAAATATTTGTTTTAGGGGGTATGACAGAAGTGAGGCACATCTTTTAATGAAGAGTGGAGGAATCCCATCGGGCCCTGCTCCCTTATAATGATCCAACATCTTTAGCTTCGACAGAATATCCTTCTCAGTTATGCTGAGACATGAAAATTTGCTGCTGTAAGAACTGACAGATGGGCAGGTGCTAATCGAAGAGGGCGCGCTGTCTGGATTAGTATATACAGAACTGAAATGGGATGCGAACAAATTGGCAATACCAGGCCCACTCGTGGAATGGTGTTCGTTGTTGTTGTGCATCACTGAAGGTAACGCGTTTGATGACGACCTTTTATTTTTAATGAAAGTCCAGAACATCTTGGGATTTTTTTTAAGGCTGTTCTCAACGGAACTAACATAGCTAACATAGCAGTTTCGATATAGTTTATCACACTGCTGTCTAACGGTTTCATATTCGAGCTTATCCCGAGGATTTTTATACTTGCGATATTTATGCCGCAGCTTATCTTTCTCCTTCAGTATACGCACTAGATCATGTGTGAACCAGATAGGATGCTGATCCCTGCGAGCCCTGCGCTTGGGTACATGGTCGCTGATAATGGCATTCAATTTACTGTAGAAAGTTGAAACCATTTGATCAACGCTCCCCAGACCATCTAAACATTCAGACCACTCCACACTCCTCAGCTCAGAAAATATGGCGCTGTAGTTGGCTTTGTAAAAGTTGCGACCCGCGCGAGGCGCACATTTAAGTGACGACTGCGGTTTGACTTCAAACATGATTTCGAGCGGAGGATGGTAGGGGTCGATTTTACTAATGGCGTCAGCCTTTGAGATTGTACAGTTTTCATTTGCCAAAACCAAGTCTAATATTTTATTCATATGATTAGCTATCGAGTTCTTTTGTTGTAACCCTGACAAAGCAATGAAATCAGTCAGTGCAAATCCCAGTCGGCTATTACTATTATTGGAATTCGAGCTTGCACTAAGGGACAAGAACTAAGGGTATCAAAGCATTTTATGGTGCTCATTATATTTAATCCCAAAAAAAAATGGTCCGTCGCTCCACAAAGTGTCTGTGAAGTGCTTCTACGTAATGGGAGCTTGTGGGGATAACGGAGTCCCACGCTACTGTCCTATGGCTTGTGCAAGATGGTGTACTTAGTACATAATGTACGGCGTGGTTGCAGGACGGCGGCACGCCCCTGTTCGTGGCGTGCCAGTGCGGCCACCTGCCGGTCGTCGACGAGCTCATCCGCCGCGGAGCCGACGTCAACTCCTCTATGAAGGTAAGCTGTCTTTTTAGGACTCTGGCATTGTTTTTATTTCCCTCGCTGTCAAACTACCAAGTCAGTCTGCTGGCGGCGAGTAGGTATACCTAATATTATATTTGTGTGGCTGAGGATTATATTTTTGTAAAAGTTTAGCCATCGTTTTGTTACTCACTCTAATTCTCCCATTTCTCTTTGTTGTGCTTCTTCATGCCAATTCAGTAGGAAGCTTTATAAAGCGTCCTGCTATATTCACCTTTACACAACTATGATGACTCAACAGCAATGGAGGCTGAATACTGCTCATCAGGGCACCTGATATGTCTTAGTCAATCCAGAGACTTGTTTCCGTGTCACCTCGAACTTTGATATGTACAAATGTAAAAATAAATTCCTCATAACTCCAGGACAAAGCGACCCCCCTCTTCATAGCAGCCCAGAACGGCCACGAGGAGGTGTGCCGCGCGCTAGTAACAGCCGGGGCTAAGGTGGACGGCGCGCGGGCCGACCGCGCCACGCCGCTGTGGATAGCCGCGCAGTGCGGACACGAGCACGTGGCGCGCCTGCTGCTGGCGGCCGGCGCGCGGGTGGACCACGTGCGACAGGTAGCGACACGCGGGTACATACAGGAGGACGGCGCGCGGGTGGACCACGTGCGACAGGTAGCGACACGCGGGTACATACAGGAGGACGGCGCGCGGGTGGACCACGTGCGACAGGTAGCGACACGCGGGTACATACAGGAGGACGGCGCGCGGGTGGACCACGTGCGACAGGTAGCGACACGCGGGTACATACAGGAGGACGGCGCGCGGGTGGACCACGTGCGACAGGTAGCGACACGCGGGTACATACAGGAGGACGGCGCGCGGGTGGACCACGTGCGACAGGTAGCGACACGCGGGTACATACAGGTGGACGGCGCGCGGGTGGACCACGTGCGACAGGTAGCGACACGCGGGTACATACAGGAGGACGGCGCGCGGGTGGACCACGTGCGACAGGTAGCGACACGCGGGTACATACAGGAGGACGGCGCGCGGGTGGACCACGTGCGACAGGTAGCGACACGCGGGTACATACAGGAGGACGGCGCGCGGGTGGACCACGTGCGACAGGTAGCGACACGCGGGTACATACAGGAGGACGGCGCGCGGGTGGACCACGTGCGACAGGTAGCGACACGCGGGTACATACAGGTGGACGGCGCGCAGGTGGACCACGTGCGACAGGTAGCGACACGCGGGTACATACAGGAGGACGGCGCGCGGGTGGACCACGTGCGACAGGTAGCGACACGCGGGTACATACAGGAGGACGGCGCGCGGGTGGACCACGTGCGACAGGTAGCGACACGCGGGTACATACAGGTGGACGGCGCGCGGGTGGACCACGTGCGACAGGTAGCGACACGCGGGTACATACAGGTGGACGGCGCGCGGGTGGACCACGTGCGACAGGTAGCGACACGCGGGTACATACAGGAGGACGGCGCGCGGGTGGACCACGTGCGACAGGTAGCGACACGCGGGTACATACAGGTGGACGGCGCGCGGGTGGACCACGTGCGACAGGTAGCGACACGCGGGTACATACAGGAGGACGGCGCGCGGGTGGACCACGTGCGACAGGTAGCGACACGCGGGTACATACAGGTGGACGGCGCGCGGGTGGACCACGTGCGACAGGTAGCGACACGCGGGTACATACAGGAGGACGGCGCGCGGGTGGACCACGTGCGACAGGTAGCGACACGCGGGTACATACAGGTGGACGGCGCGCAGGTGGACCACGTGCGACAGGTAGCGACACGCGGGTACATACAGGAGGACGGCGCGCGGGTGGACCACGTGCGACAGGTAGCGACACGCGGGTACATACAGGAGGACGGCGCGCGGGTGGACCACGTGCGACAGGTAGCGACACGCGGGTACATACAGGTGGACGGCGCGCGGGTGGACCACGTGCGACAGGTAGCGACACGCGGGTACATACAGGTGGACGGCGCGCGGGTGGACCACGTGCGACAGGTAGCGACACGCGGGTACATACAGGAGGACGGCGCGCGGGTGGACCACGTGCGACAGGTAGCGACACGCGGGTACATACAGGAGGACGGCGCGCGGGTGGACCACGTGCGACAGGTAGCGACACGCGGGTACATACAGGTGGACGGCGCGCGGGTGGACCACGTGCGACAGGTAGCGACACGCGGGTACATACAGGTGGACGGCGCGCGGGTGGACCACGTGCGACAGGTAGCGACACGCGGGTACATACAGGAGGACGGCGCGCGGGTGGACCACGTGCGACAGGTAGCGACACGCGGGTACATACAGGAGGACGGCGCGCGGGTGGACCACGTGCGACAGGTAGCGACACGCGGGTACATACAGGTGGACGGCGCGCGGGTGGACCACGTGCGACAGGTAGCGACACGCGGGTACATACAGGTGGACGGCGCGCGGGTGGACCACGTGCGACAGGTAGCGACACGCGGGTACATACAGGTGGACGGCGCGCGGGTGGACCACGTGCGACAGGTAGCGACACGCGGGTACATACAGGAGGACGGCGCGCGGGTGGACCACGTGCGACAGGTAGCGACACGCGGGTACATACAGGAGGACGGCGCGCGGGTGGACCACGTGCGACAGGTAGCGACACGCGGGTACATACAGGAGGACGGCGCGCGGGTGGACCACGTGCGACAGGTAGCGACACGCGGGTACATACAGGTGGACGGCGCGCGGGTGGACCACGTGCGACAGGTAGCGACACGCGGGTACATACAGGTGGACGGCGCGCGGGTGGACCACGTGCGACAGGTAGCGACACGCGGGTACATACAGGTGGACGGCGCGCGGGTGGACCACGTGCGACAGGTAGCACCACACGCGGTTACATACTCTGCCAGGGTTCGAAAGAGTCAAGGTGGACCGATAACCTGGTGAAGACCGCGGGAAGCCGCCGGATACGAGAAGAAATACAATATTAAAAAATGAAACAATTTTATTGTTCACTTACAATCAAAATCAAAAGTCATCTAATCAAATTGAGCTGGCTGCCAGCACTTTTTTATCGTCAAAGTTCTACATAAAGACAGTCTCACAAAACGCCCACGCCCACCCGTCTCCGCTTCCTAGTGTAAGTAGTAAGTAGCTGGTACTACGGAAACTAACTAACTACATATACTCCATTTTGTCTTCAGGATGGCGCTACACCGCTGTTCAAAGCTGCACACAAAGGCCACGCTGCTGTGGTTGTAGAATTGCTCAAATTTAAACCAAACCTTGGATTGCTGCCCGTAAGATTATTATTTTAAATTTTCCTTCCAAAAACTCTTCAATGTACTTACTAGTAGCGGTATCTAGCGCATAGCTTGTTATAGTTTTATCAAGCCATACGCTAGATACCGCTACTTGAACAACTTCGTTGCTATTCATCGCTAGATGGCGTGGCATGTTAATAAACATGCTGTATGCTACTTGGTACTAGATGGCGCTGCAGCCTAATTTTTCTCAGCGTTTCACAACTAATCTGTGGTTTCACTTCTATACTATGTCGCAGCCAGCCGTTAAATTGGCTGCCTAGCCATTTCAAAACGTTGCTAGTTAGTTAGCGGCCTAAATGACATCCCGGCATTTAATGGAACAGCTAGGCATATGACTTGGCTCACTAACGTTTGCCTAGCCATGTTCACTGAAATTTAGCTCCATTTTCTGTCACTTGGCGTGCTGTCGACCAGCCGCAGGGTTCGCTACGCGGGACTCCTATTTCTGAGTGGTTTGAAAAAAAAACTTTTTCACAAAAAAAAAACCGACATCCAAAAAAAACACCTAAAACACCACTGAAAGTCAGAGGAAAGCAAAAATATGCAATTTCGTATGATTTTTGCACATATTTTCCAGCTATTTGCATTTAAAAACCAAACTGCTAAACCGATTTTGATAAAATTTAAAATTCAAATCGGTTAATAAATGACGGAGATATGAGATAACAAACACAAAAAAAAAACCTCCTCCTTTTTGGGAAGTCGGTTAAAAATACTTCTAACCAAACCAGTCAGAGTCGGGGTGCCCCAAATCCCGAACTCGCTTCGCTCGCTCTTGCACCAAATAAAACACCAATCTTATCGGTGTCCAAAGGCGTAGCGAACTTGTCATAAATAGCAAGCAATCAGTGTCCAGAGGGGTAGTAAAAACAGGAGGCAGATAACAATAACGCTATGGTCATTTACGGCGCGATGTCGAGTATATCTGTCACTGTCAGTGTCAACAAAAAGCCGGCCTATAAATTAATTTCACGCATCTTTCGTTAAGTTCCGTTTCACGTAGTGATTTACAAATATTTTTAGAAAATATTTCGACGCGGCTCCGGGAGCTGAAATTACATGGAGGCGCTTTAGATAAGCTCTCTTGACCCCCCCACACTGGCAGATTCCTCAAATTCAAAGGACTTGCTTCTAAACCCAACCCGTTTTCATTTTGTTATTAGGGACAATAATTTTTTGAGAGCTGGTAACACTGACTAGCTGTGACATTTCTGCTGTTTCTCTCAAATTCCACATTAGAAATCAAAGAGTTTAATCAAAGAGTATAATAATAATATCGGTAAAGAGAGCCCTCTTCAGGCTTTCTAAGGCAATCATGTTTGAACACGAGCTCTATCTGGGTATTGGATCCGAAACTAATCACAGTATATATACCTACCTATACTTGGGTAGTACTATAGCGGCTTCTTCATGTTGTAGCAAAACCAACCCAACACAGTAAGTTGGAGGAACAGAGGGCTCGACTCGACAACTTACTGGAGGGAGGGAGGTTTTCACAGCGAAAATACACAAAATGGAACAGAGAACTACACAAGAAGTAGCCGCCATCGCGCCATTTTGAGAAGTAGGAAGTGGAAATGTTACTAAATAGAATATTTATGTAACAAATTAGAATATTTATATGTATGATATTTTTATTTATTTGGTTAAATGAGTTATTTGTGTTTATTTTTAAATGAACGCTTTTTTAAAAACACTTTGACTATCTAAAATATTTTAGGAACAAATATATTTCAGAATGCAGCGCCATCTGTAAAAAAAATGAGTACTAATGATAGTTTTCGTTACACACCCAACTCCCAAGTAACAGATAGAGCTACCATCTTTTAGAAATGTCATTCATTAGGCTCTGTCCCCCCCCTGAGTTTAATATAGGGGGGTTATAAATCAGTGTTAAATGAAAATATTGGTGTAGAAAACTACGAATGTTTCTGACAACATTTTGAAAATAAACTCAAAGAGTATTATGATATACAACATCAAGGTACCTATTAAATTAAAATTGTGGTTTCGTATTTTATAGTATATTCCGTGTTGTAATCTTATCTACTGTTAAATAATTAATAAATGTGTTTTGTGACGGCCTAAGCATCTGCCAAGGCCTTTCATTAAATGTTGTATTAGACAAGTTGGCTGGATGTCATATATGCAGCTAGGTAGACGGCGCCATTCAATGAAACGACTAGGCAGCCAACTAAACAGCTGATTAAACTAGTTGGCTGCGACAACTATACGATATTCTATACAATACATTGTTTTACTACTCTATGTGTAGAAAATGATCCTACTTTTGGTGGATGTGTTGCAACTGTCTTTTTATACCATCTAGTGGCGCGTATCAATTATGTTCGCTAACCTCTTGCGCTCCACTCTCCTCTCCTGCAATTGCTCCCGATTTAATAGTGGATACGTTTCGAACCAGGAGCAGAAATACGGTGGGCATGAAGTTCGCGAACAAAGTGGATATTATCAAGTCAAACCTCAGGCCAACAATGGTCTGAGAGTCAACCGTACTAGTGGATAACGACCTTGGGTTTCTGTCTACTCCCTCTCAAACAGAGGCCTGTGTCCCAGCCGAAGGATCATTATAAGCTGAGTACAGTAGCTGCATTTGACATTATCATTGTATTAATTCCAGAACGGTCAGTCGGCGCTGCACGGCGCAGCCATGTTCGGTCAGCTGGCGAGCGTGCGGCTGCTGGCGCGGCGCTCGCAGCTGGAGCTGCGCAACTGTGCCGGCCTCACGGCGCTGCAGGCCGCGCAGGCCGCCCGCAAGGCCGACGTGGTGCAGTACCTGCGGCGCCTGGAGCTCGAGCACAGGGCCTCGTAGTGGGCTGGCTGCTGCTAGTTGGGTAGCGCGCGTCACTCTTCATTCTTTATTGTACACCTGACAGTTTAGGGAGCGTGCAGGAACTATAGGCAGGGTAACAATGTCACGTAGTTATAAGTAAGTTCCGAATTTGCAAAACTCAATGGCACAGTCTTCGCCGTGCACGTTCCCTATAAGGAAAGCTTAAATCAAAGTTCAGTTGTATGCCAGCAAAACTTTGAGAGAGATCTTAATAGATTTGTCATAGTATCAATTGAAAATTGTATCATGGTCTACAATTTGTGTGAAGATAAGCTTTCATGTTCCAATATGTTGACAGTTGAAAGTATTTTCGTTCACATTATATTGCCAATTAAACATGTTAAAACATTGGAACAGAAATTTAAGCTGGTCTATCAATTCTTCAGAAATAAATATTATTATTATTTTGTAGTCTTGTGAAATAGATAAAATTAAGATGAAAATGGCGTCACCCAACTAACAGCGACGATGCATTTGTTATAAATCTCACATGGTATGGATCTGCATACAATCTCGTATTCCTAACTATAGGTACTGACCGACTATTTTGTATGATGTACATTTACTCGCGCCATACTTGTATAGCTTTACCCACTCGCCTTACGCAATACCTCACTCAATACTGAATTATATTATTGATCGTAAACGGTAGCAATCAAGATACAGAAACTATTAAAATATAAATTTCTATATGTGCTGTTAATAAAATTAATAATACAACAAGGCAATTAATTATCAGCACTTATTTGCCACATCTCTGAATAACACATTATTTCATAAATAGATATTAGTAATCTTTCAGCCCATATGTAGACAAACTCCTGATAGTTTACTATTGCTACCGTTTACAATAAAAATGAGTTTTAAATAAAAATTGAGTTTATCGTTGGTGCTGATTTAGTCAATAAGTGAATATGTAAACATGTTTTAATTTTACGCTAGTCAACTTTGTCACGGTCATGGCTATGAACTTGAATCCTTATTTTCGATAACTCCATTACTAAAATTCTGTATTTTAATTTCCAAGTTCCAGAATCGTAACGAATCTATATGACCGCGATTCATCTTATTCACTGTAGCTTAGAGACGAAAATAATGTATTTTTCATACAATCACATACACAACTAGTTGATAGGATAACTGTTGTATTGTTGTAGCGTAGAATAAGCGAAGTATTTATTTAATTATTTGTATCATACGACACGACTTGTATTTTAGTCATCGCTCAATTGTATTTTAAATTCTATCGAAATTTCGGGCGATATCTCAGTGTGGAATCTCATGAAGTGTCTTTACTAAAGCTCGACATGAAGCGATAAAAATTTCCCGCTGAATTATTATTTTATTTGAATCTTAAAACAAAACGTACATCAGGCAAATAAATCATTCCTTAAAGGTAATTGAGCGTGGTAGAACAATACTGCATTAAATGTTTTTAAGATGAATTTAATCTTGTTAGGAGAAAAATAATTTTCAATAGCTCTTTAAAACCCTTAACGTTAATTTGGACAATATTCCAGATTTTAACATTATTTTTGCCAATAGTAAGTTCCTGTAGCAACACAGTTCCATATAATGGTCAATTATTTAAATTAAAAGGTTTTAGGGATATTCACCAAATAAACAATTATTTATCTTAGTTATTAAACATTGTATTAAAACATACTTAGCATAATACGTGTCGAATTAGAAATAAGTTTCAACATTGTTGTTATGTTATATGAACAGTACAGTTGTTTTTTTTTTAATATAACGTTTTACTTACAAATTGTGTTTTCTTTTTTTACCAGACAAAATTCATTTATCTAGAATTTCAACATAAAAAGCAAATCTTTGTCTCTTTACGAAAATATCCTGCTATGTGCATGGTAATCCAACAAATTATGTCCTAGAAAATAATTTATTAGTCAGTCAATTAATTCTACACAGTATTATAAAATCATCACAAAAAATCCAAGTAAAATACACATTAGTAATTTTACCTTCCCAATGGTAGATTCTTCTACACATCAACCCATATATTCTTAGTGGTTAAAACATGAATGCTTATCGCAAGCAAAGTCAATAATTTTTAAAGAAGCAACTAATCAGATTTAGACCCATCTAATATCTGATTACTGAATTAAGAATTTGAAGTACAGTATTATTTTGTCTTTAGCCGGAAACTTCTCAAACTGGCATAAAATAAGATTAATCAAAAACGACCCACGCGTTTGACCTCTGGACTGCCACAAAAGAACAAACTTAAATGCATTATATAGGCTGATAACCACATTGCATCGCGCAGCCGGGGAAATAGGGTTTTTAACTCCAAATTCTCAATTCAACTGGCTCTTTACTCCCATTAGCTTAATTATACATCAGCAGTTTATCTGGTGGTGTTCTCGCACTGGTCGAGCATGTCGCTGGCGGCGACGCACAGATGCTGCGCGGTGGGCCGCATGCTCGCCATGCTCTCCGTGCAGCAGTAGAACAGGGCCAGCGGGTGCATGTACTGCTTCTCTGAGATGTTCACTGGTACTGAGGGTCTGGTGCCTGGGAAATAAGGTTTTTTTTCTTTAATTATTTAGTAAGTTTGATAAATAATATTACATTTCCTGGTAACTTGTTTAAAGCAGACTATTCTAAACAGGGTGTGGGTGAGAATGCAGTAGACAGTTTAGTACTTACTACTTAACTGAATGTGATTTTGCAGTGGATTTAATTCTAAGAAACTACAGCACAATGCATATTATGATTAAATGATCAATGCTCTTTCCATTGCAGTGCACATCATTTGTTTCCTTAAAGTTTTAGAGTAAAACAAAAATGTATCTGGTTCTCCATAGTGATAAATTACCACAAATTAGTTTGAATTGAATTAGACATAAAATTTACTAATTAACTGAAAACACAGTAGCTACCAGTTTAATTTTAAATAAGATTAAGAAAAGTATTTAGTTGCAAGAATATGATTATGTTAATAGTGAGGATTCCATCACATTCTACCAGGCCACTGGTATGAAAATATTTATTGAAACTCACCATATCTGTCAGAGAAGTAATCCCCGATGCTGTCAACACTATCATCAAGACACTGCACACTATCCTCCATGGAGTCGTCATCAGTCTGTGTGTGTGGAGGCATCAGTGCCATCATCTCCCATAGTGTGAGGCCCAGAGGCCATATGTCTGTCTTGCAGGAGATCTCTCCTCCTTGGATCACTTCTGGGGCACTCCATGCTTCAGTACCTGACATTTGAAAACAGGGACATGATGGTAAGTAAGGGACTAGGGTTTTATTCAATAGGTGCAGAAAGTTTGCTTTAGGTACTTTATGGTTTTAGATGGGCTTGGGCATGTTTTAAAATTTAACTCAACTAAAATAATAAGACTGACTGTTTAGAAATAAGGAATGCTATAAGTATTTTTACATGACAAACAAGTCATATTTTGACATAATATTCCTTCTTACCTAGTTCACTCTGAGTTAACATTGAGATGTTTCTATTCTACACAGTAAACCCTATATAGAAATGGACTGAATACAAGAAATGATAACATCCTCATAACAAACAATCAAATGGAACTGTGAATTTAGCTTCTGATGCCCAAAATTTAGACAAGACATTTAAACCTACTTGGTCACCTTGCTCAAGTAGGTTTAAAATGTGAAATAAAATAATTTAAATATACATATTTGTTATGATTACTTAAAGAAAAACTATTTTATTTTAACTTTATACATTGTTATGAAAACACACAGATCTAAGACAAAACATTATTAGTTATTTTAATTGGACAATGATTATGACCAGGTGTACTTCTATTTTAAAACAATAATTATTTAAAAAACCTACAACCAAGGAAATGTTCAGCTTTAGAAACTACCGAGGAAATTTTAAACAATTACAATCACTACTGGAAGTAAAATATTGAAGACTAAAACATCAACAGAAGAACTCAGGTATTCTAATGACTCAACACATACCTAGTAGTATGGATAGTTTTTTGTGCCAGATATGATATTGGCATAAGATGGATAACGAAACGGATTAGCCTGTGCCACTGCTGGTAACCACCTTCTTAATGTAACCCTAGGTCATTTTTGTGGAATTTGTTTGAAAGAGTTACTGCAGCCCTGGAATGCAAAGGGCAATTGGAGGGTCACGGTGAGTTTTAGACAGTAAGAGTCTGACACTCCCTTCTGTACTCTCCTTCTTAAACCTAGAGTGGAAAGAGTAATTTGATGAGTTCCTTAAATAGTAGGACTTACCAAAATATACAGCTTTCCCTGCTTTCCTCTTGTCAAACACACCATTCTCATCAAGAGGAAGGGTGACTCCAAAGTCACACAACTTGCAGATCACGAAGTCACCATTAACGAGGATGTTGTAGGACTTCATGTCTCCATGCAGGATCTGCATCTTTGTGTGAAGGTATTCCAGGGCACTGGCTATGTCTGCTGCTACCTGTAACAGGAATTAAGTGCTATTAATAAGTTGGTTCTTGTTGATAGAGGAGAAAATTATATTTTCTGGTGAATAATCCTACTAATAACTAGATAAGATTTCAGTTACATTCTCAGACAAAATGTGTGTGTGTGCAAATACAGAATTGTGTGGAACCAGGAGGGAAGGCCTTTTCCCAGCAATGGCACCAAATAAGCAAGACAGCTAGATACTATTTGTTGATAATAAAGCCAGTATGATGAAAGAGACGAGAAAGCTCTTAACATGATACAAACAAAAAAATTAAGTGGTGCCACATGGCCGCACCCAATGAATAGAAACGGGAAAAACACGAAAATCATGTGGTAAATTGCAAAATTGTTAAAAAGAGTGAGAATCTACAGTAATAATGTACAGAAACATAAATTTTGATTTGAATAAATACTTACTTTCAATATTTGCTTTGGCAAGAATGGTTCTCCGTCATCTTCAATTCTTTTCTCAATCATATCACCAAGCGACAGGTCACAGGCCTCCATCCCTAAGTACAGGATCTTTGCCTTACTAAACGCGCGGAACCCGACGATGTTAGGGTGTGACATGCGCTGCAGAAGATCAGCTTCGGCTTTTATACGATCAGTGTATACTTTGTTCGGCTTCACACGTTTGTTCAGCATTTTGAGAGCCCATGGCGAACGAATTTTTCCCGCACGAGGGGATCTGACCAGCTGCATTACATTAACACCTAAAGATTGTAAAAGAACATAATTTTAGGATAGGTTTTCAACACGCGGAGAAGCAGTTTAAAAAGCCATTTGTACCTGTTCCATAGCCAAGTCTGTTTAAAAACGGCGATGGAGGAATTGTGATTTTGTCGTTAATATCCAGGGGTTTGTTTTTGATAGGCGTCTTGAATTCAGTCATATTTCAAGTTAGTTTATTTGTAGAAATCACAAACGTTTCGAACGACGACGAATATCAACGAATACGACGGCGACGATACGTTAACTTTTCAAATGCACACTTGTTTATTGTTTTGAGATTTGAATAGCTTGATTTGATTGACATTGACACAACAGCAGTGCTACCAACTTAACAAAGGGATTTATTCCATGATAAAATACGAGTGTTGTCCATAAAGTGTTGTCTCTCCCAAGTTGTATCACGGACCACGGAGAAAGAGATAAACCAAAAACATGTTTGAGACTGGTAAATTGTATGGAATGCAGAAATTGTTCGTCCAATATCTGAACTTCCGCTGAATACTAATATTTTCGTTCTGAATTAAAACTCTAATCGTCTTACAAACAACAAATAGAGAGGTAAGATTTGTTTGTTTGTTTGTTTGAATTTTTAAGGGAGCCATATGATCCAACGCATGCGCCACCATCAGCTAGACTTTTGAGTGAGCATGATATCCCCAGTCGCCAAGACATTGAAGTCAAATACCTCCCCAAAATGATCATTATGATTTAGTTAAGGTAAACAGTAATCACAAATGTGCCGTTAATGCATGAAATTATACAATGCTAAGTATTGCATTCTTACAATCTTCAGCCGGTCCAACAATATTTCCAAATGCTAAGATTAGATTACTTTGAGCGCCCTAGTGGCTGTGGAGCAGGACCAGCATTGAACCAAGCATTTTTATCTTCAATAATATTGATGCTTGCCTGCATAGTATGCGTTTAATACAAGATTTCAATTTTGTCTGATTTAGTTCTAATATAATGGGAGGTATTTTAATAAAACATTGATTTATACACTGAAACTAACTGCCGACAAACTGTACCTACAGCAGTTTGGCAGAAGACATGTGTATATTTCTTCTATGTAAAATTTCTGGAACAAATAAATATATAAAAGAAAACAGTACCTACCCCACGGCGAACAAAAAAAGAATACAGGGAAGGTTTAGAAAAAAAAACAAAAAAAAATGTGTAGGTAGGGTAGGGTAGGTAGGTAGGTAGTCAGTTGACGAGAGCAAAGCCGCGGGGGGATACATACGCAAGATCAACAGTCATAATATCAACAGTTAAAACATCAACACCGTAAGACCAACGATTCAAAATCTCAACACTTCAGAATCTCAACAGCTTAGTAAGTCAACAGTTCAGAAGATCAAAGTTTAAAATCCCAACTTTGAAAGTACCTATTAGGTCAATACTAGCAAGTCGGAGCCCCGCTTCGCGGGGCTCCGACTTGCTAGTGAATGCTCTGACATGCTAGTGAATCTGGGCACGCTCGCTCCATCATAGACCTCATCTATCGCTTTCCATCAGGCGGGATCGAGGTCAAGAGCAAGCCCATTCCTCAACAAAAAATAAACCAAAAAAGAGTAATTTGTATTTTTGTATGTACCTAACGAATAAACTTAAAAACTACTGGACCGATTTCAAAAATTTTTTTGCCGTTAGAAAGCTTAATACTATCACTGACTAACAAAGCATATAAGAGTATTTTCAAAAAAGTTAGGGATCCGTATGAAAACTTCGATAATGTAATCCAAGTTGTGAAAAAAAAAACAAAAAAAATCCTGTTATATCGTACGCTGCGGAAACTATTGACAATAGAGCAACTACAAAAAAAGTCAGTGATAACATATGTCTAACTTTAAAGTCACCATGACCGCTTTTTGTTCAAATTATTCAAGCAAAACCCGGGTGAAATGGAAAAATTGTGATTTTTGAATCATGATATTATTCCTTATCCATTTAAATGGTTTGGTAATTAAGGTTGATTTTGTCAGTATAGCGTGGCGACGGCATAGACATATAAAGGGCGACGGCGATTGTTATAAATGTATGGGATTGACAGATGCTATCGCATTCACTATGGCACATTGTTTAGGGCCTCCTGACCTGAGACCACAGAGTAAGCTGATATGGCTAGGTAATTAATGAAAATCGTTGTGCTTAATTTTCCAAAACTAACCTTTAAAAGAGGGTAGAGGAGGCGTTGAAGTTTGTGGAGAACCTACTAAATCCACGCGGACGAAGTCGTGGGCGTAGTGCTAGTATGTACTAACATAAGAAAGGACCTACAATTGTGCCCTGGTGTCTTCCCCATTTTTACGTTTAATTCCGACGAATTGACACCGTTTTCTTGAACTTATTGCTGTCTATCATTTAAATAAGATTTAACAAGGCTTAAAGCTGTTCCGCTTGCAATTTTCAAGAGTAATGTTTCGTGATTTACACAATCAAACGCCTTAGATAGGCCGCAGAAGATGCCTATGGCATCTTGTGCCTTTTTCCACGCATTAAAGATGTGCTTCAATAAGGTTATACCAGCGTCAGTCGTACAACGTCCTTTGGTGAAACCATACCTACTGTTTATTTTGCAAGATGTTATTGGTGTTAAAATGATAAAGCATCTGATTTATTTTTCAAATACCTGGCTGAACACTGGCAACACGGAGACTGGTCTATAATTGTTTGTGTCTTTACTGTCCCTGGATTTGAAAAGTAGTATCACCTTACTGAATTTCATTTGGTCCGGAAAGACCTTGCTTCACGCACAAATTAAATATTAAAGCTAAGTAAGGCGCTATAGTCTCAATAATTGAGGTACAAACTTTGATAGACAATCCCCATAAATCGTCGGTGAAACGGAATTGCATAGTTTGATTCCGCCAAGCCCGTTTCATCATCGGACCACAAGACGTACGGTGATGCTAATTTTCTATGTAAGTTTGAGGAAAGCGACAAGCTCCTGAAACTTGGAATCGACATTCAAAGACGTGGTCCTGCTGAACACCCGCACGAAAATTATCATCGTTGATTCCTCGGTAAATACAAATGTTTCACTTCTGTATTTTTTGTGAAATGTACCACATTTGAGGGTACTATTTATTTGTATACTGAGAATAGCTGTAGCATGCCCCCTTTTTCTGCGCTCATGGTGGTCCTGCTGAAAGGAGCGTGACTACCGCAGGACCAACTTCAAAGTCGATTTTCTCGAAAACTGCTAAGGTACGAATTTTGTTGTTCGAGTACCAATTAGTACCAATTGAGTACCAATTGAGTACCAATTGAGTACTAATTATTTGCAAAATATGGAAGCGATTGGAGTTCGCGGTCCTGCGGTAGTCACGCTCATCACGTCGTGATCTCTTTACAAAACTGTTTTTTTCGGAGCGAATTGGCTCGCGCGGCGTGACGTCATCGATGTCCACGCCGCGTCGATGCTATCTTATTTCTTTCACGGATTCGTTCGTCTTTTTCAAGATGGTTTTCTTCCCTGTTTCATTAAACGATTAGTCAAAAACGTGGTGTGGTAAACTGGTATTAGTTCTGTGTGGTAAAGGTAACTGGTAATTGTTTTGTGTGGTAATGGTAACTGGTATTGGTTCTGAGGAGGTAAAGTAATGCGTGAGCGGTACTGAGTCATTATTACAAACGTTTAAACGCTTAGCATTAAGATCCTATGATAAAATTAATATTTTTTTCTAAAATGATCCCTATACGATCTCATCGTGTTCGGTAAAAAATAAAGAAGTTTCGAAGGTTTCTCCAAAATGGGCAAACTTGTAAAAACGTACTCTAAGTATATTTGGCCCGCGGTCTAAATTGAGGTTTTTAGCTCTTAATAATGTTTTACTTACAAATTGTGTTTTCTTTTGTTACCAGACAAAATAATGATTAGAGAATAAAATATAATGTTAGAAAATAACTAGAATTTCAACATAAAAAGCAGATCCTTGTTTTTTTTCGAAAATATCCTGCTATGTGCAGGGTAATCCAACAAGGAATTCCCTGCCAGAGTCTGTTTCCTGATAGCTGCAACCTGGGAGTGAATAGGTTACTTCTAGGCAAGCGTGTTCCATCTTCGACCACATCATCGCTTACCATCAGGTGAGATAGTAGTCAAGCGCATGCCTATCAATATTAAAAAAAAAACATGTCATTGAAAATAGTTTATTATTCAGTCAATTAATTCTACACAGTCTTATAAAATCACAGTAAGGTACTACAAATCAATCCAAGTAAAATAAACATTAGTTATTTTACTTTCCCAATGGTAGATTCTTCTACACATCGACCCATATATTCTTAGTGGTTAAGACCTGAATGCTTACCGCAAGCAAAGTCAAGTAATTTTTAAAGAAGCAGCTAAGAATATTTAGAGCCACCTTAAAACTAACATCTGATTACTGAATTAAGAATTTGAAGTTCAGTATGATTTTGTTTTTAGCCTGGAAACCTGCCAAACTGGCATAAAATAAGATAAATCAAAAACAGCCCCTGTTTGACCTCTGCCCTGCCACAAAAGAACAAACTTAAATACATTATATAGGCTGATAACCACATTACCCTCCTTTAAAAAAAAGTGCGGTTTTTAACTACAAATTCTCAATTTAACAACTGGCCCTCTACTCCCATTAGCATATTAATACATCAGCAGTTTATCCGGTGGTGTTCTCGCACTGGTCGAGCATGTCGCTGGCGGCGACGCACAGATGCTGCGCGGTGGGCCGCATGCTCGCCATGCTCTCCGTGCAGCAGTAGAACAGGGCCAGCGGGTGCATGTACTGCTTCTCTGAGATGTTCACTGGTACTAAAGGTCTTTTGCCTGGGAAATAAGGTTTTATTTGTCACTGAATGGATACTTTTCTTTAATTAGTTAGTAAGCTTGATGAATGATTATAATAGTAAGTTGTTTAAAGCAGACTATCCTAAACAGGGTGTGGAGAATGCAGCAGACAGTTTAGTACTAACTGAATGTGATTTTGCAATGGAGTTAATTCTAAGAAACTACAGCACAATGCTCATTAAAATTATTAAATGATCATTGCTCATTGGTATTTGCAGTGCACATCATAAATGTTTCAAATCAAAATATATAACCGGTTCTCCATAGTGATAAATTACCGCAAATTAGTTTGAATTGAATTTGACATAAAATTAACTAAATAACTGAAAACACAGTAGCTTCCAGTTTAATTTTAAATAGAATAGTAGCATGAATATGATTATATTAATAGTTAGGATTCCATCACATTCTTACAGGCCACTGGTATGTAAATATTTATTGAAACTCACCGTATATATTAGAGAAGAAATCCTTTACGCTGTCAAGAGTATCACCAAGACTATCCTTCATGGAGTCATCATCATTCAGTGAGTGTGGAGGCATCAGTGCCATCATCTCCCATAGTGTGAGGCCCAGAGGCCATATGTCTGTCTTGCAGGAGATCTCTCCTCCGTGGATCACTTCTGGGGCACCCCATGCTTCGGTACCTGACATTTGAATAAAGGGACATGATGGTAAGAGTCGCCTTGGCTTTATGTACCTACTTTATGATTTTAGAAGGGCATGTTATTAGAATAACTCAACTGTAATAATAGGACTGACTGTTTGCAAATAAGGAATGCTATAAGTATTTTTACATGACGAACAAGTCATATTTATTTAGACATAATATTATTTCTTACCTAGTTCACTCTGAATTAACATTGAGATATTTCTATACTATTGACAATAAAACCTGTTAAAGAAATGGACTCAATACATGAAATTATAACATCCCCATAACAAACAATCAAATGGAACTGAATTTAAGCTTCTGATGCCCAAGACTTAGACAAGACATTTAAAGGACCCTGTAAACGATCAATTGTTTGTCAAATTTTACGTGTTTGTCAAATTATTTGATAGTGTGCAGCTGTGTTTGACGCATTTGTCAAACAATCTACGTGTTTGTCGCGTTTGATGAAAATCTTGATTGGCGGCGGCAGTGCACACACTCTTCCGCTCTGGGTGGAGCGGAAGGGAGTGTCAGACTCTAACTGACCTGTGGGTCAGTTAGAGTCTGACACTCCCTTCCGCTCAACCCATCCATGTTCCTTCTATTGCGCTTTGCGTTCTAGGGCTACGATAACTTTTTCGGACAAATTTCGCAACCCTGGCAGGCTCTGGCCTAAGTGAGGGCTCCACTGCAGCTGTTGCAGTGGCAGCAGTGGCGGCACCGGCGGTGGCGGCGGAGGAGGAGGGCTTCCTCTTGGCCCCGGACTTGGCGGGTGGAGCGTAGGCTTTGCCCCCAGCCGTGATCGGCCGGCTTGCCAGGTGCCGCTCATACGAAGCAGTGCGGCGCGGCGTTGCACGAGCCGGCCAGCCCTGTGACCGGGCTGACCACAGAGGAAGCAAAGACCGCTGCGGTCCACCTCCGAGGTGCAGAGAGCCAACTTGGCAGCGGTAGTACCTCATAGGTCTGGGTTCTAGCAGTTTAACCTGCGCAGAAATCTATCCCACCAAGAGCCTTCGACCCTCCGAGATTAATTTGGCCGCCGACACCGTGCAGCTCACCACTACGGTTCGCATGCCCTTGGCGTCAGGACGTATAGTGCCTGCCTTCACCTCCTCTGCAGAGCTCCTCTTCCGTGACGGAAGGACGCCCTGAGCCTTTCGGCCAGAGCGTCAGCGGTCGGGCCACTAGCTGCACCGCATCCGGGCCCCGGTTATGGTCATCCTGAGCCCGGCTTTCGGTGAGCGCTGCCGCGACGCTTCGCTTTTTGTGCCGACGGTTCCTCTCTCGCTTCTTGGCCGCCTTGGCTACCTTGCCCACCCTCTTCTCACCGGCCACTTGCCATCTGGCTTCGGCCGCAGGAGACTTTGAAGGCGGGGGCGGCTGCTCCAGCGCTTGTGCTGGTCCCGGCTGGCTTTTTGCCGCGGCCGCGTATGTGGAGGCCTTCTGGCTCGCCGCTAGCGGGGGGCGCAGAACGATGCCCTCAAAGACGGAGAACCGTTCCCGGAAGGCAGCCATCTCCTGCCGCACCAGGTCCAGCACCTGGTTCTCTAGCGGCCCGGATTGGCTGTTCTCTTTGCGCCCCTGTTAGCCGGGTTCTCGGAGCCCTGCCAGATCTGCTCGGAGCTTCTCATTCTCCTTTTGAAGAAGTTCCGTAGCGGCCGCCAAGCGGGCGACCTCCACCCGCAGCCTGGACATCTCGTCCATCGGCGGAGATCGTAGGCGATAGAGATTGGCCTCCTCCGCTGCCGCCAGGCCGGAGGCCGTGGCCGCGTTGCAGGCCCTGTTCCTGTTGGGCTGAATCCTCTTTGCAGCCACATCGCGGACCGCGGCCTCAACTACCTCCGTAAACCTGGCCCTTCGCCTTCGCTCTTGTTCGGAGCCAACAGCGTCATCCGGCTCACTGCCAGAAGACCCCGAGACAGGAGCCCCGCGACTGCCAGCTCCGGGGTGTCGCCCCTCTCCAGCGAGCTTCGCGGCTCGCTGGGCAGCCTCCGGGGAGGTTCCAGTTAGGTAGGGCTAACTTCGAGAAAAAGGTCAACCGTTGAATCAGACTCGGCTGGGCGAATCTTCTCGTCTCACATACCACAGTGTCTCAAGACGAAAGTCTATGACCAGTGCGTGTTGCCAGTGAGGATCTATGGACTCGAAACGTGGTCGCTCACAATGGGCCTCATCAGAAGGCTTAAAGTCACCCAATAGGCAATGGAGAGGACAATGCTCGGAGTTTCCTTGTGTGATTGAATCAAGAATGACAATATTCGCAAGAGAACCAAGGTTACCGACATAGCCAGAAGGATAGCCAAATTGAAGTGGCAGTGGGCAGGGCATAATACGAGGCCCCTGCCATACTACGAGGGGCTTGACGCTCCCATAGGGTGCGTGGCAGATTCTTCAGCTGATGAACAGCTGGTACCGCCCTGGGGTAAAATCTTTGCGTTTGAACTACATGTTTTTTCATTGTTGCTTTTAGAGGGTGTGGTCCCTATCTCCCTCCCACTACTACTACTTGCTCACTACCCTCACAGATACGTCTGATAAGTAGACGCGTACTAGAGAACAGTGACCAAGGTTCCTCCCAGTGAAACGCACACCGTCCAAAGACTCGAACACTGCTGAAGTCCCTGAACGGTGTGCTCCTCTTGGTCTGGTCTCTCACTTGGACCTTCCTGACATGATTAACTCTACCGTCAAACCTCACAAGATCATTGAGACACACAAGCCCCACCACGACTCCAACGTGGACACCCTCGGTGGGGTTTTTAAATACCTACAACCAAGAAAATGTTCTTGATCTATATTGCAACCACTACTGGAAGTAAAATATTGAAGACTAAAATAAAATATCAACAGAAGAACTTAGGTATTCTAATGACTCAACAAATACCTATTAGTATGGATAAAGAAGAGTTTTTTGTGCCAGATATGATACATAGCATAAGTTAGATAACATTAACGATTAGCCAGTGACACTGCTGGTAGCTATGTGACTTTAGGTGTATTGATTTTTGCGGAATTTGTTCGAAAGTGTTGCTGCAGCCCCTGAACCCAAAGGGCATTTTGAGCGTCATGGGTGGGTTTTAGACATTAAGAGTCTGACACTCCCGTCTGCTCAACCTAGAGTGGAATGAGTAATTTGATGAGTTCCTTATAAATAGTAGGACTTACCAAAATAAACAGCTTTCCCTTCACACACACCGCTAAACACACCATTCTCATTGAGAGGCACGGTGACTGCAAAGTCACACAACTTGCAGATCACAAAGTCTCTGTTCACGAGGATGTTGTAGGACTTAATGTCTCCATGCAGGATCTGCATTTTTGTGTGAAGGTATTCCAGGGCACTGGCTATGTCTGCTGCTACCTGGAACGGGAATTAAGTGCTATTAATAAGTTGGATCTTGTTGGTAGAGTGGAACTTATATTTTCTGTTGAATAATCCTACTAATAACTAGATAAGATTTCAGTTACATTCTCCGACAAAATTGTGTGGAACTAGGAGGGGAGGCCTTTCCCAGCAGTGGCACCAAATAAGCAAGATAGCTAGATGCTATTTGTTGATAATAAAGTCTGTCTGTATGATGGAGAAAGCTCTTAACATGTTATAAACAAAAACAAATAAGTTGTGCCACATGGCCGCACCCAATGAATCATGTGGTAAATGGCAATATGGGTAAAAAGAGCAAGTTTTACAGTAATAATTTACTTAAACAAATTTTTGATTTGAATAAATACTTACTTTCAATATTTGCTTTGGCAAGAATGGTTCACCGTCATCTTCAATAATTCTTTTCTCAATCATATCACCAAGCGACAGGTCACAGGCCTCCATTCCTGAGTACAGGATCTTTCCCTTGGTAAATGCATGTAACCCGACGATGTTAGGGTGTGTCATGCGCTGCAGAAGATCAGCTTCGGCCTTTAACTGTCTAAATATTTCAGTGTATCCTTTGGTCGGTTCCACACGTTTGTTCAGGATTTTGAAAGCCCATGGCGATTTAATTTTTACCGCACGAGGGGATCTGACCAGCTGCATTACATTTACATCTAAAAATTGTAAAAGACAATAATTTTAGCATAGGTTTTCAACACGTGTAGAAGCAATTTCTATGTAAAGCGATTTTTACCTGTTCCATAGCCAAGTCTGCTTAAAAACGGCGATGGAGGAATTGTGATTTTGTCGTTAATATCCAGGGGTTTGTTTTTAACAGGCGTCTTGAACTCAGTCAAGCAATGTTTACCTGTTCCACAGAAAAGTCTTTTTAAAAACAGCGATGGAGGAATTGTGATTCTGTCGTTAATATCCAGGGGTTTGTTTTTGACAGGCGTCTTGAACTCAGTCATATTTCAAGTTAATTTAAGTATTTGTAGAAATCACACAACACATAAAACGTATCGATCGAACGACGCCGACGGCGAAAGTATACTGTTGTAGTCTTTGGCGACACGTGTTGTTTTTAACTAATCAAACGCCGCTTTGTTTGAAATTGCTAGAATGACATTGACATTGACAGTTTGACACAACAGCAGTGCTACCAACTTAACAAAAGACGACAATTTCATCATGATAAAATATTTTTGTTGTCTCTCCCAAGTTGTATCACGGAGAAAGAGATAAACCAAAATCATAATGTATGTTTGAGTTTGAGTTTAAGTATGTTTGAGACTGGTAAATTGTATGGAATGCAGCAATTGTTCGTCCAGTAACTGAACTTCCGCTTAAAGGAGATGTACACCTTTTATTATGCACACATTTTGTATGGACGTTGAAATTTGAAACACCCCGAGTAGGTATAGATGGGCAATCCACCCACCCGGGTTTAAACCCAGGTGGGTATAAACCGGGTATTTTGGGATAAACGCCCGATTTCCACCCAAATTTCGGGTGTAAGTGATTTTTTATACAAATAACCTTTAGTTTTTAATTATTATTATTTTATTTAATTATATAATAATTAGGTGAAATCAAATAATGCAAGAAAAGACCTTTTCCTGATGCTAATCAAAAACAAAGTAAGTACCTACCTACTTAACGATCAATCACTATCAGATTCTCCATTATCATTGTCACAGATGACAAAATGTAAAGGTTGTCTTGGTTCCCTGACGTTGAAGGTGTAGGTTCGTTGTAGTCGTCCAATATCATCTGGTCTATAGACCTCTATTCCGTTTTAATTTTCTTCGTTTAACTGATAGCTCTCATTGCAATGGCACGAGCTCGAGCTTGTGGCTAAATAATTACAGTCGCACGGGTCGATCTTCAAGGTTAAGCAACGCTTGCCAGGGTCGGTCTATACATGGGTGACCATCTTAACATATCGAGTTTCCTCCGTGCCTCGGAAAAGCACGTTAAGCCGTTGGTCCCGGCTGCCATTTGTAGATCTTTGGCAGTCGTTACGGATTGTCAGAAGCCAGATAATCTGTCTCCAGTCTTGCCAAGAAGTACCGTGTTACCCGTTAATGGGTTGTGGAGGTCTGGTAGGCAGCCGCGTCACGTAAAATACTGGTACATATTCAGCTGAATCCGGTTTGACTGGAGCCGACCCCAATACAGTTGTGAAAAGGCTAGGCAGATGAACTGATAGCTCTCATTAAGTTGGTCTATGAAACTATCTATTACCTAGGTTGGGGAAATAGTTATTTATGATATTAGTGCCGTAAGTTGGTTTTTACAAACGAGTAGACGAATGTAAGCACGAGACGAAGTCGAGGGCTTACCATAGTCACGAGTTTGTAAAAACCAAATCCGCACGTGTGTCATACAACATTTTTCGACACATTTGCGAGAAAACATTACAATAAGTAGGTAATGAAACAAACTTTTTGTCTCTAGAAATCAGTCGGAAAGTCGCAACAATCTTTGACGTTTCTTATATGAAAATGGCGCGAATTTGCAAAGGGCGCCACATGCGCGTGGTGAAAATTAGAACCACATACTTTATTTTTTTATTTATCTTCTCTCATTTTCTCTATAATATTAAAATGAGACAAACGTATACAGCAAAACCGCTTCCAAGGAGGTTCGATTATTCAGCTTATTTATTCTCGTGATGTGAAACTCCTTGGTGGAATTCTTATTAATTTTTATGGAAATTTAAAAAAAAACTGTAAAGAATACGCACGGCGCTATACAACGGCGTTTGCGGTAAAATATGTACTTAGGTGAGAGTACCTACTTTCCCCCGGCGGGCGCCGCCGGCGGGATCACACATCGTGGTCGGTGGGGCCCGTATCGCTGTCGAGTCAACCATGAAGTACCTGGGATTGGTGCTCGACAGCCGGTGGGATTTCGGACCCCACTTCCGACGGCTGGCGCCCAAGTTGTTGGGCGCGGCTGGGGCGCTGTCAACGCTGCTTCCCAATCTGGGGGACCCGAGCACCGTCTGTAGGCGGTTGTACGTGGGGATCGTGCGATCGATGGCCCTGTATGGGGCCCCAATCTGGGCGGCTGACCTGACGGCCGGCACCATCTCTGTTCTGCGGAAGCCGCAGAGGGTGATGGCCGTCAGAGTCATCAGGGGTTATCGCACGATCTCCTACGAGGCGGCTTGCGCACTGGCCGGATCTCCGCCCTGGGACCTGGAGGCAAAAGTCCTCGCGTCAATGGATCGGTGGCGCGAGGACGCGCGGGCGCGCGGGGAGCGACTGACGCAGCGACATTTTGAGCTCTCTTTTGAAGTGTCGCAGCTGCGCGAGGTCCTGGTGGCGGAATGGCGGAACAGGCTTTCACGCCCTACCGCCGGCCTCGTCACTATCGAGGCCATCCGGCCAGTGCTCGACCTGTGGCTCGGGAGAAGGCACGGCTCCCTGTCGTTTCGTGCGACACAGGTCCTCACGGGGCATGGCTGCTTTGGGAGGTTCCTGTGTCGCATAGGCAGGGAGCCGGACGCTCGGTGTCACCACTGCGTCGACTGTCGGGAGGACACGGCGCGGCATACGCTGGCAGAGTGTGCCGCTTGGGAGGAGCCACGCCGTGCCCTCGTCTCTGTGGTAGGCAGTGACCTCTCGCTGCCGGCTGTAGTCCGTTCTATGGTCAGCGGTGAGGTGTCCTGGGACGCGGTGATCTCCTTCTGCGAAACTGTCATCGCGCTGAAGGAGGCTGCGGAAAGGGAGAGGGAGATGTCGAGTGCTCTCCCGGCCCGCAGCAGGCGCACCGGGCGTCGGAGGAGGGCGTACGCTGCCCTCCTTCGGCCCCCCTAATTGGGTCCAGGGGCGGCGGACTTGGGGATGTCCGTTGCCCCCCATTCATCCGGACCCGAGGTGGCGGCGCGTGGTGTTCCCGTGCGCCCCTCTGACGTCGCGGGGGGAGTTAAACACCTCACTCCCCCCGCATACGAGATGTGGCCCGCAGAGGCGGGCCGGCACCAGCCGGGGATTACGGAAGTCGCTATGTTCCCGCGATCCCCGGCGTAGGTGGAAGATGGAACATCGGGGTGGTTTTAGTCAGTAAGAGTCTGACAGACCCCTCCGCCCGCCCCAGGGCGGAGGACATCCATGAGGATCTCCCCCCGTAAAAAAAAAAAAAAAGAGTACCTACTTTGCCGCACGCTCCATTGTGTGGTGCATAATTTTTAACTTTCGAACAATGCATACAGGCTTCGTAAATGCATTTTTTGAGCAAATGTGTTGAAAAATTTGCGATGTTTATGGACCTAGTGCAGTGTCTGTGAGAGTAGCGTTACTTAGCGGTTTAAGCGTTTTCAATCCGGAAATTTTGATGTCAAAGATGCACGTCGCTCAGTCACCCTATTACGGATAAAATGGATGCCATTTTTGAAAAAGTGGAGCCAGATTGGCATATCAGTAGTTACGACGTAGCTGGAGAACTGGGAATTGGCCACAAAACAGTTTTGGCGCATTTGAAAAAAAACTGGGTAGATACCTACACAAAAAAGCTCGATATTTGAGTACCACACAAGCTCACTGAAAGAAACCTAATGAACCGTGTACTCATTTGTGATTCTTTATTACGACGTAATGAAACCGAACCATTTTTGAAGAAGCTGATAACTGGTGATGAAAAGTGGATCACGTACGACAAGAACGTACGAAAAAGCTCGTGGTCAAAGGCCGGTCAGGCTTCACAGACTGTGGTGAAACCCGGGTTAACTCGCAACATGGTGATGCTGTGTGTGTGGTGGGATTGGAAGGGCATTATTCATTATGAGCTGTTACCACCAGGCAGGACCATCGATTCTGAACTCTACTGCGAACAACTGATGAGATTAAAGCAAGAAGTTGAGAGAAAGCTGCCGGAATTAATCAACAGAAGGGGTGTGGTTTTTCATCATGATAACGCTAGACCTCACACATCTTTAGCCACTCAGCAAAAATTAAGAGAGTTTGGCTGGGAGGTGTTAATGCATCCGCCGTATAGTCCTGACCTTGCACCTTCAGATTTCCACCTATTTCGGTCTCTTCAGAATTCTTTAGGCAGTGTCAGGTTCAGTTGTAACAAATACCTATATGAAATTTTTGCGGCTCTTTCCGTTGAAAGTCGATTTCTTTTGTTATTTTGCATTATCCTTGAATACTTACCGAGGAATACGTACCGCTACTTTGCTTAGCTCAGTCGAACTACAGATTCCTTTCCACCACACAATGGGCTCAATGCTACGCACTGAATTCCACATAAATTGTCTGGCCCAAAAGCGCCTTTCAGCGGCTGCTGTCAGAATTTGCCGTTTGCCTTCTTCATTCAACATTGAAATCTACACTAATATTATAAAGAGGAAAGATTTGTTTGTTTGTTGGAAATAAATAGGCTCCGAAACTACTGGACCGATTTGAAAAATTCTCACCAGTAGAATCGTACATTATCGGTGATGGACATAGGCTATAGAATATTTTCAAAAAAGTTAGGGATCCGTATGAAAACTTCAATAATGTAACCCAAGGTGTGAGAAAAAATCCTTATATCGCGTACGCTGCGGAATCTATTGACAATAGAGCAAAGTGATGTACTACAGTTTTATAGAGGTCATCAATATCTACAAAAAAGTCCCCGATACCATATGTCTAACTATTATGGATAAGTCACCATGACCGCTTTTTGTTCATATTATTCAAGCAAATCCAATGGTGAAATAAAAAATGGTGATTTCAGTATCATGATATTAATCCTTATCCATTTAAATGGATGATTTAAAAATATGTCATATAATGCTTATTATAGTTTTCGGTAAAATGAAATTCAAACAAAAACAATTCGAAAAAGTGATCGGTTCCCTAATCACACACTACAACATAATAATAACCTATTCAAAAGTAGAAATAATAGAAAATGTGATTTTTAAATTTCGTTTTTATCTCGTACCATTTATATCTCTTCCTGATGGCCTGCTATGACTAATGTTGCCAACAAAGATGTAAGATAAATATTGTTATAAAAGTGATTTTCATGAATAAAAATCACTTTTAAAACGCACGAGAATGAATCAAAAATTTCTTAGAAATAGTACCTATACTCGGAATTTTAATTCGATTCCAGATTTGACAATTTCAGTGTTGCAACGTTATGACAAGTACTAAATAGTGACGTTGCGAAATTATTCGAATTATTCCTCTCGTTTATAGTAGTATATTTAAACAACTACTACTTTAATAGAAACTAAGTAGGTATATCAGGAAATTAAATATTTCTGAACGGATAATTTAGTTATGAGTTCTCTTTTATTATAAGTTTTGTTTTTAATATAAAAAACAAAAATATTAACTTTTTATTAAATAAAGCAGCGGTTACTAATTAATAATTAATTATTATGAATAATTATGTATTTATTTAAATAAAAATCAATAATTTAGTCTTTGGCACACCAATATTATGATTACATAAACATAAATCGCGATTATTTATCGATTTTTTGTGTTCATCACTACACGATTATATGTGGTATCATTATTTTACAAAATTACAGTAGCTAATGTCAAATGTGGAATCGAATTATATAATATATAGGTACTTATATATATTATATAGGTACTTCGCTTCGCTTCGCAAAAAAGAGTTTGGAAAAAATGAGGGCGCCACTATCTCACTTAACGCACCATAATATGGGAAATCATTAAGAGAATTTAATCAAATCGTTAAAAATAAATGTGGAACAATAAACGTTAGTCAAAATCTAACACTTGTCGGCCAAGTAGTGTCGACATCATAGGTTTCCATTTAGTAAAATATTTAGTTCCACTTGTCACCACATCATACTCTTTTTAGCCAAGCTGTAGGTATATAAAGTACAAACAATGAAACGGATTTTTTTTTTTTTTCTACATAGTTCTCCTTCTTTCTAGCTTCCTTATTTTCTCCGAAAAAAAATCATTTGTCTGAGACTCAAAAAACTCCTATAAGGCAGCCATAACCGCATCATCATCAAATTTTTTGCCACGGATTTGCTCCTTTAATTTTGGAAATAAGTGGAAATCACTAGGGGCTAAGTCTGGAGAATATTGTGGGTGGATTAGGATTTCAAAGCTAGCATTGTGGATTTCCATGAGCGCCACTTCCGAACGATAAGCCGGAGCATTATATTGGTGAAACAATAGGTCATTACGCCCAATGTCAGTTTCCCTCGACGTTTTTTTTTATTGCTTCGCTAACTTTTGGGATCAAACCAGCGTAATATTGACCAGTTACTTTTATCGTCTGCCCCTTCGCCATATAATCAATGAAAAGGATTCCTTTACTATCCCAAAAGACAGAGGCCATTACAAGCTTTAATTTAGTTTCACCTGTCCCCATGTTTGTCATCAAATCTTGCTTTGATTCACTTCATGTGTAAATCGCGTGACAATGCAATATTATGATGACATGGTAGTGATCTGATGATGGAGCTGAAAGGTGACCAAAGGAACTTCGTAATGCAACGACACAACCTCATCGAGTTTGGGCTCATTTGAATCTTGACGAGTAGGTAGTTTGTTTTTCAATGGTAATTTAACATTTACTTTTTAAATTTCTGACTGTCTAAACTGTAACTAATAATTCAGGAACCGAATACCTGGAACGATTTGGGGGAGACCTTTGCCAGCAGTGGGAAAGTACGGGCCTCAGACCAGTCTGAGGTACGGGCTGAATAAAAAAAAACAAGTTTTAAAAACGAATCGGCTCCTTTTACAGGACGGGAGAGATGTGTGAGACATTAAAACCGCACAGTGTATTTTGTAACATATTTTATTAAACACTAGTGGTCCGCCCCGGCTTCTCCCGGATGTACATTTTTATTCAAAATATTCTTTCGTATAAACCTCGATCGGACAATTACGGACACAACTAAACAAAAAAAAATCGGTCAAGCCGTTTTTGAGTTTTAGCGCGACTAACGAACATCAATTGATTTTTATAATTAAGTAGGTATACATAACAAGAAGAAGAAGATAAAATCAAGAGCATCTAAACTTCTACATATTAATAATGGAAACATGTGCGTCCTAATAATATAAATGAGTACGAACAATCAGCAGGTACCAAATAACAATTGAAATACAAACAAAAATGCGCTTATTGCTAGTTACATAGCTACGTAATAAAAGCGCTGTGAAAGCCAAATTGTTGCACTAGACATGCTGTTATTGCTACTACTGTAGCTCGCAGTGAAGCTCCGCAAATGTAAAAAAATCGCCGTCCTGTAATACTCGAGCGCGTCAGATTAACATACTGAAGGTTCATCATGATGTCGTAGTACCTAGGTATATTGGGTAAAATGTCAACTTGAAAAAACAATTGTTTTTTATTTTATTTTTTAAACACGTGAAGCTGTTGGTCCCGGTTGTCATTTGTAGATCTTTCGCAGTCGTTACGGATTGTCAGAAGCCTGTCAATCTGATTCCAGTCTTGCCAAGAAGTACCGTGTTACCTAGTTAATGGGTTGTGGAGATCTGAGCATAACCTAAAGGGGCCTACCCCCTTCAGGTTATGCTCAAATCATCAGATTAGCGAATTGACACTTCTTAGCTAGTACTAATTCCCGTAGTTAATCTGACGCGCTCGAGTATTCCAGATGATCGATTTTTTTTTACAAATCTGACGGGTTCCTCTGAGCTTACCGCACTATACATATTGAGGTCTCATACTAGTTGGAGGTACTTATCAATATGTAAAGTTTCCTCCCTTATATTAATCTGCCGCGCTCGAGTAAATTCCAAAGTTCCCTCTTGGGGACTTGGGCTCACTACTACAATCTCTAGTCTTATGGCAAACTTCCGTGACGCGCACTGTAGGTACCAGAAACTTAAAATTAAAACATCTTACACTTAATTATCCACTAATGCTTTTACGAAGATACATTCACAGAAAAGACAAAATGTTATAATAATATGAATAAGTACAGCCAAGATATCAAATCTCAAATCTATTAACTGAGATTGGACTGTGTAGGTCGACTGCACCGGCCCGGCAATCATGAAGGATAAGGCATGTATGGATTTTAAGCACTGCCGAACCAAGCGAAGACGCGGTCCATCACGCGCCTCCGGGACCATTGGCAAATCTTGAGAAGCCTTTTTAATCAAATCTCAAACAAGGCCAAAATAATTGTCTAGTAACAAGAAGCTGGCAAGTTGGGTGCCTCCTACGAGTCCTACGTATGCAAAAAATATTGGGCGGTGTCCATATTTTGTTGTGCTGCCCCGGGTCACCGACACGCTTAGAATGCTACCAAAGAGTATAATAATAATATCGGTAAGTGCTACCCGCAAATGAACAAACGCAGTGCTTTGAATAGGTTTATTATGCTACCACCACTAAGATAACGATCTAAAAATAATGTTGTAGAAAACCCATGCCGTTGCAATCACTGGACATTTTTTTTTCTTCTGTGGCAACTGAGCCGATAACGACTATTCTGCTGGCAGAATAGTCGTTATCGGCAGCGTGGTGAGGCGGCCCGTCGAACTTTGTACTTTGTGGTAGTTCTACAATGTTATTAACTGTAAGGACAATACAATATTTGGTTAGAGAATATTTTAAAGTATAATTACAAATACATATCTGGCCAATCCTTCCCTTGCGGTGGTAGGGCTAACACCCGCCTGGTTCGCGACCACCCTCCCACCGGAGTTCGGCGTCAAGCAGCCTGCTGTGTTTCGTCGACGCGTGGGAGTACCAGTGCCTCAAGGCATCTTCTGGGCACGCTCGCTTTCATCATGGACCTCATCTATCGCTTTCCATCAGGCGTGATCGAGGTCAAGAGCTAGCCCATTAATAAATTAAAAAAAATATATATACCGGTATGTTTTTATATATTCATATATAAGTATGTTATGCACACCAAGCTACATTTTGATATCATTATCGTTTAAAAATCTTGATAGGAGTTGGATAACGTTAGGAGAGAAATTAGTCAAGAGGGAATGGAGTTAATAGGGAGGGGGATTTTAATTTTGAGAAGCATTTGGTACAAGTCGAAGGAACGGGAATTAGAAAGACATGAAAAAAAGATATGGTCTAAGGTACCATCATCAAGGCCGCATTCGCATAGGGAGCTATCTCGAACACGGATTTTATGAAGGAATACTGGACTACAGCAGTGGCCGAGTCTCAGTCTACACAAGGACGAAACATTTCTTTTTAACAGTTTTGTACATTTGAAAAACCAAAGTCCAAAGTCCTGGAAAGGTTAATCCACAATCAAATTAGTCCTTTTCCATCCAAAAATAATCTCCTCAATCCCTTCCAGTCCGGCTTCCGTCCTGGTCATAGGACTACTACAGTGCTTCTGAATATTACTGAAGATATAAGGTCAGCCATGGAAAGCAGTAATCTAACGGTCTTGGCATTGCTCGATTTCAGCAATGCTTTGAATACTGTTGATTTCGATGTTTTACTTGGCACTCTTTGTTCTCTTAATATATCTCCATCGGTAATTGACTGGTTTCGTAGTTACCTGTTCGGACGCCGGAAACGTATATGCTTCGAAGAGACCTTGTCCTCCTGGTGTAGTACTTCTGCTGGGGTTCCACAGGGTGGCGTTTTATCTCCTTTACTTTTCGCAAAATTTATAAATTCAATTTCTAATGAACTAACTTCTTCCTACCGTCTTTATGCAGACGATCTGCAAATTTACTCGCGAGCTCCACTTGGGAATCTCTCTGACGCCATCGTCACTATCAACAGTGATCTAGCTCGCGTATGCCAATGGAGCAAGCGGTATGGACTCATGGTCAAGGTCAACCCCGTAAAGACGCAGGTTATCGTACTGGGCAGTTCCAGGATGGTTTCAAGGATCGACTGGACAACTCTTCCCCAAGTTTTCTTCGATAATACTGAAAACGTTAAAAACTTGGGGATATTCATTGATGAAGCTTCTCTTGGACTACCCAACTGCAGGAAGTTACTAGTCGCAAACTATTTGCATCTGCTGTAACGTTGAGATTGCGTAATTTTCTTCCTACTGCCACCAAGATTGCGCTTGCTCAATCACTTCTTCCCATCCTTGATTATGCTGATGCCAGCTATCTTGACCTAACTCAGGAACAACTCGATAAACCTGAGCGGCTTCAAATTTCTGTATTAGGTTCATATTCGGTTTACGCAAATATGACCATGTTTCCGAATTTCGCGTAAAGCTCAAGTGGTTGCCAATTCGCCTTCGCCGGATTTTTTTCGATAGCGATAGTCGTCATTTATCTTTATTACCTGTATACTTGCATACTTATGTATGTATCTGTGTATCTATTATGTTATATTATAATTGAATTGGTTTTCTTTTTTTTTCACGCCAATTACAACCCATTTCATGTCCAGACAATTACTGTCCATCCCAGGTTGTCTGGAAGAGATCGCGTAATGCGATAAGGCCGCCCATTGTACCTATGTGTTTTAATTTTAAGTTTCCTTTTTGTTTTACTTTTGATGTACAATAAAGTGTATAATAAATAAATAAATAAATAAATAAAAACGAGGGTTTCCGCTGGATGTAAGGTTGGATACTGGCGTAATGCGCTCCCTTTAGTTTCGAGCTTACCTGCCATTCTGCTGACCACAAGTTTTGCAGCTTAAGTTTGGTGTCAGAGAGTAAGTCGTAAACTAATCCACCATGACCAGGACCATGCAGTGCTTATGACCCACAGGGTTGGATGTAGCAAACATAGCTAGCGAGTCGGCGCACTCGTTGACACCTATACCTAAATGGCTAGGTACCCAAGGTGTTTTTGGTTGCTTCTTCGCTATTTGACACCGACTTCCGAAATTAAAGTTATTTTGTACTTTGTAGTGTTTTTTTTGGAAGTCGGTTTTTTTGTTGTGAAAAAGTTTTTTATTTTTCACTTTTTAGTGGTAGGACAGGAAAGCAAAAATATGCAATTTCGTATGATTTTTTCACATATTTTTTCCAGCAATTTGGATTTAAAAACCAAACTGCTGAACCGATTTTGATAAAATTTGAATGGGACCAATCGAGAAGTATATCCTTTCACATTAAACAAGAATTTTTCAAATCGGTTCATAAATGACGGAGATATGAGGTAACAAACACCAACTCAACTCACTAGGTACCTACCTACCTATCTTTTTATTGTCAAAATTAGACAGTTAAACTGTCATGTTACTGAATAAACCTAAAATGAAATCTTAGGTCCTTCCTATGAACAGCCGACGCGTATCTTTTACTCATACCGACTCATTATCACATTGGGAAAGTTGGACAGTACAAAATGCATGATACATTGTACAAATGTTACAAAAGCTCTAGCATACTCCTTGCAACAAGGATCGTCACTCAGCGCCAACAAGATGTTACAAATTTCCTTATAATCTGATTTATTGTATTGAGAGAAATTATTTTTAGAATTTATGTATGTTATGAATTTTTTAAATGCTTCCTGTTTTGCATCGCTCAGGTGAGTGTTAAGCAAGATATTGTCAGCGCGACCGCCACAGATGACACAATCCTTGCACACAGTTCTATTATGCATGAACATTTTTTTAGGTCTCATCAAACTTTCCTTGGGAACCACTTCCAACCAATGGCCTCTGAAAAAAAAAAATATTTTGATAAAGTTGAATTTTGATGAATGGTTGTCAATATACCTACATGATTAGGGCAATAAAATAAATGGTTGGTGATTTTGGTCCTCTGTCCTCTATAGGTACCTCATGCACAGCAAATGAATGAAGTCACCAGGTTAGAAACCAGGGTCACAGTGTTGGAACAAGAATAAATTATATACTTACATATAAGAAAAGGTTAATTCAGCTCCCTTTTTCACTGGTGCTATGGTTATGAGCGCAGCACTGTTCCGTAGCCCTGCTACATATGAATTCGGCAGACAGGAATTGGGCAGGTTCCCGAGGAACGGGAAATATCCCCTGTTAAGGAAATTGTGCATTATCGTGCGCGAGTCCGTGCACAATAACGTGAAATGCTGCAGCAGTACTGGATTACAGTATAATGCCAGGTGCATCATCACTCTGCTCACTGCGTGAATGGCTGCTCTCTTCTCTTTGGGAGAGTCTGGTAAAAAAGATGTACGTTCATCCAAATAATGTATTATATTGGCCATATACACACATCTGCTAAACAAAGCTCCATATAAGAAATGTGTGTCATGATGAGAATTTAGCAAAGAAAACTTTTCGGAACCAAAAATCTCAGCAACAGAACTGTTTTCCATGCGATCAACACCTAACTCATGTGATGCTGTGATGAACTCATCCCAAGAGCTGCACAGTTGACGAATTTTGAGAGTGGCCTTAACGGGTAGTTTGATTTCATCGAGTGTAATAATTTCCATGATTTTACATTCGAAAGTATGGCCGTCTTGCATAGCTTTATCTTTGCATCGTTCGTCACAAAACATGGCAAAACAGCATCCTTCACAAGGCATCAAATTCAACTCCATCTTGTGACAATAGTGGCATGCAGTGATATGATTCATGATGTTAGTTGCTCCTACAAATGCTGTCTCAACTGCTACAAGAGTACCAACAGGTATATCTCTGGCAGCCACCACTTTTGGCTGTCCCGACTTCATGATTACTTCCACATCTGTAGTCGCACACGGTATGTCTGGGTTGCGGGCTCCTTTGAGTCTGAAGAATTCTTCAGTAATCGGACTAGATCTAAAACACAAATATTAAATTAATGGTAACATTTCATTCATCACATTTTAACTAAAAAATAACCTACATAATAATAGGTTACTTCTAGGCAAGCGTGCTCCATCGACGATGTGGTCGAACCACATCGTCGCTTACCATCAGGTGAGATAGTGGTCAAGCGCGTGCCTATCAATAATAAAAAAAAACTCTATTTTATTTAGTTTGTTTAGAAAATCATCAATAAATACACAAACATACTGATAGTTAATTACTGCTTAGACCTCCTAACTCAAAATGTCATAGTTTACACAAGGTACAAATAACATATTTTTGTTTGAGTGCTGCCTATGATTAAAACAATTTTTTTTCTACATTTGTGGTTTTGAAAGTTTTTGTGTAGAATCAGTAAAAAGCAAGTTAACTGTTGGTATCCCTATTTTGTCAATAGATTTGAAGAATATTCCTTCTTCACAGACCCTACTTCCTTATCATATTGGACATACTGGCAGTATGTGTAGGTGTACACAATGAATCACTTTCCCATGGTCTACTTCTTGTTGGCAGCCCACAAGGCCACAATAAAACCTGAACATAATTGAAGATCCCAAGTCTACTAATTTAATTAAATTGGCATAAATATGCTGGCTAACCTCAACAACACAATATTCAAGTCTGTTCTACAGCTAGTTTCCATGTACACAAGAATCAACAGGCACAGCTCAAATCATTATATTTTTGAATCCATCCAAATGATGTTTCTTGTAGTTTTCCCAAGCATTTCTTTGACATTTTTTAGGAAAAATCATAAAATTTGCACTAACTAGCCCACTGATTTCACAATAACTTGTGTGAAAACCCTGTACTAATAACAAGTTATTTCACTATTTTGACTTTGGAAACTTTTAAAATAAGACTGTAGAATAGAAGTATAATTATTATACTAACGTTTGCGCATCTGCCAGCTGTTCCATCCAAACAAATGTAGAGGCTTCTTCTTTCATCTCTTGTAATTTCTTGACCATGCTATCAGGGCAGTTGAGTGCGAGGCAGGTCTCCACGTCCTTAACACATGCTTGGAACTGTTTCGTCTTCAGCGACAGTTCAGCTCTGCTGTAGTAAGATAATCTCATAGCTTCTGACTTAGGTGGAGCCCGCATCAGAGCCATATTGTATTTCACCAACGCTATCTGATAATCACCTTGACAGAAGGCTTCCTTACCGGCTATCCCATGCTTAAGTGATTCTGCAGCGGATTTTTCTTTATGCCCGAATTGTATATAATTATTGCACTGTTTGAGTACTCTGGTAGCCATTAGCACACAGTCTGCCAAGTCCTTATTCCGCAACGCTTTGTAGACGCAGTGTAAAGGACTTTGGTCGTGATGTCTATAGATCGATGGGAGCTGTAGCATTTTGAATGGGTATTTGTTGTAAATATAAAACTTTCGGAAGCACTTCACAGGTTCTCGGTGACACTTAAAGATTGTATGTCGTATTATATTTAGCTAAGCACAAACTTCGTTTAATTTACCTATGTTAAGTTGGATCTTTGATTACAAATGCAGAATTAAATGATTTGCGACATTTACGTTTACAAAAAAACCACGTTCACGTTCTACCACAGTTCTACAAATTCCCCACGACTTTTAACTTCACTATTGCTAGTTGCCAAAATGACAAGTTAGGGTGAGTAGTGTTGCCAGTTGAGTCGAGCATAGAGCATGTAACTGGAGTAGAGCCCCAAGTCGCCGAACATTCGGAACATTCGTCCAATTTGAATGCAAAGTTTAACCCGTAGCCTAAAATTTTAAAGCAGCGGGTCTAAAAAGGCCATATTAATTCATCTGAAAGCGAATCCTTTCTTGAATTCCCAGCAGATTGTGACGTTGACGACTAGCGACATCTCTCATGAGTTTATGATTTGTCGTTATTGACATCTCTCGTATTTCAACGTTAAGCTAAGAGATGGCGGTAAAGTCGTTAGAAACTAAGAAATTAATAAATTCAATTTCCAAGTTTATTATTGTCACCAATTAAACATAGAATTGGTTTTTAATGTTTCAAAATGATAAAAATGGTGATTTGGCTTTAATCAAGATAAAGACTATTTGTCTATGGACTATGGGAGTCTGTGGCAAGAGAATTTCCAAGCCCTTGGCTAGGGCCGCAGGCCTCTCGGAAATTCTCTTGGCCCCTAGCCGCTCCGGCCCCGACATGTGAAAATTCCCAAAAAAAAATTAAAGCTTATGTAATTGGTAATAAACATTAAATTCGCGATTAATTCGGCGCACACCGATGTGTTGCCGGGGCTTGAGCGGGCGTGATGGTAGGGCCGCTGGAATGGTTGTGCTTCGCGCATTGAATTAAGCTCGTGGCAGAAGGAGCTTGACGGTAATATTTTTGCCGAGATAGCATTCTTGCTTTCGGTCTGTAAACACAAGTTGTTTATCTGGTATATGAGCGGCCGGTGACTCATTAAATAAGCCTAGATCATAAGCAATTCCTCTAATATTCGTAAAATGGTCCCACTTCTAAGCTGAATCATACTCAATTCATTATAAAATGATTTATTATTTCGAGGGAAATTATTTTTTGTATTTATGTAGGTATGTTATGAATTTTTTAAATGCTTTCTCCTTTGCATCGCTCAGGTGAGTGTTAAGAAAGATATTATCAGCGCGACCGCCACAGATGACATGATGATTCATTGTTGAAAAGGTGAGTGATGGGTATCAGTTAAGTAGATTTCGCTTCGTTTGATATGCCGTCTGCATGGTCCCGTGACTATTAGAAGTACCGTGTAGGTAGGTATCTTTCTTTTGATAAACTCAAACTGCCCGCAACTGCAAATCTCAAATGCTGTGTTTCTAAGTAATACTCTTATCCAGGGGCGTAGCTACCGTCGTATCTGCCGTATCAATCATACGGGGCCCCCGAACTACAGGGGCCCCGATGTATTGAAGCAAAAAATAAAATATTTTCTGCAACCTGAAATCATTCATCAGTCTTAGTAATAACTTAATAAGAGGTATTCAGCTGAATCCGGTTGGACTGGAAGCCAACCTCAATATAGTTGGGAAAAGTCTAGGCAGATGATGAATGGATAAATTAATAATTATGATATGAGCTACAGTTTTGTGCTAGTAGCGTAAATTTCGTAAAACTAAACAACCCTGCATTTGTGGTTCGCAGTCGGGTAAAAAGGGGGCCCCCAAAAAAACGTTTGATACAGGGCCCCTTGGAGTCTAGCTACGCCACTGCTCTTATCCGCCATAATCTTATATTCAAAGCAGGAAGAAAAAGTAATCTAATAGGAGTACTAATTGAAAACATTTTCAATGGACGCCGATTATAGCGACATAACACATCCTTAGCCGAAGAACTGGCGGACTGGCCGCAAGTATCGAGCGCTCATGTAATCATTACGTTATTATTACACTTGATTACAGCTAAGTATCATAATGTTCTTTAGTACCTACTAATTCTCGCTGGACGTGATGTAAGTATGTGTCGAAGGCAATTAGCTTAATCAGCCGTTTAATTAATGGCCTAGTCTCTTCATTTAAATGCTTCGATTTTTCAGCGACATAAGTGAGATCTTTTGTTCACTATCGTTTAATGACTTGCCCATGTCACTTATGTCGCCGATTAAACGGCGCAGTTCAATGAAAATGCTAGGCTTTTAATGCAACGGCTAATTTAACTAGTTGGCTGCGACATATGCACGACGTTATTGCTTGCACTGAACACGATAGGCCAGTTCTAGTAAAATACGTACTAGTAGTGCGTAGGTAACAGATTTAGGTACCTACCTGAATACTAACTTGGTAAAAGATATTATGTAGTGTGATCGGATCGAACCCATGACCGCTGCAAAAGACATAGTTAGCCCCTGCGCCATAGAGACAAAAATAAAAGACCGTAGCTGGTTTCTGGCGCACTCAGAGCGGTCACCTAATGGCTGGGGCATCTCGGGCCGACATGTGCCGAGACATGTGACAGGGCCGAAATGTGACAGTGCGTCAACGCAGGACATCATTAATGCAAAAAAAAGTTTTTATCAAGCCTTAATTACTGGATACATTAACAATTGGATTTTGCAACAAACATATCATCACCATAAAATTATTCAGGCAAAAAATACATAAGTATCTACAATCTCCTTTGCCAAAAAAAAACGTGTTGAATTTAGGAGGTCCTGCACTGACCTTAATACCTATGCAACTATTCACCGTAGCTATCAATGCAAAAATTACATTTCCTGTTTTTACTTTTTCCAACAATTTCTGAGTCTCGGGAGTCATCTCATCTCTCTAAAAATCATCTAAGTAAGCGACAGACTGCTACTTGTTTTACTGGTGAACTCGAAATCTACTAGACCTAAGTTGATCAAATCAAACCACCAAACCAAATCACCAAGTTGACCAAATCTTGGGCTGCGACCGCTATCGTACATATTTTATACAGTCTGAACAATATAGTCGAACAGTCACTTCATCATTGTTTATGTTGCACCGAAAAGTTGAAAAAACAATACTGATTGTATTCGAAGTTATAAGTTTATTTAGCCGAAATTCTTCAAAACAATAGCATTAGTTCATAGATGAAATCAGAAATTTGGAAAACCTACTTCTGAAATCCTCAGTCGGTACCGAAAGTGCATCGAGTGAAGAGTGTATCAGTCTCTCTAACCCACTTTTTATATTAGGTACTTACTAGAATAAGGTTACAAATTTTGTAACAAAATTAAAGGGGAATTTACAATTATATTAAAATTTCAGTTTTCCCGTCGAATCCTATAATAATTAACGACTAAGGATAAGCAATGATACATTCTAGTTACCCCAATTAGTAAATACCATTAAAATCGCCAGCTTGCATACTAAACACGTCAAAACTTAATTAATGTTACCTATTCAAATTATGACACAAGTCAAATTATGTCTACAAGCTGTTTTCCAGAGTCATCACAAACCGTCTCGCACGCAGGTTTGACGACTTCCAGCCTCCCGAACAAGCCGGATTCCGAAAAGGCTTCAGCACCGTAGACCACATACACACGCTGCGGCAGGTTATACAGAAGACCGAAGAGTATAATCTGCCCCTCTGCTTAGCGTTTGTGGACTACGAGAAAGCCTTCGATTCGATCGAGACTTGGGCTGTGCTGCAGTCTCTCCAACGGTGCCAGATCGACTATCGGTACATCGAGGTGCTGAAGTGTTTGTATGAAAACGCCACCATGTCAGTCCGACTTCAGGATCAGACATCAGAACCTATCCTCCTGCAGCGGGGTGTGAGGCAGGGAGACGTAATATCTCCGAAACTGTTCACGGCCGCAATGGAGGACGTCTTCAAGGTTTTGGACTGGAAAAGGCTAGGCATTAATGTCAATGGCGAGTACATCACTCATCTTCGATTTGCCGACGATATAGTCGTCATGGCTGAGACCACGGAGGACCTCAGTACAATGCTCGATGACCTCAGTAGAGCTTCCGAAAGAGTGGGTCTTAAAATGAACATGGACAAAACCAAGGTCATGGTAAATACCCATGTAGCACCCACTCCTATCAAGATTGGAGGCTCTGCACTCGAAGTTGTTGATGAGTACGTCTACCTGGGACAAACGATCCAGCTAGGTAGGGCTAACTTCGAGAAGGAAGTCAACCGTCGAATCCGACTCGGATGGGCGGGGTTCGGGAAGTTGCGCGGTATCTTCTCGTCTCACATACCACAGTGTCTCAAGACGAAAGTCTATGACCAGTGCGTGTTGCCAGTGATGACCTATGGACTCGAAACGTGGTCGCTCACAATGGGCCTCATCAGAAGGCTTAAAGTCACCCAAAGGGCAATGGAGAGGGCAATGCTCGGAGTTTCCTTGCGTGATCGAATCAGGAATGATGATATCCGCAAGAGAACCAAGGTTACCGACATAGCCCGAAGGATCGCCAAATTGAAGTGGCAGTGGGCAGGGCACATTGCTCGCAGAACAGATGGTCGATGGGGCCGAAAAGTTTTGGAGTGGCGACCGCGTACCGGAAGACGCAGCGTTGGAAGGCCTCCCACAAGGTGGACCGATGATCTGGTGAGGGTCGCGGGTAACCGATGGATGCGAGACGCACAGGACCGGTTGTTGTGGCGACACTTGGGGGAGGCCTATGTCCAGCAGTGGACGTCTTTCGGCTGATATGATGATGATGATGATGATTCAAATTATGACGCGTATAATAATCATGTGAAACTGATTTGCGAAGGCCGCTCTCCGGAACTTGAGGAAGCATCGAATTACGCGGGAACATTCGTCCTTAGCTACAACATTAACGTTGCTCAATGGGAGGAAGCGTCAAGCGCGGTCGCCGCTGCTGAGGTGATGCCTCGTCAGTAATGGAGCGGTCACCGCGAAGCGCGGCCGTGCCCCGTACTGGAGCCAGCATGGGCCAGTGCCACACACTCAGGTAGGAGCTGGTGCACGCGCTATTGGTGCGCGTATTGCGTTTGTGTTGTGTTGCGATAGGATGGGAGGTAGGTGCCTCTTTATGCGACGGGGGGTAAGTACGACTGTGGCTGCTGTGTTGTGAAATGAGGACTGGCTTTCTGGGGTGACAACTTTTTAAAATTTTTATTGATAGGCTTGCGTTGGCCACCTGACGGAAAGCGATGATGTTGTACACATCATCGCGTGTAACTACCTAAAGACCCCCAGGTAACTTAAAGACCCCCAGGTAACTTAAAGACCCCCCAGGTTGTAGCTATGAGGAAACACAGACAACCACAATCCAATCTAATTGTTTTGATTTTGATAACAAATTCTCTGCTGGTAGAACAAGATCTACACGCCAGTCGCCAGGCTTTTGACTGATATTTCAGTTTGAAAGACAGCAATATTAAGTAGTTACATATACTTATCATTTTTGAGTTAGATTCTTAAACAAGACATTAAGGTCATAGCAGGATCAGTTGACCTATGAAGGGTCATCTCAATTTGACTTACCTAATGATGTTTGTAGATGAGGCCATCAATAACGTAATAAGTAAAACCAATGTTCTGCTACTTGATCACAAGAGCGCCATTTGATTCCCGTGTCACGCAGTGTTTTTGGGTACCTACCTACCTAACAAAATCCACATTTCAGAACGGGTAATATAGTACCTACCTTGTCTTTCCACCCTTTCAAGAAAATTAGAAACCCGACGGGCTAAAACTAGAAATCTTGACGGGAAAATGTTGTTTTTCGCACTTGTGAGGTAGTACCTACCCTAGGTATAGTGAAAACGTTGTTCGAATGTTTCAAAGGTAACAACAGTTTTTTGTTGTCTTAACCTCCGGTTTCTGGAAAAAAGATATCGATCCATCAGAAATTATAGTAAGTATACCTACCTACCTAAGAGAAACTGTCACCTCTAGGCCTGAGTCACTTCATTTAATTTTTTATTCAATTACTTACAGTAAAAATTGTGTCTTATTGTTTTATAAAAATAATAATTTAAATAAAAACAATAAGTACCTATTCCATTAAAATGGAATACCTATTGTTTTCACCACCATCTGAAATTACCGACATTATGAAAAAAATCACAATAATATTAAGTACCTACTTATAACAAAGTCAACACAATAGGTAATAAATCATAATATACTTAGTATTGATTGCATTTAGCAATAAAAATATAAAAATAATAATTACTCAACCAACAATAATAAGTACTTAATTAAATAAAAAAGAAAGAAAGAAAAAAAACTGTTAATTCACGTGAAAGTGACGCAAAAGCATAATTCAAATACTTCTATTGTTAAAAAAACAATTCACCTACATAAAAATTCGTTACAATAAAATAAACATGTAAAAAAACCATATAACTATACTATACTCATTGTTCTATACTTATTGTTAATTTTTATGAAAAATAGCTTTTGCTTTTCGAAAAAAACTTTTAACCGTCGCCAGGTTCCCATCTATCTGTACCAAAATTCATCATACCTAATCGGTTCTGCAATTTAGGCGTTAAAGCCTAACAAACCAACAAACTTTCACATGTAAGTATAATATTGTCTTGTTCGGATTAACGATACCCAGATGAATTTTGCTCTGAAATGTTTTCTTACCAATCCTAGAGAGTATTTACGAGCTGCTACATACATTGACCATGACCGTACCAACACGATGACAAGGCCACAGTCAGTTTCCCAAGCTACGAGGATCCATATGACATCTTTCTTCCGACTCAGCAGTACAGGGTGAATTTTATTAAAGGTCATCGAACCCTCTCAGCTTCCCTCCTACTGGAGGATTGAGAGATCGATAGGATAGGATCAAGATTGGTTTTGAGCAAACTAGTCCAGCGTGAAAGCTGAGAAGATCCGACTTTCTGGGAGAACACCGAGACTTGAAAAGTTTCAGATACGAGCTGTGAGGTCAAGAACTCAGGCGTCGACTTTCCGTGTGAGATTTCCGATCAGGGCCGTTGTTTCCATAAGATCCAGTACAGCCTGCCGCAAAACCGACATTATTAGGCAAAATATTCGCTCTGGATATCCTTTTAAATATTGTCCAAATCTGAGTTTTCATAACCCAAATCAACGGCTCTGAAGGTTACGTATAATTTTGATCTTTTTGGTAAATTGAAAGTAGATGCTTCCTCAAACCCTATCGGCTGCTCTACCATACAGAACTCCAGGCAAAGACCTCCTTTCTCCCCTTCCACCTAGCTCGATACATTGCTGTCTGCAGCCGATCTTAAAAAAAAAAGTCTATCTGTGAAGTTCGTTCCGTAATGTTTTATTTACTATCCGCTTTTCTCCACAACAATGAACTATTTGCTTTTGTTTGCATTCAACACTCGTATTTTGCAGTTTACTACAATAGTTGTGCTCAGCTTCATCTACAAAATATCTACGTATCTAGCATTGCCATTGTCATGAGTGTGATCGAGAATGCTGCAGAATTCTGCAGTTTTATTCAAAAATATCGTTGAACTTTTTGAAAACTGTTTTTAACAGTTGCTAAACAGTTCCAAGCTTTTTATCATGAATTAGACTGCAGATTATATTTAACAGCGAACGTTCTCATTAGAGTCCAGGTTGGCTACCACTACTAACTTTCAGGTCAGGTACCTACCTAATTCTTTGAACGTGCTCTTGTATTCTTTCTTTTATTTGCCAAACTTAGTAAGTACTTAGGTATGCGAAAACCTTCGTGAATTCATTCACATTGGGTACATACTTAGCAGGTTTGGCAGCTATTGTTCTTCTTGCCATAATTGTTATTATTTTGACAAGTTATTGTTTAATTTTCCGTATTATGTTATAATTGATTGTTTGATCGATATTTTCAAACCGACTGCCATTGTATCGATTCTTTTCACACGATTCTGTGTTTTCTATAGATGATTTGTCATTGTTGTAAATTCGTCAGCAGTGTAAGAAATATTAACACTCACGAAGACTAGCGGTAGTGGCGTGCGTAGTACCTAATAGCTAGATACTAATGTAATTACTCTCCTAATAGAGACATCAGATGTTTATCTCACGCAAGTTAGTGATTCGTTTATGTTTTTGAAATGAACAACATTGCGGTCTTGCACTAGAAGCATCGGCGCTGTTTGCAACATATTAGTGCAGTGCTTAGTTATTACCAACGTGTTGTCGCTTGCTAGGCCATTGCCCGCAGACACCATGGCACACAGCTAATTGGCTAATTGGACCTTGCTCATATTCCGTAGAATCAACTGCAACACTGATACCGTCTCCGGATAAGGCGTACCTACGAGTACCACATGCTTTTTGTGCTCAATTACACTAATCGTCCCGGTCCAGCGAGGTGTTACAATAAACTTATCAGGAAAACATTCATTTGTACCAACATGTTATTAAAACATTAGTTTTAATTCACGGAACTTCTCATTATCGCATTCAGCTCCAATTATTCTGAATGCAGTTAGTCATAACAGGGGTGAAGAAGAAATGTTTACAATTATGTAAAACGATCGGGAGTGTTTCACAATGACTTGTAACTCTTAGGTCATGGAGCCCTGCACGAGTGCACGCGATTACAAGGAATCCACCGGTACATGTACCTACCAGGTGATGTATTCATTGACCCACTTCGGGGGATATCACTGATGTCCGGAATCGTCGAAAGTGGTGTTCAAGGGTGCACGCGAGTTGTGTTTTTGCTACTTCTTGTCTAGTAGGTAGGAAGCCTCAGACCTAGCATCCTCGTAATAAAGTCTTCTATTAGAAATTCAGCAATATAGTAGGAAATCAAATGAGACAACTTCCGCGGCCTTGAATGCACATATCTTTTTACTTTGTTTTGTAAACTTCTCCGCAATAATCAGTCGAGAGTGTTGATCCGAGTTTCGTTTTGTTACAGGATGTATTCTATTACAATGTCAAGTTAGGTATTACATATTCGTTCATTGATAGCTTCCAATTTTTCAGTCATAATTAGGTATGTAAATAATGTATTGATGATTTCCTAACATGGAAGCTGAGAAACAAGTAGGTATGTATTCTGTTCCTGAAAATTGGTCCAAGAACTGACTAGCACTTCTCTCACTTTTCACTGCGCTTCCGAATCATCAACTCACCGTAAGGACATAGGTACAGAATACCTACCTTTCATCTGCGACCCGAAAAACTCTTATTTCGTCATGACATACTAGGTTGTCCTTATATCTTCAAGGTCTAAAGGTTGCATTCTACTTGTACAAAAAATATCTAAATTCCGTCATCCTGAAGGTGTTCCTCACGGCATCATTCTGTGTCCTGTGCTCTTCTCAGTATTTTAAAATCAAAAGCTGTCAGTGTTCAGTAGCTGTCTGTGCTGTGTGTGCATAGTAAAGATCGTATCATCACTTGATTAGCTTCTTTTAACAAAACAGCGTCTCTTATTTTGAAAGACAAGAGAAAAGGTTGATTTCGGAAAAATCTGTTTCTAAAAGAAGTTTCGTAAACATCTCCAGGTGAATCGATAAATAATTATCAAACCAATGACTTCTCTTGTCCCATATCTTTTGTAGTCTCTTCTAGCTAGGTGATTACAGGGTTAGTCGACCCTCTTTCCTTTTGACTTTTAAAGCGTGTCTTGCTCAGAAGCTTACTCGTAGTAGGTGTTACAAAAACAAACGAAATTTTCATTTTCTTTCCAAGACATCAAGGACATTATCTAAGCTATCTAGAAGTGGTAAAAGGAAACAGACATTTTCCAATATTAAGATTGTGTCTTAAAAAACATAAACAATCGTACAACCAATGAAGCAGCTAAAGAAAAAAATAACAATGCATTAATCGTCGTTTGCAAAATGCTAAGAAATTAGAACAATATGGTAATCCGAGGAAATTCACGCACGACCGATGTTTAGGGCCGTAATAACAATATGTACATAGTCTGTTCTATTAGGTAGTAGTGCCTTCTGTTAGCACGACATTCGTGCCTGTCAATTCTCAAATTGCGATTTCAGGGCAACGCTGCACCGTGCAGGAAAAGGATGTAATAAAAAACTACATACAAATTACATACTCGTACATCATTCTGTCACTGCGATTGATTGAAATTACGAAAAGTGATTTCTTAAGTTAGGTTGACCTATTGTTTCTTTAAATAGAAAATTTCTTATGTTGGTTTTCCAGGCGCTGCTAGTTGTACTATCTGGTATCTTCAATTTAGTTAGTATAGGTACTGGCGCAGGTAGGTACCTAATAAGGCATTTTTAACTTGAATGCAATCAATAACTTCAAGAATGCATGACCCAGTTTCAGTAGTTGAATCGTCTAGCTACGTACATAAAAAATTACCGAACTTTGACTATGTTTTGCAGTTAGGTGCAGGTAGCAAGGTGTGGCTCTGAATATATGCGGATGGATCATTCAGAGCCACACCTTGCGGATCCTGTTCCTTCCTGATCCTCTGATTGCGGATATCTCTAACTAAATGCATTACAATTTGGCTAGAAAAACAAACAGAAACTTCTGACAACAAATTGCAAACTGAATGGTAAACGCTACCTGGGCTCATAATTTTTCCAGTGTTTTTCTTGTATTTAGAAACCAATTGAGTGATTGCGCGTGAGCACGTTACAGCTATCATTATAGCATCCTCTACTCGGCTTGATTTCATTCGCGGTAATTACAATGTAAATCAAAGTAAACACATTATAACGACAGCCCCATCTAGTTAGTTTCTGACCATATTGTTGATAAAATTATTTCGTTAAAGATGCGGATTGCGGATTGCGCACGCGTTCAGTTTACAGTTCATTTACAGTTTGATTCTTGTTATTGCACAACGGTTATTTAATTGGCAACCTGTTTGATACTGCACATCCAGTACGTGCACTATTGTCTACCCCTCGAAAGACCTATGTAGGTCCGTCAAATGAAATAGTCATTACATTCCGACGCAACGTTTTATTGAATTTCTGATGCGTGAAACCACAGAACGCATTATCCAATCAGAAGTTTCTTGAACATTACAGAATAAATTAGGTACTTACCTTCGTGTCGTCTGTAGTGTACCTAACGTTACGCTATCATAACATGTTCGAAATACAATTGATTCACAAGTGTAGGTATAATCTAAACATAGTTATGATACAATTTATATAATAACAGTGGTAGTACGCGGGCGCTATGTTTGATAACACGCCATTGTCCGGCGCTACACTCCCACACCGCCACAGCACTTCAGATACGATCACTCTCACCGCAAGAGTAACGCCGCGATATGTTGTCTCGGTAAGCTGTCGAGAGCGTAACGGACTCACATTACGTACAACTCACGATAATCTGAACAATATTTTTTTTTCGAAACGCACAACTTATCACATATTTTCTTATTTTCAGGTCATTCGTGATTTCCTTGGCAATCGCGATAGCAATAACCAAATCACCAGCCAGTGGTTTCACTATAGCTCGGGATCTTTTAACACCTGATCTGGAAACTGGAGAGAGCAAAAAGCTGGAAGTGAGATACGATTTGAAGACCTTAAATAATAATGAGACAATCTACAACAACACGAGAGAAGACTCGAATTCTACTGTAATAGCAATAAATAACACAAATATGTATATACAAAATTACAGCGATGAAAAGGTTACTGAGAAACTGCTGATTGTCAACGAGACTACTGATACACAAACAAAAATACCAGAAAATAACAAAATCGAAACTCCATCCGATACAACGATAATCATTTCGACCGATACAACTAGTAATGCTTTCGATACTACAGCACCGAGCACTAGTCCACCTACTACAACAGCTAGTGATGCTTCCAACACTACAGTACAAAGCACCACTCAAACTACTAAAATAGCTAGTAATTCTTCGAGTACTACAGTATCAAGCACAAGCCAAGCTATTAGCCCAGAAACAGCCCAGAGTCAAGCAACTTCAACTACATCTTCAGCGCAGCCTTCACTTACAACTAAATCAACTGAAAATTCAACCGTTACAAATAAAATTGAGAAAACTGAAACAATAACAACAAAAGACCAGAATAATGTGGATGCTACTACTAAAGCAACAGGAAACACAAATAATTCAAATAATGTAAATAATAATGATACAGATAAAAGTGAAAATAAGTCGAATGATTTCAGCACACCAAACCAACCAGAAACGACGACGAATGATTTAGCACACACTGCAATAACAACCATTGATGATTTTGAAAGTAAAGTTACAACCCAAACCGTTTTTTCTGATCAGAAAGCTGACCAAACAAATGCTAAAGAAGAAAGTACGATAGCAAAGACTGACAGCTCGCTTGATGTGTCTACGACTACATCATCTGAGTCAAAGACAGATGTGACATCAGAAAACTTTACGGGTGAAGTATATACCATCGATTTAGATGTTTCCAAGATACCCCCATGGAAAAAATATACAACGATTGATAGAAAACGCACAAGCACTGAAAACACCACACCTACAACAACAGAAAAAGAAATGGCCCGAGCAGAAACCGCCCAAACTCGTATTATAGAAAAAGTTTTTACCAACACACCCATACCTTCATTAGAAAAATTGAGAAGTGATATCATTAACGCACAAGAATCAACCACACGACAACTTGAAACTTCAACTGGGATCGAAAATATTGTAAGTAATGGTTCAAATTCTGAAACAAACACCACAACATCCACGACAAAGATGGCTACTGAGATTGCTACTGAACCAACGAAACTGGAGATCGTTTCCAAAAGAGCAGGGTATAAAGACAACCGAGGGACGGACCCTCCTAAGCTTGAAGAAGCCACGACCACGCAGTTCTCTCCAAAAGTGAGCACGAAACATACAGATATGTATAGTAATATGTACGAAACCGAAGCCAGTGAAGTTGAGGTGGCAAAAAACAAGAATAGTAGTGTCTATGAGTCGCAAAGTCAATTGGTATGTTGATTTAAGTTTTATAATATTGTTAACTGTGTGACTTACGTAAGGGTGTAAACGGAGCGAGTAGATCGACGTTGTCAGTCGCCATGAGACTCGAAATTATGTCTAAAAAGTCGTTGATGTGTAAATCGTTAGATTCTACATTATTTTCATGATAAAAAATTATTGTTCGAGCCATTTGGGTTTGAAACACGGGGCTCAAGTTTTTCAGGACATTTCTAAGCAGTTATTCGACTCTTCACGTGACTAGAGGGAAGACTAATATTTCTGTGAAAGAATCAGCGTTGTAAAGTGGCACTACAATTTTTTTCGAGCTGTTTCATAGCTGATTGTACATAATTAATTTATTATTTTCCAGAATTCAGTACTCTCTCGTTTATCCGAGACTCGGTTTTCCGACAATTATTATTATAGGTCTATGAAAATGCAAATAAAAAAAACAGTACCTATAAAAAATAAGTGTGTCGAGTGTAAAATTAAGCGACACTTCTCGTGGGACACACAATATCTGTTTTACTTATTATCCATTCATATTTTTATGACAGTAGCAGTAGTAGCTAGTAAGGTGTTGTACTTTTAAAACCGCCTATATAATTTTGAAAATATTTGCAGGCTGAAGATGCGATTAAAGAAGAGTTACTAAAGGAAGCAACGCTCAACGACCATGAACAGAATGTAAAGTTCTTTAAACAAGAGAGAATTGACGGTGCGCCTGAGACTGTTACCATCGACACGCTTAGTGTCAAACCTATTGGTCAGGAAAAAAAGAAAAATTCCATTTTATACGCCGTTAGCCCAAATTACAAACCCCTTAAGAAAATTGATGTTCAACCATTAAAGCAATTTGTACGTGATCCAGATGACAACAGCTGGAGGAACGAAAGCATCAGTTCTTTAGGAATCGTATTCAAACCAAAGAATGCTTCAAAATCTTTCACGCAAGTCCTTAAGAACAAAACTGAAACAGAGTTGGGAAATATGACGGATAAGGACAGTAAAGATGATCTCCCAGATTTAAGAGTTAGGCTGGAAAAGATAGCTGAAGTAAGAAAATCCAAGAAAAAGATAAACAAGTTCGGAGATACTGTGTACAGTGACTATGAGGAATCAAATGAAAACACTACCCCTTCTAGAGAAGGCACAACCGCGCCGATGAGTACCACCGTGGAGTCTACATCCACCTTCAGCCCGCCGACGTCTCAGTCCTCCACAGCAGACTTTGATCTCACAGTAAATGCAATATCACAAGAACATTTTGACCTCTTCAAGACCGATATTTCATCTCCATTTACAACAAACTCCTATAAACCAAAGAAATTTTATAATATGGCAGATTATTACGACGCTACCGACGAGTATGATGCCGATTACGTGAATCAGCACAAAATTGATTTAAAGAAATTTACTAAACCAATGAAAACAAAGGATGTCATCGCTACGCAGCCCCCTGAGCTGCTGCGCACACAACCGCCGCAGCTGCTGCGTACACAACCGCCGGAGCTGCTGCGTACACAACCACCGGAGCTCCTGCGTACACAACCGATGACAGAATATCAGCCTGAGAGGAAGGCTACTCTCCAATATTTCCCACCTACACAGAAAGTTGTCCAAAAAGTAAATATGAACGATTACGATACCAATTTTAATAGAAAAGTAAACATGTATGACATTAATAAAGCGCCACCTAAAAACGTGGTAGCCGTCTCTTTCGGCACAGTTGCTCCCATACCGACAGAAAAGTATGAATCGTTGATTAAAGTGACAATGAAGCCTACTTACATGTACCAACCTGACAACCTGGACAAGAACCTGTACTTAACGAACCAGCCGCGCGTGTCCGAGCCTCCACCGCACGACGGAAGTTTCAACAGAGCCTCCTACGTCATCAAACATTACCGGGACTTCATCAGCGAGGCAGCGAAAGATGGCGAGGACGAGAGGAGCGAGGAGTATGTGTACACGGAGCCACCCATCCGTGGCGTCACCGTCAACGAGCTGGCGAAGATGTCCCCCCGGGATAGCAACCAGGGTGAGGAGGAATACGAGTACGACGTCAAGTACCGCAAAGATATCATGAACCGGTTCGTTGATAACTTCAACCAGAACAGCGAGAGGTTCAAGGTGGACTTCCCGATCTTGTACAACAGCAGCGTCGTGCACAGGCCGCCAGAGCACGGTAGAGTGGCGTCATCGTCTGCGTTCATGAAGAGGCTGTACGAAGTAGGCAACCCGAGGCCGTCCAACTTCTTGAGGCGGCCATGTGACCCGCAGTGCGACAAGACGGTGGAGCTGTCTCCCGCGTATGAGCTGCACTACTACGTGCCCGACGAGGAAGAGAAGGAGGAGATCGAGCAGCGGCCCGCCACGGCGCCCTACCGGTACAGGTTATGAGGAGCGTATCGCGTGCTGTTAGCTAATGCGTTAGTTGGTCGTGTCGGAGCTGTGCGGACTGTTAATGACAATAAATTACAATTCATTGGTGCCTATCGTAGTTAACGGTTGTCGAATGATCGGCAGAGCGAATAGAAATTATATAAACAATAATGATATCGCGAATGAAGTACCTAGTTGTTGTAAAAACCTAATTGTTCTGAAAAACTGTGACAGAATTAGGACTTTGATTGTTCACAAAATTGTAATAGTATCAAATACACAATAGTAATCAAGCTAGTTCTAGTACTCAGGTAGAACCTGAACTAAAATATCTGGAAGCAGGTTTCGTAACAAATCAAATGTAAAGTTGTATTGAAATGGTTTTTATACTTGATTTTTTTAAACCTAGTGATTATGTACTTACCTAGTTCTATGGTTTTTTTGTAAAAAAAATCTCGTTGGATACCTACCTAAAGATAAAACTTTCTTAGATGTGTTCTGCCAAATTGCCAAAGATGTATATTTAAAAAATTAAGATCACATAGGGTATTAAGTTCTTGGTTTTCAACAACGCACATGGGTGTCCAAATTATTTCATGTATTTTTTAAAAGACAAATTGTCTAGCTTACTAAGTTATTTGCTCAACATGAAGTAATTCCAAGTTAGTTTTATCATTGAAGGCCTGTATTACATGGTAAGCTGTTGTGTAAATATTAACATTGGTAGAAGATAACTGTAACTTTGCCGTTCCGGTGTAAATATACAGCTTGTTAGATGTTTACTAACATATTGTAAAATATAATGATAGATTGATATGCATCATCTCATGAGTAATAAACTGATCTAAATTATAGTTTAAAAATAGCGATCATGTCGTTAAAGCACCGATTGTCTACATTGTTATATTTTCGCTCTATGGAAACTCGATGTTTCACGAATTTTGTTAAAATCTTGTCGAAAATGACGGAAGCATTCTGAGTTTGTGTGATAATAAAATACATTTTTATGTAGAATATTTGTTTTAATTGTTTTTACTATATCCTTGCCTCACCTAGTCACCAACTGGTTAGAATTCACTAAACTAAAGCTCATAGACAAGTGTAATCTGGGCGCAGAACTACATTTCTTACAAATCGTCAAAAGTCCGCATTAGGGCCGGCGCTCACTGCCGGCATGGCACGGCAGGTTGCGCTACGGCATCTCGCGGCATTCCATCTCTGCGCACCGACCGGACCACATTAACCGAAATGACCGTTGCGCAAGTTTCAACCATATTTCAACTTAATTAGCCATCATAATTCCTCGACACAAAGTGACCCATTACGTCTCGCGGGATGCAATGGCGCGCCGCGGCACCAATTTGCACGATGGCTCGTACAAGTGTGCTGGATGGGAGGGTTGGAAGGTGCCAAGATACTGTCACTGTGAAGAAGGTGCTACCATGTTGGACGTATTTAAATGAAAATACTATTTCCACAATCGATAGTAGCGAGTACTGTCCATGCTGACTGAGCCACGTCCAGTGTCTCGTAGCAGATCTCAAGTCGGAACTAACTTGGAACTATGCGGCCGGCAGTGAGCGCCGGCCCTTAGGTGCTTACCAACAAGCTATAGAACGAAATACGTATACATACCTTAGTAGGCGCCACATAAATGAAGAATAACGGTCATTGACCTTTCCAATATCTCTTCGTAAGTACCCCCCCAAAGTAAATTATGAATCGTTTTTCATTACTAGAACAGTAAGGATCACGATAGATGTCGATTCAGGACAACTTTTTCATTATTTCTGTTTTTGAAATTAAGTGTGTCAATAAATGTAGGTGGATCAATGACCGTTATTCTTAATTTATCTGGCGCATACTATAGTAAGTATTACATTTAAATTCAGAATTAGAATAATAATTATCAAAACTTTTACAACAAACTATATCATCGGTGCATGACAAAGTTCAAATTGCATTAACGTTGCAACACATACTTTTTTTAAGGCCTTTATAAATACAAATAGTCAGTCGTAAATTAAAATAGTCGATACTTCAGTTGGTGGCGAAGGATTCAAATTATCTCGAATTATAAGTTAAAAAATTTATTCATCGCATAGATACTTCGTTCATTGTTTTACAAAGCAAAGCTCAATTTAATTTCTTTGACAAGAGCATTTTGAGGTAGGAACATATCCTCTGAAATAAGTAATACTTACCTATGATATCCTATACCTTACCATCTGCCTGTATGTCAGGGTCTAGGGTCATACAGACATCTGCCTGCTGACTGGAGCGCGTTACAGCTGGGGGCACAACACGCAGCCCCGCGGTACGAATGAACCGGTGTTACAGTGTCACAGGCAGCACGCGCTTACTCCACCATCACACTTGTAACACACAATGAATCATTGGAGCAGCATGGACGACTTACTGATTTCCCCTTTTAGGCAAAACTACTTACAGGGAACAAGTATAACACTAACTTATACTGGGTATTTTTTTCCCAGTGCGCTAATTTAAGAACCACTTCTGCCCATGTAAATGAGCAACTTTCCCCAAAAAAACCATGAGTGGTCAATTCCTAAAAAAAAATTTGAACTTCCCATACAAAACTGTTATCAACTGATCCCAATTTGTACGGGAGACTAATTTTTTTTAGGAATTGACTATGGCTTTCTAGGGAAAAGTTGTTCGTTTACATGGGCAGAACTGGTTCTCAAAGTTTGCGCACTGGAAAAAAAACCCAGTATTTAACATAGTCTAAGGTCCCAGAGCCCCTAGATACCACCCATCCACTGAGCAACAAAATGAGTGGGACAGAGCTTGCGCTAATATGAACCTTAACCGCACGCATACCTAGTCATTACTAAAACTTTCTAACTTAGCATCTCAACTTTCTAGATGCGCGTTGGGAATCATCATCATCTGCCTAGCCTTTTCCCAACCAAATTGGGGTCGGCTCCCAGTCAAACCGGATTCAGCTGAATACCAGTATTTTACGTGGAGCGGCGTTGGGAATCAATAGCGAACAAAGTTGAACATCGAATGCTCCTCTAATCCTTTGGGCTGCATAGCCCAAAGGATTAGAGGAGCATTCGATGTTCTTCAGATGTTCTTCACTTTCATATGTCATGCATATACATGCATATGTATTATGATGTGAAAACTCATGGCATATGAATGTTTTTGTCTTTTATAATAATGTTGAATATTAACATTCTCTAATGTTGGAGTGTGCCTATCGTTCAATATTTATAGTCATATGCTAAACACTATTGCTTGTTTAACACAAATGCATCTCATAATATTTGAGTCAGTTAGGATAGCACATTAAAACAACGAATACTTTTTTAAAATACACTTTATTGACGTTCTTTTTGTAGAATAGTATGCAAACATCACTCGATCGTTCGATCATTTTGTTATGGATTCTTTACAAGTCACTTTGAGCATAATCATAATAGGTATCGTTACAATAATCATATGTACTATAGCTAAATCATACTTGCACGTGATAACAGTAGACGAAATCATATCACCGAGTGGGAAATGCAATTCTGGATCCAATAAATAATTATGTTACAATCTCATAAAAACGCAAATTAAAATATTTTTCATAGTTGAACACATTTTTCTCTTTGGATAAACAAAAGAAAAACCAGAACACTGATTGGGTAATTATATACATTGTTAATGAAACTAAAACATTCTCCACTAATGTGTCCACTTTTTGTAAGTAAATAAAAAATAAAACAAATGAAAAAATAATCTGAGTGAAACTAAAATATTATAAACAACGTTATATTAAATTAAATAAAAGTATTTGGTACCACTCGACTCCTCGGCGCCACCTATCGGTAAGAAGCAACACCAATGCAGACAGCTTGTAACATCTATAACTTTCGTTACATCACTAGGCTTTTTAAGGTACAAGTGAAAATGGGCCTTATCTACTACGTCTTTAGATTTACGTCGCTAAAGTAAAGTGATCGAGCCTCTGACAGTTTTCTGACTGAATCCAAGAGCCTAAGTTTAAAATGGAATTAGCACCAGGTTTAGGTAAGTTTTTCAGAAAAGTTTGCATTGGTATTGATAATTGGTTAGTTCGTAAAATTAAAATGGAATATAGTCGTTGCGGCGCTGTCGAAGTGAAATGGTACGTCTAGGAACATAGATAAGGTGAGAGTTGTCTAAAATTATTGCAAAAGCATGTAGGTAACGTTATGATGGGCGCTTGTGCTACAAGCCTTCTGCTGATGAATGTTTAGTAGCTGGCTGACGATGTACCTTGTGTCTGTGCTACAAAGTGAACAATTTATATTTACTTCTGTAATTTTCATAAACAAAAATTTTATGGATTTCAGAGCGTTTAATTTTTAGTTTTGCAGACTGTAGTTTTCTAAATGAGTCGTTGGTATGTCAGCAAAGACACAAAACTACACATTTAAAGCAGCCCGATTGTATTTTAAAACAATAAAATTAAAAACCAAAATAATATTTAAAAAATGCGAGATACATAAATATAAGCAATCAGTAATGTAGCGGTGTTTGTATGCTATAGGTAGATTAGTAGGTACGTAAATCAGTTACAATTACAACAATAATCATTTATAAGTATAGTTTTTAGACTAAAAGCGAATATTTACAAGAACACGCCTCTTTACTAGCTATATACCTGCCTCCCAGGCGAGCGCGCGGTACCGGCAGACCGACTACTTCAAATTTTAATATTTTCCTAATACTTTATAATTTAATTATATTCCCTAATACATATAAGTAAGCGTACATATTTTTTTTGGTAACGAATACGAAAATTCCCGCAACCTTAATAAATAAGAATCTTAAGACAAAAATACGCGTGTTTTAAAAAGGCCGAGATGTAACACTTAGCGTAGTGTGATAATTTACAATGTGTCCGACATATCACGGAATAGCTACGTGCACTACGTGCAGTCGGCTGCACACATCCAGTGAACACGCGCACACTCGTCGTACACTGGCGCAGGGACAGCTACATGCTAGCCCACTTCACCAACATTTGTACAGCATTAGTTAGAGATCGCTGTCAGCGTGTGTGAGTGCCTTCCTCTGTATGCATGTAGCCACCCCCAGCGCGTGCGCCCCTGCACGCGCGCCCCCTGCGCATGCGCACGTGCTCTCTACCCCGCTGGCCCGCGCGCTCGCCGCCATACAAACTAACTCTTTACATTAGCCAGTCTTTCGTTTCCACTACTCTAGACTACTGCGCTACTACCTCCTAGCCTTCGACGCCGACACGAGGACTTGTGTGTGCCATTATACTTTTATACGATTTCATTTTAGTGAAGTACGTTTTCTCGCAACTTCTTAAACTTGTCACAAACTAAGAAGCCTGATTTGACAGCCGATTAAAGAGGGATAGAAGATCGGTTTACCACTAAGTGCGAAAGAAATGTATTTCATGTCTCTTTCATACTGACTAGAAAAGCAATGTTTTATCCTGCTGTCAAATCAGGCTTTTTAGATTGTGACAAGTATAGCATAAGTTTTTTTGTATGTTTTTCAGTAGTTAAGAAGCTGACGGCCGACCTGATGGTGAGTGGTCTCATCTGCAATAAAACCATCATAGATGCGTTTTCATTCCTTTTGAAAAGCTGATGAATGTATTATGTGCCAGTAAATTGGGAATCAAATTCAACCAAAAAAAAATCGGAAGAGTAATCTTTTCCGATTTTTTTTTGGTTGAATTTCATTTTATCGAAAACTATTGACCGATGTCTTTCTGTATTATTTGACTTATTTTTAGATTATCGAAGTATCATGTGTCATAGGTATTATATTACAAAATAACTTTTTGGAATTGGCCGAAACCTCTTTTGAATTTTGTTCATTTGCCAAATGATTTATTTGCCATATTTTCACCACACTGAAACAACATTTTACGGAAATATTATAGCCGGTAATTTGGTAGCATTATCAATATGAAATCAAAAATCGTTTCATTTTTTGCATCGCTGCAAACCCGAGTCCACATAGTGTTGTCTTATATTTCGGCAAAGTATAATTTCGGAAAAAAGTTTTTCGACCAAATGACACCTCGGAGTACAGAAAAAGGATCAAATTGATAATAGGTCAACTGATACAGTAGCAGACGTGACTTCGATGAAGTAAAAAAAAAGGAAACGATAATAATTGAAAAGTTTTATTTAGGTGAAATGAAATTCCGGCAAATATTTTTCGAACTTATGATAGGTAATCCAGTAAATTACACCGGCACATATACCCTTCAAACCGATCGATCGTCACCAGCACCAGTTCATTCGTACAACCTCCTTCATGAAAAATTTCAGAATAATAATTTTGACATTTAGAAGGTACCGAGAAGTCGAGGCTGTTATCAAGTTTGGTATGGTATCTCGTAGGAAGAGCCACATAAAGTATACAGCACACACTGGTCCTACGTGTGGCGGAGCTGTCGGTGCTGACGGAACGAGACGCGCTCAAACCGTGCTGCCATGCTGCTAAACTCATACTTTACTAAAAACTCTACTGTTCCTGGTAACAAAGTTGCGCAACACCGCTACAGCAACATGTCCGTGTTGCTAGGAACGTGCCACATGCGATCTCTATTCAGTAACAAAACAGTGGTGTCGTTGCTGCTACAATGCTGAACTACTTTCGTCCATCACGAATACAGGGACAGGATAAAGGTTGTCTCAAAAACCGTTACACAACATTGGCATTTACTGAAGCAAGAATACTGAAAACGGACTCAAGTCGAATAACTAAAACCTAGCGACGCGAACAAGTGTGACTACTACATCCCCTGCAACTGTACCGTTCTATTTCCTAGTAAATGGATGAGTTTGTATTGTCAATGGCGAGCCGTTACTTGTGAAATACTCCTGTATAACTAAAGTTTAGTGAAATGTAATTTGAAAGTAAAATTGTTGGCACCTCGTATTTTTGGCACCACTAGCGTCAACCAAATGTGAAGCTCGCTGGCCGTTTAGATGTAACTTGGCTTTGCACTGCAGTGTGCTTGGATATTGTGTAGTTGGTTATATGTATTAAAAGGGGCTTCCAAAGTGAGAGCTTATAAAGTGTAATTCATCATTCAAGACAAATTCTCGACGCAAAACATGAAAACAAAATAATTTCCTTCCTAATTTAGTAAGACGCTATTCAGTTACATGCCCAGCTGCATTATTCTCATTCATAGGTTACATCTACACGGACAAAAGCGAAATTTTCAATTAATAAAATTAAATGTGTCAGCACCAAAACATTTTGAACATAACTAGGAACACATTAGGAACCGGTGCCTATGCGTTACTCTATGTACGACAATATACACAATAATACAACATACATAAGTAAAGGAAAGATGATTTATACGACGCGCTATGAAAAGCTCCCACACGACTAAGCTAAAACTATTGCCATCTCATACTCATAGATGAAACGTGAAAGATACAAGGGATAATAAGAGCTGTGAAATGGAACTTCATGTTAACTCATTTGACAGCTGTCAACCATCATTGTCTCTTTCTAGCTGCGCCTGTTTGAAAAGGACAGCAATCGTCTTAACCTAGTACAGTTGAAACAATCTTACATCGACTTTTCGTATAAGTTTATACCATCGCTCGTTGTCAAAATAACCCTTCTATACTTATGTATGTTGTAGATATACAATATTATAGCAAATTTTATACAATGCTGTATTTACATACTAGCACCACTATAGCTTTACGTATTATAACCGAAACTTCAGTTTGTATAAAACCAAAATGTATGTGTGTAAATGCGAAACATTTGTTTTCATAATGGGTCTTGTATTGATGACAAAACTGGAATTTTAGAGTGCTTGTCTTTGTTTTGGAAAATTTAGAGCGAAAAATCTGCATTATTGTAGTTGTGTGAGGTTTCGACTTGAGAACACCAATACAAAGCCCAGTATAAGTTATTAATTTACATTAAAACATCACAAGTTTGGACAATTGACTTTTAGCATGCATACATATATGCTAGGACGCCTGCAGCTCGATCACAGATGATGGCAGCTTGCTCGCAAATAATTTCTGAACCTTAGGGTAATTTAGAGATGCCTGGTAAAAGTAAAACGGCTGGGGAATTCATAACGATGTCAGCCACAGACGTCCTTACAAAACAGAACCCTATAATAAGCGTCTCATATCAAATCTTAACAAATAACGTGACTGCAGTCAACAAACGAAGTCCAGTATCACCTGTCGGTAGTAAAAAGTAATAATCGACGCGAGTACAGTACAAATTTCAACCTTATCTTCATAGTGAGTATGTTCAATTTTCCGTATACTTATTATTTATAACCACATCCATAAAGCTCTAAGAGGAAGCCTCACTATACATATAATTAAAAGTAAACGTTTAATTTAAATATTTTTTTCTTTAAATATCATTTATAACATATACACATTCATACAAAATTCTAAATCTCTAAAGCGTACTCGATGTTCGAACTAAATTATGAACCGTTCCGAATCTTTAACTTTACAATTTTTACATATCGTCGTCTTAAAGTGAAGTTAATTTTACAATTTCCTTTAAGAAAGCGTATCGATTAATTTATAACGAACGATTCGGCTGATCGGATTTAGATTCACACTCGACTAGTAAGTTTTTGGGAGGTGAAATGCAACATTAGAAGGTACCTTCACTCGTACACTACCCACATAGTACTTCGACGAAGACTTTCTGTTTTATCATCGAACAATTTTTTCCAGTCTGTAGAGTCGTAAATGTCAGCTTTGAAGATCTTCATTCTCATGATCCCCCTAGTGTGCGGAAGTGGTATAGTACTATCGTACTATCGTACTATCGTACTATCGTACTATCGTACTATCGTACAACTGCGCCACAGTCCACAGTACCACTACACAAACCTCCGCTTAACTATTTCGATTGCCTGAACTGCCGTCTATATGTAGAAGTTGTGACCAACATGGAAGAGTTAACGATGGAACCTTGTTTATGCGAGGATTCAGTTGTAATATTGGTTTAATTTTATATAAAAAACTAAACAGTGATGTCTCGCACACTCCTTAAATTCTAATATTAAAGTAAAAATAAATAACATTCGGATGTCGGCGATCCCCGCTTAAACAAGCCTCAAGTGTGAGAGAGAATTGCGGAATACATTCGATCGGTACCATACTTTGCAAAAATACATGATACGGCACAATACAAAATCTCATCATAAGACCCACCATTTCTACGTATAAATATGCGTTTAAATCTAATCTATAGACTACTGCGGCGTTTCATCCGGGACGCATCGCGTGGGACGCTTGCGTCAGACCCGAGAGTATCCGCAACTAGTTGACTAAAAACCTTGTTTAAATATCAATAAAAGCTAAGTGCTCCGGAAGTATATGCATACGTACGACGATATCCAACGTGCCGCGGAGGTGCCGTGCGGGCAGCTGGCCTGCGGGCCCGCATGCGGGCAGTGCGGGCGCAGAGTGCGCGTGCTGCAGGGGTGGTGACGTCACTAGCTGGCGCAGTGGGCAGCCCGCACGGCCGAGGGGGGGTGGTGACGTCACTAGCTGGCACAGTGGGCAGCCCGCACGGCCGGGCTGGGAGGCGGCGCACCGAAGCTGCTGCGGAGAGACTCCTCCATGAGGCGGCAGATCTTATCGCGGTCCGCCTGGAAAAACCAACAAGACAATTTGTTGAACAAATAGTAAATTCAAATTGAAACTTCAAGAAATGTCAAGATTGTCGGGCTTTTTTTTTCGGAGTCCCTGCGCGACACGGCGCACGTGAGCTGGCGGTTCATCTTGTCGTGCAGACCTATATCTTGCTGGCAGTTCATCTTGTCGTGCAGACCTATATCTTGCTGGCAGTTCATCTTGTCGTGCAGACCTATATCTTGCTGGCAGTTCATCTTGTCGTGCAGATCTATATCTTATGTTACAAGTTATAGAGCAGTGTTCACCTCGTGTATGAAGCCGAGCTGCACGAGCTCGTGCGCGAGCGCGGCGGCGGAGTCCCTGCGCGACACGGCGCACGTGAGCTGGCGGTTCATCTTGTCGTGCAGACCTATATCTTGCTGGCAGTTCATCTTGTCGTGCAGACCTATATCTTGCTGGCAGTTCATCTTGTCGTGCAGACCTATATCTTGCTGGCAGTTCATCTTGTCGTGCAGACCTATATCTTGCTGGCAGTTCATCTTGTCGTGCAGACCTATATCTTGCTGGCAGTTCATCTTGTCGTGCAGATCTATATCTTATGTTACAAGTTATAGAGCAGTGTTCACCTCGTGTATGAAGCCGAGCTGCACGAGCTCGTGCGCGAGCGCGGCGGCGGAGTCCCTGCGCGACACGGCGCACGTGAGCTGGCGGTTCATCTTGTCGTCCATGCGCAGGAGGATCGTCATCTGAGGGAGAGCGCGCAAACAAATTACTGTCTCGGGATTATAGGGCCTTGAGCAGAGCCCTAAGTAATACTCTGTTGCATCGTGAACACGAAAGATTTCGCTTTTAGCTGTACCCATGTTCAAATTCAAAAGTCATTTATTCCAATTAGGTTGCGAGCCAGCACTCTTTAAACGTCAGTTTTACATAAAAGCAGTCCAACCCGTCACCACTTCCGTTCGTTATGACTGGGACGAAGTGCAAACTGGGGAGTTTGTTGTGGCACTTCGTATAACCGTTTGAACTTGATAGATTTTAGAGTTTGCTGTGATAGATGGACTTGGCTACTCATAAAGTCATGACATAGGCAGCCTATTAATATAGAAGATTAGAAAGTAAGATAAATTGATTATAACTGACTGAGACGCTTATTTTGAATGTAATGAAATGTGGGATGATGAACGTTGGCAATTTGGCATAGAAATGTATGTTGACATGTCCCGAATTAAAGTCGGAGACATAAATTTTACTGTTATTAGGAAGTAGTGGAGTTTTTAATTAAAATAGAAGAAACGATACAGGGTACAGGGGTTCGATCATTCATCTACGGGAGCTGGTATTGGCGATGCAAAGATTCAAACTAGCGCTGCTAGTGTCAAAATTGTGAAGCTGTCTAAGTACGACACTTTGACATGACACGACAGTTTTCGTATAGCGTTGCCAACGTGTCAGAAATTCTCCAAACTACGGGGAATCTCAAGTTAGGGAAGTTGACTTAGATTTTTGGGGAAGTTGACTTAGATTTTTGAGGAATTTGATAAATTGGTGTTGGCAACGCTGCAAGTGTCGTTCTTAGGTAACTTCTAAATTCCGCTGCTAGAGGCGTGCGCGTTATCTTTACATCGCCAATAGTTCCTGCCGCCATTTTGTTTTTTTGTTCTAAATCGCGGTTCACGTTTAAACATTTACACATATACGGGTAGAGGACACTTAAACAAACAAAAAATGTTAGGAAAACAAAGGTGCAGAAAGTTGAATTCTTTCTAAGTGTATTTTTTTTACTTGATAGCCGCACATTTGACGGCGGTTACACCTGATACCTGAAAGTGATGATGATGTGGTCGACAATAGAGCACACTAAGCCACGCCTCAGCATTTCTTTTGTTATGGGGACTTTTTGTTGAATGATTTTAATACAAGGACTGCATTTTACGTTAAAACTTTCCATAATGTACTCGTCCGACTCACCAGCAGATCCGCGGGCGGAGCATCCGGATGCGGGTGCGGCTGCGGCTTGAGCGAGCACATCATGTTGACGACGCGGCGCGTCTCCAGGTCGCGCGGCTCGGGCGACGCGGGCAGCGACTCGGCCGCGCGCTCCGCCGGCGACGCGGCGCGGCCCAGCCCGCGCGTCCAGCCGTACGCCGTCAGCGGGTAGATGCCGTATCTGCGGACCCACGGATACTTAAGGCCAGGTTTTCCGGAAAAACGTTGTTTTGCATTGTGTAAAATTGTGTTTTATTCGTAAACAACACGGATTTAAATTTTGAAAAAAATATATTACATATTTCACACTTCGATCTTGCGATTTCGGCCGTGCGATACACGATTACTTGCACTTTACTGCATCCAATTAAATCGCAAAGACAAGTCAAAATCAAGATGTAATTATCATTTCATTTGAGTTATATAAGGTTTTGAGTAATAAAACTTATACCACAATAAAGGTCGTAAAAAATGTGATATAAATCGGCCGTCATAATGTGAAATATGAAAATACGTATCCCACTAATTCCAAAATCAAGTGATTTTGTCGTTTCATGAGCGCGCCCCGTGTCATTTAGTCCCGAGCGGAACGTGTTGGAGGTCGGACGTGTGCCAAATTTTTGCGATCCCGCCACCCCCGCTAAGTTCTGTTACTGGCTAAGCCTAAATTGATTACCGCTCTAGCACTGCCGGCACACCAGTGTGCCGCGAATTTAATGTTTATGTTTATTTACGTAAGATTTATTTTATATTTTGGAATTTTCACGTGTCGAGTGGTTAAATAATAATACTTGTATACAATTTAGTGTTCAAACAGTTGTAATATAGTTAGTTTTTATTAGATGTAGCTATAATTTTGTAAAAAAAAATGGGGGAAAAAAAAGTTGTCACGGCTCTTCGTTGCAGCGGTGACTACTTTTTTTTATAAACTTTGGCTGAATAAACAAAAAGGTATATAGGTATATACATAATTTACTTTACTAACTAGGTAAGTACCGACACGAAACAGATAAATTTCCACACCGCAAACATGTGTGTAAACAGTTTAATTTAAACCTTATTTCAGTACGCATAAAGACGTGCGCTTTAGTGGTTTAGTTTTCGCGCGGAATAGATTTACCAACCGCATCGAGTATGTAAAACAATTGAATTTGAACCCTATTTCAGAGTGCATAAAGCCACCTCGCGCGCACATGATACAATGATTTACTGTTTTCAAATGTCAAATAGGTAGTTCACCCCGCTACGTTAGTCTTGATGGTTTCGGAGAGTTTGTATAAGTCTTATAATATTTGTTATTTATTAGAAATGTCCGTTTTCACTTATCTTACTCCTAAACAAATGCAAAAATAATAGCTCGTATTTCCTACATGAGAGTTGAATATCGGTGCAATAATGTTGTGGTGTTCATGTAGAGAAGAAATATAAGTGTAGTTATACGCTAGGTGGGTACCTACTCACAGCCACCACAACACAACAAATAATAATATTTATGGTGTCCGCAACGTTTGTGTAGGTCTCGTCTATGCCAAACAATACGCGCAGCGCACTCGTGAGTCGCGTGCCATAGTGTAAAAGTGTTACAGTATGACCATTTCCTATGAAAATATTATAATAACATACTTTTGGTAACGTTTAGGCTACCGGACCAGCTCATTTATGCGCTGTACACTAGAGTCCATCCTCTTACTAATTACTAACAATGTATCAAGTTATGACAAGACATACAAAAAACTATGTGGTCAGTTTGGATAGTTTTTCCAATCCAATGCGTTACTTTATCGGTGTTTATTGGCAAGAGGAAAAATGTATAGAAATTATAAATTACATACACTAAACTGTTTTTAATTGACTATTGTATTGTATATTATTAACCGACTTCCAAAAAAGAAGAGGTTCTCAAATCGACTGTTTTTTTTTGTTGTATGTTTGCTCAGCGATATTTTCGCCAATTGTCAATCGATTTTGATGATTCTATTTTTTTTGGAAGTGTATCTTCCCGGACTGATCCCATTTCAATTTGGTGAAGATCTGATGAAGAACTTCGGAGACAGGTAACGGAACTCTTCATTCCCGTAGGAATTCCCGTTCCCGTATAGCCGTACAGCCTTCCCCATGAATGTAACTATCATAAATTCATAATCATAATACAAAAAAGAATTTCTTGCACCGCGTCGCACGCAGTCACGCAGGCTCGACGCGTTCTCGTTTGGTGGCCACGTCTCGCGCACCGCCCGTTCGATTTAATAATATTGTTGAATTATTTTAATTTTACATTATCTCCTAAACGGTGAGTTCAAATAACATGCTGTAAAAGACAAAGTTTATCTTCATAAAATTATCTTGATGATGAAGTAACTTTCGCTAGTAAGGATTAATATGCCTGCCTAATATTAATGCTGAAAAACCACCTTTAATTTTTAAATAAATTATTTGACATAAAATGCCTTAGTGTGCATATTTATAAGAGATAGATATAGGTGTAACGTCGCGGACTTTTTTTTAGATCGAATGAAAAACAATATCTTTGTTGTACATGGTACTTACGTATAATTAGCTATTACCACAGCGCACTTAGCGCACTTCCACTTTATAATATTATTTAGTATAGATTTGAATAAAGTAGTATCTCATTATCATTATTGTAACACCATAAAATACATAAAGAAATTAAACACACACCATATTACAATTCTATCCTATTTATTTATAACGGTTTGCTATCTATGTTTCTGTGTACGTGCGTCTGTGTGCCTGTGTATCCTGTTGTCTTTGGCACTGTAGCTCCGTTATCTTTATTGAACAGGGATATTTTGTAAGTTTTTAAAATTTTACTTGTTAATTACCAACAAATCAAAATCAAAATTTGCGTTACAGGGCAATAGAGCATGCGGAAGGGCGTGACTTGTCTCCAAAATAATACTCATTTATTGGGGTTACCCCCGACGGTATAGTTGGGAACGACACCATTGTTGAAATTAAATGTCCAATAACGGCATTTAGAAAAGGGAAATGCTGCTATTGAAGAAAGTAAAATACATATATTTAAATTCGATAGAATAAAACATACCAGGGTTATAAACAAAAAAAGTAATTGGTATTACCAAGTGCAGGGTCAACTTCATGTAACAGAAAGGAACCAATGCATTTTTGGAATATGGTTCGGTGAAAACTAGTAGTAGAAAATATTTCAAGAGATGACGAATTTTGGCGGGTGCATATGGAGAAAAAAATTATAGATTTTTATTTGAAATGTATATTGCCAGAGATTGTGGATCCGCGCCAAAATCGCGGTATGCCAATACGAGACATAATATTGAAAGAAAACAAAGAAAATGTTAATGATAAGCCTGTGCAGCCAGGTCCAAGCAAATCCAAGGACCATATTCCGTGTCAATCTACTCAGCTAGGTCCATGCAAACCGAGACAGCTACAGTTCAACGAATTTTAGCCAGTTGCATTGGTAACTTTTATTATGTTAACTATTTGATTAAAAAATATAAAAACGTTTTTGTTTTTTTTTAAATAGCATCTAGGCAAATTCCAAACCATTTATACTTCTAAGCTTTCTTGAATTATAATATTCAAGAATTGTAACATAATTTTCCTAAAGTAAGTGTGCCTACCTACTACTTGATTTTTACGAAGGTATCGCACCAAAGCCAAATAGCGCGCGACGCGTATTTTTGTATCGTACTCGTATTCATAATTTTCGTGTCAGTCAGATTTTAAATCCACCATATACTCTAAAATAAATAAGTATTATTACTGATTTTTAATGATTAGTAATTGGATTCAAGTTTGTACAATACGTACTTAATCCATCTATAACCTTAAAAAATACTTAATAGAAAAATAAAACAAAATAAACTTATACTAATCAATTCAAGTTGATCTACTGCATTACTTTATCCTGTGACGGAACTTAGTACCTACCCGAGTCCGTGAACTCATGAGCGAGCGGTGCGCTTGGTGCGCGCGTCTCCCGCGCATCGTAACTTATTACGTATTGCTACTCCTTGCGGGGCCTGGGGTAAGCGTTAGATGCCTACGCGCTCAAGTCAGGCTCGCCTTAAGGGACAGACCGTAGTCATAGCTGCAGCTAGCAAAGGACTCGTCGCTAACTAATAACTGCTGCAAAGTTTAAGGTACACATACGTTGGAGTGTAGATGCTGTATCTGGGGATAGGGGACACTTTTTCTTAGTGGGAGGGAGTGCCACTCTTACTGACTAAAACCCATCCGTGTTTCTTCAATTGCCGTTGCGTTCGGGGGCGCGGTAACTCTTTCCCCACCTGCGCCTAAGAGCCTGTGACTCACTTGACGTCCTCGACGAACTTCTCGAGCTTCTCTGCGTGCGGCTGCAGGTCCTTGGCGGCCAGCTCCACGCGCTCTCCGGCCCGCACGCACCACGCCAGCGCCTCGCCGCTGCTGCCGCCCGCCACCTCGTCTGTTATCGTCTCCGAGATGTTCGCTGCGGATACCACGAGTAACGAGTTAGTAGGCGGGATTACAGCCAGTGAGGAGATGGTTGACAATGACTAAAAGTGGGTGACGCAGAAGTCGACATTTTCGAACATGCTCACTGTTTGATTTCATGCGGTGTTGTGGATGGTGATGGTGGGCAGATGTTCTGTTTGGGATGGTTGATGACCCTGAGGAGGTTGGCATTTAAGAAATTGCGACAATTAGAAAGAAATGTAATACTCAATTTATTTTTATAATATTATTAAACTAGTTTTAGGATACTGGTTCCTTAATATTAAAAGAGTAAGAGGCATAAGATACAATCCTCAACATCATTATTGGTTTCTTTCATCCCAGTCTTAGTAGTGTCTAAATGTAATTATTTGAAAGCTTAAGTATTATAAAGACTTACCGGTGGTATTGACAAGTGTATGCGCAGCCAAGAGTTTGAGGGAGTGTACTTCGAAGAGTAGCGGGTGGAAGAGGAGCTCCCGCGCCGTCGGCCTCTTCGCGGGGTCCTTGTTTATACACCTGTCGACACACGGCGCGGTCAGTTCCCGGGCGGGGGGAGACGACACACAGGCAGCACCCGCAGGGGGTTACTGAGGAGTGAACTACTCATGGCTATTCTGAGAGGGGTGAAATGGAACATTGCAAACAGCGATGCGTTGTTTTGAAGCCGTTGAGTACTCACACCTCGTTCAAACCAAAGCTCCGCTGCAAGCGTTCGATGCAGAACGTTCCGTGCTTTATGAGTCTCCACAGTGATAGCCATGAGTAGACCATCCCTCGCTTCGTGCACCCATACAACAAAAGCGACTTACCGCCACGCCCACCTGTAAGACAAGTACCTGTATATAAAGTCCTTCTGTCGCGGCTCCTCCAACGATTCGACCGTTCGTACGATGTGTTCCTCCGTGACGTGGCTGCCCGAGTCGCCATTGCCCTGAATCTCAAGTGCCGCAGTCTCCAATGCGCACATTCCGAATGAGTAGATATCCATCGCTGGCGTCACCATTTGTGATGCTGATACGGGGGGGAAATAAACGATGTAATGAATGCAAAAAAATGGACAACATAGTTTCGGTTGCTTTGATTCTTGGACACGAGCACAGTACATACTATACAGAAAATTGTCATTCGGACGCAACGAACGCAGTCATAAGCACGGCTTGTATACACGGTATTCGTTGGGAAAGCAATGAACTCACTCACAAAGTCACGATTTCCACGCAGACTTACGTGAACAAGCGTATGCATATGTGTGCGAGCGCTGAGCAACCATAAGTCAAGTTTCTGCATATAATGTAATCTGTGGCACGAGGCTTGCCTGTTCCAAAATATTAAACAAATTTCCTAAACAAGGAAAAGGCAAGAGTCCGTCAAATCCAAGCAGTCGAAGCTGTGTGGTCCTTTCTTAAGAATCATCTGTTAGTGCAGGGTACTTACATCCGTATTCCGGTGCAATAAAGTGCATATTCCTCATGTTCTCGCGGCAGGTCTTGACGTGGTGGTGGATGGCGTCGGGCGCCACGGAGCCGATCTTCACGAGGCCGTTGTGTTGGATGAAGATGGTGTCGCATGTGAGGTTCCCGTGGACTATCGGGGGCACGCAGCCGTGTAGATAACTGGACGGTGAATGGTCGGTGTTATATTGCGCTGAACAATAAGTCGTGGCCGACTAGATGTAGCCACAATTTCGAATAACGCTTGAACGGCTTAAGTTACACAGAACAAACCAGAATTTTGTGTCCACTCAAATGTGGATTTGATGGAGAAATAAACGAGGGATCTAGTGAACATACGTTCCTATCTGAAGAATATTTTAAAAGGGCTTTATTAACAGTATAAAACCTGTAGAACATTAATAAAATAAGTAGCAGTAACAAAGTATTTGGCAGGGTTTCAATGTTACCTGAGCGCTGATAAGATCTGTGTGCACCATCGCTTCCACGCCTGCAGCGGCAGTCGCTTCACATTCCGCTTGGTTCGCTTGAGGAACTGCTTCAGAGAGCCGCAAGACATGTACTCCGTTATGAATATTACCTGAAACGACCAGGTATTGAAACTTAGTACTCATGTATTTCGGTAGTGAAGCAATTCCTGTTTTAAAGGTAAGTCAAGTCATACTGGACTGGAATTAGAATCTATGTATCAAATGAAGCATGCTATCGAGGACGGTAACGATATGCCGAAATAAAACCTGATTATTTAAATGCGGTTTCTCACGTTACTGTTGCTAAAGGTCGTACCTAAAATATCTTAGAAATACCAAAATTATCTTATTTGATTATGACATAATTTTGATTACATTACACAGAAATAGAAACAATTTTGTTCTATTTTTTTGGGTAAACAAGAAGTAGCTCCGATCGCCTAAGAGTTGAAACTTTTTTCGTTCAACATGGGATAAGTCTGTAGAACATATTCATTAAGGAATGTAACGAGTCAACTATCAAAGGATATTTGCACCGGAGATCTTAAATACTTGCGATCCATTGTAGTAGACAGCTTTACGCTGAATGATGATGATGACCACCTTTGTGAAATAGAACAAGTTAGCAATGGCGTAGAAAGAGTAGACATAGGTCTATCTCACCCTAGGCTTGTCGTTGTGTGTATCCGTCCAGTAGCGGTGGAATTTGACGATGTTGGGATGTTCTAGCCTGGTGAGGTTGTCAAACACCATCTGGATCTTGTCCTCCTGCGCCTTGAAGTTCTTGCGCTCGGAAAACTGCACCTCGTTCCAGACCACCTCGACGCCTTCCTCGGTGTCCATGGCCAGGTTCGCGCAGTCGATGCCCGGGACATCGCGCTGTTCCACCTGGAGAAAAGAGTAAAGGGAGTCAAACAAACAGAAAAGTCATTTACTCAGATAAGGCTAAGAGTCAGCGCTTTAAGAACGTCTAAATTTATAAAAGACAGTCCCCCGTCACCACATCGTAGGGCCGGTTTCTGAATTGAGCATTTGATTTTTTTGTCTGAGGATTTGTTTAGTTTTAGGTGACGATTTTAATTAGTCGCGCTAGTATCACGTAATGTGTGTTTTATGTGTGTTATCGTCTCTCTACCTTGTCACGTTTTCTATAACTACTTAGGTATGTGCTTGCGCAGTTATTCTTACATTGTAAGTTTTTATGTCACGTTTCTTTCATTTTGACGACTATAAATAACACCGTCAGTTTATAAATAGACTTTAAACCAATCCGCTAACAACAGTTAAAAGCAATAGAGGTAAATTGTCGAGCAAACATATTCGGAGTCGAACTCCTCCGACTTCAGTCACAGATAGAGGGCCAATCATTCAATTGAGCCCCCTGACAGCAGATTGGGGGCAGCGATGACGTTTAAAACAAGCAGATGATACGTTGACTGGAAAAGTTCTGGGTTTGAATGGCAATTCACATAATGTAATGAAAGAATTTGGGTTTAGATCAGTATAGTGAAATTCTGTGATATATGGAGACTCTTTTTGAGGACACTATAAAAAACCTCGGCTCCATTTCAGACAGAAACAGCGCCGACATGCCTCAAATCAATTTACTAATCTAGCATTTCTCAAATTAAACCTCTCAGTGCAAGCTAACTAATGATTACGATTAATCGCACAGTCGAAACTCGAATCGTCGAGTCGCAACAATCAACAAATGTGCAATTACCTTGTTATCGGTCAGTGACCTCGCTGCAATTGTTTATAGCTGTTATCTCGCGTAATGAATAGCCAATGTTTATTAATTATGACAACTGCGCTATTTACGCGCGCAGACGCGCACTTACTTTGCGTTGTTTATTGAATTTAGTCGCAAAGGTTATTTGTTAACGTAGGCCCGCTCACTTAGTGAGTAAAGTTATGATAGCCTTGTAATTTAAAGAAAATAGTGACTTCATCTAAGCAGTATACTTTGGTAGACACGATGCGATCTTCGTCTAGTGTGCTCATCTTATCTGGCATAACAGGATGTGGCCTAGAGGTTTTGTGTTCCTAAAACACATTGAAATTCGCATGTGTTACGCCCGCTATGAGTCAAGATTCTTAAAACGAGTTATGCAAAACAGATAAACTTAATTAAAATAACGGCAAAACAAATTGTTGACCAGTCTATTAACATTAACTAAACAAACATAATATTCGACATACCAAGTACTGTGAACTGTGAAGGCTTTAAAATGAGCCACAGAATAACGAGATACAGAAGCTCCAATTACACGAACACGGTTTATTCAAAGATTCTAATTAGCGGATGCAATCAATTACGATCTTAGAAGATAAGGACTTTCACAACAAGACTGCTTTTCTAGGCTTGCTTGGTACCGCATCTAAATATTGACATGTTGCCTCCTTTGCGAAGTTCCAATAGATTTACTTAGGACTTCTCTCTCTATCTATATATCGATCTGAGATTCTGAGGTATACGTTGATTCAAGTGAAGTTCGTTTTTCGCTGCGCCAGTACCCCGCCCTTCACCCCGGTTGTCACATTTTGCTACTGCGCAGTGACTCGCGGAGTGTTCCGAGCCATCATAAGGCTTGATTCTGACCTGGGTCTCGACATAGTTACCGATCGCCTACCGACTGAATTCCCCAAAATCAATGAATGTTACAAATTACTAAACTTTGTCGTAAACTTTTGCAAACCAAGCTTCGAATTTTGACAGCCCACTAAGCGTAGATATCGATATTATTCGGTAGGCATGACAACGGTACTATTCGGTAGAAATTCCCGCAATCGCTAACAATGTTGACACCTCAGGGCCTGAACCCTTTTTTTATGGATCTGATATGGATCAGTTGGAAATCATCAAATGACTCCTTCCGCTCTGGTCGGAGCAGAAGAGAGTATCAGACTCTTACTGACTAGTAGTAAGAGTCTGACACTCCCTATAGTATTCCATTTTAGAGCTTGTACGGAGTTTTATAGCACATTGAGCGGAGTAAGTATTCTGTGGTATTTGAATGATAGTGTGGTCAAATAAATTTAGGACACGCCCACCGTCCTAGTGCGACTGCGCAGTTCGACAACGTCACAGAACTGCGCACTGGCAGGATCTAACACGTCTCTTGAATAACAACGGCTGTCGTTTAGATGGAAATCAGTATGTAATGTCTTTTTTTTTTGTCAAATACAATTGCTATTTTGTCTGATGTGTGGTCATTACGAACTTTTTAGTTTTAGTTGCAATATAAATCTTTTAATTTTAACTTTGCACCATTTTAGGTATAGACTATATCTAAACTGATGATGCAAGATGTCTAGGGTGTCTTTTATGTATACCGTATAGTTACACATCGCACATCTTGCCTTAACACACATATAACATTCTTCCGCTACTGAGTGACTGCGTGACTGACAGACAACACAGCCGAAACTTCAGGTCATAGAAAGCTGAAATTTGGCTTGTAGGTTCGTTGGAGAGTGTAGTGGCACTAAGAGGATATCCCGAAAATCCTACGAGAACGGCAAAAAAAAAAAATGCGCGTACGAATTCGCGAACAAAACCTAGTGCTGCTATAAAAGGATCATTTATTTTGTAACCCATATTCAGCTGCATATGATGTTTGGTAGATGAGCTGCAAGAATAGTGAACAAAACACAAGCAGATGAGCACTTTACATGACCCACCTGTTGCCACTTAAAAACTGCATTAAAATAGCTTCAGCAGTTCTACTCGTAAATCTACGTGTCATGAATAATGACGGCAGGTGCCGGCAACATTTTATGAATGAAACACTAAATTGCTGGGTTTTATTTTCGACTGTTTTACGCAATGTTGCTAATTCTGTTGTTTCTAGCGGCTTCATTGATAGTCAAGCCAAGCGTGCCAGCTTATATATAATAATGGATTAGTAAAATTCATGAACGTGGTCATATTTAAAGGTAATATTGTGTATGCAATAATGAAACAACAGCAAAAAAAAAATTTAAACCCAACCGCCAAAAAAGATGGTGCAGTCTGATGCAGTTTGGTGACATGTATTTCAGCCCAATCACAGACTTGATGCCACTAACTAAATATGACCTCTCACTTCTGAATGTTTACTGCGATTTGGCTTTTAAAAGGCTAGATTGATTTATTATTTGGCGGCCAAATAATGCCGACAGAGTAGTTGGTAAAAGACATCATCATCGTATCAGCCAAAAGACGTCCACTGCTGGTCTTAGGCCTCCCCCAAGTGTCGCCACAACAACCGGTCCTGTGCGTCTCGCATCCATCGGCTACCCGCGACCCTCGACAGGTTATTGGTCCACCTTGTGGGAGGTCTTTCAACGCTCCGTCTTCCGGTTCGCGTTCGCCAACAGAACTTTCCGGCCCCATCGACTATCTGTTCTGCGAGCAATGTGCCCTGTTGACTACCAATTCAGTTTGGCGATCCTTCGGCGATGTCGGTAAAGTTGGTTCTCTTGCGGATATTATTATTAAAAGACTTCAAACCCCAGTGACTGTTGGTATGGGCTACTAGGTATCTGGCAATACTTTAGTATTGCAATATATATCTAGTTGCATTTTGCCAATGCGAAATGTTTCAGATTTCTCAGACAACGTGCAGTATATCAGATTTCGCCTAGCTGAAAATTTATTTAAGTGCATTCGTTCTCTACGCTTGTTAGGCGGTTTATGACAAGGCTTTCTGATGTTTTTCATTCTTAATATGGTGTGTTTTCAGGCAAATGGGGCTGACCTATGTAAGAACAGAACATATAGCAGTAGCACCCTCAAAATCAAAGTGACCTAACTTAAAAATTGCGATTTGCTGTCACTTTCCTACTCATAATTCGGGCTCTTTTTCAGCACAGGGTTTTATTGTAGGCTTTTTTAAGGTCAGTTCATAGCAAAATCAGAAGTTAGAGGAATTTTCAGTTTGTTCGCTTTCATTTTAAGGGAACGATGTTTCTTTTGTTATGTGTTAGGAACATTTATGGAATACCCGGTGTGCTTTTGGACACGCCGCAAACATGTACCTTCTGTAATCCAAAGATTATGAAAGTGATTTTGATTGCATCGATTTCATTAATCTGTTTACATTGGCATCGATAACGTTATCAGTAATCAGATTCTAGTAAAGATTTCCTTATGTTATCGCAGACACTGATAGTAGAGTTCATGAGAGATTAATGACTAATTTGTTATCACAGATTAGTTTTCTGGAATTATTGATTACATTGTCCATTGTTTTGGTCAAGCGCCTAGTGGAATTAACCGTGCTTTTACCAGTACTATTACATATTTAAATGGTTTTCCTTGTAAGTTTTATTTAATTGCCTTTACATAGAGGAGTATATTTTAAACCTAACAAGGACCGGACTATAATTGTCAATGCATAAAAGTAACTAAATTACAATAATTTTGCATACTTCAATTTCACAATTTCACTCTCCATAGTCTCCATACAAGCCTATCACATGCACTGAATCTTAGCAAAACATAAACTTTCGCATTTATTAACGAAGATAATCTAGTACTCGTTAGTTAGGCGTGCAATACACCGGCCGACAATTTAGTCGTACGGACAGCGCCATAAATCGTGCGAAGAAAGCGCTCCAAACCGCTCGTTACTGGCGCGGCGCGACTGGCGCGAGTGGGCGAGCGAGTCCACTGCAATGATTTAAGTTGCAGATTTTATACGGATACGTACATTTTACTGTCGGCCGGTAATCGCGAGGTGTGGCCGCAGCCTTCCAAGTTTATTGCTACGACGATATTTTAAATTGATATTATTGTATCTTCTGCAGTGAAAAGGGTTCGTCGTATTGCTCCTGCCATTATGCCGAAGTGGTAGTTAGATGACGGTTTAGGTTTCATAGTAGTAGTAAATTATAATGGTTATTGCTGCTGGAGGCCGTGTGCGGCATATGAACATAAACGGCTTCAATGAAACATGTATGGATTTGGACGTTGGTAACCTTTACAGATTTCTGTAGGTGCATTAATGAAGTTTGCATCTACAGAAAGCCCGCTTAATCCCATGTTTACTGTATTCTGTCTCATAAAATGTTCGATGTGGTTCCCTAATGTCTCCTTGAAAAATAAGTTTCGAGATTTAGTTAAAATTTAGAAGGGTGCAGACACGATATAAACTCCTCGTTTACAAGCAAATAATAACCGAACCCTTGGTTAACTGAAACAGCTTCCGCATGATACGGGGATATAGTGCTAAACGACACAAAAGGATTTTTGGGGTTATGTTCGTATTTTTCCTAAATAAAAGGACTTCCTTTACGAACCCCGAAAAATTGGAACCTTATTTTCCACAATATTCTTATAAATGGGTCCAAAAATTAAGGCCATATCAGAGGGTCTCTTTAGGTGAAAAAGAAATTGAAGAGCTGATGATGAAAATGTAGACGTAAGGATTTATTGACCACTACTTGGTTGACCGATCGCTATAGCGACCTGAGTAATTAAGAAAGGTTAACGAGAAACACAAACAATTTAGTGAGCATGAGAAGTTAAAAAGAACCACAACAATGGACACCTAAGATGTTAAAGGACGAACGATTTAACAAAACCAGGTTCAAACATTCAAACAATAACAACAGATAAACAAAATAATTGAATTTTAATAGCTTCTTCAATTTATCCAAGGAAAGGAAAATAAACAGAGAATGTTTTTTAATACATATAACCGTTTTACCTACACAAATGACCTGCTACAAAGATAAGAGAGCACTGTTACCATTATCAATGAGGGTAGTACAAACAAATAATTGAATACTTATCAAAGAGTTATTGTAGATTAACCCCGGGGTCAGCTGGTGTGAACCTGTGCGCTATAAATATGAAGACTGTGATGTACAATCTTTTAATAATCGAGATGAGTAATGCGACTTGCACACGAACGTATTAAATAATGTTTATTTAATATAAATTCTTTATTGTACACCAAAGAGACGCATCGATCTAGGGGAACGGAAGACCGCCGTGTGCTCCTGGCAAAGGTTCAAAGGTCATCTTTGGGTATAGATCAGATATTGTCTTTGTAGAATCCTACAGACTTTTAAATCATGGTAGTTAGCAATATTTTGAAATATACCACTTATTTCAGATCGTAGCTTTTGCTTTAGTTTTTCTAGTTTCAAAATTATTGATTGTGGTCCCATTCAATGCTTTCTTAAGCTTTTCTAAATTGATGTCACTGAAATTGCATCAATTGCAGTTAGAGAAATGTAACTTGCGATTGTGACCTGTGTTTGCACATTTTCAATGCGCAGTGAGCAATCAGAAATTCAAGTTTAGTGCACGCTAATGTTAATCAAAGTTGATTTTTGTAGGTTAACTTATGTTAGTTTTGAATTTTACGCTCGCACAGGCTTTAGCGGAACCTAGCTCTAATAAATAGTTGAGGAAACAGGCTTTCAATAACTTTATAGTACCCATTTATTTACTGTAATGTTTTCTGATATTCAAGCACGCCTCATTGGCCAAGTTTATGGTGATAACCTTATGTTATGACTCGCATATACTGCAAACTTGGCTTTAACTATGACCTCCGAGGAACTGTGTGAATGCAAATACAGATGAAATAGGTCCTTTTGCAAAATTCACGGTTAATGAATCGGCAACAAACTGTTTAAAAAATCAATCTTTGTTCTAGTCTGAAGGAAAACGTTCAAAAAAATAAAAAAATATAATAGCTCTTCAAATTGTAAACATCCGGAAAAGTAAATGAGTCGAAATCGACAAGGACGTCAGTCAGTTCTCATAAATCAATGATCGTATTTCGGAAATTAGCTCTGGAAGTCCGGTGCAAAATATCTACGCTGTAAACACTATTTTTTTGTTTGTGTCGAAAACAACAATAACGGTATTATTTTCTGTACAGCATGTTTAAATTTTGTTAGGTAGGATTCTCAAACCATGCTCATTGCGAGCAGGGCCACAGGCTACGTTAGTACATACTATTACGTGTACGTACAATTACTTTACATACATCATGTATGTTAATTTTTGTACAGACGAAATAGACGACGAAGTGCCACTCCGTACAATGCTACGAGGGTCATTCAATAAATACTTAGCCTACAAAAAGTAAACGAAAATTTTGGAAAAGTGGTAATTTATTTTTCAACATAGTCTCCTTTTAGTTCGATACACTTAGCCCAGCGATGCAACTCTGCAAAATAGGCCTCCGTGGCGGCGATGACCTCCTCATTTGATCCATATCTATTCCCGGCGAGAGATTTTTTCAGATTAGGAAACAGAAAGAAGTCACAAGGGGCCAAATCTGGAGAATACGGTGGATGGGGCAGCAATTCGTAGCGTAATTCGACCAATTTGGCCATGGCAACGGCAGACGTGTGAACCGGTGCGTTGTCGTGGTGAAACAGCACTTTTTTCTTCGCCAGATGGGGTCGTTTTTTCTTTAATTCGGCGTCGAATCGGCTCAATAAATCGGCATAGTAAAGCCCTGTAATTGTTTTACCTTTCTCGAGGTAATCGATGTAGATCACACCTTGTGAATCCCAGAAAACGGTGGCCATAACTTTTCCGGCCGATTTTACAGTTTTCGCCTTGTACGTTCCCCGGTCTGGATCCATTGTTTTGATTGCTCCTTGGTCTCTGGTGTGTACCAGTGGATCCAGGTTTCATCGATGGTCACAAAACGACGCCAAAACTCCGCTGGATTCCGCTTAAACAGCGCCAAACACGTCTCCGATGTGGTCTCACGGTTGCACTTGTTTTCCGGTGTGAGTAAACGCGGCACCGACCGACCGCGCCGACAGCTTTCTCATGCCGAGTTCCTCGTGAAGAATATGATGCACTGTTCCTTCTGAAATGCCTACAGTCTCAGCTAGCTCCCGAACCTTCAATCGGCGATCTGCCAATACGAGATCATGGATTTTTTAAATGTTTTCCTCCGTAGCAGCTGTTTTCGGTGCACCTGGACGTGGTTCATCAAAAACCGACGTACGGCCACGTGCAAACTCGTTGAACCAATTCTTGACGGTGGCCATCGATGGAGAAGAGTCACCGTACACAGCATCCAAGCGCTCTTTGATTTCGATGCGCGTTTTCCCTTCCAAAAATAGGAATCGAATCACCGAACGATATTGCTCTTTTTCCATTTTTGTAAAACCGATCGATACGTTCGCTTCCATAAGTTGTCAAATTAAAACAAATGAAGAGATTGGAATGAAAATTTGAAAAAGGAATTAAAAAAAAATGTGCTACACTGTGGTAAAACTCTTTTGAAACTACAGCGCCCTCTGGCGATGAGGCTAGGTACTTATTGAATGCACCTCGTAATAAACTTACAGTACCAGACGCGGTAACAAGACTAACTAATGAGTGGTTGCTGAGAGTCAATAAAAGTATTGGCAGACCATCTGCCAAATAGGTAGATGCGCAGAGGCAGACCGACCTTGATAACACTAGTACAGATCTGCCGGTCGATTCTGTCGACATCACCTAGGCGGAGTGAACGACAATTGAGCTGTCATTCCATCTTATTTGTATGGTTTGACAACTCACCCGTCGTGCACCCCGCCCAAGTGTTCACTACGACATGTTTACAGAATCGCACTGCAGGAAGCGTGACACAAAAGGAAGGAAATCATTCATCAAGGTTGACGACAATAACTTGAACTGATTTTGCAGTGCTCCTCAGTCCACACACTATATAATTTGGTTGTCTAGGTAAAGGTAAATTATATAGATTGGAGGTAGCCTATATCTACTGCCGGGCAAGGGACGTCTTTGGTCTGAAATGATGATGATGAAGACAATAAATAAGATTAATTTATTATGCAAACTGAAGGCATAGCGTTGTGCAAGTGCAAAGAGGTAAGTCCATTCAGAGACGTTCTACTCGTTCTAATCTTAACAACAACTTTATGTGTAACAGTACGTGCCTTCTTCTAAATGGGCCTTCTGCAGCTCTTCAAGTAATGACAAGTGAATGAACTCTGCGCGGGCGCTGATAACGTTTATTACACACGTATTACGCGAAACGATAACGAAATGTGTCTTTGTGTAGCCATTGTGCGAAGGAGTGTATTTTAACCGAATGTGTTCTGATGATTTATTTGTGTTTGGACATCGCTCCGTACAGGATGTTGTGGAAGCTGATACGAGGGCTAGCAACCTTATAGTATAATGTGTAGGTTTCAATTTCAAGTACAGATGGATGGAAAATTTGAATTGATACAAGACAGTAAAAACAAGTATGTAAATATAAGTAACTCCAGGGTTGCGGAGTTGTTGGAAAGAGTTACCGCGGCCCTAGAACGCAAAGGGCATTTTGAAAGAACACGGGTGGGTTTTATTGACACTGCCTCCCGTTCCGCCCAGAGCTGGCGAAGTCATTTGATGATTTTACTATGTCAATGTCTTTTTCACTTTTACCATCATCATTGAGAGTAAGCATGAATTATGAACGCCTTAAAAAATATTTAGTCAGTCAGCATCAGAGAATGTAATCTGTTAATTAGAGGAAAGAGAACAATCTAACACCATAATCTATAGTTCTATACAATACAAAGTTAGAACAGGAACGACGCATGCGCTACGATCAATATGTGCACGGAGCGAGGCATCGCGAATTTTATGAGGAGACGCGAAACTCGCACAAACCATGTCATGGTTTACTGCAAGATGTACATAATGTTTATATTTTACAGGCATAGTGCACATAACTTCATGGTGAGACAAGAAACCTAATTCATGGGACAGTCAAGGATAATATAGTCATAATAACCAAAAAGCAAAAAGTAACTGAAGCAGACGTAAAAAGAACGGTGATACAGATACATGTAAGCTACTCGTACAAGCGAGCTAATCAAAACAGAAGACCATTAAACAACTACTTAGCTAAAAGCAATTACCATAAAAGAAGCACCTAAGATAAATAGCCACCTGCAGACAGGGTGTGCCTTTAAACCCATAAAGTATAAACTAGCCTAGAGCTTTCGCCTAATTAAATTCTTTACCGTCCATGTTCGCACATAGCGTAGAGCTCGAAAATATTGTAATAGGATTGGCCAACGGCACAAAATGATTGCTCTCTGTAGCCTGTCCCAGCGGCCGCATATAATATAATGAACAGCTTAATGCAAAAGGGTTTCGCAGTCCATAATTTCGGTATTATCGTATCAAATGTGGATTATTCTGGATGGAAACATAAAAGGGCTGGTTTAAATTAAGAGATTACTGGTATTGGTGGACGTTTTGAAAGTGCGAGCAGAGAAGAATGTCAAGGAAGTTCTTTGCATGATCATGTTAGGTGGTCTTAGGTGGTCTGGTTGCAAACAAACTGAGTTTTTGTCATGGCAAAGCAGAATTTTGACGAGATTCGGATGAACATTTAGAATTTATGGATGTTAATTAAGTGTAAAATGTTATTATGCTAGATGATTGACAAGTGTACAATTTTGTGACGTCCAAAATGATAAACTCAATTAAAATCAAAGTAATTTTACAAACCCTCAGGCTCTTTTACTAGGAGCTTTAAAACTTGTAAGATCAACTCATCCTCTAAAGTTTCGACAGGGTCAGGTCAGATTGAAGGAATTCAATCAAAAGGAACTAGCGATAAAATCATAAGAAAATTCGCGATTTCTTAGGGCCTCATTTAATTGGCCGCTTGATAACAAGCCGTAGGCACTGCGTGACAAAGCGGTTTGACTTGTTAATTAGGCGCCATAATGAAGGGAAATTATGTTTTATTACATCTGCGGAATTCACATAAACAATGATGAATAATTTCTAATCGTTTTATCAAAACCTAGATTCTATTGCAGATAAGTTTACGATAATAATGTAGAACAGTAGTTAATACCAAAGTTACGTGTTTATTCCAATTAGTTGACAACAGCGAATGTAATCACGAAATCGACATTGAGTCACTAGTTCTAAAAATGTCTGATGTCACTTTCGTGTTTCTGGATAAATTGCTAAACTGCGGTGAGCATAAAGATAACTGCAACAAATAAACACTGCGAATAGAATTTTATGGCAGGACTTATGTAGGACAGGCAAACAGAATAGGTAGCAAACTTTATAGTGCTAGCACACGACCTAAAACAGACAATTTGCAGGAACGATTTGGCAAGGTCTACAAATTGGAGTCCGCACCGCGTCCGTAGAAGTTGGATCGACAATATTCATTCTCGCTTTTGTACACGAAGTTTTAAATCACTGTGTCCTATGCTATCTTTGGTGTAAAATAAATAATAAAGAGTTTTATTGTTTAGTACTTCCGTTCTTCGCAATTATATTTTGTCTTGAAAATGGATTGTAAAATAAAGATTACTTTATCTCTCACACAATAATGGTAACTTAATTCCTACCAACACGCTAATCCTCGCAACACATCTTACAAGATTACGACAAATTCGTCGTCTGTCTCCGAGTATCCGCGACAAGTGCCTAAGGATCGTTGGCAAAACGAACGATCGAGGGGAAATCTAATCAGACTGAGTTTCCGTCCCCGTTCATTTGACGAATTACTTGCTAGCAGAGTACGGAGGGAAATTGGACCAATGTTACATGTAATTTTTAAAAATGACAGAGATACGTCTGTTCAGTAGCCTACATCTCTGATCGCTTTCTTCCGAAGTGCGTCATTGAGATGGTAATTAATAGCTGTGACGATGACGTACATTTCTGAGGAAATACGTCATGTCCTGTCTACCTTTGGCCTTTTCCTTATCTTAGTCCTTTCTTTTGTATTAGGTCTGACAATCATTCTACAAAAGACATTGTTTTCCTCAATATGTCGCAGGTCAGATGCTGTCAGTTTTACTATTGTATCGTGTTAGGTGGTCCATATTCTATGTCACCCTTAAATCAAGGTTGCTCTGCTACAAATTGACCACTTATTAAGTCGAACATTTCTCCCAGGGGTACCACAGTCGTGACACCGCTCGCCAGAACATAAACATTGAAAGCGACACTGATTGAGTCTCGTGCAGTGTTTGCGTTCGTGTGGAGACAGTAATTAACTTGCCGCGACGTTGCTGTGCACCGAATTAGATTATACCGTGGTACGCCGCTGCATTTTTATTTAGAATCTAGCTGCAATGTTTTGAGAAAATTGGTTTAGTGCAGATGGGACGGGCCCAAGGAAAGAGCTTTTTCCCTAACTTCATCTTGATATTATTATATTTGAAGAAGAAGTTCGGGTGTATAATGCTTCAAGAATTTCTGCCACATACTGCAAGGAGACTCCTTGCAATATTATCGCGGCGCATTTTGACGCAGTTAAGTAGCTAAAAACTTTTTGTGATATAACGTAGGCTTGAATTGATTACTTTGATTGGTGTTTCTCGAGCTACGTCAAGCTAGCGAAAGCTGAGCTGAAAATACTCGCAAATTATGAGCAAAATTAGATGATGCACGACTTGCGAAAGGGGTACAACCAGATCAAAGTTTACGCGTTATGTGCATTGTAATGCCTGTGCTAGCAGTTTAAGTCTCTCACTTGAGTAATTATTTGACGATGTGGCGGTACATAGAGTACTATTAAATACTAGACAGTTTTTTGCATTGGTCAATCACTCAATTGGCCTCAACATTTGAAAAACATACGTCGATGACTTCATGCATGCGACATTATGTACCAACTCAATAGGTACACTAGCCAGTGTACTTTCGATTTCAATTCGCAAAACATTGTCGAATCAATACGGAAACATATTGACAATCGTGAACAACCAATATTGGTTTTATCCGTCTATTTGTCCGTCTTTGTTATTGTCTGTTGAAATGAAACGTGTAGGTAAATGTCACCTCTAAGTACTATGTCGAAACTGCTAATATGACTTGTACTTGTGAAGCCAATTATGCAAACGTTTTTTTGCAAGTTTTTCACGCTCTAGCAGGAACTCGATTGTCCGAATTGAATAAAAATATTGACATGAATGACAACACGTTTTCACACTTATCTCAATATACACAAACATGGATATTTATTTAGTGCGAGACAATACAGACACTCGCTAATGTGTTAACATCTCACAAATCGTTTCACAACAAGACACTGCAAACACTCAGTTGATTATAGAAGTGTAGATGATTTGGCAAGCGCAGCAGCATTAAGAAGATTGCGCTATTAATCGCGTCCGCAATCATGCGTATCCAAACGGCATCATTAACGTCCGCACGATAACATCCACAGATACATACATCTAGTAATAGTAAACGGTCCAAATATTTGAGGGAGAAAACAGCCATATCGATCGTGGATAGAGAATTATTCGACACGCGACATTCCGAGCGAAATTCCTTACGCGTTTAAAATAAAACTGCCGAAGGTCACGACATTGACCTCTAAATGACGCCGGCGATTGATCAACCCCAGAAAGAGGCACGATTCAATGTCAAGTGCGGATCTATTCCTATCGGTGCGTATATACGCGCCTGCCCGCCTGCGTCACGCGCCGTCACTCGGCACGGGCAACCCGTATCATGCAGCGGGCTACACCCGCTGCATGATACGCCCACCGTTAGATACGATGATTACAATTAACCAATTTATTAATACAAGATAACGCGTACTGTGACGTCGCAGTCGACCACGCGTCATATGCCAAGATTAATAGGTGTCCGAGGTGAGGCGAATCTTATTATAAGCTCGTGACGTATGGGTGTTAAATCTTGTCTTAAATCGCAATTTCCCTTTGACAACTTTTCCGTTACGCACTCTTCGCCGTACGCTTATCGAGAGAGCACTTGAGAACGTCATTCAATATTCTTTTATGCTGAAAACGTTCACGCAGGAACCTTGTTACATATTTTATCGACACCCTTACGCGAGTTCCACTATAGACCTTAAAGTTATTTCCTCTTTCAGAGGTAACTTCAGCGCTCTTGTTATATTCACAAGTTGGAGCTTAGACACAAAGTGATCGTTCTCATTTACAGTGTCTATTGGTAACATTTGTCACGTCAGAGTGACAAGTGGTTTGTTTCCAGCGATTTATGATAGAGTGAGGTGGATCTGTTGGGGATGTGTCCGGTGTCGTCGACCCGCCGGCCCTGGCGCACTATTCGCGACAATGCGCTGGCAGCGCTCCAAGCGCCGGATGGCGTCGATACATCGGCTGCACATGCAACACCAACACGGCTTCACCTCCAAAACTGCGCAATCGACGTCTTCCGTCCAATCTTCAACTTTAGCGTCGAGCATGAAGAAGTTTACAGTTTTTAGAACAGCATTATAAAGTTTGTACATCGGTAAATTAGCGAAAACGCCTGCAGCGTTTTGTCCTTTGATGTTACGATCGTCGAGGAAGTCATTTGGGCTTGTGGTGTAATATTACGGAGCTGCAATTTCATATTTAAACGTGCGAATGGAAATAGTTTTAGAGGCGGCACGTCGGCATATATCACGTCCCTTGCGGTTATATTACACCACTTGTGAATGAAATAGGAAGCAGATCAAAGCCGAGAGTGGCTTTATGACGATATCATGTAGGTGATGTTAGTGATGTAGCTTTATCAATAGCTGTGTGAATAGAGTTAGCATGACATACGAAACTGGCGAGTCATGCTAGAATCTTAAAAACTATTAGAAGTTCGTGTGTTGGAGGTGAGGTGCGCTAATGATGACCACGCAATGACGTATTGTTTTTATTTCACAACATTTTCTTAATTAATATAGTCATAAGTACTTTTTGATACTGAAGTAACGGGGTTGATACTGAGATTATCAGATATTTTTCTTACTGGAATATAATTTGAAGTTAGTCTTTAAAATTATTAAAAATTCGAAAAAAAGATCTTCACGATGTGGAAAAAATCTGTTATTGGTCGTATGAAGATGAAGTATTGTTTATTTACTGATGACTAACCATAAAATTGTGAAAAATTGTGCGCAGTACCCTCACCAACAACATGATAGGTAAATAATGACAACAAATATTATATGTCCAATAAACACTTTGTACGTGCTAAACTATGTTTTATACAGAATCAGAATCAGAATCAGAATCAGCGTTTATTTGTGAAACATAGGTTTTTTACATTTAAAAGATCTTAATTTAGGTAATATAAGTTCGCTATGTTTTGCCGTGAAGGCGTACAAATATTGAAATGAAAACAAAATCATAAAGAATAACAATTAAACTACTAACATACGAAGAAAACAAAATAAACTCTTACATGAGAAAAGGAACTAATAACCTTATAAAATTTATAATTAAAAATAACTTAATAAAGAACAGTCTTAAAAATCTCAAAAAAACACAGTCTTTAAAATTTTATTTAATACATATAGGTATTTACCGTTTAGGAAATATTAAAAATGATTATCATTCATAAAATCTTCCACAGTATAATAACATTTTTCCATTAATATTGAGTAGAGAATCTTCTTGAATTTAATTATGGGCAAATTTTTAATGTTATCTGGTATTCTGTTATAGATTTTCGGAGCCATGCCAAAAAAACTCTTTTTCATTAGAGCAGTTCTGCATTTTTTGTCGCACAGTTTGTTTGCATATTGAGAACGCATTGGAGTTTTTTTAACATCAGAAAGTTTTTGAAACAGATGTAAATTGATTTTCACAAACAAAGCAGTTTCGTAAATGTACATAGCTGGAAATGTCAGTAATTTTAGTGATCTAAAATGAGGTTCACAAGATTCAGTAGTTTTTAAGCCACACATGGACCGAATACATCGTTTTTGTGCTTTAAAAACCGATTCTCTTTCAGATGATTGCCCCCAAAAATTAATTCCAAACCTCAGAACAGATGCAACCAATCCATGATACGCTAATAAAACTGTTTGTGTATTAACTTTTTAATACGTGATATTACAGACCTTATCAAGAGTATTGGTTTCACCGCAGTAGATTTTCCATGAATTTTATTATGGAAAATGCACGGCGTCATCGCATTTTTTATTTAATTACTGAATATAATAAGTTTGCGGCGGTAGTTACAAAAGTGAATCCATTAGATTTAATTGTTGTCAAAGGATCCATTAATGGATTTTATTATGTTTGACAGTATATTTTACCTAAGTACATCATTATCACTACATATTTTAAAACACAACGTCGTGGTGGGGCTTGCGCGCCCCAATGAACCTTAGATCATACCTAGGGTGAGGGACCAGACAAAGAGAGATACAATCTGCAGGACAGTTTTGTGGCGAACTGTGGGGCAGTAGCGACCCCAGGAACCTGTTTTACCCGGAGATGTCTTGTTCCTGATCTCCGGATTGCCTTTATTGGCTGGCCGGAGTGAACACTGACTAGGAACAGAGCTCCCGCCTCTTTCTTGCCTTAATTGGCCAGTCTGAGTAGAGATTCGCAAGAGCAAACGTGCTCGAGAGAAGTATGTATAATCCAGTAAGATGCTGGTAGGGATCTTGACCGTAATTCCGGGATTGCCCTGATATCCGTGGTAAACTTCTCCACTCCTGTAGCACTTCAGGATATGTTGGCACTGCGTCACTGCGTCACTTTGTGCTAGTCGCTAGCAACTACAAAAAGTGTTTTCTGACAACCCTAATTTCTCTTTGGTCATAGACTGAAGTAGAAACTTTTCCATGTGACGTGTGTGTGTGTGTCATTTCCCTTTCCATTAGACCGTGCAGTCGACAGCTCTATAATCTAGTACATTCCACATCGAACTAGGGAATAAAATTCCATAGCTATGGGCTCTGTAATATTTTCCAGGTCGTTTCACTTCACTCGGGTCAAGGTGTCGCTGTGTCGCCTCGCCAGATGGCCTGTGACGACATATAACATGATAACTAATGAAAAAGTCATTTCTGGGAGTAGTAGGTACCGTTTACTATGTTTTCATTAGCCAGAATCGCTTGGTCATATCCAACTAGGAATTTAAATTACACAGATACAACACAAACTGAATGACGTATTTTTTTACACAATCGAGACAGACTGGAGCAATCAGCAACAGTAAACATTTTCAGGCGTCCTCTTAAAATTCTGTCGTCACTTAAATTGTGACATCTGGAAACATTGAAAACTCCATTTCCCTTCCAAATGTAAGCAACTGCTGGAGACTGCCCCAGCGATTAGCATTAGGTACTGTTTTGGTATATCAGATCCGACTGTTGTAGGAAAACAAAAGTTATTGAAGTTTATTCTAATAATTCGTGTTCAAATTAGTCTGTGGGCCTTTCAAAACCGAAGCGAAGTCCTCAAACAACCGTTTCTGAGTCCTCCACCATCGTTTAAGCTGTTGAGTCTTGTTTGAGCCTTTCTCAACAACGCCAATAAGTTGAACAAACAAGTAGCCCTATGTAGCTATACACTGTTCCTTTGATGATAAATTCTATCGTGTACAAAAGCATCTGTTAGCAATGTCGATAGCTGTATGCAAGCATGCCAGGCAGCGCTGACTGCGGTCGATCGCTCCGGGAGACGCACGACGTTTGTCAATACCTTGCCTTTTTGTTCCGCTTGCAACTCAACTGCTCTATTCAAGGATAGGAATTGCATTAATAAAAGCAGATGGAGAAAGCTATCGTGTTGTTTCACGGCTTTGTTTAGGGATGCTTTGGATGTTGATACAAGTGGTTCTAGAAATAGGATCCAATAAGAAATACTCAAGTTCTAAAAGCCAAGACATTCCTAGAAAAAACACCTAAACCGCATAAAATCGATAGTACAAATGATGCCGTAAAGTAACAAGATATCCACAGTATTGACTCACTTATGATTCAATTTTCGGAATACACTATCATCCCCATCTCGGTGACGTGTTTCCCGGAATAGAACATCCCTAGTCATCCCGGGAAAGAAAGTAAAACGAGTTAACTATGAGCATGAGTCGTGATTCACATCGAGATGTGAGCAACGTCGTTCTGGAGACTAAGCCGCTGGAATTTTAGATATTATTTCGGAATGACATGTGCGATGTGCGAGCTCAATTAGAACAGTAATGTTATGAACGTATGACTCGTGCATAACTTTCATCTATGGTCATCGTGTTCGTCACTGGTGTATCGAAAGTGGGTAGATTTATTTTCTTTATGAAACACGAGGGTTGTTATATATTTGCATCATTAGAATTTACTGCTTTAAACAGATTTTAAAATTATTTCAGCGTTTACTCAGATATTTTCAATTAGGAACATAAATCACTTTCCGAGACTGTTTGAAAGGGAAATGTTAAGAGGTATTGACAAGAGATCCTGAAAACAAATAGCGTCATTTGTCTGTCTGGCAGAACTACTTTTGTTAAACCAGTCGAACCAGACAGTTACTGAGACAAAGCGGTTGAAATAATGCTGAAAGATTACCATAGTTCTCTATAATACTAACCCATTTTCCGAATGACAATAATGATTTACGTGTGAACCGAGTAATGTAAGTACTTTTTTTTTTTTCATTCATTCTGATACCTACAAACATAAAAACCGCCTAATGTTTGCCAAAAGTCTAAATACAATAGATAAAAGTATATTAGCCGCGACAGCTTCGGATATAAAAACTAAATGACACACTTTGTTAAAATGACGAATTTCTATTGTGTAAGAAATGTCGTTTGTTTCTTTACGAATCATAATTTTACGCCAAACTGTCGTTTACTGTTTATTTTTAAATAATGTTTGAGTTTAATACACGCATCTTCTACATGCGCGTGTTTTTCTTGCGAGCATCTTGTGGCTCTTAAAATTCTGTAGCGGCATTAATGCCGCCACAAGAAAAACAAACGAAGCGAAATTTGTACGGAGCAACAAACAACGCAACGCCATTTACGCCAACCATCCCGCCACCAGCGAACTACTAACGAAATCCTGCATCGCGGGAGTTTTCCGTACGATTGGAACATACCATACAACAGTCCGAATATCAACAATCAGGCAGTTGCCCACCAGAAACAAAAACCGTCTGGTCGAAGGATCGTCCCTTTTCTATGGAGGTTTGCGGAACTTTACTCTCTGTACCGCACACCTCTATACATCTTTGTACAAAGGGTTCCAAAAAGGTCCTTCATGTTCACCGATATGTTCAAGCATGATGTCACCAATCTCTTGTATGATATTACGTCTTATCCAGGATACAGCCACTTGAAATCATCATTGGCAGTTTATACGCCTCCAGAGAGAGATGAGCCATTCCTCGTTATATTCTATTCTTGTCGTCTAAATTGTATAATTTCGCGACAAATTGCATATCGGCGCCGCGACACCTACTGTTTGTATTCCTGACTTGCATGTGACTAGTATTTATAGCACGATTGTTTTTGTTGTGGTTCTCACATAAATAAGTTACGTAATTAATACGAGGTGCGTGAGTGTTCCTATTTTAATTTACTATGTTTATTTTAGATATATGACATGTGAGTAGTGTAAGCTTTTATCTTGGTAGGTAGCAAGAGGTCCTTGACATGGCTAGGATTATACCAAGTGGCAATTTGTTTTATTCTTTGCAATTTCCCGAATGGTCAGAACCGCAATTTGGATAGGTTTTCCCGCGAAATCGAGCATTACGTGCCAACATTCCCAAATCCCGACCCTTGAGCTAATCGTGCGAAGAGCCGCGAATAAAACCGTCGACGTCCAAATGATTTCTCTTTGACAAGATGTCCGGCATTTTAACGTAAAATGTAGGTAAAGATTGAATACAAAAAAGTTAAAAGTAGACCTTAGGGACAAACATGCAATCTGTATGTGCACTCAATGTGTGGTGTGTGCTGAATAGATTCTATGAATAAGAACGAATTCGTGTCTAAACCACACTCGGCCTGAAAGCTTTTTTAAATCCTAGTTTTTCCAGTTTATTACCTTGGAGTATCATTTCTGTGAGCTGCTGTTACTTAAGCTCTACTCACCCTTTGCTTTTACGATGTTTTCCTTGTTTAAGCAATTGTGTTTCCGTAGACTGATATAGAGACAGATGCTTCTGCCAATTTTACTAGACGATGGATTTAGTAACGGACAAAAGAAAAATAAAGACCTGTTGGAGCTATCAAATCAGGGAATAGCTTTTCCTCGAAGGATAGTCTAACTGTAATATATTCTTGTGTCAAATAAAACGGAATCCTCTCACATGTTACATCTTTAGTTTAATGCCTCATAAACATTAATTTTCTTCGTTCCATGCCTGTTTTGATAATAGTGGGAGTTTCAAGGAAAGACGCAGTAAATAAAATCACGTGCCGGATCGAATTTAACTAACATTGTAAATAATAGTAGTTTATGCAACGACCATATAAAAAGGGTTATTAAAACACGAGTGTGGGTTTATCACACGAGGCGTAGCCGAGTGTGATAATAGCATCACACGAGTGTTTTAATACCTAATTATATGCCGTTGCATACACTATTTTATCTTCACTCATACAGTTGAAATAAAATAAGTGGAAAAATATTTTATTCCAATATGGCGGATATTCTCATTGCGTATTCGAATGACTGCGCAGCGCGCTCAAACATAGACAAAGATAAAAGCTGGCTCATTGACTTAAGTCAATGAGCCCGCGCCAAAAATTAAAAAGAAAAAGTGTGCTATAAAAATTAAAAAGTTATTTTATGATGCAGTTGTTTAAAAATCGAAGGAAAATGTTGAACTGTAATGGTTTTTTTTTTTAATTTTACCTATCCACGAAAAAAAAGTATGTGTTTATGCATTCGTTTTTGAACTCATATTTGGAACATTACGTTGTGAGTGTAGATAATAGTAGTTTATGCAACGACCGTATAAAAAGGGTTATTAAAACACGAGTGTGGGTTTATCACACGAGGCGTAGCCGAGTGTGATAATAGCATCACACGAGTGTTTTAATACCTAATTATATGCCGTTGCATACACTATTTTATCTTCACTCATACAGTTGAAATAAAATAAGTGGGAAAAATAGTCAATTCCAATATGGCGGATATTCTCATTGCGTATTCGAATGACTGCGCAGCGCGCTCAAACATAGACAAAGATAAAAGCTGGCTCATTGACTTAAGTCAATGAGCCCGCGCCAAAAATTAAAAAGAAAAAGTGTGCTATAAAAATTAAAAAGTTATTTTATGATGCAGTTGTTTAAAAATCGAAGGAAAATGTTGAACTGTAATGGTTTTTTTTTTAAATTTTACCTTTCCACGAAAAAAAAGTATGTATTTATGCATTCGTTTTTGAACTCATATTTGGAACATTACGTTGTGAGTGTAGATAAACATGTTTTAGTTAGTGTACGTCATGTTTGTAATGTTATCCTCCGTGTTCTTATCACGTAAAAGATAAATGAAGAACGTCCGCGTGATGCAAACGTAAAGCTTTTAATTGCAGCTGGTCTTGTTAGCGCTCGTGATGACCTTGTCTGAAGGATGTAGAAAGCTTCAACGATATCTTGGGAGGAAACAGACAGACATTAGTTAGCAAAAGAATATCTTAATTTGATAAATCGTTACATCTACATGTACAGTTCTCGTCAAATAACTTTGCCCCTCTGAAGTTGTGTCGAGTGGCTGCGTAGTAGTCAAAATTACGAACACACTGCAACTGCGCATGCGTAAGAGACATGGGGGCGGGGCACGATTTTATGTCTCAGTCGCTCGTTTACGATCGATGCATGCTTGCGTCCCGCTTGCTCCCGCTCCCGTGTACGTGACTGCACCTGCGCGATCTTTGCAAATGGCTAACTTCAGAGGGGCAAAGTTATTTGACGAGAACTGGGGGCCTACCACAACCTCTTAAAACAATATTATTTTAATATTACTTTGTAATTTCTGTTGTTGCATTTTCAACTCTCGGCGCTGATCCGAGCGTTGAAAATGCAACAACAGAAATTACAAAGTAATATTAAAATAATATTGTTTTAAGAGGTTGTGGTAGGCCCCCTGTACTTGCGATTCAACTGATTGCAGTGCCGTTTTTAGTTCATCTTCGTCTTATTTCTTTTATGTTGGCTTTTACTATTAGTTCATAGTTTGTTAGTACATTGAGGGAGAACATACGTTGAACTGTACGTTGAACTTGGAAAGCCAAGGGCGGTCATGGACTCTGAAATCTATAAGAAAGTCTAGATTTTTTTTGTACAGACTTATTATTTTATAGTTATTATTTTGTGGGTGTAAATAACAGGTATTTTGGGTAGTAGCTACTCCTTGTGGCAATATGTAGCAAATCAACCCATACCTACAGAAACAAAATCGGAAAATACTGTGACACTGTAATAAAAGGAAAACGTGCAACCGATCTAAAATGTTGTATATAAATATACGACTGTGTTTTACGACGCGCTTCCAAATTGATACGTGGCCGTGTACGGCGTGACGTCATTGAGAATTTGGGGAACCACGGAAAACGTAGGTAATGACGACAGAGGAGCCAGTACCAATAACAAGGCGAAAGAAGATGCTAAAACAAAAGTCAATCGTTATCAAAGAGTCAACACGGAACATTTTTGTGCTCCATTTGGCAATGTTTTAATACAATGTGCTTCATCAATGGGTTTCAGACTTTTGTAGTCAGCCTTCTGTATGTCTCTTGCTGAACGTCAATCCCTGAACACTATCTGAATATGCATGAATACGCTGTTGAATAAAATTCAGTTCACAATCAACGCTGAAATGCGCAGGTCGCTTGCTATCGGTTACACAACACTCATTAAAATTCGCAGCAAATGAATTAATTTGATCACTCAGTTTGTGTAAACACATTTAGAAAGTGAGATGATTCAAGTAGGTACCTACGAAGAGATTTATTCTTTAATGGATTTGTAATCTTATATCAATGAGAACTGGTACTTTCTTCTCAGTAATGAAATAGGTATAAATCATTGTATAAGACGTCTAAAAGGCCTTCAAATCCCAGGAACACCCCATTATAGAATACAGAGAAACGTCAGATCGGGATACACAAGATGGCATCGTTCTCAGTACAATAATTTATACCAGAGACAGACAGACGGATCAGATGACACTATCAACGAAACAAAGAGAACATCTGTATTCCGATTATTCGATAACTATCATCGATTCAACGCTATCGGTATCGATAAACGGATCCTTTTGTTTTGAGACGGTAGTAATAAACCGAGAGTTGATACATGATAGCTAGATGCGTCTACAGTTGTTTTTGATGATATAACATTTGATAGTGAAGTTAGTGAAGCAGAATTTATAGCTTTGATAAGTACTGTCATGGAAATCAAAACAGAAATGGCGACAACAATACTCAGTTATCTATAACATAACATGACTTAGCATAAAGTTAATAGGATTACATAATATTAAGCAATGGGAAACAGAAGTCTTCGATCAGAATAGATAGAAAATAAAACCTGCTACTTATCTAAAACAATTACAATAAGAAGTAGGTTAGTTTTACTAGGCTTTAGAGAAGTCCCCAAAAATCCTCGAGTATAGACGAACAGCCTAAATAATTACTCAACAATTAATTACTTACAGAATGTAATGAACGAATTCAAAATGTTCCGTTAATTCCTTTCTACTTAAACGGCAGCTTTGTTGTTACGAATCCATTCAATTAAGTAAATGAAGTGCTAATTATTTTTATTGCAGGTATTCAATTATTTGTTTAGACCATTTATACAATCACCGGCGAGGAAACTTGTTGCGGTGTGGCTGTATTAGAAGCGAGAAGAAGAAAAATATGGAGAATTACAGAAAGATGGATGGAATGTGTGAAAGATGACATGGCTAGAAAGGTTGACTTTTGATATGACAGCAAATAGGGATGTATGAAAGAACAAATACATTGGATCACGGCAAGATGCTGATGAAGAAAAAAATTAAAAAGGAGGAAAATCTATTGGAGACATCGAAAGCCAAATAATTCGGTTAATGCGACATAATTGCCAATTAGTGCTAAGCCTATTGGGTATTTGTATGTTCGCTTTGGCAACGAGACACGCACAACACCTACACATTTCATTGAACAACAACATTCAATACTTCTTTGACATAGAAAGATAAATAGTTTATCCAGCATTATAATAATATAATAAACGTATTATAACAAGGTCAAATTGGAAAGGTAAATGGTATATTAAAGAAGATAAGATATTAGAAAAAGACGGTGGGCTCGATTGTGTGAGAAATCAATGGGAACGGGAACTTCCAAGAGAATATTGATTGATGAAGACTTATTAAACTGTAGCTGCGGGGGTTTGACGTAACAATAGACAATTATGTATTGTGCCTAAAGCCAGTCAGAACCTGTCAAGTCTAGAATTGGCATATCAAGACTAGCACTGACACCGCTAAAACTGAAGCACCTAAGCCCGCTCGCCTTGCGACCATACCAGATAACACAAATAGATAAGCACAATAATTATCAATTCAATATGCTAATTGATAAGTTAATTAGACGCGAGTATGGAAGCATGAAGCGAACCAGCACGCGATTAGTGTATAGCAGACGTAACGCACAGTTATTTGTAAATATCGATTACTTTGTTGTGTGGGAAACTTTAGTTTTGTAACTACAGTGTAACTGTTGGTAAAGTCTAACATGGCATTCGGTATACCTAATGAAGTTTTGTACATGTAAGCTTGTGTTTCCTCAATTATATTTCTGCTTGTTATAGGTCTTGTTGCTCCTTGTTATTTTTAGTGGGTAAGTTCCGTTCGTTAAGCTCATATTTGTTGTCTTCGTCGTTGAGCGTTTTACCCAACATTGTTGACAGGCTGCAAAATTGTAAGGCTAATAGTTTACAGCCGAGAGCAAGTTGTAAAGTTTAGGACTGGTTTACGTTACGACACTATAGTGTAAGCCTAATGAATCCCTATGGGTTGCGGAGATGGTCACCTTTCTGCATAAGTTAGAAATCCACCTAAGTGTGAACAAACAATTTCAACAAACTTATGACCAGTTTGACGCAGCGGTATAAAACAGGAGAAAATATTTTGAATAATATAACACACAAACCAAAGGCATTTTTGCCTACCGTTAGTGCTGTTTATTTTTCATCAGCTTATGCTACAATAGGTACAGATAAATATTCAAAGCTAATACAATATACAAACCTGCAAAGAAAAACACAAAAAGCCAGCCAGTATTACGTTACACATATCCTTTGTTTTCGTTTGGCGTAAGACTGAGCGACGTAACATCCATATTTAAGATCTCCGTAACCTCCGCATCATACGAAGGTCGCGGAAAAATCCTGGAAATGTACCTAAAGTTATAAACTGATTGTATGATGCCTCGACCCAAGTAAACAAGGAAAGAAAACATGTTGGCTAACATGGAAACAGAAACACCTATTCGACGGATAAAGCTGAAAATAAAAGGGTTGATTCTTAGGAAGGTTGGTAATACGAGTAGTGACGGATGAGCCAATCATTCTCAACACTGACTTGTTGATTCGTGTTAAATTTCAAATTATTTCCAGCGGGTATCCAAATACCAGACATGATTTGGGGCATAAAATAATACTTCATAATTATAGAGCCTTAAACTGAGTATACTAGGGATACGTCTATTTCCATCAGTGGGCTTAGAATAATCTGTCTGACAAACGTAGTCAAGGACTCATAACTTTGCCCATCGCAATAGAGATCAAAAGAGTAATGGACGCAGAATAAAAGCATAATGGAACCTGTGGCACTCCTGTGCAAACAATCGGGTGGTGGCATTGTGCCGTGAGAATCGTTCAGTCTTCTATAGAACGCTTTATCGCGAATATATCGTACAATAAGTCGGAATCAGTGGTATAATAAGCAAACGTTCCGATTCTCACGATTATTTAGCTTATGGTTCAGTTATTGAAATATTAATATTGGAAATATAACAAGGCAAACACAAATACACAATACACACCGCGAAAAGGAAAGAAAACTGAAACATCCGGGAGTACAATGAAAACGCTTCCTCATGTCTATTTTATTATCGTTTTGGAGATGTTATCGACAGCCAATTGGTCATGAATTATTAATTGTTCATGTTCACCAAAAAGGCGGACTTAAATTAAGCTTCTCTTTCTCCAGCAAAAAGTGAAAGAACTAATTAACATTATTCTCAAAATTGAGGACACCTTCAAGCAAAACGCACCCCACGCAATTTCCTTTAAATCAGATAACGCGATAGGATCTCTTTAGGCCGATACATGGCCGTTCCGTGTCGTATAGCCAGAGTATCGCGGGAGTATCGGCCATTCGATCCGGCGACCACGAGCGCGCAACAATAGACGCACTTGCGCGCGGGGCTCGGGTTACCCATGCTGCTGCACAATGCACACCACGTGACCACCACCGAGTTATTGCCCTACATTCTGTTTGTATGATTTTGATAACATTTTTTTAACGATTATGTTATGCGCTTCTGAAAAGTCTCAAATTGCAGCTTTTATAAATTTAGATGACGCCAAAACTTCTTACGCTAATTCACATATAGATTTTACATCAATCTCCTTGAAGTGATTCTTGATCTAAACGCGGATTAAGAGATATATAAACGCATTATAATTATAATACGTTTCTAGGAAACATGTTACATGACCTACAACAAGATATTAATATTCCATTTACTTACCTCAGCTGTAGTTGTAGTCAATAAGGAAGTAGGACTTTTCAAAAGACTTATGAAATGAAGGGAGGGCATAAAAACTAAAACTTAATAAGATACTGAGTAGTCCTTTAACCTTTAACAACAATTTTATACTGATAGATAATACAGGCCAAACGCAAACTTTATGAGATTAATCTCAATTCAGTCTGAAGAGTCTGGGGCGAAGTAAGAAAAATATCTGAAGATGGTGGAAAAGTTACAAAGTCATCCATCATTTTTACACTGTAGTGCTTCAGTAGGTACAGTGCTTATTCGTAAAAAATTAGTTCGTAGAAAACACAGTTTTGTAATTTTAAATCGAATAAAACCTACTATAATTATACAGAAGATCCTGCGAGTCGGCAAATAAATTTAGAAGAATCCGAAATGAACAGTAAGAACTACCTAAAAATATTACAAGCAGTAGGTACGTTCTGGTAATTGTTCTTTACAGGCTAGAAATCTTTGTAAGGTTTCCTGAGCTTAATTCTTTTTCTTTCCTGTTGGCATGTTGCCGGCTGCTGAACAGTCAAATTAAAGTTTTAACGCACTTTGCATCTTCCGATTCTCGTGATTTCGGCTAGAAGCCAGATTTTCATTCAAGCGAGGGTTTAAATTCGCTTACAATTTCTGCGTCAACAATTACTAACGAATACCACAAAAAATTAGCCACCCTAACACTGAAAGATCTTCGGGGGAATATTGCCTTTACAACGCCATACACATTTGCCATATTGCACATCGTGACGTCATCAAAAGCCACATCGCGTGGCTCATTAGCATTTATATAAGTTCTAGATATGAACCACCGAGTAACAGGGTTTGTTACACACGCTATGTAACTCGAAGATTTTATTGCATGAGGATCAGGCCACTTCCATTCCACCGCATTGAATAATTCAAGTAAGTAGTTGGTATTCACCTTAGCTCATGGGTATATTGGTTGGACTCAGCTAGGTCTCTCCCAAATTGCTTTGATCATCGGGGTGCCGATCTGCTTTGTTCTTCCTTCTACGATCTTTGTCTTAAAACTATGTACTTATCATTTACAACTGGGATTGGTTCTTCCACATTAATAGTATAATGTTAATTAACCCTAATCAAGTCTACGCATTTTCCTGTAAGGTTTCAAGCATACACAGCTCTGACATTCCAGCGAGTGGCCACAAGTCCACGACAGCCAGACAACATGGCGGCCATGCGTTTGTCGCATTCAATACCTTATACAGGGCGATTTATGTCCGAACGTGTTTATTCGGCTTGTTAAATGTAAATGCGCTGTAGCCGAGGATTTCTATCGTAAATCACGTTACGACTGTTAGTGCTTGTGCGATGTGTTTCAGATTGCGAACCACTTCGCAAATGGGAGCAAAGTGGAACATGGATTGGGTGAAATCGAGAACGGCAATGTGAGATTGTCGAGGTGAGTCATTGGTTAAAGATTATACACTTCTGGACACATCTATTGGCCCACCTTAGAGTTTAGGTTTCGATGGCCCCTACCGAAATATGATTGCTAGATTGAACAAAAACTGTTGATGCAGTTTTAAACCTGATACATTTTACCATCTTTTTCGATCGTATTGTTTTAAATTTGAATTCAGAATACCATACGACATGGAGCTACTCCTAACAAGTCGGATATGCGCCTTGTTAAAGGCAATTGATTTTTGAATAAAAAACATGTTTTATCAAATAAAGGTTCAATTTAATAACGCGTGTTGCCTCCATGGGCATCTACCACAGCTCTCATACGATTAGGCATAGAGTTTATCAACCGCTCTATGAAATTTTGAGGGATCATCTCCCATTCCTCTTCTATGGCAGTTTTCAACTCCTGCATCGTCTGGGCAACTGGCTGACGAGCCCTAACACGTCTTTTTAGCTCGTCCCACATGTGCTCAATGGGGTTCATGTCTGGGCTTCTGGTTGGCCAGTCCATAACTGTGATGTTCACATCCCGAAGATATTCCCTGACGATGCCGGCCGCATGGGCTCTTGCATTATCATGCATAAAAAGGAAATTTGGGCCCACATAGTCCGCGTATAGTATCACGTGAGGTTCTAAGCACTCACGAATGTACCTTTCAGCATTTAATGTTGGCAGCCGTGGTCCTGTAACAACCTCAAGTTGAGTTTTGCCGCTCGCGGATATACCGCCCCAGACGGATGAACCACCGCCATAAGCAACCCTCTCTTCAAAGCAGCATTGTGCGAAACGCTCTCCCTTACGTCGGTAGACCTTCTTCCTTCCATCATTGCCATGTAACACAATTTTAGACTCATCAGAAAAGAGTTCACTGCTCCAATCTTGCTGTGTCCAATTTAAATGACTGCGTGCGAAATGAAGGCGCGCTGTTCGGTGGGCTCGCGTTAGTTTGGGCCCATTAGCTGGCTTGTGTGGTATCATATCGCGTTCTTTTAACCTTCTCCGAACAGTTCGAGCGCTCACAGATACTCCGTGGAAGTCGCGAAGTTGGTTTTGTATCTCAATGGAGGTAAGGTGACGATTTCTCAAGCTGGTCGTCACGATGAATCGATCCTGCCTTTCAGTTGTGACCCGAGATCGTGGCCTTCCTTGGCGACGAACAAAGCCGCCAGTCTCTAGGTACCTCCGATAAACATTTCGGACCGCAGATCGACTTAAATTAAGTTGAGCACTCACGTTTCTTTGGCTGTGTCCGGCCTGAATAAGTGCCACAGCTTGGGCGGCGACTTCAGGTGAAGTATCCATAGATTATTGATAGAACCTCACCTTAATGTTAAGAATAAGTAATGTTTGTTGCAAAACCAAAGATATCAATCACTTTTTCAAGAATTAAATCCAAGTAAACCAATAAAACCAAGTTTTCTTAGTATTCGATTGTTTGATATTAACAAACAGGCTCCAAATTGTCTTTTGTTTCTTTAAATTCTGTGTTCGAAATTCAAAAAAAGACTATTGAATGAAATTGTGAATGTGCCAGGTTCAAAACTGCATAAAAACTTTTTGCTCGACCTAATATAAAAATTTAGCTAGGACCAAACGAAACTGAAAATACAAGGTGGGCCAATAGATGTGTCCAGAAGTGTATTACTCGATTATTGAAATAATTATATTGTGAGCAATGTATTATGTAAATCTTGATCCAAAGTTAATATACAGCTGAGTAAACACTATGTAGTCTGACGTATAATAATGCTACGCGTGATATTGACAACGAAATTGATGACATTATCAAAAAACCAATAAAACGGATTTAGCACAAAGCGCATAACATATTGCTCCTCCGAAACTTCATATAAGCAATATCTGTAATAATAAATCAACATAGTCCGTTCAGCAGACTATTCAAAATCCATTTTCCGAGAACAGATCAAACAAACAAACCTGCAAACCGTTATTGTAATACACGTTCAATGAATTAATAGTACAATCATGTGCGAAAACGTTAACACGTAAATAGATCATTTTAATATTATGCATTGAAAATTAGTTATTTATTATATACTAGCACTTCGCCCGCGACTTCGTCCGCGTGGGTATAGTAGGTACTCCACAAACTGCGACGCCCCTATACATATCCCCTTATAAAGGTTAGTTTTGGAAAATTAAGCACAACGATTCTCATTATTGGTTCAGCGCAACTGTTCACCCCCCCGTTCAGCCCGTCAGGGGTTGATTATGCAAAAATTGTTGGGAACATGATCTGTTTCAATTATCCCACTTTTAGTTTGTTCATAGAATTCCGACGGTAATTGAAGCAAGCTATAATTTCCTCCCCTAAATACTAATTCACCCCCGCTTCACCCCTTATTATGTATGTAGGTACCTAGTTGATTTTCGAAAAATCCAAACATTTGCTGTTCTTAATGTTTTATCGAAAACATTTAAATGCCGTGGTGTTTCAACTTCATCGGACCAAGCATTGATACGATTCTCCCCAGTTCGCTCAAGCCGCGACATTTTTCTTACTCCGAGCATGTTTATTACCGTCGTAACTTTTGAACGAAAGGTCCGATTTGAATGATTTAAAGTGCATTTTACACGGACATAATCAACCTTAATTATCAAACCATTTAAATGGATAAGGATTAATATCATGGTACTATAATCACCATTTTTTATTTCACCATGGGATTTGCTTGACTAATATTAACAAAAAGCGGTCATGGTGACTTATCCATAATAGTTAGACATATGGTATCGCGGACTTTTTTGTAGATATTGATGACCTCTATAAAACTGTAGTACATCACTTTGCTCTATTGTCAATAGATTCCGCAGCGTACGCGATATAAGGATTTTTTCTCACACCTTGGGTCACATTATCGAAGTTTTCATACGGATCCCTAACTTTTTTGAAAATATTCTATAGCCTATGACCATCGCCGATAATGTAGAATTCTACTGGTGAAAGAATTTTTCAAATCGGTCCAGTAGTTTCGGAGCCTATTCATTTCAAACAAACAAACAAACAAACAAACAAACAAACAAACAAACAAATCTTTCCTCTTTATAATATTAGTGTAGACTAGAGCTTATTAAAGTTTCTGATGGTACCTACTAATCTACTCAAATAATCGTAATTAAAATGCAAATTATGAAGTTTCAATTAGTAGACATTTCGCCGAATTGCGGTACGTTTATTGGAACCACAGTTTTGCACCAATATTACCAGGAATCTGATGCGGTATGCGCTTCTCGACTGGTGAATAGTTTAGTTTGAAAACTAATTGCGACCGCTACTTGTGTTCCAGAATTGCCAACCAATATAGCAAATGTGCGTACCCAATTAGGATACCCATTTCATTTCGCTGTAAAATGATTCCTCATTCCATTTTCAAATTATTTCACGAAGCAGTGTCAATGAGGTACTACGAAGAATCACACCCACGCGAGAACTCAGAGATTTAGTCGAACGCCTCAAATATCAGGTTCCTTTACATTCGGTTTCTCAGAAAGTGCAGAAACTACTACACTGTATTGCTAACTGCACTGTAAATTGAGTGACGTCGCACAATTGGATGGCGGCTCAGTGTACGGAAGTGGTGCATTTGAGAGGTTTTAACTGAGAACTTTATAAAAGAGCCTCGGAGGAAAATCGTTCAGAGAATAAAACGCCTGGAAATGTTTGCTGCTTTTTGCTTTTACTTTTAAAAGATATCGTTCAATAGAACTGTATGATTTCCCAAGGCGCTATAGCCATTTATTGGATACAGTTCTATATTAGAGCTACTATTTCTTAATATGAAAATAGAAGCCGAACTAGATCAGTGTAAACCGTATTTGATATCGTAAGCCAATACTTACAGCAAAATAAATAAAACTGTAACCGACACTGTCCACGCATGTACTAACGTGAAACATGTTTTAATGACGTATCGAACAAAATGAAAAGGGTGTCGAATGCACATATCGCGTATCGCGATAGTCGGAGCAAAACGAATGAAGCTGAACTTTATCATAACATTATGTAAAGTGTATAATCAATAATAATCATTAATCAGCTATGAAGTTATCGAGGAACATGCTTACATAAGCATGTGACGTAACGAAGCAGAGGTGAACGACTTGGAAGATGGATCCAATGATAATAGGAGATTGATGTTTGTTGCAGTTGCGAAGATATGCAGACGTGTAAGAACGATGCATGATTACTATCTCGTGCGTGCAAAAGCTTTAACACCTGGTCGTTCTTTATCGGACATTATTAACGATGAGATAAATTCGACCCAGAGCGATGATGAAAGATCGCATAATGACAGGATTTTATCAGGTATCAGAGACAAGCATCATTCTCTAGACTAGACCAATAAATGAAGAGACAATAAAGCAACGAAACCGCGTCTACAAAAGCTACAGTACAAAGAAATCTATACAAACGGAGATATAACTGTCTAAAAACCGTACCCCCACGGATTTACCATGCCGCACCGACGGTAAAATCCTGCTCCATCTATATTGACCTAGCTATGTGAGACGTTTCCCGATGCATTTCCCGCGGCCTACCTACATAGGCAGCACATATTGTTTCGCAGTGACGGAAAGTGCTACAGATGTGTGCCATTTCGTGCAAGCTGTAAATCTTTCAGTGAAATAGGTTACGTGATTTAACGGCGATAAAGTTGTATTGTAATAGTTATGCACTATTGTGAATTTGACATGCTCTTTACTTAATATACGGCTACTATAGAAAGCTTAAGATAGATATAGTGGAACATACAGGTACACTGATACAGATAGCAAACTGAGAGTGGTGGAAATTTGAGTTCGATCGCTTGTGTTTCACTAAATTGACAATGTTGACGAAGGATAAAAGCTTACATCATTGTTGTTGATAGGCAGAAATGCGATGCGACTGAGCCTACAAGACTAATTCACTTGCAAACAAGGTTAAAGTCCAAAAAATTACGAAATCATCAGTTTATCACAACGTGTGAATGCTGAGGTAGTTGACGTATGTACGTAGGGCCGCGATTCACCACACATGTTACAATTCTCGTGCGTTGTCAGCGCCATGCGCCAACGCGTGCGCAAGTGCTTAGTGACGTCATCATCTACACCAGCATCAAGCTGCGAAATGCAGTTATAAATAAACAAACGATTTGCGGATTAAAGCACCGTTTGCGTTGTTTAGTTTCCAAGTTTGACAAGTTTCATGATGTGGGTTTTTTATTTGACAGCTAATTTAATTTGATGTGTGGTCACTGCGATTGCTAATATTTAATTTATGTTATTTAGATTGTAGGATTTATTTTTTTCATGAAACTTTTTTGCTTGGTTTCTCAAATTGAATGAATGAGAATTAATCAGATAATTAGCATTCACAACAAACTAGGGTAAACGACCGACATTGAGTTTTATAACACAGTAACATACACTCAAGGACTTCAAGAGCTTAATTAACTTCAAAATGATGAAGAAGTTTCTAGTGCTGGGTTTAATACATAACCGTGTTACATAATCGTATGACTTTTAAGTCTAATCTGTAAATGTTACTGTTATCGTTTTAATGGCTGCAAGAACAACAATAGCCCATAAAGTGGGTGTATTGTCTTTGAACATGGTATTTAAGCATGTTCTCAATCCTTGTTGATTGCTACAACGCACTGCTCTGATAAGAATTTAGTGCGTTTCGTTTGGTGTGAGGTAATCGATTTAGAGCTGAGAGGTAATGTAGAATTAATCTAACTTGAAAGAATACGCTATGGAGAATGAATAGTAAGGAGAACTGATCATAAATTCAATTATCATTCATCTCTTGTAGACAGTCTGAGAGATAAGGCTCGTTCTATAGCCAAGAAAAAACTAATCATGCTTAATGTAAACAGTTTTAGAAAGCAAGTAAAAAAAACTATTATGAAAACACATACCACGTTCACGTCAATAAAGATAAACGTAAACATAATTCGCAATAAAATGCAAAAGCATCGATGATACAATGTGTCCGAAATTAGAGTAGATTTATTAGAACGTATATTCTTCGAGAATGCACTTTTATCGATGATGTAATAGCGTACAGAAAGAATCGAAAACAAAACATGTAGCAAAGTAAAACTCTACAAAGAAAACAATGCACTGTAGATCATTACTTTGTAAATAATTTAAGAATTTGGTAAGAGTTTTAAAACACTTAAAAATGAAGGATCACTCTACAGGCGCAGGAGTTGATGCGTCTGATGCTGAAGAAATCATAAAATTGAAAGCACACAACTCAGCTATTTCTGAAACCATTAAGAAACGAGAACAACAAGCACTCAAAGCCTCCACTCCGATCGACAATAGACTTCAATTTTCCCATTGTATTTTCAATCGGAGCTTCTGACAACAAAAGCATCTAACTACATGCATACTTCCATTTCTATCTCCGTACATAGTACTTGATACTTCGGAGTCCGGTGGAGCGGTAATACGATCGCTCTTCATTATACAATGCCACCACAATCGGCTTAAGGCTTGCAACCCACTAAATCTCGAGCCGTAGGATGGATTAAAATTAGGCGAGCGGAAATTATTTTGTTTTTAGACGTATTCTTGGGGAATTTGATGTTGAGAATGAAGAATGTGATATGGTTATGTGAAGTTTTCATTTATTGGAATAAGAAAATGATAGTGGTGATGGTGATTTCAGTACAAAAGGATACATGACTATTAGAAATCTACTATTGATCACAGAACACATTAACAAAACCTGCATTTTGCTAATGGATTGACTTCTATAGCCTACTACTAGAAGTTATTTACAAACGTTAGATCAGTGGATCGTGTGTGACCGCAAGGGCAACCTTAGTCAAAGCATCAGCTTTCTGTGTGGCGAGTGGCGAGCCATATTTACTCAGCCTCTTCATACATTACTGACTCTTCAAGCAATCTGTCTTCAGTGTCTAACAACTATGTATTAACGCAACATAGTGCATAAGTTATGACAAGTTGCCAGCCAAGTAATAAGCGGTTTCGTTCACTTAGCTGGTTATTCCAACGCGGGATGAGCAGATACTATGATTTTCTCGAAAGTCTATATCGGCGTAAAAGTAATTAACGGGTAATATGAAAGTTTCTACGCTTTTACTACGGAGATTGTCGCCGAGCAGTCTCGCATAGCCGAGATAATAATGTTATTAATCCACTTGACGATCATCTATAAAGCAAATTATTACAGGGAGTAAAGTGCAGTTTGTTATCAGAATAATAAGGATAAAAACATTGAAGGAAGGCTACAGATAGTTCACTAATGAAAGCAGATCTAGGAAATGAGCATTTCAAGATTATACAGTGAATTTCAAGCCAAACTTAAACTCAATGCCATTAAAACTTAATATAGCTTGCGAAACTATCTAATAATCCCAATGGGCACTCAGGAGCTTTATGAACTTTGTAGACATACGGCGAGTTTGACGCAGTCGCTTGATATTGGCTTCTCTCAAAGAGATTCAATATACTTTTCTATATAGTATAGGTACCTATGTACAACATCGCAGTTTTTTTAAAACACTTAACTGTAGCGTTTCGGCGTAAATGCTGCACCTTTCTGGTAATTTCTAATGAACAGCCATAAGGGTTGTTTGTTATAACGTTACTTCTTGTTGCTTTTGGAGATCGTCAAGCACTAACACCGCGCTTATTATTAAAACGTATTCGTGCAGCCATGCTTTACCAGTCTTATGCATATGTGTGTACATATTGAAATAATTTGTAATATTAAAGCGGTACAAAGCGGTTTTACTGGGAAGCTGAAATTAACTAATATTCAAAACATATTTCATTAAAAATTCATAGGGTAATGAAAGTTTTCGCTTAAACGAGATCTACATAATTTAAAAGGCCTTGGAAAAACCTTGTGCCACGTGTTTAGAATCATGTATAACCCTCGCTGTGTTTCCTAGCATCATTTGTCACTATCACCTGACATTAGACGCAGGGAACATACATTACTCTTGCTTTTGATTGCAGGGGTATGCAAACAGTAAACGCCTGTCTGTCTGTATGTTTGACGATATAAAGGTGATGGAAGCTTCCAATTTTTTTGCTATAACAAATTTAATATCTACACGAGAATAAGATTTACGGAGCAGCGATGACATTATGTGTCGTAAAAAAGAAACTTCCACAAGAAAATGGCCTCGATCCACAACTTCCACACGAGCAGAGAAACAGGAAAAAGTAAGTGTGTAAACATATAAAACAGCCGTTTACACGATACGTTTCACGCGAGTTTTTGATTTGTGGCAGCATAAAACCCTGGACTTCCTCATAACAATGCGTGGCGATGTAGATGGTACATATAGTATAGATGACAAAATATAAAGATTGTTACTACTGAATCATCTTTAGAACAAGATCCATTGAATTTGAAAGCTGAGGGACAAAAAAAGTACGTAGTATCGTGTCCTTTGTCACGTAGACCATGACAATGCGCCCCGAGTGACGTCGTTTGTCACTATCACTGGCGTGATGCAGGGGGACATATTGATGCTGTCGAGCCCTTGATTCTATGCATTGTTTACGATTCATCATCAATTTTGGAAGGAAAGAGGGCAGAAGAAAATTAATGAAGATAATGGTTAGTAGTAGTAAGGAACGAAGAAATTAATCAAAACACAAATATGTAAAGATATTATAATTTTAACTGGTTATACTTAGATTTTATTCCTTAAAATTTGCATTCGAAATAAAAGTAAAATAGTTGGTCTTGAAGAAAACTCGAAAGTCAAGGCAATCGCTGTTAGCGAAGTTAATAAGGAAAGTTTAACAGCGCACAATTGCAATCTTATATGAACACAACTTTAAATAGCTAGTCTCCGTATTGTGCGAACTTTTTGCAATAAAGCTGTGAAACCGACACGCCCGTCGCACCTTCATCAAAGTTTTAACATATTGCCAATAAAACATCGGTCCGGTACCAAAAAATGCAATCAAGGATGTCATGCATTTAAAGCATGTTTAAATGATCTTTATTTGCCAAAAAAGGTTGTTGGGAGTGATTAATTATTTTTAAGTAAATGCTGAGATAATTTGGAAATAGTATTTCACGTGTTATGGAATAAACGAGACGCCCAAATGTTCCAATTTTCACAATATAATTAAGGGTTCTCCCATCTTCACTAAAACTAATAAAAAAGGTCCAGCACCCCAATTTGTCAAAGAACAGAGAATTGCGAACTGATCGGCGATCGTTAACACTGCGAGGTGTGAAGCCGGAGCTGCCATGATAAATTATTCAGGAGACAGCATGCAATACAAATAAATGGAGAATTTATTGATGGATGCTAGATGTCTACTCGTGGACGAGAAGGAAGCACGAAGGAAGTTAGATCCTGTTTGATATTGATATAGAAGTGGTAAGACATTTTTTAATGTTTATAATATACGTTGAGTACAAAACATATAACACTGAAGATTTTGACAATGAATTTGAATCAAACGTAGAAATACAGTAAACAAATAAATAAACAAATCAAAATTGAATGGAATATTTTGTATTGGCATTTTAGTGAGATATTAAAAAGAAGTGTTACTAAATCAAATTCCAATGGACCCATTTCTATTTCGAACAAATTCAGCAATTCGTTCAAACGATTGATTTGTAGAGGTTTGATTGAGGGCGTAAATCACTCCTGCGCTCGTAAATCAATAACTTTTTTAAATGGAACGCCAAAGCAAGAGGAGCAGCGGGTAGAGCATGAAATATTGGTGAATGAGCACACTTAGACTGGAGCTACTCGAGAATGCTAAATGAACTATGCATTTTATCCAAAGTTAACTTGCAATTCCAAACGAAGTAAAGGATGTTTCATGCATTTGAGCAAGATTATTCAGTTCACTCAGGCGTTCATATCGACAAACTTATGGAAACTCCAGTCTTTAAAAGCCTTGTAAACGCGTTCGGACTTGTCATTTCCGTGGAAGTGACTTGCATATTTACGTAACCCCTAAAGCTAACATCGGACTAGCGTGAAATATGAGTTTAAACCAATATTGTTATTGCAAAAGTTTGCTTGTTTGCTTCGTCCAATGTCGTCAGAGCTGCTGTGTAAAATTGTGAAACTTGGCAGATCAGATTTATATCACGTAATAAAGTACACACATTTTGCGGCCTACAAGAGGCAGTCTGAAAACTAAATATTAATATCCTTGGGGAAATATCCCGCTTTTTTTGTTCAATTACTTTAGGCATTAATAAAGTTAGGAAAGTTTTCTCCTCTGGGATTAGAAACCGCAGGAGGTAAAATGTTTCAGGATACTAAACGATATTACATTAGCAGGTTAAATAGTGAGCACGCTATTTTGTGGCGCGCGTGCTCGTGCGTGCCACAAGTGCCCTTAGCTACTAAATGATTATATCAAGCGTTCGTTATAATGGCATGGTAACATAAACAAGAACCTTAATTCTCTTATCTTTATATTATGTTTATTGTTCCTCATCTTGTAGACTTTGGTAAAACCTTAGGCGGGGAAAATATATAGAGCACTTTACTGAACCAACACTGTATATTGGATTTATGTCTAAAACCGCAGTTCATATCGCCTACAATCTACCTACTTCACAGCAAACCACTTGGCCATGAATATAATCAAAATTAGATTCACAAGTAGGTTGATGCGCTGTAGTGCGATGACTCAGTGTCCTGATTACCGTAATGAACGTATGAAATCATTGTAGCAAATGGCCTTACTGCTTTGAAGATTATCGACCTGCACGGTTTCTATTTTTCTCCTCTGTAATTGAAAGTGTTACATACTGATGTTCAGCCGTATTTGATTGATGATGATTTTTGATTTGATTTGCTTACCTGGAAAAGAAAAGAATGTTGGTTATTAATAGGCACTTTAACTTACGTCTTTTCTTGGTGTAAAGACAATAATCAATATTCTTCAAGACATTACTTTCATTAGGTGCATTGAGTAACCCAGGTTCTGTTTCAAGATCAACAGGATCATAAACAAACTTAAAAACACTTCCTTCTACACTTCTAGGTATAGTTGCAAACATAATCGTATGTCTCGAAAATTTTAAAGACCTTAGATGACTTGACAAATTTACTGGCGCCACTGTACATAACCCCATGTGCAACTGCGCAGTACTGTCAAAGCGTATTCTTCTCGTGTCGCTTCTTCGTCTTACTACTGCTGTTAAATCGATTACTTTAACAAGTTATCGTTAACATTTTCTCCAATGATAGATAGATCTTAAAACAATTTTCGCTACCCACACAGTTATGTTGAGAAGACAGCGACTTACGACAGATGATCAACGGAGTTGGCCGATCAATGATCGTGATTAATGACTCATGTCAATGACTGGGAACATCGGAATGAGATATACAGAAGTCCTATTGTCGACAACTTGTAATACTCCCGATACAGAAGCAGTAGCTAGAGTGCTAGTGAATCTGGTCATTCTAGAAGCATTGCTATTCTCAATCAAATGGCTTATGAAGTGTTCTAAGTTGAAATTCACCAATTGTATGCAGTGAACCTTCTGTCACATTACAATTTAGTTTGATATGTTTTTCATGCGCCGGCGCCGAGTTTTTACGCACGCCCAAAAAGTGATGTTGTTATTCAATACGCTATGAGAAAAAAACTACTGGTACTGGTGGGTACTTGACTTGTAGTTTTTTTTTAAATACAGAATAATATGATATGCGTGTATCGTAGGAACAAACAAAATAACCACTATTCAAATAGCATTGTACTTAGTTCGACCAACTCGACACGATAGGATTGGAACTGTAAATACGGACATGGGCACCGGCAGGACTGTTTTCATTTATTGCAGGACCGTTTGCATCATCAAAACCCCGCGCTCGAAAATTATAGGTTTTCTTTTACCCATTTACACAGAGGAGATACAGCTAAAGAAGCCGGGTGTTAAATCAATTAGAAGACGAGAATTTGTTACTCTTGGGTACGTACCCAAGAGTACAGATGTCATATTGTCGTATTGGGGAAAAACACAACAGACCCATACACATATCCCATAAAGGTTCATCGTCTCTTACATATATCCTGCGATTAGTATTCAACTTCCATTGTATGGAACTGAATCATATTTCAATTTGTGTTTCAATCCGAGTCTGTTTGGTTAGGATGTTTCCGTTCACGCCATGTGCTGTTTGTATTGCAAATATAAAAAAAATATGGGGGATAGATGCGATCATGTGATCCGTTTGGCTTTGTATCAATTGCTGATCTGTTCCGGGCGGGTATGGGTTTTATGATATCAGGAAGGCTCGACACATAAGTACAGATATAGAAGCGTTAGGATGCGGTAGAATCAGCTAGTATGCCTTACATAACAAAGATAGATTTGTAGTAGAACGGGTAGACAGTATGGTATGAGTTTGATTGGTTCAAGGATCCTGTTCGAAATGTCTGAATTGGTATTCAGACATTTCGAACAGGATCCTTGAACCAATCAAACTCATACGATTTAGTGCGTCAGTAGGTACCGCATCCTGGGTATTTTCCTAGTATCCAACCAAAGGAAGCAGGTCGTTACTACACTCGCAGGCAATAAATTAGAGCAATTTGTCATGCCTTTGCATGTGACCTTGACAGTGACTCTATAGTCGTTGGGTAGACCAAGGATCACTATCACATGTTCCCCAACGACGTTTATCTGTCAGTACACGCAAAACTAAAAAAACTACCGCACGGATTTTAATACGGATTTCACCAATGGGCGGGGTGAGTCATGAGGAAGGTTTAGGTGCATAACAATTAAGGATCCTTGTAATGGGCTGTAATATGACGACGTTTGTTGGAAATGTCAATAAAAATCACTCTTATTGGGGGCTTATAGTATAATATGCTCTGCTACCTGAGCGAAGCCAGGGCGGCTTACCAGTAACGATATAAGTACATTTCCCCACGTCCATTCGATGTATGGGATGGTCAAAATTACGCGCTTCATTCGTAGCCGTGAACTTTAATACCGAGTGCGTTGGTACCACCGAGGTCACGAGCGCAATAACCGACGGGTTTTCAGATCGCTAGTGAATGGTTAAATACTATAGTTGAATTCATTTACTTTTCTAATGTCTGGTTCTTGTATTTTATTAAGTTGTGGTTAAACGTAAGGCTTCTGAATTTCAATAGAAGCTGATGGACTATTATATGAATGTTGACATCCGCAAGAGAACCAAGGTAACCGACATAGCCCGAAGGATCGCCAAAATGAAGTGGCAGTGGGCAGGGTACATTGCTCGCAGAACAGATGGTCGATGGGGCCGAAAAGTTCTGGAGTGGCGACCGCGTAACGGAAGACGCTGCGTTGGAAGGCCTCACACAAGATGGACCGATGACCTGGTGAGGGTCGCTGGTAGCCGACGGATGCGAGACGCACAGGACCGGTTGTTGTGGCGATAGTTGGGGAGGCCTATGTCCAACAGTGGACGTCTTTTGGCTGATATGATGATGACGATGATCATGGACTATACGTTGAGATTAAAGGGTAAATTCAGCACGGGACTCTCATTAACCCCGGACGCAATAAGAGGGGTGTTATTTAAAAAAACAATGAATTTACGAACAGATTAAATTACATAATTTGTATCGGTTGACGTATGTGTCGTATCATCTTTGGACAGGAAAGACTAACAATAAATTCTTCTTAAGTATGTTTCATTATCAAACCCTAAAAGAGAGATATAATAAAGCTGAAGAGTTTGCTTGTTTGAACGCGCAAATCTCTGGAAGTTCTAGTCGAATTTGGAAAATTCTTTTTGTATTTGATAGCCACATTCATGAGGAAGGCTATAAGCTATGCGAGAACGGGAAATTCTAACGGGAATATTTTTGGTCCTACGTGAACGCTAGATCGCATTCATCACTAAACTAACATACTATTTACAAATCGCTTGAACCTCACGTATTGGTCCCAAGTATTTTATTGGCCCATAACTTGAGATGTTCACCGGTGATAAATGACTATTATATAGGCAGATTGTTATGTGTCCAATCAGTTACCTCAGTGATCGCTCTCCACTTTAATCTTTACGAATGTTAGTAAACCTACGTCGTCGGCTTCTTTAATAATTCTATCCACACCGTCATGGAAAACGTGCGTGAAAATGAATATTCTCCAAACAAACGTGGCTGATTATAAAAAATCTCCATTTACACGTGTCGTCAAGTCGTAAACAATACAGTTAATGGTGTGAATCATGGACGCCAGGGTCGGCGACGGTGAATCAGACTTGCACACCTTGTAGGTTTAAACTATTGGTGGCATTTCATTGAAAGTTATATAAGCTCCACTTGATAACATGCCTAATTACTAATAATTACTTGGGAAGGAAAAAAAATACTTTCAAGTTTCGTAGTGCTTGTACAATTGGATCTTGGTCTGAGTTGCACGTAAACTTAGCGCCATTGTATGTGTCACCGGGTTTTTCAAGCACAGTAAGTTTATAAATCGCGGGGTTTGTAAATTACTGAATTTAAATTGAATTTATTGTATTTAAAATGATCTGTTCACAATATATCAAGAGTGTATAATCTAATCAAGATGTATAATGTAACTGTGTTTGCAATGAGCCGATGACATATGCAACTGCACTGCATCGCAGAGTGAAACATTTAGAACCTCATCAATGTTCTTTAAACAGATTGTTCTTGCACTAAATTTGTTCTTTTGTGAGCGCTCGTTCTGTACATCATCGTACGTCAGAGGGCCTAGCACGAATGTTTTGACAGGTAATAACGTTACAGTATCGTTAACGTAAGTGAATTTTGAAAAAACTACAACCCCATAGTATTTCGGTTTAATTTTATGCGACATACACAATTTGTATCAAACATAAACAAAAAAACATGAATTCAAATGTGTGGTGAAATCCGTATTCCAATTCAAATTAATATTGTGCGAAACGATTATTTTAACCATAGTAAAAATATTCGTACTAGGCCCTCAGTAGCCGCCATTCAAATTGCCGTCACAGTTTTCTTTTTGGGAACACTTAGTGGTACTTCTGTTCGTCGGAGGTTTGATGGTGACAGGTAGTTGAATCAATGGCTTAATAGCTTATGTATTATTGTACGCGGAACTGGCCTTAGATCATAAGTTATCGCATTACCTAATAAGGTGAATAGGTTATTATGCACCTTAGTTTATACGACCTTAGAATTAGCGTTACGAGTAGTACCGTTTATACAATGCTTATGTTAGATGTAAATTATTTGTGTTGAGTTCAAAAACATAATTATTATCTTGTAACCATCTCACTGCTGCATATTTGTGGACTATTTGTCTATTAATACGCTCAGCTTATAATTCACCATTTACAGTAATTTAAACTGAATATTACTGATTACTGTTCGTAAATGTAGAATTATAGGTAAAACTTTAGCAGTATGTAGGTCCTAAACTATGTATTTGTTTAGGTATGCATTATAAACAACAAACCGTGGATTTCCTGTACAGACAATTTCATTAAAGATCGTGTTTAGCAAATAGATAGATGGGTGCTGCAATCCGCAATACGATTTCAGTTTAATATCCTAACAGAATGTAGCTGCCGTGGCTGGCGTATCTTACGATTTCCAACCCTTGATATTTCCAATCTCACCGATATTGAATTTCCTTGGAACCCGCGAGGACTAAACCTACCAATAAAGCATACGACAATTTGTAGGTACTCTATTAAGCAAATAAGATTAGTCGTACGCCTGACCTGCCACGTCAAAGGCAGACGAAATAACTAGACCGAAAAATCCAAATCAGTTGTCCAATTGTTATTCATAACAAGACGCGGGGCTAATATCTAGGTGCTCGATGATTCACGAGGTGACGACACCTAACGCTTGCATTCACAATGAGGAAGTGAAGAAGGCTAACACAAGACATGAGGGAGTTTAAACGTGCTTGCCCTTTTGGCCCTTTGGGAATTTTGGGACACTCCTTTTAACCTTTACGTGGAAGACCGTCTTCAGAAGTATAATGGTCGCTTAAACTGTCGTCTGCCTCCTAAATTATCGCCAACCATTCACCACCGATAAGTACCTCTACAAATATCGCGACCTGAATCAATGGCAGCAACGTTTTCCGATAAATTGGACAGCTTCTAACTATAGCAGTCAGAGATGCATATTTACAACTAAGTACGGAAGTATAAGAGCAGGGAGTGAGCCTTCTGCGTCCATCTATTCCGCTCCTAAACGACTTAGCATTCCCGACACGGTGAAGGCGATGACTGCTTAATGGCGTCTATACTTAGACAACAATTAATAGGTACAATGAGAAAATTCCGTAACATTACCATGTTAACGCTTCATTGGGAGCTAATGGCGCACAACATTTGGATATGGCTTCGTTTATGACCAAGAATGGTAGTCTGGGGCCTGAAATGGTGGGTTTAATAGTTAAGATTCTTGCAGGCAGATTCTTTACTTAAAACAGACTGTTTCATGTATGGACTTGAAGCGCGTTACAAGGATAGTTTTGGGATAGTTTGTTTAGAAGTTAGGTAGGTACCTCATAATCTGATATCAGTACTGGGAATTCTACATGTACTTAAATTGTAGTCTAATGTTTCCTCAATAAAACCTCTTAACCGCTTAAGGAAATATCAACAGCTTGTAAAGATAGGTATCACAACAGTCGTAGTGCTATACAAATAGTTAAACGCCCTAAATATAAAGGTCACCACAGAAAGGTTAGCGAACGCTTAGACCACACAGACACTGATAGCAATTAGGGAAACGGCTGTCTTTAGTGCATCATGTTAGCAAATGTCAACACACTCGTTAATCGACTGCCTCGAAGTACCTCTTAAGTTAATGTCATGATTGCCCAGCAATTAGAGATCGCTTAGGATGTTGTTACGCAGCTGGGTACTGCTACCCATTACTTAGAATTATAATCTGTTTCTAATATGACAAGACCGTGTCATTTAAAGGGCTGGTGGAATAGTTGGAGATGTGATTAACAATGAAACTATTAGTTTTGAAGACATTAAGGAAGTGAAAGACGTGGAAAAGGAAAACCATAATGAAGTAAGAATGAAAACGATGGGACGCGAAGAACACAAGAGGCAGTTGATAATTAAAGCAGAAACAAAGACTCGTTTAATTTCACCACTGATTAACGTGCACTTTTTTCTAAGTCGCGTGTCCAATTAGCAGGAGCGATGGACAGAACATCATTAATTGTGAGCGACGAGGTCAAACTATCTGATGAGCAGGCATTTAGACCGTTTATAAATCAGTTCATATTTCCTTTGAGCTGATGCAAATTATAGCGCATTGTCACGACAATGCCGCACGCCAGGATATTGTTAGTCAAAGACAATATTTGGTTGCGTTTTAATAGATAATTTTATGGGTTTACGGCTGGTTTTATTTTGGACTAATTGCGTATTGCATGATAGGGTTTGATTTGGATATGAAGGTCGGATAAGTTAATTTATTTTTGGTTCGGGTTGGAATTGTGACAGAGATAACAATAGATCGCTCTTTGAAACTATTGTTTTCTACATCACAATTTTGAATACTTGTCCATTTGAGAAAATAAAAGATTTAAATACTTTTCTAGGATTATACTGGCAGTAATAGCGCAAGTTTAGTAAGGTCTGACTCAACCTACACTATTCGTTTTGCGAAAATTACTGTAAGGCGCGAAGCAAATTAGCTAAGCCCGAACCCCGCCTCGTCGGGAACCCCATCGTTCTCGTTATTTGCATGTCTACCGCCATTACTTCAGCTGCGCGTACAGATGTTAACGTAATTGCAATTTTCACGACCTTGACATTCTCAACTTAGCTGTCGGAACCGCAAGAAGTTTCCAGACTGTTTGAATTAGATAACAAACAGAGCTTGTATTTTCGGAATCACGAACAACAGCTGTTGCTGAATGTGTATAAGTGTCTTCTAAAGTTTCGACCCTGAAGCAACTGTTACGTTCTTAAGGGTCCCGTGATGTAACTCCTTTCAGAATTATAGAAACTTTTGTATAAAGATACATGGATGATTTTATTCGATCCATCGTCGACAAGAACTTTTTTATACATGTCTGATCCACAAGTGTGCGATTCGTCTCATGATTCTTAAAAAGGTTATACCTAGTGTGTCGCGTGAAAGGGAGAGTCGAAGACGCTAAGGCGTGCCATAAATAACTCAGTTTAAATAAACGGCGACTACAAATCACCCCAGTGTATACTTAATTAGGATACACTGCATATTTCGCTCGTTAAGACGCTCTGAGGGAAGCCTGACGCGAAATAGTGATGTGAGTAAGGGTGCTGATTCAAGGGACTTAGTGAAGGAGCTAGTATGAGTTGAAAACGACTGTTATTAATAATGTTCAAGAAAGGAATTAGTCCGCAATTTTACAACCATGTTTATTTTTTATCGAACAATAGTCGTTGTGATTTTCCAAGAAGCGCTTTGTGAGACGAACTATAATACAATCCTTGCGAACGAATTTACTTACGAGTAAATGTTAAAATGCTCGTAGTAAGAGTAACCAAGCTACGTGAAGACCAACAGTTGTGAAATTCCAAGCTGAGTAACCTCCTGACTGCACTTCGACGAAAGAATTTTTACGAAGCATTAAAACGTCGAGGAGTTATTTCAGACTTGATTGTGTTGAATAAGATATTAGCTTTGAGGGAATGGTCTGGGAGTCGAAGAAACAACGTAGTTTCGCAAGTCACGCCTTTCCTTTGGCGTGGATTAATATATAGGGGAGAACAACATTACTTTGGAAATAGAAATAGCTTTATTAGATAGAGATACAAAAGAAGCTACTAAAGCTTTTAATGTATGACTTCAAAACTTTCTAATATAATAAAGGCAATAACTTATCCCTAATCACCATAGAAATGGCGAAGCAATCATAAATCTAATGTATCGAGGAGCAACATCGATAAATTACAATGAAGAAAATGTACCGGATTCCACAAGCAGATAGCGTGCACAATGCACGGACGAGTCGTGGGCGCGTCCGCTCCCAATCGCTCCCGATAATACGAATGGGAACTTTGACCAACTATATCTTGTAACTTTTACTATCTTTTCAATAAATATGTCCAAGAATAGAATAGGTAAAGGAAATACAATGAGTTAAAAGAGAAAAGGTGAGTCGCAAAGATAGTGCAATAAATTATTGCGAGGTTACTCCTACATTAAAAGATTAATTAACTATTAATGAAGATTGACGAATGCTATTGAAATTAATTACAACAGTTATAAAATTGTGGTTTAATGCTGATTGAGAAATAGATTTTATAGATAACAAACAAGTAAAAAGTGCACTAGTCATACTTGTTTTTACGAAGCTGTAAAACAAGACAGAAGAAAGGTAGCCTGCACACAGCTAACTAGTGGAAAATGTTTACTACCTACTGTAAACCAATAAAGATACACATATAAATGGCCATATTAATTACACCGCTCTGAAATACTTTAAGGTCGCAACTAATTATATCTCTGCCTACAGTTACGGTTCGCAACCGGTGTATGTTGAGAACAGACTTATTAAAGTTCTAAATGTCGCTGTGCGTTCCAAGCGTGACTTTTTAATTGAGATATAAATTAGTTGTTGAATATAAGTTACTTGTACATTTTGTAAGCGGTGTATGTTCAAGCAAGCGATGCCAGATGCACAGAACAAGCATTTCTCTTGTGGGGCGAGGTATTGACGAAGAGCGTTAAAACTAATGAAGATACATCTTATAGGATTACCTATTTTTGATAACATACTTCGATTAAAAAGTTTGCAAACGACCTAGAAACTACTTTTATGAAATTGCAATACGTATTTTTAAGACAAGACGCGTTACGTTTGTCGTTATGCGCAAAAGCAAGCCAGGCAAAAAACGGTCGATTGCCAAACTTTATCACGCTTATTAAATAATATAGGCTCAGAGAGAACTTCAAGACTCTTTAAAATCCTTTAAAACAAAGTAAGCTATAAACCAGCCCGTCACCTCCTATGCCATGCGCCACTGGAAGATGCATCGCCTACGCTGCAATTTGCGCGGTCAGCTGCCTCGCCGGGCGATTTATCGGCGCCTTCAACTTGATCTGTAACGCAACCCCTCGCTGTCCTGTTTGTTTCTGAATACACTACGAAACGTGCATAAAGTATTAAATTACAAAGAAACTGGCTCTCGGAGGATCTGTTGGAAATGGTTAGCTCCATTATAGATGTCAGCAGCAAAGTTTTATGATCGACAGAATTAAAACAAGTAGGTATGAATGTGTAGAAATAACATGAAACTAGCTAGCTTGCTGGTCTAAAGAAATTTCACAGGTGAGGAACAGGCAAGGCAAACTTCAATGAAAACGTTTGTCAACCAGGCTTAAAATTTTCCTTGTGGATTTGTCATGAAATTAAATTAAGTCAGAAAAGTGCTCATCTGTCATGAGCGGAAACGCTTTCCGCGATGCTGAAGTGTTCACGACAAAAGCAGGTTTCAGAAAGTTAAACAAGTCAAACTTCCATATAAAAATTGAATATCTCAAAATGTTTGTAGAAATCGAGTCAACCTTTGGCATTACATTGAGATGGGTTATGTTACTATTCCTTTCGGAATTCAATAAGGGTACAGTCACGATACTGAGAACTGACAAGCAAAAACTTAAGAAACGCTTTTGATCTCTTTCCTTATGTTAATGCAGCTCCTTCGTCACAAACACGGAAATGAACCACCTAAGGGCATTAGGGGCACACGATGGAAATGTTGGAAATTTCCATTTTGCTGAAAGCCAAGGGTCGTCGCTATTCAAACTGATGACATATTCGTTAATTTTCAGTCAAAGAAACTCGACAGAAAGTAGATGAGAATTTTAAAATAGAAACATGGATTGCTACTTCGGGTAAAAAAATGAAAATTATAAGTACCTAGGTAAGTACCCACTTGTATTTTTTATTCAATTTTGTTATGAAATAAAGTATGAAGAACTCTACTATTTAAATAGAAACATACTATAGCATACCAATTTTAAAGCATGATTTCATGTTCATTTTTATCTTGTATCCTTTTACTGTGCACTTCTATACAAAGTAACTACATAAGTGCATACTTTAGTACTACGAGCAATATGCATTGAATTTAAATTTTACTATGGCGCATTGTAAGCTAAACTCATTGCGCCGTTTCCCTTAGCTAATTCTTACAATTTGCAATATCAATTTGCAAATTCCCGATCAACATAGAATAGAAGTTGAATAGACAAGCATTCGTGTTATTTATTCTAGTTAGCTAGTCAGGAGTGCTATAGGCACTCGTCACACTGTGAGCGAGGAAGCTATACCAAACGTAGGTCATGAAACTTACGATGACTTGTTCCAGTGCAAAGGTTGACGCTTTACCTTTAAAGGTTTTTGTTGCATGGACCAAGCTATGAAAGCGAACAAAAATACTAGGTAACTTGTTGCGAGGTGTGACAGCGCATCCATTCTCCGGTGCAGGCTGCTCGTTCATCTCTCGACGAGCCATGTTGCTTTGTATTTTATAGCTGGTCTCGCAAAACAGTCGCTTCTGTGTCTCCGTTATTTATGGCTCGCTCTCGCTCCTCGCCGGCGGTGGGACAAGTGCTCGAGATCCGGCAAACGGCGATATTGTCACGGCCCATTGGTCACATTCAATGCCGCAGCTTACATACAAGTCGTTATAGACTAGACTATTACAGTATTACTTGCAAAAACTTGGTATCTTGTTAATTCAATATCGAACCTTTAGGGGCTATTTTGAGCTCTTGATTTGGAGCCCAGATAATAGGTTTTTCTTAAAGGTGCTAAGTCACCAGTTTTTATGAATTCCCGAGTCTGGGAAGTATTAAGTCAACATGTGAATGACATGGTTTTAACATTGAACCAGTACTACATTATCAGGCTTGAAAATTGCCATGGAGAAAATACTGGTTGTGCTATTTTAGTTTCCGAAAGCTTTACCTAAAATTAAGGGGCGGGAATCAATTCCCAAGGTACTATCGACTACCATAAACACCGTGCGGATGGCAGCACAATTTCCCATTCCATTTATTTTAATAAGGCTACTTAATCTCGTGAACTTACTTTCTAGACCTTTAACACTGAACTGGGTATCGAGGCTTTCCCACACGCTAACAATGTAGGTATGGTGGGTGTTGATAAATAAATCAATAAGCTCTGCCAGAGATGATTCATAGCTCAGCCAATAGTTTGGGATCTCGTTCATTCCAATCGCGACACTACTTCGGCATTTGGGTAAGAAGTGTCGGAATCACTTGCATCACTCAGTCAGTTGTCAATGACAAAGTTGAACAAATGTTTTGTTATAAGACTACGCTTCAGCACTCTTTGTTTTCCATGGTGACATTGATATTGGCAAGTGTGCTAACGAGTTTTCTTCACTCAATGTCGTTTAGGATGATGTCACTGTTTAAAATAGTGCTGTCATCTTGGAATCTGTCACCTTTCGTTAGGCGCCATCGAAGGATGGATTCATTGTTGTCATGATTTTCTTCAAGGTTGTATAATGAAACAATAAAATATCGAGCAGAAAAATACTAAAATTAATGTCTGAACGCGAGCAGTTCTCAAATCAAGACGAGCTTTCCCTGTAACGAACAACTGATGCATAACAAAACAAGCATAACAATTTCCTATTACGCAACATACTTGATAGTTTGCGGTTAGAGGCATCACCGCAACCGTTCAGCAGGTAAGACTCAGAGGTACTCCCGCTTATTCAATTGCCAGACTTCACTTGACTCATCGATACGTCTAAAAATAGTTTGATACATTTCCTCTCGCTTCTAAATTGTGCTCTTTTTTTTGGAACATACCTCAGGCTGTAACCAGACGGTCCTAAGTTCCTACATCGATCACGTAACGAGTCAATGCACCGAACCTTTGAGTCACGCCTTTCTCTCGTCTACCGAGCGTCTGGCCCACCTCGCCCGCAGATGATAACAAAGTGGATAAATCCGTGGAAATTGTTGAGTTTGGCATGATTCGGTATTGCAGTTTTTGTGATTAAACATTCTTTGGCTTTATCTGGCGTTCTTGCAATTATTTTGTTGCAAATGCAAGTCATTGTAGAAACCTACGCGAAAGTTTTCCTGAATTGTCCCCTTTCAGTGAACTGCCTCCGTGGTCGAGTGGTTTAGGCGCTTGCCTAGTGACCCCGTGGTCGTGGGTTCGATTCCCACGGGAAGCATATACTTTGTAAAGTTGTTTCCAGTTTGGCTAAGACATTGCAGGCTTGAATTGAATCCCCTAATTGTTTGATAAAAACATGATTCCGTGCTTTCGAAGGCACGTATAACCCGGCCGTCAAATGGCGGTCGTCAAACCATGTCAGAGGCCCTTGAGGCGGTTTAGAAACTCTGACACTAGGGTGTGTGGGGTCGTTAGACCTTACTACCCACCCACACGAAGAAGAAGAAGTGAACTTGCTCTGCCATATTTTATGTCTTTAGATGTGAAGCAGACTTGTATCAGTGTCCACTAAACAGAACTAACATTCAATGCATTTTTATTTCTAAAACCATAAAACCTAACCTCATATTTATCCTTTAACTGTTAAGGAACCACTTTCACTGTTCAAACTCACTCTTAAAGAAATTTATACAGGCCAGTTCTGAAAAGTTCTGTTAATTAGAGTATGTGCATGAAATTAGTGATTCAGGAATTTCAGCATAGCGAAAAACCAGCATTAAGGATGATACAAAGTTATAATCCAATTTAGATTAGAGATTAGGGATCACCAGCGAAGTTTCAGTAAAAGTATACAATTTTATATTCAAACAATTACCAAGTTGTTACGCGCAGTTAAGCAGCATTAGATACATGAAGACTGAAAGCCATTAGCGAGCAAATGGGTATTGCATAATAAGAAGTGATAGATAGCAAAACAAGCAAGTAGCGAAAGTTAGCAGGTACAGCAGAATTCATGATTGTGGCTCCGACCTCAAATAAATTGGGAGAAGGAAAAGAGAATGTTGATAATGATGAGATAGCAAAATGAAAAGAAGAAAGTACCTATATGGTGTGAAAAGCCTGTCAATTAGAAATGTTATAATTTCTACCATCTCCTATGTCTTTCGTTATTTATAACGAATACGTTCAAAGGGAATCTTGATAAGGTGGTTCAGGACCTCAGAATTACTCCTGTCTTGCTAACAAATCAGAGGCTATCGGAATACTAGCTGCAAGTCTAAATAGCTGTTTCTATGCCACGTCAGTTATATCATTCATGAAACCGAAAAAATAATGCGAGCGTTCTTTTGTTACATTTGTGTCCGAGCATGAATTCATCAAGATAACATCTGCAATATGACGGCAGTGTTCGACAATGTCGCAATATTTCCGAAACAATACAGCTATTGTATGACTTGTCGAGATGCCAGTGCAAATGTCAACAACTTCTGTCTGACTAATTATGCCATCATAGGGAGGTTGCCAGAGGATTTGCCAAGTTCTGTATTTTGTAATGGCCGCAATGGAAATAACACAGCCTTAGACTCAATCTAAAAAATGAAGAAAATATTGTTGTAGGTAGCATTTTTGCAGGGCACAAAGCATTTACAATAAAACATTGGGTAGGGAAGAGGACGTCCTATGTTGTCTCGGTAAAGTAGAATACGTATCAGCTACTTAGTAACATATCAATTTCCACTTTTACCTTGGACAAGATTAGCATAATGCACAATCAATGATGGATAGTTAGCAAAGATAAGATATCGGCTGCTATGGGCGCTACTGTATAAAAAGCCTGAAAAGAAAATTAAATGACAGAATCTATAAAATTTCTACTTAATGGGTAAAAAAACAAAAGGTTTCGGCTGTCGTATTATTTATCAGTAATTAGATTTATATGTGTTAGAGGCCTTGAAACATTTGCTAATTGAGTGGACTTTGTCGTCAGAAGAGCGAAATCGGTCATCAATTAAATGTCGTTTATCGAGATATGCGTTGTTTTGAACACTTACAACTGATTAGATTACGGAAATCGGGTCTCCGTATTCTTATCGTTTACATAAACATAATAATATCTACTATTTACATGTATACCGGCGTTCTGTCCGTAAAGTGAGTGACACGTGTGACGTACTAGAATTCAAACGATGTAATACATCATTCACTAACTAGTGACGTATTCTTTTCAGCCAACTACGGCGAAGCGAAAAAGAGGGTTATGCCTTTTTCAGTCAGCGTTTACGTGGTTCTTAACTCTTAACGCTAACTCAAAAAGCGAACTCCCAAACACAGCAGCTACACTTGGCCCACCAAAAATTTTGCACAAGGATAATGGACACAATCAAGCACTTACCACTTTTTAAACGAACAGATCGCAATAAAAAGGCGTTCTACGAACCACTTTCAAAACGAGCTCGTGATCCCGTTTCATTATCATTTAACTCACAATTAGATCTGGTTGGATTACATCTCATATTAAATACACATACCGCACGAACAACTGGTTTGCAGCCACCGTTGGTAATCGGCAACTGCTAATAGTTGTCGGCAACTGGTTACATAATGATGCCGTAAGATTCAGCTGGATCCAGCTGGTGGTTCATTAAGGGTGATTAATATGGAAGTGCGGATTAAAAAATGTTGGTACGTATAAAAATAAAATGTACTTGTACCCAGAGGAAAATGTTACACGAGCATCAGATTAAGATTTGTTCGAGGAATTTTATAAATAACCTTGGAAATAACTGTAGGGGCGAAACATTTGATACTGTTTTCCGGAATCGGAAAATAGCTCGAGTAAAGGAGGATAAAAAAATTGTGAACCTTGAAATCCGCTAGTAGGTTTCCGCAGATAGTTGAAGATGGATGATTCAAAGTATAAAACGATCACAATGACCAGCCCACTAAGCTGTTCACAGAAAAGTGGCGACTGGCTGCTTCTTTAAAATATTAAAACCTTGATGATAGAGTGGCGTGTCGTGACAGAACCAATGCTTCAAAAGTGGGTCAATTTGAAGTTTAAACAGTAGACACATACTAACATCCCTTCGATAAGTTACTTGACCTGATAAATAGTGTTCTTAATGCATTAAACTAAGAGCTATTGCACATTACCGACTCTTTATTGATTGAACTTAGGTTGAATTGCCAAATGTTTATAAGGATAGTTGCTAGAACGCAATCGCGATTTAAAAATTGGTCAAGAAAACAGAAATGATTCGATTTGAACTAGGCCAAATGACTACGGACTACGGTATAATCACCAGTAAATATGACGCATTCTCAAGTGATGACCAATTCATGATGCAAAACATTCGAAAACAACTACCAATACTAGGTAATAACACCTGAGAAAAACAAGCATGTTTCAGCACAATACGTCGAACCGTTATAGCTAAGCTTACTTAAACAGAAAGACAGACGTTTTCTAAAATATTCAGGCATTGTCAACCATAGCCGGTATGATGTCTGTGACACTTTCGTCCACAAATCCCATAAGGCTGTCGGGGCATCGGGTCGTTGTTTGCCCGACTAATGGCCGCGTCAGTGTCTCCAATTACGCAGTTAGGCGACACCGGGTTACCGCACTTGCGAACATCGATGATACAATTTTCCGTAGCAACCTTGTTACCGTGTAAAATGGCTTCATTAACGCGTACGTTGTTAGGTGTTTCGTGTCAGTAATTTGTGATGAGAGGCCATTATTTATTTAGACGACGGTCTACTTAAACTCTATCACAACTAAAATTTTAGCCATTTTTTGGACCCAAAATTGTCTTTAGCTCAACATCAAAAGTTTATTTGAGAATTGGTACCTACTGAAAAAAAAAAATAACGACAAAAATGGACACACTGATTGCTTAAAAAAAGTCCATTCAAAACCGGATTGTAATACAAACCGTCGAAACATTGGGATCGGAGCAACTTCTGGGTGTTATGACTAATGTTCGTGTTGAATGATGCTGGCTGGCCCACACCGGGAACACAATCCCGGCCCATTCATAACAACGACGCCAAAAAAACTGGCGTAGGTAGGCGTGAATGAATTATTCATTCATTAGAAAAAAAAATCTAGAGACACATGACAATAATGAAATGAAAGTAATACTTTAACGGTGTCTTTAACACTTACTGAAATATGAATTTAAATAAACGAACGATATTGGAGGAGTCATGAGTGAAGACCCACTTATTGCAGATACGATACAATATGCTTGGATTACGAATTTACGTTGAACGAATCCCGCAGGCATCCCTTGATTCATTGAGTTCGACTCAATTCTCCGGAGCAAAACTTTGGCCCCACCTCGTTCAAATTCTCTTCTCATAAAACTTCAGTCAGACTTCCACGTCTCGGTATGCGGAAATGCGAATTTTTCCCAATACTGTAAGTACTTTCACTTATTCGCAAAAACGCTGTATGCAAATTTGCGAACTCTCTACCTGCATGAAATAATTTTCACTTTCGAACAAAAAACTAATGAAAAAAAGGTACCATAGAGTTTAATATCTGTGTCGATGAACCCACCGTGCACCGATGAAAGTATGTTACCTATGACAAACCTAACGAGAGCTGTGTTCAATAAAGTATAGTTCTTAATACCGACGCTTTACAATTGTCAATGATCGCATATCGAGCGGCTACAGTCTATAAAAACTAAGTAGTAAAAAATATGATGATTATTACCATGATGAATGAGTCAGTTGGTTCCGCTGACGAACTCAAAGGTGAGCAAGGTAGAAAGGAGATAGGCAATGAACGCGATTCAGATTCAAGGAAACAGTATAATTTCAAAATATTAAATGGTGGTTACTATTCCGTTACTGCTGCGATAATATTCGTCGAGTTTGATTTCGTGGTCTTTGCAAGGTGTGAGAGCAGACCGTACAGACAGACGTAATGTAAATTACGTAGTTGATGCTGTAGGTAGACACTCTCGATAAATTCGCGGTGTCGCGCCTCACTCTCAGTTGTGGTTTAATTATACGACCAGTGTCTTTAATGATGACATGTTATCATTAATGGTTCATTAACAGAATATTAATGAATTGGACACGTAACAATCAGTACCAGTGCGTTAATTAAATACAAAAATTACGAGCTTCGGCGCTGCAGTGTCGCGTTCTGCATGAAGTTGGCACTTTCTACAGACGCAGACAGAACTCTCGGTTTACAAAGGGCCTAAGGAATAAGTAATAACAGCCAAAAGCTTCTCACGTGAGCAATATTTCGTCAATAGCTAGAGACGATATTAAACGCTCCTCATTATCTGCGGAGTCTAATATAAACGAATATGACATTGAACAAGTCTAGGTCGCCGTCGCGAATATGACAATTGACGAAAGCTGGACATGAGACGACCTTTACACCGGCGAGGTCGACCGAAAATAGACCCAAGTACACACTACTTACATCTCAATGAAGATTTATTGGGATCTCGCTTTAGCACTTTTACCTCGAACTTCTGAAACCGCGAAAAAGAAACGGCAATTTTATCCGAGTGCCAGTAGTTACATCACTGCCTGCAATGCGTACTGAAGTAATGCTGTCGTGAAGCTTCAGCTTTATGTGGCAACCTTTAGGCAATGTTTCTGAGATTCTTGCGCACACGGCATACTTTACTTTTATATGTGCCTATTTCCATAATGTTTGGAACTGTGGAAATGCTACAGGACCTACAAATATTTCTTACGAAGAGCTTTTCTGAGTTGAAATTCTATTTCTCACAAATGCGACGTACAACTAGATGATAGCCTACATCAGGAATGCCTCAGGGGTGATATCCGAGGTACAGAATTTATCGTACTCGTCGATTTTCGCATTTATGCGTCAGAATGTTGATGGGAGTACAATGGGGCGGCTGATATCCACAAATTAAAATTCCCGTCGTACCTCTGCGGTGGACGGTAGAACAAAGAATGCACGTTGTGTTTTTAACGCACATTTGCCCACAAATGCCACCCATTTCCGCTTCATCTATTATTTAGCCTGGCCCGATATATATTTGCTCCCGTGTATTTCTCAAGTCTTGTGTTTTTTTCTTTTACGATCGAAAAAATATTGCAATACTCACTTCAGTTTACCAGATTTTTAAGCGACTTTGAAGTCTGGCACGTGAAATCAGTTGAATGCTCCTGTCATTTATTCTCGGAATACCCGATATAATCGAATATAATCGATGTTCATAAACCGTTGCATAACGTTTCCAAAATATGATTGCTTAAACAGAACATGTCGCTGCATCCATTGTGCGAGCATTACAAGCCAAAATATTATGTTACCGAGAAAAGTGGTCACGTAACCAGTGCCATTATTTCCCCCAGCCTTTTTCTCGCAACCCAAAAGATCAAACATTCATTGAATAACGAGAAGTGAAAAAACAAGGTAGGTAAGTACTACCTACATGTTCTTAGAACGGGATGGTTGGTCCTCAGCCTGTCAATCGGTTCAAGACCATCGCGTTATGAGACAAAGGCAAAGGCAACAGGGAAACTGAATGAGCCGTCAGAAATATGCTGACGGCAAAAATATTAGGTTTCAATATACACTCACATAATATTAAGTGTATTGGTATTTATTCAAATAGATTTACGGAAAACATTACATTTGTGTTGCTAAACATCCTTATTTTAGTTACGTTTGTCCATTTTTGTTAATTAAGACCGTTTTGGAAAAACTATCTTTTAGAGATACTGGCTATTGAAATTCACCGAATACAAATGAGTATTAAATTCTGGTATGGTGTAGTGTAGTTCTTAGTTGTAATACTTTTAAAATAATAAAACCCCAGACAAGCCATTATGGTTTATAGTGTTACGGTCCATGCGGTAATATTGACAAAATCAATTTGATTCGTCTGGCATAAGTGTTGAGGATGAAATGCTTTTTAGGAAGGATTTTACGAGTGATTTAAGGCTATATTCATGGGAAAAGCGTGATACTATCCCTACGAGACGCGGTTCTATTTGTTGCAGTTTAGTTCCTACAAGACCACACCATTCCTGAAACATTGGAAATTTGGCAATGCCTGTCTAGGCTTAGTGCGAGTTTTTTTCCGTACCTATTCGATCGTATTAACTCAAAAAAAGTTTTCCGTTATTGTCACCAGACGGCGCTAATTCAATTCCAATATAAATTGACGTTTACTAACGCAATCGATAACGTTAAAAACTGGCACTAAGGCCACTGATTGATTTGTTTAAATCTTGATCGTAAGCAATGTAGGTAACTCTCATTGTGTCTCATTTGAAGCGTGTGATAAACTTGTTAGCAGGTTTTTAAACTTCAACTGATTCATTAAGCTTAACAGAACTTTCGTGTAGTGCATCCTAGTTGAATGGAAGACACTTTCGATTATGCTGAATGCTGTGTCTATCGCATCATATTGTATACTTAGCTTGTATGTATAATATTGCTTTTATTATTAAGATAAAGAGTGTAACAATTGTAGATGCCAATCAATAAATAAATGATGTAGAAATTACCTACCAAGAATCAGAACCGACTAGTTAAAAGTAACAGGCTAGAAAGTGATGCGGGAGGCCCAAGACGTGTAATGGAGACCTACAGGCACCATTAGGTGAAAACGGGAGAAAGAAGAAGGCAAGAGAACATATTCACTTCTTGCCAGTTTAGCTTAAACTGTATACATCTAACCAACACCTAACCTACATTCTGCCAGCCCAATCCCATCACCCTAAGCCTAGAAAGCGACAGTGATTACTTGCGCAAGCGCCGAATCGCAAGAGCCGGTCATTGACCGGCGGCGCGGGCGAAAGTGCCGTACCTAAGCATAGCGGGTAATTAGAACCTATGTGGCCGACATCCGATGAGCATTGAGCACTAGATGACAGGGGAACTTGATGGAGCGTAGAAAGCAGACAGCATTGTTCGTGGGTGATTAAGAAATCCACTTCGAGTATTAGGTACCTAATGGGATTGAGTAGCAAAAAATGGTAGGACGTTCGTGATTGTTGTGAAAATACCATTGGAGTCAGTCAACATAAGAATACAATGTGTGAACACACAAGAATACATGGATTTAAGATCTGATTGGACTGCTTTCCCGCACAATTGAAATAATGAAGTAAGTAACTAAGTTCTGAAGAACTTGGTAGACATGTCGAAGCCAATTAGCTTAATTATCCGTTTAATTGGTAGCCTAGCCTTTTCATTTAAAGGTGCCGATTTTTCAGCGATCTAATAGAAGTGACATCTTGTGTTAAATATTGTTCAATGTCACTTAAGTCGCTGATTAAACGGCGCAGTTCAATGAAAAGGCTAGGCTTTTAATGAAACGGCTGATTAAGCAGGCTGCGACAGACACACAGAATGCGAAAGGGGCCGAGTGTTGTATCTTGTGACTTTTAGTATTGGAAATTGTCCAGATATGAGTCCCATAACCAGCAATGAGGGTTTCTACTGGGCAATTTGATGCAGAGGACATCGTAAAGAAGCCGGCATGTCTTAGAACAAAAACTTAACCAAAATGGGACCAGGGGGTCTACTCTATAAGCCCGAAGTCCGTAGTTTCGGCCTTAGTATCGGGCGTTTTCTACTCCGTATCACCTACGAACTTACGATTAGTCCCGAACCCGATCTAAGAACAACTGTCTAATCGTGTTGTTATTCATTCTTAGTTCGAAACCAATCGTAAGTCCGACACTAAGGCCGAAACTACTGACTTCGGGCTTAGAGAGTAGACCCCCAGGTTTGTGTGTTACGGCCTGCTCTCTTTCCCATACTTATGGCATGCGTCCCAGGAGTTAGGAAACAGTAATATTTACGAAGGCTGGTTATGTTATGCAGAGAGGAGATAACCCATAAAAATATTGTTTAACGCGCAATTGACGGTCACAGATTGTCCTCCGCCACTGCGCAAATTGATCCGTCAAAAGTAACACGCGTCTGTCAGCTGATTATCATGAGAGAATTAATAGGTCAATGCGGTTATGTACAACAAGCTAATAGGCTGACAATGGAAATCATTACATGACCACCATTTACCTTAACATTAAGTACTTGAATATAATGCACTAGGGGGAACCTCACTTTTGTAAAATTAGAACATGCTTTTATTAATATTCCAGCTATAAAAACTGATTCCTTATTTATTTTTGTAAGTGACACTGAAAAAAAAATATTTTTAAAGTCAGTAGAGAGAATAATAGTAGTAGAAGTACCGACCTAAAGTAAGAGTAGAATTGTTTATTATTTTAAAATTCATAGTTTAAAGTAGTATTGTAGATTTTTTTTATTTTTTATTAATACTAATCTGCATTATAAGGTCAAGACAAGATTCAACACATAAAAATAAAATATGTTATTGTACCTTATCATGATATCTGATAAGTAATTTAAATTCTAAATCAGTTTGACATTTTGATGTTATCTTAAACAATCTTAACAACTGATCAAAGCATGTGCAAAATTCAAAACAGGATAACAGTGAAAAATAAAACAGGTAAGTCAGCTTGTCAGAATTACAAACAATGTACGTTATTAAAAGGATATAAGAGGCAGTTATAATAAATAGAAAGGTTAGAATTCTGTCAAAAAGTAAAATATGAATAAAGTAGGAAACTCAGTGCACTTCATTAAAATGGGTAATCAAATAAATTAACAGCCAGATGTTTTTAAATATGCTAATGATGGAAATTTTAAAGGAAACAATGATTAATTAATTTCAGATTATGCTGCTCAATTAAGTTATTGCTAAACGTGCTTAATGAATTGTAAAGCCCCACCTTAGTAATTATTTTACTTCATCAGATTTCTATTCTCTCTGCCGTCTACCAATCATAATTAAATACCTAGTACTTAAGTGTTTGTCTTGTTTTCTATTGTGATTCGTAAACGAAACATCAGCTATAGTTAAAATTGGTAAGAAACACTTTCCTCAATAGGGATTGTAATATTGTCAGAAACCAGGAAAAGTTGTTCATATTGAAACTACACTCCAACAAAAAAGTGATTCCACATGTAAAAACAACAGCATGTCAGAAGTACTTTACCACTTGAACTAGCAAGCCTGAACGCTGTGCAAAAAAGATGCTGCCAATATACAGGATTGTTACCTTGGACATGCAGTTGACTTTTCCAGCTAGTCTACTAATGATATAAAGGACGACTAGAAGAGTTAGCACCTATTACGTGAATCTATTAATAACCCTATTATAATATTACTGAGAATTGCTGCTTGCCACTGCACGGAATTACTAACTATGGGAGAGCAATACTCAACTACTCATTAAAATACCTTACACTCACTCAGGAGGAGCTGGTCTTTCTGTATAAAAAAAATGGAATAAGTTCCTACTTATTCAATTTAATATGGGATGACATTACTTATGATTTTGTGCATTTATCACAAAATCTTTCATTTCTGACTTGTGAATACCTCACCGATTTCCATATTTTGGTATGAAATAGGTAGCATTGTATTGGAGAAAATCTCTCGGAGATGTGTAAAACTGAAATGAATGTTAACAGTGCCTACTACTGGTTTGAAAGACAAAGTGGGAATCCGAATAATGAAATTGAGCAAGTTTAGGTTGGTCCAGCATTTGGACAGACATAGTGCATATAGTACCTAATTAAATAGATGTTTTGTTTTTTTTTTAATGAGTCATTAATGGTAATTACTCACCATGAAATATTCTAAAATAAATAATTAGAATCTAACTAGGTAATTTAGTAAGACAAAACTTTTAATTTCATCTGACCCAGCACTGCACATTTTGTTAATACCTAATTATGTTAGAACCTCTTTTTTAACAAATTGTAAAAAAATGGGAACCATTTATGATTGATATTGGCTTGTAATAAGTAAGTTATTAAAACATAAAGTCCATAAATTAATGTTGTTGAGATAAATTAGAATCAGATATTTTATAAACAAAGGTGACTGGTTGATCTAGTCCATTTATTGTAAATTTATGATTGCATAAGCCCCATTAAATAATATATATTATTTTGGGTCATTCCTTATCCTTATCTTTATAGTAATTTTATTTATCGTAATCATAAACTAGACCAAACTCAAGTATGATTTTCACTACAGTGAAAACATTTTTGAAATTCAATGCAAAACGACGGTGTCATAACTTCAACGGCAAAATACAAGAAACCGACTCTACCCAAGATGTGTAGTCGATGTAAACCAAAAATTGTTTATTTATTTAACACTTTAAAAGACATAACACAAAAACATAACAAAAAAAATGACGGAACAAAAATGTATTTTAAAAAGCTCCGAAAATGACTCTATGAAAAGTAATAAAGTTCTAAGATATTTGTATTGTCTATCCTACAACACATCACAGCTCAACATTTAACGGCGTCACATTTCAAGACATTAACTTTCACTGGCAGGTAGTACTAGGCACTAGTGAGAGGCGAGTACCAGACTATATAATTATATGAAAAAGCTTTCTTCTTACTTTCATTGATTGAATTACTATCATCTTCTGTAGACAGCATGTTTAAAAACCATAGTTTTAGTTTCTTATCTCACATTCACAAAAATAAAATGGGATAAGAATCCTTGGAAGATCCCGAGATTTCCATAATCCAATCATAATAAATGGTGTAAATTGTCATAAAACAGTACTGATTATAAGTGGAATCAAAAGGATAACAATACGAAACAAACCGGTTATGAAGTTTAAGATTTCTTTTAAATAAAAATATATAAAATGTCAGAGTCAACCACTGAACTGTGCGGCCATCTTGCACCAGTTGACTGGTTTTAAATAACATAGGAATCAAATACAATTTTGACACAATAACTAGGCAGTTGGAACCCAGTTCAGGTGTTATTTTAAACAAGCAGCCAGCCCATTATTATACACAGTCAAAACAGTGATAAGGTTTTAGATTTTAGGCAGCAAATAATCATAGGCCCAAGTATGATTATTTGCTGCCGAAAATCTGCCACACCAACCGCCAAGACAAATATAAAAACATTAATTTTAAATATCAAGTCACCATTACTCTCTGCCAAACCTTGTAAGGACAGTTGCACATATGCAGGCAATTAATTAACTCTTTCTCCAATGAAACATCTGTGCATTTCTTAACAATAAGTGCCTCTATGAAGATTCAATGCGCTTGCTTTTGCAGACACTTGTTCATATTGTAGGTAAATTGTGTTTAGAGTAAGTAAGTTTTATAGCAGTTTACCTTCAAGACTATTGTTGCTTTAGTAAAGTTATATTATTATATTATATAATACTATATTTTAAATTAAATATTTATTAGAATGGTTTGTTCAAATATTATACTTTTTTCTTATTTTTTTTTATTGAGAAACGGGCTTGCTCTTGACCTCGATCACGCTTGATGGAAAGCAATAGATGAGGTCTATGATGAAGCGTGTGTACCCAGAAGATGCCTTTTTGGTTAATTAATGAGTCACACAGCAACAATAATAACTTACAATATGTGCATGTTTATTATGAGAATAAAGTTATCTTTTAATCAAGATAACATACCAATTGTTTGTGTGAATGTTTAATCCTAATAAATCCTTGTATTACTGTAAACATACAGTTGGCTTTCAAGTTAAAATGCAACAATTTAATTAAAAGATAAAACAAGGTTTAATCAGATAAGCAGAGAATTAATATTCATCCTATCTGCACAACTGAACAATAAAATTACTTTCCAGAATGTCCATTACAACTAAAATCCTAATAAATAGTAAAATTTAATGACTGATTCACTGATAATCATGATTGTGTCATCAGTAGAAAGTTTTTATGTTGCTGTAGAAGTAATGCATGATCCAACAGTTGTCATCATTTAGCTCAATGTTGATACATCTTAAATAACAAACCTCGTCTTCTTAAATAATAAAATATTGAACTACGTCTTATTTGTTTAACATGAGCTAACCTTGTGAATCAGCTGACGACGGTCTTTGTCTCGACTGCCCTAAATATATCCACTTAAACGCGCTAATTAGTGATAACGTATGCGCTTACCTCCTCTCGGCGTTTCAGCCACCGGCCGCAGGGGCTCTCCTCGAGGATTTCGCTCTCGTCCTCCGAATCCTCCCCACTTTCCCGAGGAGACTTTCGCTCCTTGTCGATGCTCCTGCCACCCGACATAACACCGATATACAACACCAAAACGTCGAACAAAACCACCACACAGTCGATGAATACCTCACAGACGTTTTTTTTACAAGAAAACACTTGGTATATTTTCAAAATACACTTTTTCTCGTAACCATAATATCCAAGGCTGAATCGCGAGACGTCACTATAGTTTCTTCCCAAACCATTATTCGTTACACGACACTCGCAATGAACCTTTTGCTTGAGGAATAATACAGTTGATATATTCGTCTACAGCAAACGATAACACACAGCGTCTCCACTGAGCTTATTCATGATAATTGAAATAAATTGTCCGCCGGCGTAGCTCTCGACGTATTTCTATTCGACACAAATATATAAATCCATAGTGACATTTTTACTTCTTTTTTCTGTCAACCACAGACAATATATGGAGTGGGACAGTATGAAAATGTGAAAAACTAGCAAAATGTTTTGGTTATAATAATTTATTAATTTTAAATATTTCATATTTGTTATTTTTTTAACTGTAAATGCTTAATTAAAATTATCTAAATCAAATTTCTCATGTAACGTAGTCTACTGAAGCGCCATCTGTTATTGAGCGCAGTAAGGGCTGGTTCTTAGTTCCACATGCCAACTGTTTCCAGTAGGAGTAAAATTAAAATTTAGTTTTTAAATATTATTGTTCTTAATTTTTAATAGTTGATTTTCATGATAATGGAAATAATATAATGAATTAATAAACAGGAAAAATTCCTTTTGGTTGATAAAAGAGACATCTATTGAATGTTTACAAAGCTTTGAAGTGTGACATGAAGTTCCTGGAGTATTTGTTTTAACATTTGATAGTAGATGGCGCTGCAGTGAATCGTTTTATTGTAAAACATCCACTTTTATTTTTTAACTGTCTATTGTACCGGAATTTTATTACAAAGACTACAATAGTATACTGGCTATAGACAGGCAACTCTACCTTATTTTTAATACTAGGAAGTGGTCGAACTCAGCGCCATCTAGTTTTTAGTTAAGGGAACTAATTTATATATGTAAATGTATAGGTTGGTAGGTGTATAGCTGCTGTCTGATCCTTTATGATATTAGGTAGAGAGATGAGTGTATCCGCTATATACTACAAACATACGTACTACATAAAGGAAAAAAAACCACATAATTGAATATTAAACCATTTTATTTAGAAAAACATCACACATTTTACAATAAAATTTTATGTTCGCCATTTTCGTTCCTTAAGATTAGGGTAGTGCCGATTGGCCTTTTCTTTCATTGAATTGTTAATATTCCAAAAGGTTATTTGGCCAGTGAGAACATTATTGATATCTTTGCACCAGTTGTTTACAACAACAACACACACAGCACAACACAACACGAACGTACGAACGAATTGTGACGCGGCTCAACAACATGGAGAAACGAAAGTACAACTCAACCTGCAGATGCACTAGCGAAACAACAAAAACTCTATTGCAAAAGGAAAATAAATGCGCACGAGTAATTACACTCTCACGCAGCCATTTGCAATTCAAGTGTGGCCATTCAAAAACAAACTTTTGCACGTTTAAATACCAAAATATAACTTCTTCACTATTAAAGCTCATAATAAAAACCTAATTATGTTCTAATTCATATATTCTATTATTTTTATATAAGAAGATCATGAAATTATATTATTTTTCTTGATTAATGTTATAAAGTAGGTAACTCTCAGAAAAAAAAAAAATTAACCGTAGCAACACCGCAATTTGTTTCCCTTAACTAATAACTAGATGGCGCTGTTTTCAATAAAACAATGGAATTTTAATTTTGTTCTAAGTTGCCATAGCATGTTTTATTATTTCAATGATTGTAACTCAGTAAGAGGATAAGTATGTGGAAGAATTTGTGGGAAGCTGACACCCTGTCAGCCTCCTCAGGATGGCTGAAAATAAAATTAAACAGCATGTAACATCATGATGCGAGCCACCTGATTAGGAGGACGAAGAGATTATTTATAGCCGCTTATGGACGTCTAAGACAAAATTACAAAATCACTGTTTCTACTATTTTACCTACCTACTCGTATAACGTAGGTAGGTATCTACCAACATACATTATGAAGAGAGAAAGATTAGGTGGTGGGTAGGTACCTACCTACCCACAACCTAATCTACCTAGTCTAGTTGCGGAATTGGTTCGAAAGAATTACCGCCGACCTTGAACGCAAAGAGCATTTGAAGAACACGGGTTTTAGTCATTAAGAGTCTGACACTCCTCATTTGATGATTTCCCATTCTTAAAAAGGTACCTACCTAGGTAGGTAGTAGGTAATGATTCCTAGGTACCTAGGTGACTAAGTACCTACCTGCCGGTGCAGAACTCGACCGAATCCATCATAATGCGAGGGAAATAAGCCGCTAGTGCCTGGAACCTCGTTAACCTAGGACAAAGACCGTACGCAGGGCGTAAGTAAAACCCAATGTTTTGTTTGCTTTTTGGTAGGTAGGTATTTACATTTTTTGTGAGTGCCATGAATATACATTTGTACGACGAACTGCTAGTCCATCCATTACGTTCGTGTCACTTCCAAAATTAAACCCCGGATGAAATCTGAGTTTGAAGTAAAAGTCATCATCTGCCTAGCCTTTCCCAGTCAAATCGGATTCAGCTGAATACCAGTATTTTACGTGGAGCGTCTGGCTATCTGACCTCCACAATGCAGTATCTGCAGGGTAATGTGGTACAAAATAAAGAGCTATGAATAAATACCTAAATAAAACTTATTGTAAAATTAACTACTTACCTACATAGTAGTAGGTAGGTACCTAAGTACATAGGATTTTACTTTCATGTATTGTGTCCAGCTGCTGTCAGCTATAAATCATCCATGGCAGACGAGCACATTAGTCAACAGAGCAGCAGTTAGTGACAGACTAGCGAAGTAGTGACGTTTACGACGACCGCCTGGCCGCCCATTACCGGTCGAAATAGTCACGGAATGGCCGGCAACTGATAAACCTCAGAGGACAGGGTATGTCATATGTTCCTAGTCTTTTAATTAAGTAAGTACTTACTTAGCAACAACGACAAGGAATTAAAAACACTTACAGGATTCCATCGCTTTCCCGTGTTGTTGTCCTATGTTTATTACCTTAGACTGTTCTACCCCACCGTCATTCCCCTTTTTTCTACTTTTCCAGCATTTAAACCATCAACAAAAAAAAAATGGCCTATCTTCTGCTCTGTTCTCCTGCCCATAGACATGAAAACCGATGTTTTTGTATGAAAGAAGGGAAAAGCAACAATAGTTATTTGATGCAAGGCTGCAAAGTTGTTTTTTAGCGCGAGAAGGGACTTGTATTGAACCCTGAGCGTAGCGAGGGTTTCAAAGGCACGAGACACAGAATAACTTTGCTGCCGAGCGCAACACACAACTTTTCACCTCACTACAGCCCCCGGGGACAATGTTTTTTTTTTAATTGCAAGAAAAACAGCATACAAATAAGTGTTAATTTATTTAATCAAAATAAAAGTAAAGTTGCTACAATATTGGTAATATTGAAAATTATTTTTTGTTTTTGGAACTGAGATGCTTGTGTTGTCACTTGTGTATCTAGTATTACCTAGATACTAGTTAAATTATTTGGAAAATTTGCGGAAAATTGCTCAATTTCATTGGATTCCATTGTGAATGTTGGAGACACAGATCGGTAGGCGATTGAAAACGATTTTTATCGTGCTGTCTTTGGAAGTTGAAGGTCCAAGGATCTGGGCAAGACTGTTTTAAAATTATACTTCCAATGACGCCCTTGCATATTGTTCTCTATAGAGTCCTGCATGTATCATTCTATGTAAGTATCCTTCTTCCACGGTACTGCAGGATTTCCAGCTGCCGTGACGCTTAAGCGTGGTCAGATCAGCACCCTAATCAGCCAAAAGTGTGGCTGACGTCCTCCTAAAACAATACCCAGTGTATTGCTTTGAATCCCATTTTCCTTTGAATCCCGAAGAACCTATTAATATTAGTCTCCGTGTTTGATAAGTTAACCAACAGCAATTTTTCTTAATGCTTCTCTATGTTTTTCGATATTGTTTAAACAATAAAATTTTAATAAAAACTGAAATACGAGTAAGTACTTACTTTTGTAGCAAGGAATTCGGAATCGAGTGCTTCGTTGAGAAACTGCTGAATCATTGAATGTTAGTAGTGGTGTAGGTTAATCTTAGACCGAAACGCCAATAGTTTTGAGTATAATTTTTCTATGTGTAAGTATGTCATTTTTATAGATTTCTGATTTCTACTGACAATATTTCAGAGGTTGTAGTTGTAAGGTGAAAACACATTTTCAGCTTTGGGATTTATTTTATAACATTAGCAAATAACTGTGGATCTCAATAATTCATAAACAAAATAAAACTACGTGTCTATTATCATCTTTATATATTTGCACTCCACTCATGGTCACAAGTTCACGACCCGCTTGACGACCTCGGGAAGTTTTGTGTGTCGTTGCTTTTCTGTTATTTTATATTGTATCCGATATTAATATCTCAGAATAATTAATCTTAGTCGTTATGGGGAATAACGCAATTCGGATAGAAACAACGAAACGAGGATGATGGGAAAATGAATACTTACCTAATTACAGGACTTTTTCCATAAGAAGTAAGCAATACGATTAATCATAATGTAAATGTAATATGAAAATGGCCGATGGGGCAATGGGTCCCTACCTACTACTTAATCATATATTATTATACTCTATGTTAATCATATTTAAACATTGTACCCCATCCTTGCGTGAGTAACACAATACCTACTATTGTTGTTACTGTGGCGCTAGTGTAATAGCAGGTAATAGGCACCACTTCTGAGGTTTACCTCAGAAATGACCCAAGATTGTGATGTCACGGCGGTTTTCTTCTGTTTTACGACTCAGTTGAATTTTTCATAAAACGATAATAGTTATTTATGATATTAGTGCGGTAAGTTGGTTTTTACAAACGAGTAGACGAATGTAAGCACGAGACGAAGTCGAGGGCTCACCATAGTCACGAGTTTGTAAAAACCAAATCCGCACGTGTGTCATACAACGTTTTTCGACACATTTGCGAGAAAACATTACAATAAGGGATGAAACAAACTTTTTGTCTCTAGAAATCAGTCGGAAAGTCGCAACAATCTTTGAAGTTTCTAATATGAAAATGGCGCGAATTTGCAAAGGGCGCCACATGCGCGTGGTGAAAATTAGAACCACATACTTTATTTTTTTATTTATCTTCTCTCATTTTCTCTATATTATTAAAATGAGACAAACGTATTCAGCAAAAGCGCTTCCAAGGAGGTTCGTTTATTCAGCTTATTAATTCTCGTGATTTGTAATTCTTATTAATTTTTATGGAAATTAAAAAAAAAACCGAAAAGAATACGCACGGCGCTTTACAACGGAGTTTGCGGTAAAATATGTACTTAGGTGAGAGTACCTACTTTGCCGCACGCTCCATTGTGTGGTGCATAATTTTTAACTTTCGAACAATGCGTACAGGCTTCGTAAATGCATTTTTTGAGCAAATGTGTTGAAAATGATATTTATTTTGTAAGTTGGCTAAAAATACTAACATTTTTACACATCAATCTATCTGGTCGATTTTAACTAGATGAGGCTGGTGTTTCTTAACAGGCTACTCTCAGACAAAACAACGGCACATTTTCAGCTCTTCTAAAATCCGTACCTACTGGTCATATGAGAACATGTAGGTTAACGTATGAGCCCCATCGAGGGTGTCACCCCACCGAGGGTGTCCCCACGTCTAAGCGATCTTGGAACTCTGCCGGTAGAGTTACTCATGCCGGAAAGGTCCAAGTGAGAGACCAGACAAAGAAACACGAGAGGAGCACACCGTTCGGAGACTTGAGCAGTGTTTAGGTCTTCGGACGGTGTGCATTTCGGAAGAAAACTTGCTCACTGCTTTCTGGTACGCGTCTGCTCATGAGGCCAGTGAGCAAGCGGAGAGAGAGGGGACTCTGTGAAAGGGCAAAGGAAATAGGGACCGCACCCTTAAAAGGAAAGGAACGCGATGAATAAGTCAAACGGAAAGGCATTAGGTACTCCAGGGCGGTACCAGCTGCTCAGCAGCTGGAGAATCCGTCAAGCCCCTCGCATTCTGGGGAGGGAAACCTTTGTCTTCCGCTTGCCAGTGGCAACAAGAGCCGAGGAGGCTCTCGATCAGCGTCCTTTAAAGACCTGATACGGTACAGCGTATATATAAAACGCCTGACAAGGTGTCGGTCGGGCGAGGCGCAGGCTTAGGCTTACGTTAACGTCTGAGGGAGGTGGGCTTTTGAGGGCAGCACCACACAGGTTTGAATGGACCTGTCCAGAAGTTATGCTTCTTTGATCCCAAATTCCCATTCCATCTGAAAAAAACATACTAATTGATAGTGTAGAAACATCATCATCATAAAAAGCTAATGGAGTCGGCTCAGTAATCTCTTGATCAATGATTCCATAAAAAAAACTGTTTTTTCGATAACCTACTAACTTCACGACCTTTCAGATCATTTAATTTGAAGTTAGACAACACAAATTGAGAATAAACTCTACGTAACGTGTAAGGGCTTGAACAGATGATTGACGATTTATACGAGTACAACTATTTTTTTAAACCTCTATTATAAAGAGGGGAGTTTTAAGTTTGACGTGTATATCTGTGTGCCTGTCTGTGGCATCGTAGCGCCTATTATAAACGGCTGAACGGATTTTGGTTTTGTTTTTTTTTTGTTTGAAAGGTAGCGAGGAGTAGGAGCGTAGGAGTGTTCTACCTATGATTCAAATAAATCGATACAACCGTTTGAAGATCATCAGTTCTTTTATGATGTATGCAACTTTTATAGGTTTGATCGATTCGAAATTTGGTATTCTGTTACTTTAATGATATTGTTATTTATAAAATGGTAACCTTGACCTGATACCGCAGCGTGACTTGAGGTCTGCAGAATATCCAAATCCTGTCTTAGTTTCAGTAGACGTTTCGTGCTAAGGCTCATTTAAGTGTTCTCAAGGACTAATGACTAAGCTATAAATAGATTGTGATCAGGGTCTGATGATGAAGTAGACACCACCGACAAAAAAAAATCGAATATTATAATATTTTGGTCTAAGCGTCATCGCATCGGGAGATTATGTGTATTATTTATTAGCGGCACCCTGACGAGATGACGCTTGGACCAATTTGTAATTTTTAGAGTTTCTTGTGTCGGTATTTTTTAGGCACGCTTTTGACCACAATCTCACCTGGAAAACTGATGAAGTGTTCGACGATGGAGCACTTCACCTAAAAGTCATCCTTGACTTCAAGACTCCAGTTTCAGCTCATAAATAATTTTCTTTCTTTCTTTCTTTTTTCTCAGGCAGCACATACTCCGACAAGGAACTCCACACCTTAGCCGTACGCACAAACTAAGTAATCCCGAAACTTTCTGTGCGTCTCTATGGGTGGGATCATTTCAGATGAGAAAAGGTTCATAAGTTCCATGAAAGTCGTCTTCACGGTTCTGAAAATGAAAACAAACATTAGCAGTTTTGCCTTGTCTTCGCCTTACAGTCATCAATTTACTAAGTACGATCGCTTCTCGTCTCAAAGAAGCGACGTTCGAAGAGGGATAAAAAGCTTGGTAGGTTACTACTGTTAGCGAGTGGCTGTGTCTTTTTACCGAGGCATGAGCTTTCTCGTGTAGCAACCTAGCTGTTGACGAGCGGAAAAAGAATAATGAAATATATCGGTGCTTTGGAATAAAACTGTTGCAATTCAAAGCGGGTATGTTTTTCAGGAGAGCTGATTGAAGTTTACTATTAAATTATTTCAAATTGTTGTAACTTTGATTTATTGTACTTTTCTAGATTTAAATTAAATAAAAACATAGATATCAAGATGGTTAAGGTGGTTTCGTCAATAAACAGGGGAAAAACTTTTGTCAAAATAAGGCGACGTAATTATAAATAGTAAACTGAAACAATGGACGGTTGCTTTCCCATCAGCGACTTCTCCCAAACAACATTGGGACGGTCGGAAACTCGATCTTCATTCGCTGCGATCGTCTGCCCGAGCCTTAACTTATCCCTTGGGGCACAAAAACTGCGTTTAATCTACCAAATGCCTGTCCCCAATTGTTTGATGTGCCAAATTGTCTTTTTGTTGGCAAACTCTCGCAAAGGTAAACTGTTGAGCGCTTACTTTCAGTTTATTCTGTAATATTGGTTCAGTGAACAAATCCAAATAATTGTTGAGACAATAGAAATAAAAGATATTTACAGGTTTTGGATTTTAGACATATTTATTTAATTAATAACTAAAATTAACAAAACTTCTCGACCCTAACCGCTCGAAAATATAGTTAGGTACAGCTACTATATTTACTAGTTGCTTTACTTTTTCCACCATTTTTAGATTGATGCACTTCACTTCACTACTAACTACATCAGTACATCGTTTGGAACACAAAGATCTGTAAACAAGGTATTTTGAAGAGAGTTATAAGCCTTCATACACATTGCAAACTTTTCCTGAAAAAAAAAAATAATAATTGCCTATTTTATTTAAGAAAGAAGTTGAATTAAAATGTGGCTAATTCAAACTCTAGAAACATCCCAAGGCCATAACAGTCAAGTCACGCTTTTACCACAACATCAATAATTCAACTATTTATCCGCTTGATATTATTAGGTACCTGTACAATCCAATCATTATTCAAATCAGCTCGAATCAGTATTCATGTTGCAGATCTATATTTGATCACTGGATCATACTGCAAGCTATCTCGCGGTAATAATACAAACATACCTACCTCTGAAAATACACATAGGATAGAATTTTTTCAGATACTAGCTTCTGCCCGCGACTTCGTCCGCGGAAAATTTCTTGTTGATGACTTGCTAGACAAAAGTTATGATAGCTCGGTTAATATACATGATATAAAAATAATTTATAGCCTATAGCACTCAGGAATAATGTAGCTTTCTACCAGTGATAAAATTTTTAGAATTGGATCATTAGTTCCAGAGATTACCCCCTACATACAAACTTACAAATTTTACCTCTTTATAATATTAGTATAGAAGTATAGAAAAGCAGTGTCAGTATAGGCTCGTAATAAGATCGTATCTTGACGACCAAAAGTTAAGTATCAGTCTACCATGTTATATTATGTTGTCAATTCTAAGACCAAATTGCGCCAAAAACCTAACTAGCAGTTAGGTTCTAACACAAAGTTAAATGTTTCATACATAATGCACCCCCGGGTTAACAAGTAACTCGAAGTTAAAGAGATAACTGTGGTTTTCCAAGCGGGATTTGTTACGAAAGTTACAATTACTTCTCTATTTCCATCCATAACACAACAATATAAATTTCCACGCAATTTAATACAACTTTCTGCTCATGACAGCCCTTCAAACCGTAAACCTATAAATATACAAAAAGGAGCGAAAATAAAACAGTCTGCCTCAAAGTGTTCGTGACACTCCATCGCTTTCCATCCATTTCCTGGTGGCATGCAAACATCAATACAAATCAATATGGCTCGTGGCTAACTATGTCACGGTCTAATTTCATCCCCCATCCCATTTTGTGGGAGAAAAGTCCAAGTTCACGCCTATTTTTTCCTTCCGATTAAACTGGATGCGGCGCTGGAGGCAATTTAACTTTGGTGAACGTATTTTAATGTTTACCGGGTGCCAGGCTCTTGGCTGGCGGGGTTTACGGGGTGCACGGGGTTCACGGGGCTCGCGGGGCTCAAGGACCTGTTGTGACCGAATTCGGGATTTTTACGAGAATTAAATTGGTGTGATATGTTTTCGTATGAAATTTAGATGACTTCCAAACTTTGTTGACGTTAGAAGTTAGGGTGTTATAAAGTTTCGCATATTTGATTACGGGAGAGCGAGTAGGTGTGGCTCTGCGCCTATTTATAGACTTTCGTTACTTTGGTTTGCATATTTTTGCGCGGCCGTGTGATATTATGAGTTTTCTTGACGACTTTGATCTAAAAGTTACGGTGAACGAAAACAGTACTTAATTTAAGAATAATTAAACCGACTTCAAAACTGTTTACTTAAAAGAGAGAAACAAAAGTTTTATCTTTCAAAAAATATAAAGTAAATATGCCAACTATTTTTTTGAGGTCGATGCCAACCTAACTGCGGTACAATATTACATACATACGAGTCGAATTGATTATTATAACCTCCTTTTTTAAAAGTCGGTTAAAGAAGCAGGAGTGTGTATCGTAGCAGGTGACGTTATTTAGTTTATGCCCATAGCCATGGGATGTTAATAATAAAAATAGACATATTAGGTACCTACTTCAAGATGTTCATAAGGTAATCATCATCATCATCATATTAGCCGAAAAACGTCCACTGCTGGACATAGGCCTTCCCCAAGTAGCATCACAATAACTGGCCCCGTGCGTCTCGCATCCATCGGCTGCCCGCGACCCTCACCAGGTCATCGGTCCACCTTGTGGGAGGCCTTCCAACGCTGCTTCATAAGATAATAACAATTCTTATTAGTAGTAAGTCTCATTGGAAACTTCCTCTGATCTTGGAATAGACTCCTGTTGTAGGTAACCATCGTAAGAATGTAGCAACGTGTCAAGTAAGTAGCTACACAAGGCGGAAGGCGTATTTATCTCAACACAGGAAGTTCAATTATCTTGGGACAATAATAATACATTTATTCTTAATAAACGGTAATTCTTGGTTGTTATTTTATTGCCCGTTCTAAAAGCTCTGTTCTGGAAACTTCCTATATCATCTATACTAATAATCTACAACATAACAAAAGTGTTTGTTTATTTGTATGTTTGTAACTGCATCTCTGGAACTGCCGGAGTCGTACTTAGAAAATTATTTTTTGTAAAAGATAGCCACATTCACGACGAAGGCCTCGCGTTCGGAAGGAACGCGAAAAAACGGGATTTGCTCGTACGAAGTCGCAAGCAAAAGCTAGTTTTTTTTAATAATATATTGAGGTTAAAATGTAACTTTGTTTATAATGGTAAGGACAGCTTAGGTACTACTAGCTGACTATAGTCTCCAAGGCTATATTGCTCGGCTTCTTATTTCGGAAAAAAATGTGCAGTTCCATTGGAAAGGGCTAGTTTACTTATAGGTAGGTAACTACCCTACTAACCCGGCCAATATAATTAATAAAATAATACCAATTTAGATAGTTTTCATCAAATTCCGTTCACCCGTTACGACGTGAAGAAGTAACGAAGATACAGACATACAGACTTACTTTCGCATTTATAATGTTACCATGGATATGGACTTTTACGAGTCAGTACTCTCTCCTTCTAGTTTATCCAGGCTTCTGCTGTTTTGGGCCAGTCCTTCTAACGCTAAACGATCGCTTCCTATCATCCTGTCGGACAGGCCACGTGAGAGAAGTCGCTGAAAGAAAGCTAGTTTATCTAAACGTAATAAACAGTGGTTCTGTGTAAAGCTGTGATCAATGTCTGATCTCTCCGGCAGTTCTTATAAAGCTGGTGCAGACAGCGATTTGTGCCGCGCCCGCCACTTACAGCCGCGCGCAAATACATCAGCCAATAGTTCTATGTAAGTGGAGACTTCTTTTACGCGAGTTTTTTTTATTGAACATGGCGCTTTATCGTAACGATTGGGATTTGTGTCGCTAGTTTTTGCTGCCATCAAGATAAGGACCGGGTTATGTATTGGTTATAATACCTACTTCCTTTTTTTAGCGAAGCTGAGCGAGGTGCTCTTTGAGGAAATTCTCGAATAATTCGAGATAATTTTAATCCATCTCGCCACCAATTCAAGTATCGAGTTATGCAAAATTTTTTGGTAAGTGTCAATTTCATTAAAAAGGCCTCGAAAAAATGTTCATGTATGACAAACATACAGGTTGCTATTTCGATTGATAAAATAAATTATCTTGAATTCTGAATTGAAATATATTTGTATTAGGCTATCGAGTAATATTGTGCACTGGCAGTTTTCTTTTCTTGTACAAGTCTACCTCTTACGTGAGGATTTGTAATTGGCTTTCTGGTGTCTATGGTTTCCTTTTTTTGTTTTTATTATCTGTAAGTCCTCCATGTACTAAAAGTACTACATAAATAAATAAAAAAATTATGAGGCTAAACAGTGTACCAATTGTAGATTTATAAATAAGTAAATAAAGCTTAGTTTGAAAGTTCGTTAAGTCTACTAAAGAAATAGCTAATGAAGCTACGACGATGCACGTGCTACGTCTGCTACGCGCGCTACGCGGTCGTAGCACACGGCTATGAAACCGCTACGCGATGAAGAAATAAATATTTGATGTTTAGGCTAGCCTCATGCATACAAGTTGCTCGACTGATTAAATAAAAAAAAATACAACCGAATTGAGAACCACCTACTTTTTTAAGTCGGTTAAAAATCGATTGATGTGGTTTATCGGTTGAAAACCGATTGATGCGATCGTAAAAAAGAAGTGAAATTCGTAAAAGTATAGTGCATCCTTTTACCTTTGTACAAAGATTACTATCACCTAAAATCTGTCCATATAGTAATTGTACGCGATCATTCTATTCGAGACACCATTTTTTGATACTTCTCGTTCAACAAGTCACTTAGGTACATCGCATGTGAGGGTATTTATCTCCTAGTAGCGCAGTGCGCCGCGCGCCGGCGCCGGCTGCACTCGCTTTGTAACGCGTGTTACGTGCGACACCTTACGGTACTACATTCAACAGATTTTAGATTTGATATTATGTGCGTGTACGCCGTATGTCATTTCATACAAACTTTCAAGTCCTTATTCTTCAAAATTAATGAACCGATTTTAACGAAAGTTTCGTTAAAATCGGTTAATTAATTTTGAAGAATTATGATTTGAAAGTTTGTATGAAAAGCCGTACCGCGTAAACGCTCTTAATAGCGGCACATTTTTTCGATTAATATCAAATCTAAAAGCTTACTTGTAAATGACGAGTAGATTTCTCAGTCTCAAAAACTTCGTAGCAATCAGCTGCGCTTTCGTAGCAGAAAATAAGTTCTTCCGAAATATCTAATTTAATTACCATTTAAAAATAAATTAAAAATTTAAACAACCCCCGAGAAAAATAATCTTAATAGTATAAAATAATATGTTTAGTTTAATATAGGTACGAATATTTTGGCCCAAATGTCGTCGCCTCGGGAGATCGCGATTTTTTTTATTTACTTACTTAGTGTTCTTTTAGTGGGTTAAAATATAAATGATTAAATAAGATGTTTTTTATTTTTTGCTTTTTATTTACTTATATTGCTACTACTACAAACGCTACGATCTACACTCTATCGATCGGACGAGTGAAAGTAGCTGATCATCTCTCACCAAATGTATTCACTCGTTTCTCTTTCCTCATCATCAGACCCTGATCACAAACACAATCTATTTATAACCTACTAGTTTTTTTCCAGTGACAGTGCACGCGCATGTCCCGTTTTTCCGTCCCCGTAGGAATATCGGGAAATCCTCTTACACACTAAGGTGTTCCCTACACTCCTTAAGGACACACACACAACACATAACATGCCAAATTTCAGCTTTCTACGACCAGTAGTTTCGGCTGTCTGTTGTCTGTCTGTCACTCAGTAAAGGAAGAATTTTATATATATTGATACATGCAGATTATTTAAATGAGCCCTAACACGAAGCGTCTGCTGTAACTAAGCGAGGAGTTGGGTATTCTGCAGACCTCAGGTCATGCTGCATCGGGGGTTAAAAAGCTGTGAGCCTTACGTCATTGTTCAACAAGATTTCTTAACGGAAAAATGACAACTCAACAAACCTTCATCACCTATTTTTACACACATAGTTGATTTAAAAAAATATCCTTGAACAACGGGTTTGAAAATCAGGGCCTAAACCACTATCAATATTACTTCCAGTGGGAAAGAGATGGAGCTATACAGGACGTATAGCTCCGTCTCTTTCCCACTGGAAGTAATATTAAAGTAATACTGCTTTAAGAGTTGGTGGTTTGGCCACAGCTCTGTTTTATTGGTGTATAATAAAGTATATTCTTTATACCTTAGTGCCAGAGACTTTCTTAGTTTCTTTAAGTAGATTATCAATTAACACATCCTACACACACAAGATACATTGCACAATATCCCTTCAACGATAATAATATTACAAATTCTCGATACTTCGGTCATGACCCTCGTCAATATTAACACAAAATAGAAAAGCACAGAAGGTCGGCTCCATACAACGAGCAAACATGCACGCACACATAGACACGCTTCACGTACAGTGAGTGCACGCGCACTCGCGACCGACATAATATTTTGTTTTAAGATCGCGGCGCTATGAGTACACTTTACCGCTCTAAAGTTTATAGCTGAAAACGGTATTTTGTAAGTTTTAATTAAGTAATTGAATGATTTCATGGTATTTTTTTTAATAATTTATTAGCATTTCCTCTAACATACTCGTAAAACAATACTGTTTTAAAAATTTGGACTCATCTATGTGTTTGTTTCTGATGAAGGCGTCACAAAGCTTTAGCCTGATAAAATGCAGGTGGCTAAATAGTTTTGATCGGTAGTATACGCGTGTGTGCGTGGGACCGTAAACTTCTGTTGTAATCCATTTTCTGATCATGACCTTCAAACCCTGAGGGTCTATGCCCAAGCCCACAGTACCATTGAGTAAAGATCGAGAATTTGTCACGGGTATGCGAGTAGAATCGTTAAATAGGGGTCTAAAACTTAAGACTAAACTCAAGTAATTTTGTATTAATAATTCGGCTATGATTATGAAATATGTATTGGAAAGACGTGCTGGGGATACTTAGTAGTAATTTTTTATATTATTATGTAAATCTGAACTTCTAAAGTTATATTAACGAGTTAAAACTGATTGATTGTTTCTTTAGGTAAAAACTGTACTGATGCGATTAAAAAAAAATGATTGTCAAAAAACCCGACCGCTAAAAACGACTAAAAAGTTCCAAACAAGTCGCTTTTCAAGCAGTCTGATGCAGTCTGTGGCCTCAGATCTGTGATTGAACTGCATCAGACTGCTTGAAAAGCGACTTGTTGTTAATTAATTCGTTATTCAATCCTACAACACAAAGCTACCCAAATATACCAACATGTTAGTTAACTTATTAGCGTGGGTCGCTCTCAGACCGTGGACGTGCAAAAACAGTCCCCTGGCAATGATTTACGAGCCGCAAGTTACATAGTTGGCGATAGTTGGCGATGTTTGGCGCTAATTCAATTGTTCGGACCCACTGTGCAACTTACACGAGTGGAGGTTTGGAACTCGAGTAAAGTTACACTTTGTTGTAATTAATTATGTTTGACCACTAAAAAGATACATGCAGAAGTCCAACATCGTAGAGTGGAAATAGGGGCGCACACTTACACGGGTATGTTAGTACCTACATAATTACACTACATACAAACATCACTCCATGAAATAGGTGGAGGTTCTCAATGCTTTTTTATTTTTTTTGTTTGTGACGCGAATCTCCTTGGCTGTTTTTTCATTGTCTTTTCGAATGCTTTTGAATGACATTCGATAATTTTGACAAGTAAAAATCTAGATTTGTTTTGGAATTGAATGTTGAAAAGTATCGTGGTCAAGTGACGTTGATTTTTTCGGAAGGAGAATTTAAAATTATTATGTAAGCTACATTGTGCACCAACTGGTATTAAGTTCAAGCAGTTTATCTACTAACTTTTGGTAAGTTTTTCTTAAATTGACTGCTATTTTTCGTGATCAGGTTTCGTTGACTTCTTGTGAAATGGTTTTTAATTAGACATTTCTTTGTCGTAGAAACCGGGTTACCGGTTTACCCCTCGGAAGTAATCCCAGATCTGACTACTAAGATCGGGATACCCAAGTACGCGGGCGAGTTCGAGAGGTTCTTGCACCAGCAGCCTCACACCCGAGAAGCGTGTGGCAGTGAGGTCCTCCGGACACTATCCCAGAGAGTGCTGCTGGAGGGACATCGTATAGCCGTCGCGAAAAGGACGACGAGAAGGTTTTTTTAGGCTAATTCGGAAGTTCATTTCTTTCCCTTAACGGTACCTATTTTGGAATAACGTCGGTCGTCTCCAGTTCGTGCGTGACAGACAAAGACTTGTGAGCGAACCAATCATTACGATTTTCTTATCTTTTAGAGAACGACCTACCAGTTTTAAACAAACGTGTTGCAACCGTATTGTTAAATCTGCTTAATTTGGTCCGAAAAAGTTTGATTAATATTTCACATAAATGTACGTAATGATTTCCGTGCGATAAATAAGGTCTATATGTTTTACAAATTTCATCACTTTCAACATTTATTTTTTATTTTATGTGCTTTTGTTTACCTACCTGTGTTTTTCTATTATGTTAATAATTTAATTTAGGCTTTTTTATTTTACAAATTTATTATACGTGTTCTGCGTAAAGATGGTGTTCTTCATTTCTCTTTTTTTTTTCTATACGCTACACTACGTGCGTACAGGGATCTTGGTAAATCAATGCAAGTTTTAAAGTTACGTATTTTGTGATATTATTATGTTTTGTCTTTGGGAGAAGGATGGCAACTATCATCTGATGGTGACTCTTTGTAATAAAAATAAATTTGGTACAAAAACAATTTCACTTCATTTTTCGCTTCTATTGACTGCTGTTGTATTCTGTAGAGAAGATTATGAATATTTGAAATTGGCTAGACCACGCAATCTATTCTCCAGGGTTGCGGAATTTGTTTTAAAGAGTCACAGCGTCTTACTGACACTCCCTTAATAAAAATAATCTAAAAAAAATACCTATCTATTCTGTCGAAGTATAACGTTTGTTAACTATTACAATAATTAAGTTTATCACTTCCATCAGCTAACTGAATCATACGTAATCTATACTAATATTTTAAATGCGAAAGTAAATATCTGTCTGTTACCTTTTCACGTCTTTACGGCTGAACAAATTTGGATGAAAATTGGCATACCTATAGATTATGATCTGTATTAGGACATAGGATTTTTTTATCCCGTGAGAATCTTCCCTTGCGCCTTCACGCGGGTGAAGCTAGTTGTATTTTATATATTACAACAACTTGTGTTCCTATTCAACTGAATTTATAACATCGTGGCCGAAAATGGCACACAATAAAATACGGTGGGCCGTAATGTGAACCGCAACTGTACCGTAGCTCATTAATGAAACAAAATAACGGGCAACTAACAAACCAAATTAATGTTAACCACTCATTAATTAGGTACAATATATTTACACAATAATTAACATCAAAATAAATTATGCGCTATGTGAAAATGATGTTTTTAAAGTGACACACAGTTAATCAATGACATGATAGGTACAACACTAATAAAGTAATTGAGATGGGAAAAGAGAAAATTGTAGTGAATAGGATCTATTTATTTAATGTAAAATTGGGTTCATAACAGTTAACAGCCAACCATAATTCAAGAAGAACCGAAACTCGCACAGATAATATTGTTAGCTTATTCATATCCATGTTGTTAACTTATGAATATTAATTATTACTAGAGTTCGAGTCCCAAATAAAGTTTTTCCTTCTTTCTAATATTATTTGAATTTTACTTATGATTTTATAGACAAAACATGTCGTTTATACGGACTACAGCAAGGCCTTCGACCGAATCGATCATAGCATCCTCATATCTAAGTTAAATGGTATGGGAATCCGCGGCGATCTACTCAGATGGTTTTCGTCTTACCTTATGAATAGGACCCAAGCAGTAGTACTTAATAATTATATATCAAGCTGGGTTCCTATTCCTAGTGGAGTCCCGCAGGGTTCATTGCTCGGCCCACTGCTTTTTATAGTCTATATCAACGACATCGACTCTTGCTTGACTTCATCCCAACTATTGTGTTTTGCTGACGATATGAAAATTTATGCCACAATATCGTCGCAGACGGATGTAACAGCACTCCAGAGTGATCTTTGTCGTCTAGAAAGCTATTGTCAAAGGAACAAGCTGGATCTCAATCCCGCCAAATGCTCGGTTATTACGTACTCTCGGAAACGCTCAATCATTGCCACATCGTATACCCTAGGTCATCAAATTTTGCCTAGATCAAATTCCATCCGTGATCTGGGGGTTCATCACGATTCCAAGCTCAGTTTTGAAGTACACGTTGATGCAATAATCACCAAGGCATCCAAATCATTGGGTTTCATAATGCGGTTATCCAAGTGCTTCTCTCAAGCCAAAACTTTAAAAATCCTATACTGTACCTTTGTTAGAAGTCATTTGGAGTATGCGTCTGAAATATGGAACCCATGTTACCACAAATATATTGACCGAATTGAGAACATCCAAAAAAGGTTTTTAAGATATTTATGTTACCACCAGAAAATACCGTATCATTCAGAGAGTTACCCTAACCTCTGCAAAAAATATCATATTTTACCCCTAGCCAACCGCCGCGAGATTTCTGACTGTGTTTTGTTGTTGAAAATCTTCAATAACCACATAAACTGCTCCGAAATTTTGTCAAAATTCTATTTCAACACCCCCAGGAGGTCTCAACGATTTAATCCACCACTACGTGTGCCATTGGCCTCAACAAATTATAGGCAGAACTCATACATTGTGCGTGCAAGCAGAAATTTAAATAAGCTTTGTAAGCAGCACGATTTAGATCCGTTCACAACTAGTGTGTCCTCAGCCAGGAAGTGCTTAAGCCGAAACTTTTTTGTGTAAGTTTCCTTGAAAATGATTGTTATACAGTGCGAGCAACATTTTACTATAAGTATTAGTTAGGTACTCAATAGCTTGGTGTGAATGTCCATAGATCTTATTTCTTATTTCTGTATTTTATAAGTGGAGACTTGTAATTGGCTGACAGTCTTATTTACTGATCTTGACCTGTTTGTTTTAGCTGTAAGTCTTCCATATTGCTTAAATAAATAAATAAAACGTGAAAAGATGCATCTTACCCTTAAGTTACATCATACAATTCAATGTGACGTTTGCTTGTTACGACATAAAACATATCGCGAGAAGACGTCACACGTCGGGCGTCTACCGTAGACGTGTGGATTATCCTTAGATGAAAATATACACATTTTTCACACAATTCGCTGCACATTTTAAAAAACGATTCGTTGATTTTTTAAATTTGGTTTAAAAAACATTAAAGAAAGCAATAAGTAGGTAGAAAGCATTTAATGGAATTTGACTCTGTTTTGGTTAGGTAAGCATTTAAGTAAAGGGAAAACAAAACAAATTAAGGAATAATCCTTGCAAATAATTATTTTTGTTGACTGAGAGCCGATGGCTGAATTTCAGATAAATATCTTGTCTTTGTGTCTATTAATAATTTTGGTTATATTTTCTTTGATACACGCTAATCAGTTAATTAAAATCATGTACTTTAAAGTAAACCATGTTTCAATAAAGTAAGAATAAATGCGTAAAATACCTTTAAAGTTTTCTTCTCGAAAAATTGTTCTCTGTCTACGGTTGTCTCACACGTTTTTCCATAGCACATCTGACATTGGCAGAATTGTCGACATCGGCATCATTGCCATAAACAAAAATAGAATAGAAGTTTTCTTCTCCTATGAATAAAGAGGTAAAATTGATTCTTCCGGTGTCTTTAGTGCTAAAGCTTCGACCTTTCCGATGAGAATAGACTTACAAGAAACACTACCTTGGCCAGCAAATAGCTTTTAATTAAAACAAACTTCTAGGTATCATCTTACCCAAGAATAGTAACAGATGTTCCGGTCCAAATTAGAGGTATTATATCCGGTACGAGACATATTAATACTAAAATAAATGTGGCTATTTGTCTTATTAAAGGCTTTTTTCCTAGGGTGTAGGCAGACAAAGATAACAAAAACCAACTAAAACTAGCGTAAGTGCCTAGTCCTATTTCTTTTCACATAGGTACACATTCATTCATACATCTGGCAGTATACCAGATTTTTTTGAAAGAAATTAAGATCTTTCAGCATCCCGGGTTATGGTCGAAGAAGACTTTCATGCAATTATATGTAGAAAAGTTACCAAAACTCACTTCAAGGATCAGCGGAGTACCTAAATATGTAATAATTTAATATAAGACTAATTTGCAATAAACGAATTCCGCTTCTGAGTGCAGTCGTCAGTGGGTTTGTGAGAGTTACATTATTTCTTGTTAATTACGCAGTCCGCATGTGGAGTGTTTTCCTTTTGGAATTTCAAGTTGATGCAGAAGTGTCGTGTCATTTGAAAATGTCTGGCTTTTTTCCAGTCTCAAATATTTTATGCGTGACGTTAAGGCGGCATCTGGTGCTACAGTTGGAGGTTCAATAATTTACAATAGCTGAATAGTGAATTATATTTTCTTTCGGAAAACCTTATTGAGATTTCGATATCTCCCAATATTCATGATTGGACTGTAAATACATTTTTAGTGTTTAGTAGCAAAAACAGCTGGCAAAAATCTCTTACGGGGAACTTTTGAACGTCATTTGCACGCACCCTAGCTACACCGGGTGTGACACCCCTACAGACATCTACCCCGGTGTACATCACCCACCAAGGCACACAAGACATTCAATTAATCGCAGCCGCTCGTCTTTTATAACCTTTCTAACAAACAAGTGCTTCAGTTCTCGTACGCCTGCAGTCTTTTGCACGCACTGGGCACAATAAACGCGGAGGGTTTTGATGAGCTCTTAAAATTAATTGATTGATAGAGAGAGCCGTCGGCGTCGCTGAATTGTAGGTTTCACGTCGGCACGCTTCTTTAAATAAGAAAAGGACACCATAGTTTATTGTAGGTGCAAAAAGAATAGTTACCTAACTCTTTCTCACATTAATCTTTCAATATTTAGCTTTGTTTTTAATTTGTCCGCCACTGTACTGGCGGTCAAATTAAAAATAAGACTGGCAATCGATTAGCTTGCAACTCCTGTAAATTGATTTAAGAATATTAGGGTTTTTGATTGTGTAATGCATACTAAGAAATTGTGTGTCGTAAAATGCATAAAGAAATTCTTACTATTGAATTATAATAATTCATTAAGACGATGACACTATATTATTTTAAGTTTTGACTACAGGTAGATAGATATGTCATATTTCAAAAGATGATAGTTTGATAGCTAAAAGACGCCGCTTAATAAAAAGTCGCGTGAGACCAGCCTAGTGCGTACTTGTTTGCGCCGTACACAAAGTGTCTGTGTTAGTACGGCCGCAAATCCTATTTCCTGCTATCGCGCCGACCTCACAGAGGGAGGGGAGGCTGGGATCGTAGGCCGGAACACTCTCTGTCACTTGTGAGCTGGGAAAGGTATTATATTGCTGAATAAAAAATATCATCGGAGTTAAAAGTGTGTGTGTAATAAGACCCAGGGAGACGGACTTCCTGCCAGGGTTGCGGAATTTATTTGAAAGAGTCCGCGGCCCTGGAACGCATGAGGAGGAACACGGATGGGTTTTAGTCAGTAAGAGTCTGACACTGCCTTCCACTCCTCCGAGAGCGAAAGGAGTCATTTGATGATTTCCCATCCTTAAAAACGGGGGACGTACTTTCGTGATAAAACTGGTCTTTGTCTTAATTAACGTATTTTTTTACCTGTGTGCTACTTTTTACATAAATCCTTTCCCCCGTTTGGGCTTCCGGCTTTCATAAGAATTTCATAATTATATTTGAAAAGATTATTCATTTATACAGTCATCTTGGTATCAAAGTAAAATAAGACTGCAGAAAATTGTATTATAGTCAGTCGAATTGAAAACTTCCTCCTTTTTTTGAAGTCTGTTAAAAATACCCGAAAACTGGCTCTTGCCCCACCGCTTTTCGGCGCTTAATGAAGTGCTAAAAAGTGCGCTGACCAGCCCCACCTATATACCAGGGTGGTCATCCCAGGCAGTCCCCACTGGTCGCTGGGCAACCCGCACGAAAGCCAACCGCGGTGTAAGAAAAAAAACGGATTTCGTGCTGTTGCTCACAATAATAAAATGTTGCTAAATATGGTGTAAGTACATGTATAATTTATGTTTTCGAGTAAGCATGGTAAAAATCGTTCTAGATACACTTGAACAGTTTTCATTACAGTTTCTCGATTTCAGCTCTACTCAGCCTCGCCTGCAATGACTTTACCTACTTGCATCAAAATATACTATTTTCACAAGCATTTTATCGTGCGCTGTCCCGCACCTCAACAGAAATGCCACCATATTTCTTTTTAAATCAAAGACATCGAAGGTGGACAGTCTCCAGTGGAGCCGGACGGGGAGGGGGGGCATAGAAAATATTCTATTTCCCGTCTCGTTGATATGCAGGTGCACTGGGATGTCAGCCTTTGTTGACAGTAGTCTTTTGAAGTTAAACCAGCCTTTCAGGGGACATTTGTGAGTTTGTTTCTCTTTAAAATGAATTTAACTTATTTGTTACAAAATGGTATTTTCTTAAAATGTTGGTAAAAGACCACGTAATTTTTTTTCAAACAATAATACCTCCTTCGAACTTCGCACTCATTAAAAGATCCTCTGAAATATAGGTTTTTATTTTCTAATCTACAAAATTTTATTACACGTCGAACGAATTCATCATAAGGTTTAAGTTTGGGAACCAATTGAGTGAGGTTTGAGAGTATTAGAAGTTAATTGTTACGAACATCACCATCACACACGTACATCACGTAGTTTTCTCACGAAACTACGTTGAAAACTACCAAATTGAAGCCGTGCGATCAAGTTTCCCAAGCAGTTTCGAACAGTTTGAAAGTTGAGGAAGACATACTACTGTCTACACAATGATTAAATAACTAAGATAATCTTTAGATCGTCAATTTGAATTGTGAATTTAAAATAGGCACCTACCTAACTTATCTATGAAACTTCGACACAATTGATAAATTCATTATTCGAGCACAATAAAGCACCCTTATTGGTAAAACTTGTGACTTGATGTCCCCAACATGTCTCAATTAAGTACAAACTAGTTGAGTCAAGTTTAGTCGGTACAAAAACAACGACATAAACATTTCACGGCACTTGCTTCTCAATAGTGTCCGCGTTCTGTCTCAGCCTCATTTTGGAGCATTTAAGTAACAGCAGGAAGGCAATGGACGTGCGGGGAAGTTAATGAGTTGAATGAAATTAATGGGCGGTGGGAGGTCGTCACAACATAGATGTTCCTTCAGAACTTAGCTACAGAAGGTTGATTCCATACAGCACACATAAGCTTTGAGGAATTGGTTCGAAAGAGTCACGGCGGCCCTGGAACGCAAAGGGCATTTGGAGAAACACGAATTGGTTTTAGTCAGTAAGAGTCTGACACACACACACTTCCTCTCCGTTCAGGGTGGAAGGATTCATTTGATGACGCATCGTAAAAAAAAGCACATAAGCTTTGGTCTGATGATCACAACGCACAACGATGCGGAATACGACGGACTGGTTTATTTCAATGATTTCTTTGAATAGTTTGTTTTTTGCTCCGGACGTTTTTATTCTGCACGTCTTTTACATTGTTCTCACATAATTTCAACATGAATGATGTAACCATAATTTTGTAACCATATATTAATTTAAAAGAGTGTCCGTGGAGTTTCTTGCACATTCTTCTCCATAGAAATCTACGCTTTGGAACGTGCAAATAACTTCATCTTTTTGACCGACCGACCTTGACAATTCAAAAGCCTGTAAATGGTCTTGGAATTTTGACTCATAATCCTCCTCACCGCTGACACATACGGCGACGGAAGAATCTTTTCTTGACATTTTTCATACGATTTTGTGTCCGGCACAGCGCACCGCAGCGTCGTGCGTTCCTTACAAGAAGACTTCAGTTGTAGACACTCATTAACGTACAGCGCGAGCATGCGCACTTGAGATTGGATTTTGAAGTACAGCTTCACGTGGATTTAGTCTTATATGATCGTCGTTGAATCCAGTTTTATTTCAGTTTCATCATGTCTTCAGTCTATAAGCTGTCATAGTATGATGGTTGCGACTTAATTATACGAGCAATTTGGCTAGTCAATTTGCAATTATTTTTCCTGACTAAGCAGAATTTGTCTGATGTATTTTTTTGTGTGTTGGATGCGTTTATAACGCGCGTTTATGTGTCGTTAGTGTTGGTTTATGATACTTACAAAGTTGTAAGCTTTTTAATACAAAATAATATATTTTTAAATATGGATTATGTATTAAAATAAATGTATTTATGTGTAACGTTAAAAATGCGTGCGCCTGTTCCTTCTGTATATTATCTACTTAGTATCAACGACAAGTAGAGCACGGTTCCACTTGTGTGCACGAATGTACCCAGTGGTATTGAAAGGTTGTTGGGAGCCTTCTTATGTCGTTTGTGACATTAATTTAGGTTTCCTGTTGTTTTCAGGAAGTTTTACGTTAAGTGACAGAAACTATGAATATCGAATCTTTTTTTATATTAGGTTGATTCCCATACTTTGTTCAAGTTGTTCATAATTTATGTAAAAGAGATTTTCAGTTAATAAGCTAGTCCAAGTAGATAATGCCTCGTTGCACGTGAGCCTGTGTGCGACAACTGTACATTAGGTTTAAATTAATATGTGATAGACTATGTTGTTTATCATTTATCATTAACATTAGCATTCTGATGGTCTACATTAAATTAGGTATATCAAGGTATGTACTCACCTATTATATTATGGATATTTTTTTTATATTCATGTTGCATTAAGAATAGGTACCTACAAAAAAGATTTTAGTACGAGTAGTAGGTATTCAAATACAAGACAATAACAATACAAAACCGCATTAGATAAAATCAAGGGGTGCAGCAGTTCAAACTAAACAAAAACGGTTGAATTTGAAACTTTCTAAACTGCACTTCTCAAAAATGGATACTAAAACCTAGATTAATTTACAAATCCCATCTATATCCTAATCGCAGTGCAATTATAAACTTTCTAAGCATGTGTAGGTACATGCCCTCAGTGGCCTCAGTTCACGTCTGGACCAACCGTCTCCACAAATGGCCACACTGAAATAAACCTTACAGGCCTTTAAATAAAGCGTCAGTTTGATTATACAAGCGACCACTTAATTTTGTAATTAGTTTAGGTTCTGTTTACAACGTAATTCAAATATGACCCTTAGGATATGAAATCATAGTTCAATATTAGTTGTTTGATGTTAAGTCTGAATAGTTTCTTAGTTGAGCACCAACTGAGAAACTGTTGTGAGTGATAGTGTGCTCAACAGCTCAATACAACATATGAATGTGTATTCCTAAGAAAACATGTCATGTTTTGGACCCTGATGGTGTTTGCGACTTGCGAGCAGTCAAGTATTTAAGCTCTATGCTTAAATACTTGACTGCTGTGTTTTCATCGAACTAGAAACCCTTTTTCACATTTATCTAATCATAGTGTGTACCTACGGCCAAGTGCGAGTCGGACTCGCGTGCTTGGGGTTCCGAACGAAACTCATTTTTGTAACATAGACCCATTTTATTACATAATCTATAGGCAACGAACTATTATCTGTATTTATTTCAACATGTTAGACTCCGTAGTTTCGGAGAAAAGGAGGGAATTTTTCATCTATCAAAACCGTTTATTTAAAAATCATGAAAAAAAATACTTTTGAGGCCTTAACGATGAGCCTTTTTATTTGGTTTTTCACACGGTACAGTTTGAAAAACTGTTTTATTTTGTCCCCAAAAGTGTCCTACTTAAAAAAATATTTATTTACGTGACGCGTCCGTGTTCGGGTCACAAAAGTTCATAAGTTCATACGGGTACCAAATTTTAACAGAATCGGTCCACAAGTTTCAGAGAAAATTTGCTGTGTCAGACAGACAAACTACCGAGTGATCCTGTAAGGGTTCCATTTTTTGCGGATGTACGGAGCCCTAAAAATTAAGCATGCATTTTGAAGCTTGCCTTAAACGACCACATGGTAAACACGCACCCTTTTATGATATTTCATTGTAAGACAGTCATTTACTCCGACTTCAGAACTTTTGTACTTTATTCGATAATGTTTTCTATTCTTAAGACATGTGATTCGAAGATACTACTTGGCTTTTTATTGTAATTGATACGCTTGCGTTTAATCACTGGCTCACCTGATGGTACGCTCGCTTGTCTAGGAGTAATCTATTCACGCTTAACTTATAGACTCCCAGGTTGAAGAGCTATCAGGAAACAGAGACGAAAACCAGGTGCTGGACCTGGTGGGGCAGGAGATGGCTACCTTGCGGGAACGGTTCTCCGTCCTCAAGGGCATCGTCCTGCGTCCCCGCTAGCAGCGACACAGAAGGCCTTGGGCCAGAAGACGTTTTTGTTGTTAATTTAGAAGTAGATCAATATTTAACTACAAGACAATGGCACCAACATTTCGAGCAGATGGACGATTCTACGCCCATTTTATAATGCCCATAATTCAGTTCTGTTATCCATTACAATAATGGCCAAAAAATAAATACTTAGATCCAGAGGTGTGCCTGACTTATAGCGACTATAAAAGCACCATTACGCAGACGATTTGTGGAGGGCAGACAGGACGATCGGCAAAAAACATGTCCTCTGTAAGGCAAAAAACTTTGCTTGAACAGCTGATAAAGAAAACTCACGAATGATTTGTTGAACTGAGAGCTTAGAGTTAGTTTCATAACTTCGATTAGAGTTTATTAAAGTTTGAAACATTTGAACATTTTTTATTTGGTTCAAATATTTTCAAAAAACTTTTAACAATCAATAGTAGGCATGTACCTAGAACGATGTGATGTTTATTTGCGTCACGTTTACCAGAAACAGGCCGGTAGCATTACCACTATTAATTTCGCGGGATTTTGAAAAGGGACATCGGTTTTGGATTTAGCAATTATATACCTAAATAAAAAAAGTTATAGTGAACGTAAATTTTTATTGTCGACTTGAAAATTACACATACGCGCAGTTTTGCTATCGTGTGTGAATTTATTATTGTCAAAATCATGTCGATTCCAAAAACGGTGACTACTCACATACTCGAAAGCTTCCGGGATTCCGGGCAAGTATTTTATTTTTGCAATGTTTTATGGCAATACTAGTTATTTTCTAGAACAATAGTGAACAGCCAATCGAAGGTCTCCAAACCATAAGTCAGGACTTGGAAATCGTTGTCCGTACTTCCATCGTTTTCTCGATAAGCTTCGGATTGCTTTGGAAACTCTCAATGGGTAATACAGGGGACGCTTTATATGCAAACGAACTAAAACTATTTATTAACTCAACGAGCAAACTAGCTCGAGAGAATGATATATTCACAGGAAAGCGAAACTTGCAGCATTAGGTGGCACAAGCCGTGCTTGGCCGCGCGCCAACCTACCTGAACATGGTGTGAACACGCCACTCGTGCCTGTTCCATTGACTGCACAGTTGCAACTGCAAATACTCGTAAACTTAGGGAAAAAACCCGCAATGTCTGTTATGCAACTACTTTTAGATAGCCTGCCTCGTTGGTCCAGTGGTCATTGAGCGCTACTGCTAAGCATGAGGTCATGGGTTCGATTTTCGGGCTTTGTGTTTATTTAGTTTTAGCAGCGCGGAATCTGTGTTTATAATACTAAAGTGTAAATAAATAAATAAATAAAATAAAGCAATTTTGGTCACAACCCGGTTCAGCTGGGCTATTGAGTGAACACACCACCATGAATACTTCAGTGGAGTGAGCGTGAAGTGAACTGTCATTCCATATTCTTTGTATGGATTGACAGCTTATGTTCACTTCACTTAAATTTGCATGACGCACAGGACCGGTTGTTGTTGCGACACTAGGGGGAGGCCTATGTCCAACAGTGGACGTCTTTCGGCTAATAAGATGTTGATGATGAGTTTTAGACAATAGCACGACGATGTTGGAATACCTCGCTCTTAAACCAAGACTTCAGCATGTGTGCAAACAATAAGAACTTAATTAATTATGAGGCCTTTTATTTTGGTGATCCTTAGAAATAGCAAACAAACAGGGGTGGAACTCACCCCAATGTCGTCAGGAAGTCGATGGAACGACTCATAAATCAAGCAATACGATGCATTGATATATTGACTCTCATCTGTCGCATAGACTTTGTTTACTTTTCCTTTTGTGTCCTGTCTCCATTGTTGCTACACTTAAAGATACTAATATTTTATATCCACATTGATTAAGAAACGAGAATAGGTATGGTAGAGTTTGAGATTGTATAGTTTTTTAGGGTTCCGTACCCAAAAGTTAAAAAACGGGACCCTATTACTCCGCTGTCCGTCTGCCCGTCTGTCTGTCTGTCACCAGGCTGTATCTCATGAACCGTGATAGCTAGACAGTTGAAATTTTCATAGATGATGTATTTCTGTTGCCGCTATAACAACAAATACTAATAACAGAATAAAATAAATATTTAAGTTGGGCTTCCACAAACGTGATTTTTTTTGCTGTTTTTATAGATAATGGTATGGAACCCTTCGTGCGCGAGTCCGACTCGCACTTGGCCGGTTTTTTATTTACCTTAAATAAAACGGGCCGGACTTCGTTACGTAGTGGGAGCCAGAAGACGGGTGTCCTTGCCGAGGAAGGCCTAGGAAATGCTGGCGTGATGACTTGGAGGTTTTCAAGACGGATTGGTTGGAGAAGGCAACCAACCGGGCCGAGTGGAAGGCTATGGAGAGACCTTGCTCCAGCAGGAAGCAGGGACGTAAGTTGATAAAGAAATAGTGAAAGTTTCTTGAGTGGATTTTTTTACATAGACATTGGTTCTAAATGTTATTAGAGAAATCAAGTCCCATCTTTGTGACATTGTGTCACCCCGATAAATGCTTCAAGGCGTCCGCAGACAGAGCCTTGAAGCATCATAATTTGATGTGATTTTTAACCCTGCAAAATATATTTGTTTCGTTTAAAATCCTGCAAGACATGAGTAACAACATATCGTTCCAGAAAACGCTTTCCTGACTAAACAACGTGAGATGAACACTTCACTTTGATGAGATTTCCCAGAGACGTTCATATTTTATAGCAAACAGATTGCGTTCTGTACGTACCTACATACAAGCAAGTTATATGAAAAACAAACTTATTCTAAAAACTTGAGATATGTTTGAGCAAAAACTGAATGTTCAGTTTCGAGAAACAGAAGATGTTAAGGATAGATTGTTTGTATGTACTTTAAACTACATAATCTTTTGGCAAATATTGTCTGAGATCATGCAGGCCAAAATGAAGTAGGTACAGACTAAGTGAACGCGCAGCAGTGTTACTCACTTGTTTTTTTATCAATTTATACAACTAAGAGCTCATTCACACGAAGACGAATCGTGATTTTTCACGAATCGTGTTTTTTCACGATTCGTTATTTTTTTTGACGGGAGCAATGCTTTTTATATACCCATGTTCACACGCTTCACGAATCGTGAAAAAAGACGTAGACGGATACGTCGGTCACTACGGTCATTAGAATGACGATTCGTTAAAAATCTCGAATCGTGATTGGCGCTCGCGCCCCGCGCGCCTGCCTGCTCCGCCCGCCTGTCTGCCCCACCCGCCGCGCGCCCGCTCAATTCAGTACATTCCTTTGACTTGTTAAGACGTGTAGCGCTGCGCTTCAATAAAATCATGTCGAAAAAAGAAAAAGAAAAATTGTATGACCAACAAATAAATCGCGAAGTTTTGATTGCTGCAATCAAAGACAGGCCAGTTTTATGGAATAAATTTTTGGAAATTTATAAGGACAAAACCGCTAAAACAGCAGCATGGCGGGAAATATGCATAATTTTGAAAGAAGATTTTGAAGAAATGGATCAAAAGGACCGACAGTTGTTTGGTAAGTTTTTATTGAGAAAATTTTAAATACAAATCTATACTGCCTATATTTTGTTGTCTTGCCATGGTACTGATCCAGTTTCTGATAGAAAGTAGGTCATAAATTCATTTCTCATTGAATTGCCAGTTCCGACACTCGGTGATACTTCCTGGGGTAGTAAATTTTCAAAATTAAATTCTTTTTCTAATTCAATTCCCTCCTTTTTTATAATCAAATTGTGGAGGACAGTACAAGCTTTCACTACTGAAATAGCTGTTTCTCGTTTAAGGTCTATGGGTCTATGTAAAATTCTCCACTTATTTGCTAGAATGCCAAACGCACATTCCACGTATCTTCTCGCTCTGGTTAAACGATAATTAAATATTCGTTTACCTCTGTCAAGATGCGTTCCACCAAAAGGTCTTAATAAATGTGTGTGTAAACCAAATCCCTCGTCGCCAATAATTACGTAAGGAACTTGAACTTCTGATTCTGTAAATAAAGGCCTTGGTTCGGGTATATTCAAACGGCCTTCTGTCAACATTTTCCAAAAACTTGACTCTTTAAATATTGATGAGTCGCATTCTTTTCCATAGGAACCTACACTGACGTAAACGAATCGATAATCTGAATCTACGACTGCTAATAACACTATTGAAAAGAAATCTTTGTAGTTCATATATACTGAACCACTATTTGACGGCTTTCGAAGCCTAATATGCTTCCCGTCAACTGCTCCAAGGCAGTGAGGGAAATTGGCCTTTTCATTAAATCCACTTGCTATCTTTAACCACTCTTCTTCCTTATTAGGAAGTGGCATAAATTCTTCATATAAATTATTCCATATACTTTGCGTCACTTCTACTACGATGGTGGAAATGGTTGATTTGCCAATTCGATAACTAAAATGAAGATCTTCATAGGAAAGTCCTGACGCCAAATACCTAAAAAAATATTTCATTAAAACCAAATTAGTGGGATGAAGAAGTCGTATTTTCATTCAGAATAAGCGTTCCCACTAGGCACCCAAACGATTTCATATGTTTGACTGGCTGCCTAGTGGGATAGATTAGTCTAAATGAAAATACAACTTCTTCAAGCGCTTCTTCAATTATACAAATTCAGCTTACTAAGCATCCTCTTTTTACGAAAGCAAAAACCGTTATAAAACGTATGGGGCGTAGCCCGTACAAAACAACCACAGATCAGGTCCCTGTATATTTTATTTATGTATAATAATTCATAAATACACAGACGGACAGCGAACGGCGTTTGTGAATAGATATTCGCCCGACAACAGACCGCTCGTCTTGTCGTGACGTGTTTCGAAACCGTGTCCTTATTATTACAGTTGTTTTCTAGTATATATATATTCATCTGTGGTTGTTTTGTAATATTGGGAATAATGCGATGTAAATAAAAATCTTCTTATAAAACCGTTCATACAGTTTTATGAATTATTGTTTCAGGAAGTTCAGTGATGAAAAGGTGGACACAATTGAGAGACACTTGGAGGAAATCATTAGATGAAAACAAAGAAACAAAAAAATCTGGGTCTGGTACAAAATCTAAGCCCTACAAATATAATCAAGAGATGAGCTTTTTGAAGCCAATTATTAAGCCAGGTGAAACATATGACAATAATCCAAATACAAGAGATGAAGCCCAAAGAGAAAATGCAGATCAACAAGAAAATCAGAAAGAGAAACACTTAGAATCATCATCAAAAAAGAAAAGAATGGATAGTGGCAGCGTATTGGATGATAAAATGATGAAACTTGTTGATCATCAATTAAACACAATTGGAAGTGATGACCGTAACATGAATTTTTTTAAGGGGGTTCTGCCATCCCTTCAGCATTTTGATGATGATCAAATACTGGAATTCCAATCTGGGGTCATTAACCTAATACAGAGTATTAAAACTGGACGAAACTATTCGAATTGGCATCAAAATTATTACAATTCACATCATCACAACTATAATAGTGGTGGTTATTATACTAAGCCTCAAGAATCACCGGGAGGAACGTCTAATAATAATAATACTCGGCCTCTTCCTGAAAGTTCATCGATAGTAAATGCAGAAGTGTCTGCAGAAACGCCCACCCCTCTACAACCTGGAACATCGCTGATCCATCGCGATGATCCAAGTGCATCACCGGCACTATCTACAGCTCTAAGTCAATTAAGTGATTATCTGGATCTATCAAATTTCTAAAAACATGTTCTAAATTATCATAAATATAACCAATAAATAAGAATAATAAATAATAGAATTAGTTTTTCTTGCCTTATAGTTATCGCCAACTTTTCTTCAGGGCTAATGGCCTTTCTCATACATGTATCCTGTTTTCTCAAATCCGTATCCAACCTTTGGAGAAGGAAGTCAAAGGTATCTTTAGACATTCTAAAATAAGTGTAAAATTTGGTATCATCTTCTCGTAACGAGCTCATCAAAGTATAAAAATCCCCAACACTTTGTCTTTGCCTTAAAATTGGATGCACCCAGTGTATTCTTCTTGTTTTTCTTTTTTTAGATCGACGATAATGCCAGTACAAAATTAAAGTATTCACGTCCATTGTCTTTGGTAGTTTACTCTCAACTGAACACAATCACGAAACAACATGTGAACATCAATTCGGATATTTTGACGAATCGTGAAAAAACACGATTCCGTATTCAATGTGAACATCTATCCGTCAAGGCGAATCGTGTTTTATACCGAATCGTCAAAGACGTATCCCGTGTGAATGCGCCCTAACACTTCGCCCACGACTTCGTCCGCGCGGATTTAGTAGGTACGCCTCGAACTTCAACGACCCCTGTACCACTTTTGAAGGGTTGCTTTTGAAAAAAACTTGCTGCTGAGCCTACAGGATCTGCCAAGCTGTTGCACCCATCACCCCGTCGGCGGTTGATTGTAAAGAAACCGTTAGATCCGTTACATTTGTACTCTTAGATTCAAAACCCCCTAAATTGCGTTGTGAGCGTAGTTCTGAAAAACGAATGATGACAAACTTTATAATTCACTTAGTTCGGTATTTGTACCAAGTTTCAAGTGAATTGGCTTAAGGAATAAGATTTTCCATGCAAACTTCCACCCCCTATTTCACCCTTTTTTGGAAAAAGTTGGCAAAAGTCCTTTCTTAACTGACATCTTCTACTCATAGTCTAAATAAGTAAGTCTGTGCCAAATTTCATCTTCATAGGTCAAGCAGTTTTTGAGATTTCGTGATTAATCAGTGGGTGAATGAATTATGATCAACTTTCATTATGGAACCAACAATGAAATTGCATTAAAAAAAATCGACTGCCCCATACATTTATGTGCGCGACAAAAAGTGCTGCTGCTAACTGCTGATTTTCTTTCGCGATTTCGGGGTTGGTCCCACAGTAAAAGTTGTTCATAATGATCAGTACAATGATCCCTTACGAGGCATTGCGTTTATTCTGTTACACATTGTATGTGTAGATAGATCAAGGGTAAACCAAGGTTTTTTTTGTTCTCTAGTTGCAATTCTGCCAAAATACTTGTCGTTTCCACTCGTGTCATGTCGGAAGCGCATATTAATCCTGTATATAATATTTTAAACGTCACTATAGAGGCCCTCTTACCTACCTTGATTTCATCACTTCAAATTAAAATACAGGTAGATATTCTGGATCGATCATAAAACAAACTCACTATCACATTCATGTCAGACATAACTACCAAACTTAGTGTCTCCTAGGAAATCCTAACTCAGAATCAAATCAAACAGTCTGAAACTTGTCCTAGATATGGCACGGGCCTCACTGGTTCCTGTTTAAATAATGATGATCGAGGTATATCGGTCTCTGCAGCTGCGAAGCATTTCATATGCCGGCTGCGATGGCATCCAATATCAGATTCGTACAATATGCTCAGGTACAATAAATCGCTTCTAGCATTTGCTCACTGCGAGACTAGCGAAAGACGCAGAGTCGACATTTAGGTAAAACTTTTTTTATATAGGTACCGCTTGCTGTTTGAGTAATTTTTCAACACTAGCTGTTCATTTATTTTGTCAGTGTGTTGCGTGAACGAGGCAGTAAGAATGAGAGGTACTCCTCTCATTCAAAAGTATCTTATGGTAAAACTGATTTTTCCAAATATTGTTCAGTGTCATTTTTGCTGCATCTAGTCTCAATGGTTATATGATTTGATGGATTCATGGTTACATGAATCCTCATTTAACCAATATTGAGATGTCTCGTAGTATGGAGGCAGTATATAACTTATGTGTTTTCTCTGTTCCTCTTCAGTCCACAAAAAAGTCCGGATCCGATAAATAATTCCGTCTCGCCCACTAATCTATGCGCGATGTATCTGGTACGTGTACACGATGTTGCCGACTGTGCACTGTGCAGTCGAGCGTGGCAAGCATATTGCCGTATCCCGGTTAGCCTGCCGCCCGGTGGGACGGCTCGGAACGGTGCGCCCGACAATTGATCTCAACGGTAAGATGTCTATCTGTTTTCAGCGCGGCTTGCTTTTTTAAAAAGATTCGTTTTTGCGCTGTGCTCGAAGGCAAAGGGATTGGAATGAAGTTTGAGTTTGTTTTTTTTGCATTTGTTTTCGTGAAATGCGCTGAGGTGAAACGTGTGTTAGTCAGAACTCGTTTAGATTCAATTTGAAAACGTTGGCAGTAACGTAGGTGCTTTCTACGTTAATAAGTTTTTATTAGTTTCAATATTTACGTATGCTATAAATAAAAGAGTAAAAGAATCTTTAGACTTTGGTTGAAAGTTAGTACACTATTGAGCGTTAAACAAACTTATTGTAATAATAATAATAATAATAATATATTTATTTGCGTAAAACATGGTATCAAAGGTCTTACAGTACAAAAATAGAACAGACATGTTTTGCCAAGATTAAACATAGCATGCAAATATTTGTGGTTATAATTTCCTTAACAAAATGATTATTATATTACAACAACGCTATTTTCGTTCTAGGAATTGTTTTATAGTATAGAAGTTGTTGTTAGTTAACCATTCATACAATTTATTCTTAAAAGTATATCTCGAGTTTAACATTTTCAGATTACTAGGTAATTTGTTATAAATTCGTACACACATAGTTAAGCAGCTTTTATTGTACTTAACAAGCCTGGGGGCACTGTTAAGTAAGAGTCTGTGGGGATCTCGTCGGCTTCGAGGATTTACATCGTTTGCTATTTTAAATAACTCCTTATATTTCCATACAAACATGCATATTTCATTAATATACAGGCAAGGTAGCGGTAACAAGCCAAGTTTCTTAAATACTGGCTGACATGATTCCTCAGGATGAAGTCCGTATAGAGCCCTAATGCATTTTTTTTGAGCAACAAATGTTCTATTTTGGTCGGTACTGTTACCCCATATTATAAGTCCATAACGTAATATGGATTCTACATACGCATGGTAAGCTAATATAGCTGTTTTTAGATTCGTACTTTTTTTTACTTGTCTAAGAGCATACACAAACTTATTTATCTTGCTTGAAACATTATCTACATGCACTTTCCAATGTAGATCTTCATCAATAGTAACTCCTAAGAACTTGGTATGTGTTACTGGTTTAATTTTGGGTACATTTAATTTGAAGTTTAATTTATGATTATTCGATTTATTAAATTGTATATATACGGATTTGTCAAGATTTATTTTCAAGTTATGTATATAAAGCCAGTTAATTAAAATGTCAATTGTATTGTTAATGTCAGTTTCGTGGTCGTAAATTGTATTTATTTTTTTATTGGATGTCACAATAATAGAGATGTCATCAGCAAACAATATGCACTTATGTTTCGTTATTTTTATGATGTCATTTATATATATCAAGAATAATATCGGCCCTAGTATGCTTCCCTGTGGGACGCCAAACTTATTACATCTATATTTCGATGAGTATAGCGTTACTTCTTTATCTTCGTTAATGTTTGTTATGGCAACGCATTGTTGCCTGTTATCAAGGTATGATTTTATCCACTGTAAGGTTGGCCCTCTAATCCCAATTGCTTCTAACTTTTGCAGTAGTAGATCGTGTGAAACTAGGTCGAAGGCTTTCGACAAATCAAAGAATAATCCTGTGGTTAGATTGTTGTCATTGATGTTAGTTAATATAACATTAATGAGGGCATAGATTGCTAATGTTGTAGACTTCCCTTTTTGAAAGCCATGCTGTTCTTTATTTATAATATTAAACTTTGTACAGTAATTTTCAATCCTTGTGTACATACATTTTTCGTATATTTTGGATAAGATGGGTATTAGGGTGATAGGGCGGTAATTGTTCAGGTCATGTCTGTCTCCTTTCTTGTAAAGTGGTCTAACAACGGAAAGCTTTAAAGCTTCTGGAAAAATTCCCTCATAGAATGACATATTGATCAAGTGTGTTAGTACTCCAACAATTTCGTCGACACAGATTTTAATAATTTTTGTGTTAATTTCGTCGTACCCTTCAGAATTTGTGTTATTTAAAAGCAGTATTTCCTTCTTAACTTCAGCCATCGACATTGGTTTTAGGAACATTGAACCAACAGTAACATTATTGCTAGAGTTACCTGTGACGTTCGGGGGCATTGATTTGTTTGTTGAATCGATATAATGGTCATTAAAGGCAGACGCTATTTCTACTGGATTGGTAATAAGTGTGTTGTTATATTTGATACTGTCTATATTATGTCTGAAGTTTGCATTATTTAGCTCGTCTTTTATAACATCCCACGTAGCTTTGCATTTGTTATCGTTTTTAGCTATGTATTTGATATTTGCGTTTTTCTTGGAATTAGAGATGCATTTTTTAAGGAGATTAGTATATTTAAGGTATTTAGTCTTATTAATCGCAGTTTTGTTTTTATAAAATTGTTGACGCAGTAACCTTTTCGTTTTACAACTTTTTTTTAAGCCCTTGCTTATCCAACTTTGTTTCTTTTTGTTATTTAAAGGAGATGGCCAATTTACTTAGGGCACTCTGCCTAGCATCTAAAAATTCATGTATTATACATTAACGAATTTTGTTTTATTTTGAATTTAGTATACTCTAAAATTAATTGTTAAACTTACACAGTCCAGTAACTTCAGATTTCTTAGAAATTAACAAAAACATGTCTTGGTCAGGAACCTCCTCGAGCTCATAACTAAGTGGTAGATTATTCTGCATGGGTAAGCTACGCTTGTCATGATCAATGAATGGATGACCATTAAGCCAATTACCAAGACTTCAGAAACCATGTTTAATAATTTTCTTTACCGTGAAGGAAAGAAAATTACATTGTTAGAAATCCAGGCCTCTCTTGTCTGATGTGATGTAATGTACCAAGTATAATCTTAACCCTGTGAGAGTAGTAGGACAAGAATGGAATAATTAGGTACCCAAGATATGTATAACTGGATAGACTCTTGATAATAGAATAGAACACATTTGATTTCACAATTGATAAAAGGTAGTGTCAAAAAGGATTGCAGTGTTAAAATAAAAACAAACATTGAAAAGAATGTAATATTTAATATTCAATAATTCTTACAAAAATGTCGTCCAAAAATGATGCAGGTGGTGGTGTAACTAGGCTGAAACTGGCCATGTCATTTACTTTTACTTTTAATTTAGGGAAACAAAGATTGTAAAGTAGGCAAAACGTTTCATGAAAATGATTGAATGCTGAGTTTGCGTTATTAGCCGTGTGTATTTCAGACCAAGAAAGATTACTTAAGCATTCCTTAAACTTGTGGATATTATCAGAACTGTAATCTCTTTTGTATGTATAATATATTGCTTGATTTTGGGTGTTATGTTTTAAAGGAATAGTTAACATTTGCGCTGTATCGTGGTCAGATAAGTGAAGTGGCATAACAGCAGCAGTAGCGTCGTGAATGTTACTCAGAATGTGATCTATACATGATGACTTACGTGTTGGTACATCAATGTGAAATTTCAGATTATAGTTGTATGTTAGATCCTGCAATTGAGTGGTAGTATTGCCTTTTTTAAGGGTATTAATATTCAAATCACCCGCTAAAACTACTTTCATTCTAGATTTATATTGTTGAAGCAAATTATGCATGAGACTGTTTAATTTAATTAAGAATTGGTTTGGGTCTGATTGAGGTGTTCTGTAGACACAAATTATAATTAATTTTTGATCTGTAAGTTCAATTCCGCAAACTTCGAAAGTGTTTTGCGTGGCGTAGCTTTTTATAAATGGCAAGTCTTTGAATAATAGGTTTTTTTTAGCAAAAATACAAGTACCACCTCTTTTTTTTTCTCTGCAGTAGTTAGAAGCCATCTCATAACCGTGTATTTTAATGTAGCTTTTGTAGTCTTTTTTGATAAAGGTTTCGGAAAGGCATATTATGTCTGGGTCGTTATGCTCTTCTTTTAGTTCTTGTAAGGTTAATTCTAGAATTTCTTTTTTTGAAATGATACTGGCAATATTTTGGTGGAGTATTTTAAGGTTATGGGTTACTGGAGGTGATATTTTGGGCAAGAAAAAATGTACTATTTCGTTTCAACTTTGGAAAATAGTACGGAATAGTTCCTCTTTGAGTTTTTTCCAAGTTTAGTGTTTGTGGTCCTGAATTCTTGCGTCGAAAATAGAAAGGAATTGTTCCTTTCTTGGGTTCATTTATATTGGCTTTTAATTTAAGGCTTAGTTTGTTACTCACTATCTTCTTAATAAGTTCTCTTGGGTTTAAGTAGTTCTCGCTGTAGTCGTTATAGTCTATAAGGTAATTCATTTTGTTACATATGCCGTATGTATTAGTGGTTCCACATTCTAAAATTTTTATTGTAGTTTTTACACAATTTTTTGATACGATAATTAAGATTATTTAAATCTATATTCTCATTTTTAAACACATTCAAGACAATAATCATGTTGTTATAAAATGTATCTAACACAATTCGTAGTTGCGATAAAATGAAATTTAAATTATGATCGTTTTCTCCCAAACAAATTACAAGTTTGTCGTTAGGGTTTAACTTAGTATGACGACAGTTCATTATTATTTGGTTACTTGAAGCATTAGGTTTTGTTTCAGAGATAATTCTATACCTTTCATACTGAGTATTTTTTCTTGACTGAATGATAGCTGCTGCTAGGCCGACACATTGTTGAGAGCCGAAGATGAGGATTCTATTTGGCAATTCACTTTGTTGTTCTCGAGTACAAGCAGACATTTGTGGGCAGATTTTCGACACCCGGGATTGTTGATGGTTGTTATTATTGTAGTGTTTGAGCGTGTTAGATATTAAGTATATATGTAGATATATAACTAGGTATATATATCTAATACATTTAGATTATGTAAATATTTGTTAGATATTATGTATATATGTAGATATATAACTAGGTATATATATCTAATACATCTACACCTATGTAAATATATAATTGTATCAAAGGGAAAATATAAACAATAGGATTCAATTCTTAATAACTTTATATTTATCTTTTAGTATATAACAACTACATAACTATCGTAGTAGTGTATATGACACAAAAGTCAAAGCCAAAGTCAAAGTCAAAACGTTTATTTCAAGGTGACTCTACTGTCCGTTCGCAAGGGTAGATTCTTATGGAGAAGAACGGACAAGAAACTCCATAGTTACTACATACACAACGTTACGTTATAATATACCAACCATAATGAATAAACACGTTATCATTACCCGTATTTAAAATACACTAGTCATCATAATAACATTACATAACACTTACATAACCATAATATTACATAGTATTACATTACATTATTCATAAGAACTTCATAGTTAGAATTATAATACACAATAATAGCAGCAATAAAGTTACTTAACTTTTACCTCGACGTCTCGAACAAGAATGGACTGAGCCACTCGGAGCTCCCCCTTTTATAGTCGTGAACAAACAACTTGAATATTTCTATCTACCGTCATCAAAAATATCAACAACATAAAAGGTGGGTATCCGTTTGGAATATTTTATATGTTTTCTACATTATTCCTTAATATTTTTACTAATGTAGGTACTTCTACAGACATACTGAAATAATGAAAGCAGAATTGAATAATGTAAATTAGGTATTACATACTTGTTACAAGTTTAAGGTTATGCAAAACATTACCTACTATTTTATCAAGTTTTAACAGTAAAAGGAATACTCATGATAACAATAACAATACCTATAGTTAGGATAATCTATTACGGCCATACTGACAGTACTTCGTCCTCGAAGTATTGCAAGGTTAATTTTACAATGAAAAAAAGTGTATATAATTATATTCTTATATAAAGTATTTACATAGACATGGAGGTCCACATTCAATTCGCTGCCATTGAGATAGACCAACCACAAAACAAATGGGTAAACCAGCGAACATTAGCCAACTACATAGACATGCCAGTCACATTCACCCGCTGCCCGTGAGATAACTCGGCACCAAATAGGAGGCTACCAGCGGATAATAAACATTAGCCAACTACATAGACATGCCAGTCACATTCACCCGCTGTCAGTGAGATAACTCGGCACCAAATAGGAGGCTACCAGCGGATAATATAATATAGGTACATGACATTATAGGTAACAGATATTTTAAAAAATAAATTTTAAACAAATACCCTCAATATTATCTCTACAGCACAATCAACAACTAGAGATCACATAAAACAAAATGCTTAACAGAATGTTATGAACCACATTTCACTGTGATTACGATCAAAGACTATATACAATAAAGAAAGAAAATAAAGAAAAACATGGTATAATCTATAATTATGCTTGATTTTAAATTACACAATATACATCATCATCAACAATAAACCAAAAACAATCAGAATAATCTCATACCTTAGATGTTAACGCCTTGAAAATCGAAGAGAAACTGGGCTGCTCCAATTTTTTTTTTTTTTTTTTTTTTTTCCTCGGTATGACCACTAGCAAGTTAACACGCAAGGGCTAGCAACTGCTCAACCGGACTAACCTGTGGTGGCCTCAAAAGAATTTAAGGCCCCCAGCCAAGGCAACAAATCTAGCTACAAGCTAAACTACTGACCGCTCGCTAAGGGCATTCCCTGTGGAATACGACCTCGGCTTAGCGGCGTCAGTTTGGGACAGCAAGGGACAATCAGGCTGGGTCGTTTTATTATTTAGGGGTTATTAAAGCTAAGGGCTCAGCGGCGCGGGCTGGCTCGTTTGCAAAAGTCGGGGAGGGTTTTGAATGGGGCGTCGCGACGGACCTCGGCGGCGAGGTCGGAATACGGAACGCGGTCTGTGTTTGTTTTTTCTAAGAGTGCTGGTTTCCCTACAGCTTTCCTGAATCGTTGTGATCTCGTCATCTGACTCGACGAGTGTATGCCGAGGACGGCGAATCTTGCTAATACGAGAGGGAGTGTATTGTGAGGCTGCTCCAATGTGGCTCCACTCTTTTATACCCGTTAACAAACAAGTATGACAGTTGAGTCAAATCAGTTTTTGAAATAAGTTTGTTATAAAATCATAACATATTAAAAAGTTAATAATCACATTTGACATTAATACATAAATTCATATCATAATAAAGAGTATTCTATTCTATTCTATTGTATTTTACTTTTGTTTTGCCAATTGCCTAGACGTGTCAAGTCCCCTCCACCCGCTGCTAGTGGGATAGACTTGCACCAAGCAAATGACCGACCAGCGGAAACAAATATATCTTATTTTTTTTTTTTGAAATACACGTTATTATGTCAAGTATTTATTTATATCTCTTCAACAGTACAATAATATATATGTAGGAACAATGGATGAGTTTTCCCTGAGCGGTGGGTAAGGTATAGTGCCAGTATATTGGCGTCCCAATTTTATTGGGATAAACAAGACAGTATATCAATAACACAGTCTTATTACACTTTAAAAAAACACACACACACACACACAATGAAAACAATAAGTAATAGAAATACAGTCATTCGAACAGACCTTGAAGGTCACAGTTCGTACAGAGGCCTAAGCCACCCAAGTACAAAGTGTATCAGCAAGCCAATACAGCTATGTAGATATACAGCAGTGCTGTACCAGGTAAACTGACAGTAATTGATATTAAAATCACTTAAATTAAATAACACAAACAAAACAATTCAGTTTGCATAATATAACACGTTTTGACAACTACCCACAGTTGTATTTAATAAGATTTGACAACTACCCGTAGTTGTATTTGATAACCGTCTCCGACATATAAATATGTAATTAGGTAAAGTTTCCGTTGTAATATCTTAAGGACCTCCTTAAGATATTACACACTTTACATTACACTTAGACACTTACATTTTCAACAATTAATTAATCTGGCCAGAATCTTAATTTTTCTTGGGCTACATTTCCTACGTTAGAATTTACTTTCTTACGACGAGTGGCGTCGAAACATTTGATATTTTCCGCTATTTGTAATAGGCGTAATCTAGCTATTTCTCGGTCAGCCTCTAAGTTATTTGGATTTTGTCCATCATTTTTGTCAAGTACGTCGTCTAAACGAGCTTGGAAAGACGAAATATTTGCATCTAAGTTAATAGTAATCGCAAAGGGGGCCTGTGGATTTTTGTACAGTTGTATTAATTGATTATTGTACATTCCACGGAACGTTCGGCCAATCTGACTATTTATTGCACATAGTTTTAAGCGTATCAGTTACAGTGGACACGTAACGTTCTACTTGACCATTACTTCTGGGAGTACCCGTGGAAATCAAGTGATGTTCTATATTTAGTTCACCAAAAAAATTACCTGATCGGACAACTACTAAAATTAGTTCCTCGATGCTTTTACACCAGTCTTCCACACCGCTGTCACTAGTTGTTGGGTCGAAGACCGGGAATGCCACGTCGTTATCAGCATGGCGACGACCAGAAAAAGCAACGCTGATTGCTTTGAGAAGACTTTCCAAGACAGTAGAATCCATTCTGAAACTTAGAAATAAAGTCTTAATAGGGGTGAAGTGAATCCCACTTCTGATGTTAGATATTAAGTATATATGTAGATATATAACTAGGTATATATATCTAATACATTTAGATTATGTAAATATTTGTTAGATATTATGTATATATGTAGATATATAACTAGGTATATATATCTAATACATCTACACCTATGTAAATATATAATTGTATCAAAGGGAAAATATAAACAATAGGATTCAATTCTTAATAACTTTATATTTATCTTTTAGTATATAACAACTACATAACTATCGTAGTAGTGTATATGACACAAAAGTCAAAGCCAAAGTCAAAGTCAAAACGTTTATTTCAAGGTGACTCTACTGTCCGTTCGCAAGGGTAGATTCTTATGGAGAAGAACGGACAAGAAACTCCATAGTTACTACATACACAACGTTACGTTATAATATACCAACCATAATGAATAAACACGTTATCATTACCCGTATTTAAAATACACTAGTCATCATAATAACATTACATAACACTTACATAACCATAATATTACATAGTATTACATTACATTATTCATAAGAACTTCATAGTTAGAATTATAATACACAATAATAGCAGCAATAAAGTTACTTAACTTTTACCTCGACGTCTCGAACAAGAATGGACTGAGCCACTCGGAGCTCCCCCTTTTATAGTCGTGAACAAACAACTTGAATATTTCTATCTACCGTCATCAAAAATATCAACAACATAAAAGGTGGGTATCCGTTTGGAATATTTTATATGTTTTCTACATTATTCCTTAATATTTTTACTAATGTAGGTACTTCTACAGACATACTGAAATAATGAAAGCAGAATTGAATAATGTAAATTAGGTATTACATACTTGTTACAAGTTTAAGGTTATGCAAAACATTACCTACTATTTTATCAAGTTTTAACAGTAAAAGGAATACTCATGATAACAATAACAATACCTATAGTTAGGATAATCTATTAAGCGCGTCTATTTGTTTCTTGAAAATGGCAAGCTGTTCCTGTGCGTACTCCAATTCTTGTTGTAGACCTGTAATTTTTTGTTGTAGCAACACAATTTTGATGCTTTTGTTATCAATCACATTAGTTTTGGTAGTAAGAGGAGTGGAAGGTGTAGAGAAAGTCTGTTGTAGTAGGGACTGTTTTCTTCCTCTAATGATTTCTGCGTTGTTTTCAATGGTGGGAGAATGGAAAAGCGTTTTTAACATTTTTATTTCCGTAGTTAGCTTATTTAATTGTTGACGAAGATTGTTATTTTCTAATATTGTATTTTCTAGCTCATTTTCGGTACTATCGAGCTTATTTGTAAGTTCTTTTATTGTGTCTTTCATTTCTAAAGTTGTTAAAGTTTCAGATATCGTCCCGTCTACGCTTTTAGACAGTTTATTAGGAGAGTGAATTTCCCGGGACCAAAAATTGCGTGGCATCAATGAAATTGGTACTAAAAAACAAAGTTATAATGTTCTAACATTTTTTTCCGGTTAGGTGAAATAGAAATCTACGTGTAGTACTAAATATTTTATTAATAGGATTAATGGATACTCCAAAATAATTAATTAAACCTCGAAATATTTCATTGCCGTGTTTGTCCACACGTCACCTTGTTGTGTATTATTCCTCATTGATAAAAATCTATCGGTTATTTATATTAAAAACTTTTTTCATTTGATACATGAATATTTAAAGTATTGTTACGGAATACATTTATTCAAATATTTAAACAATACAACAAATGGTTAATAAAAATTCATTTGTCCCAGAACTACCGTTCATCGCCGAGTCCTAATCATGTTCAAGGAAATTGTTTTACCTAATGACTTGCGTCCCCCCCCGCGGTGCGCTAAACGTTTCGTATTAGTGCTGCCTAAGTGCTCGACGTGGAAGGACGTACACACGTGCCTGCGTTTTCGAGCCATAATGTAAGTTATTCAGTTTTTATGTTACTGGACATTTTATCTTTCATCGCCGTGTATAGGTATAACCTCATTTTGAATCAAGTTTGTCTTCTTGAGTAAGCATTCGATAGAACGCCATTTCTTTTATGTTTATTTGTGAAGTGTTTATTTCTTCAAATAGTTAATAGATTTTTTGTTATTTATATTTTTTGCCCTGATTTTCATCGCCGTGCTTTCATTGCCGTGGTTTTTGTGGGCGAAATTTGCTATGGCAATGAAAAAAAAGACACGGCAATGAAAAAAATTTCATTGCCATGCCTTGTAAAACAATTTATTTTCATTGCCGTGCCCAGGTATTTCATTTCCGTGACTTGTGTTTTCATCGCCATGGTATGATTAGGCAAAGAAAATATCTTTATTACCTTTTATCTGTTATACAGGTAATACCGATTACTGACATTACAGGACTCGTCAAGTTAACTCTCTCTGCAATGCGATAAAACATTTAAGGATAGACTTGATGAGTTTTTACTGTACAGTCAACTACAAAAAGATTTTTTCATGGTAACCTACCAAAATGATGTAACATTTGGTACTCTATCACATGTATAATACAACCTCACACTCGCACGCACCCCCACATACTACAGTCTGATTTTAATAATGGATTGTTTATTTTTAGGATGCCAAGATGCCTAAACCAAAATTATCTAAAGAGGAGAGAAAGGAGAGGAAAAGATTGGCGGAAGAAAAGCGACGTCAAAAATTACGAAGCGACCCTGTATTAAGAGAGGAGTTTCTAAGAAAAGAAAGAGAACGATATCTTAAAAAGAAGGCTGCAGGAGTAGTTGTTCCTCGAAGTGCGTCAATAGAGTTGAGTCAATAGAGAAACGAGCCAAGAGGATCATCGGCAATGATAGGCTCGTCGAGTCGAAGCTCCAAATTCTCGAGCATCGACGCCGAGTTGCTAGCCTGTCGGTTTTCTATCGGTTGCATTTTGGAGAGTGTGCAACGGAATTACATAGTTTGATTCCGCCTAGCCTGTTCCATCATCGGACCACAAGACGTACGGCGATGCGCCACCGGTACATGGTGGACATCCCACCCACACGCACAAAGCGTTTTGGGAATACATTCATTGTGCGTACCGCTAAGGAGTGGAATTCCCTGCCGGAGTCTGTGTTTCCTGATAGCTACAACCTGGGAGTCTTTAAGTCAAGAGTGAATAGGTTACGTATCGTCGCTTACCATCAGGTGAGATAGTGGTCAAGCGCGTGCCTATCATTAATAAAAAAAAAAAACAAAAAAAAAGTGCAATGACTTCGCAATATTGTAGGAGGATCAGGGGGCCTACCACAACCTCTTAAAACAATATTATTTTAATATTACTTTGTAATTTCTGTTGTTGCATTTTCAACTCTCGGATCAGCGCCGAGAGTTGAAAATGCAACAACAGAAATTACAAAGTAATATTAAAATAATATTGTTTTAAGAGGTTGTGGTAGGCCCCAAGGTCTTGATTCCAACACTTGTATGGGAGTAAAATTTGGGCAAGGAAATATTACAAAAGAAGAATGAGAGTAGGTACAATAAGTACAGAAAGACTGTTGAATTACACTCGCAACACTACTTAGAGATTTTAATACTACAGCCTTTATTCATATACATACTCCCATTCTTCCTTTTGCAATATCTATCCAAATCTTACTCCCATACACAATTTGTCTGGGTTTGCATATCCCTCTCGGAGAGATAAAATATTTTTTCATTTCCATGGATTGATTCTTTCATTCCCATGGCACAGTTTTTTCATTGCCGTGGACGCTTGTTTCATTGCCGTGCACGCATGTTTCATCGCCGTGACACGGAATTTTTAATCCTGTATATCTCATTCTTTTTTTAAGTTATCTGCCAGACATTAAGCAAGAATACAATACATTTTCAAAAACTTTAATAAAAGCGTTTTTTTTTTTTTAAAAACCTTAAGATAAAAAAATACACGGAAATGAAGATTTTATACGACCTGTTGAAATTCACTCAGGAGTGTCGTACGAATCAGTCGATGTTTCGTATTCGGACAGTATATGAGAGTCCAGTACTTCGGACATATTAGGAATCGTTGGTTGTACAGCTTCAGACTGTCGGTTTTTCTCAGCAGATTTGCATTTCTGTTCCGGGGAAGAGCGGCTCACTTGAAGTTTTTTCCTTGATGTGATGTTAGATACGTAGCTTGTATTAGATACTTTTTTATTTTTGATGCATGTCGTACATCTCCATTTTTTCCTAGACTCTTGGTCCATAAGTCGGTAGGTTTGTTCCGGATATCCAATGCAATCCAATTCATAGCGGTTGTAACATGTTGAACATAAGGCTGTTTTTTTAATATGTATGTATTTTTGTAATGTAAGAACCTATAGGCACTGCAGACGCCGCTCCCGAAGCTATGTCCCTTAGCCAGTAGCGTAGCAAAGCGCCTAGTTGTGTGTCTTCAATCTTAGACAAACTCAAATAACCCTAACTAAAAACAAAGAGGTCTCGCAGTTAGTAGTTTGAGTTACCTAAAGGTGGGTAGTGACCGGTGTAACGCGGCGTAATGTAACATGTTGCAGTCAGTAAATGATAATGATAAATGATATTTATTTTGTTGGTAGGTTAAACATAACAATTTTACACGTCAATGTTTTTGGTAATTTTAAGCTAGATGAGGCCGATGTTTCCTAGCTGACTACCCTGTGAAGAAACACCGAAACCAACTCAGAGGAACAGTACATGGAAACGAGCACGAATGCATGCATAATTATGTCTTTGTAGTTTGTATATATGTGACACGGCGTAACATAACATGCTCGCTGCGAATGTTACTACATTACAGCCCTTAATACTGGTCAGAACCCAGCTTTATATGAACGTATCAAACATTAGGTAATCTAATCCATTAGGCTCTAATTCATTAGGTATTCTTATTCACAAATGCATTTTGGCAGATGTTAAGGCTAGAGTTTAAAAATACTCAACCCGAACCCCCGAATTCTGTATTTGTGCTTAATTCAAATCGGAGTTTACATATAGACCTACATATTCTTCTTCAATCACACCCAGTCACGTCAACAGCCTAACTTCCAACATTCGAACATTGGCAAACAATCTCAGTGCAATACCATAAACTATGATTGAGTTGATCCGAGTCACAGAGAGGCGTGCGAACTTTATTCATGGCGTTAGAACTTGCTAGTTGGCAGTGTTGCCAACTGCAGCGCCTAAAGCGAGGTGATAACAGTGATTTACTATAATATACTGCATTGTTACATACTGGGGGAATAGTGTATGAAATTAATTTAATAGGCTGCTATGTAGGTTATTTGCAAATATATAAAGACTCCACAAGAAATAGAGGAAGGCCACATTGATGAAGGAGGACGAAATAAAGTGGACCGTGGGCCCTTATTGAAGAAGGGTCCAACAGATGGGGCCCAGAAAGTGGGAAGTGCTGGTTGGGGCAGTGGTTGAGCGATTGACTGCTGCGCTCCGTGTCGTGGGTTCGATTCCCGCACGGATCAAATATTTGTATGACCTACAGATAGTTGTTCCGGGTCTGGCTGTTTGTGTATGTGAGTTTATATGTACCCACGATACAGGAGAAATTCCTAGCTTTGGGGCGTTTTAAAAAAATTAAGCTTTCGTACTTAATAAATACTCCGTTTGTAAGATTAACATAGTAAAATAAAGAAGAAGTAGTTCGCACGCCTCGAAACGAATCCTCAAGATTCAATTTCAAAAGCCGGCTCAGTGTTCAACCTTTCATTAACATTAAATAAATCCTACATAGAAATGTTGTACAATTGCCCATTCTTCACCCACATCGGGCTAGTAATAAAGACTCTTGAAATCCACTATCCCCTATAAAACTAGTGTCAAGGTGAATGAGAAATGCCATAAATTCATATTCCATTTGGCTAGCACAATACAATAGAGATGCTATTTATCGAAATTTTGATTTATCGCTATCTACCGAATATACTCCAGTATTATCGTCGTTAGCTGCTGGGGATAATAAGTGGAGCGAGCAAAAGGATTTAAATGTGAACCCGTTGTGCAGAGTTGTGGATTTACTAGTATTATCATAAATCAATATTGGTCTTTAAATGTGTTTAAATGTTAAGACAATGAAGCCTCATTTCAACTAGGCAATATTTGACGAGCGCCATGATGCGCAACATGTTGCTCATCATGTTGAACGGCAACGAGGAACTTTATTGAGTAACATTGTAAATGTTGCGCTCCTGGTGGCAACGCGTCAAATGTTGTCTAGTATCCACACACGTGACGCCCAACATGTTTAGCAACGTGCACAAAAACGCGCGATATTGCCAGCAGGCGCGCAAGATTGACAATGTTACTAAAATAAAAGTTCCTCGTTGCCGTTCAACATGATGATCAACATATTCTGTATCACGCGTCAAATGTTGCCTAGTGGATACGAGGCTTCATTGTGCTTTACTTCAGCAGCTTAATAGCTTCGCAATTTTGCATTCGATTACAAAACCAAAGCAGACGAATAGTTTTACACTTAAAACAAAAATACACACTAGCAATGATTGAAAAAGTTGGATAGCAAATAGTTTGAATGGATAGAATATTTGGAATTTTGCATATTGGCGAGGAAACAAGGGTGGAACCATTAATTGAGAAGTTTGCAAATTGCAATAGTATGCGAACGAAGCGCAATGCTGGAAGGAATCCTTTCATTAGGCAAGCTGGTCATGCATGCTTCCAATTCCGAACTATTTGCCGCCGTAGTTTGTTCGTACGTTCTACCCAAAGGGTAAAAACGGGACCCTATTACTAAGACTCCGCTGTGCGTCTGTCCGTCTGTCTGTCTGTCTGTCCGTCTATCTGTCTGTCTGTCACCAGCCTGGGGCCTAACCACCAACTCTTAAAGCAGTGTTACTTTCATATTACTTCCAGTGGGAAAGACACGGAGCTATGCGTCCAGTATAGCTCTGTCTCTTTCCCACTGGAAGTAATATTGAAGTAATACTGCTTTAAGAGTTGGTGGTTTAGGCCCTGTATCTCATGAACCATGATAGCCAGACAGTAGAAATTTTCACAGATGATGTATTTCTGTTGCCGCTACATGACAACAAATACTTAAAACAGAATAAAATAAATATTTAAGTGGGGCTCCCATTCAACAAACGTGGCTTTTTGCCGTTTTTTTTTATAGATACTGGTACGGAACCCTTCGTGCGCGAGTCCGACTCGCACTTGGCCGGTATTTTTTTTATATATCTACATTTACTGAGCCATTTATAGATGAAAATCAGTCTGTCTAGCGTTTTCCTGACTTCATTGGAGTCGGCTTACAGTCTAACCGGTTGCTTACATGGAGCTGCTGTATATCTGGCCTCTACATCCCAGTAACTGGGTAACACGATACTTTTACTATAAATTACACTAACAATACAATATTCATCATCATATCAGCCGAAAGACGTCCACTATTGGCCTGCCCCAAGTGTCGCCACAACATCCGGTCCTGTGCGTCTCGCATCCATCGGCTACCTAAATACAATACAACTTAATATTCATTTTTAGTCTGTGTCGATTTACTGCTATGTAAGTCTTTTTCCCTATTCTATTTAGTCTATTAGTATAGTTACAAGTTGCTTTCTAGCCATCCACTAGGTAATTGTAAACATCGATAACTCGTAAAGAGTGGCTCTCCACAGCCCTAGCCGGCCACTCGTAAAGATGACCGCACACGGAGCCGTTTTACGACGCATTAAAATTAAAGTTCGCGAGAACAGCGAAACGTACTCATAGCTTTATGTCCTTCGTTGTTTATATGATTAGATATAACTCATGTAACGTAAGTTACTGATGGAATATCTCAAGTAGTTTTATTACTTGCGTGAGGTTCAGGGAATTAATTATATTAAAGGTAATTGAAACATATTTCCCATATTTTCACACTTTGTGGCTTATTTCAAAAATTAATTAATTCATTGTGCGTCTTTTCTTATACTTTTCTTAACTTATTTTTTTATAAAGGCGATCTCTTTTCCGAGATTGGACTGTCACTCAGCAGTAGTGTAGCTTTCCATCAGAAAAATAATTGTCATAATCAAATCAGTATTTTTAGAGATTAATTTTACAAACATAAACAAACAAACAATTTTGCTTCTTTATAATATTAGTTTGGACTTCTACGGTCTAGATACAATACGGTGCAATCTCATTTCTGAGCCTGATCAACAAGCTGTTCTCAAGAGTCATCAGCGTCACAAATCGACCAACCGTCCTATTTCCTGCCTCACGAACAAGCCGGATTTCTCAAAAGGCTACACCACCGTACACCACATACATATGCTGCGGCAGATTATACAAAAGATCGGAGGTAAAGCAATTAAACACCATCAATAATAACATAAAAACCATGCACAACCGTAATACAATTACAGTCTTCTTAACGAATTACAAACTGACTGACTTTGACGGCACCTAACTCAATTAAACAATGAATTATAATATTCCGCTGAAAGCGTCGGTGAACGGTTATCACACGTCCGAAAGCCTCCGATTTTTGGTCGGACCAGCAAAATGGTAATGGATTCTCCAAAAATGTGGTTAGTGGTTTATGCTGTCACTCCCACATGTGAGGTTTTAACTATATTTTGGCTTACACGTGTTTCATCAGTTTATCACATTATAGACGCGAGTTCGATGTGACGTCTACGCGGCGACGTTCCGGGGAGACCATGTTATTGTGTGAGCAGTGGACGTCTTTCGGCTGTAATGATGATGATGATTTACTGCATGATGGTTCTTGACGCTCTTGTTCTCTCTAAATACACGGACCTCATAAGACATCCCAGGTTATACCGTGTCTTTTCCGAGAAGTTCTGAAAGAAAGAAAGAAAGAAAAACTGTTTATTTACGTGAAAGTGACGCACATACACAAAATTGTTAAGCATAGGCCTAAATAAAAAAAATACAAAAAACTATTACTTTTTTTTAATTAAAAAAATGCGCTCTTTTACATGCTCAAATTACTAGCACCGTGTAAAAGCATCTTTAGATAATCCCACAAACCATAGACCGCCATAGTCTGTGGGGTCATATTTTATAGGCCATTCCGCTCGGTAATCTTCGCCATAACGCTCGGGTGTCTTCGGCGGTAAGCAGACGGGTCGGGCACTTGTGTTTTATAACGCACTCATATTTGACGTGTTTATGTGATTCGTGATTGAGATTAGAAATGCTAAGTACAAGTAGTTTGAAAATGGAGGACTATGTGAGTATCGTACTGACTTAAGACTGTTCGGGGTTTGCAGGGTATCCCCCAGGGTCCCGATAGGGCCAAAGCCTGCCAGGGTCGCGGAATTTGTTCGAAAAAGTTACCGCGGCCCTGGAACGCAAAGGGCATTAGGATGAACACGGATGGGTTTTAGTCAGTAAGAGTCTGACACTCCCCCTAGAGCGGAAGAAGTCATTTGATGATATCCCATCCATAAAAAGGGTATCTCCTAACCACAAAATAATTGCATTCTAAATTTTTACTTTTCTTTGTTTTTTTTCACAAATAGTGTTAGTTGTTTTAATAATAGGTTTAAACTGTAAGTTATAATATTCTATACGTACCATAAAAAATGAGATGGTACTTTTAAATTGTCAAAGTCGGTCAGTAAAAAACATGAAGCTATTTACACGTTCCAAAGCGTAGATCTCTATGGAGAAGAACGTGCAAAAAACTCCATGGACCCGCTTAAAAACCATTTTATGTTTTACAAAAATCCTGGTTACATTATCCTTGTTGCTTCTATAAGTGAGAACAATGTAAAGAAAGAAAAAAGAAATCTAAGTATCAAATATTAAAATAAGCCAGTGACAGCTAAGAGATGACCAGTCGCCAGAAATGAGTAAGCATGTCAGGATATTTTTTTAACCGACTTCTAAAAAAGGAGGAGGTTCTCAACAAAAATGATTGTATTTTTTTTTTATGTTTGTTCGCGCATAACTCTCCGTCGCTTGCCAACCGATTTGAAAAATGATTTTTTTTTGGAAAGGGTACTTTACAAATGGTCCCATTGAAATTTTATCAAAATCGGTTCAGTATTTTGGTTTTTAAATCCGAAACGACAACGAAATTGCGTATTTTTGCTTTCCCGTGACTTTCCAGTGGTGTTGTTAGGTGTGGGGTACCACTAAAAAGTGAAAAATAAAAAACTTTTTCACAAAAAAAAGAAACCGACTTCCAAAAAAATACTACAAAGTTCAAAATAACTTTAATTTCGGTAGTCGGTGTATTTTGAACTTTGTAGTGTTTCTTTGGAAGTCGGTTTCTTTTTTTGTAAAAAAGTTTTTTATAATCGCTATTTATCCGTGGTGTGGGTTATAAAATATTTCTTAACACACATTGGTAGGAAACAAGCTATTATCAAGAACCCTATTACTGGTAACATAATATCAGCTTATGGTCTATGAATATCATATTAAGAGCTAGTTGACTCGGTTACGTTTTACAACTAGCGTATAACAAGCAGTTTTACGATCAAGTGTACTTGAACCACTCTTTATTACAATATTCTTATTACGACATCACCTTTGCAAAATTTCTTCTATTTATTTCACCCTATTTCAATACTTGTAGGTAGGTACATACTCCATTGGAGCAATGATAAAATTATGTAAGATTACCAAAATGGCCCAAATAATCACCAAACATAAGTAGTGGGTAGAACACACGCTCGCAGAACACATAGTCGATGGGGCCGAAAGGTTCTGGTGTGGTGATCGCGTACCGGAATACACAGCGTCGGAAGGCCAGGTCTGGCGAAGGCTGCGGGGGTTTCCACTGGATGCGAATGGATGTGCTGAAACTTATGGGAGCCAAGGTCCAACCGTGGACGTGTTTCGGCTGAAATGATACATCACGCTACCCACATCTCTATTTTTACCAAAAACTGTTCACAAAGATTCAATATAAGTCCACCCAGCAATTATAAAGTTTATAAACGCTTTTGTTAGGAAAAATCCTTAGTTTATGTTTGAATGAGAGACAGGACCCTCCGAGAGTCCGCAGCCCTCCGGAGGCTTCCGGAGAGGATTATGTAAAGCCGACGGGGATTCGGTGCAAGCCTACCTTATTTATCGAAAATAATGTCAAAGAGAGTTTTTGAGAATTGAGAGGACACTGAATTTGTTTAGGTTTTGCTTTTGGATTCCAGAAGATGCCTGTTCAATGTAAGAATAATAATAATAACAAGTGTGATCGATTCCAACGCTATCCCACAAACATTGTCAATATTTTGTTAAAAACCTACCTGCTAACTCGATAGATGGCGTTGGGATCGAGTTAGATCGCGGTATGGTTTCGTTACACGGCAAAGTATATAGGGCTCGGGTTTAAAATAATAAATTTGTCTCGCTCTGAGGTACTGCGTTTTATTCGAGTATCACGGGCTCCAAGGCACTTTGTACCGATAATGTACATGGTCCTTCGAGCCGGATTTGGGTGTTTTTGGAAGAACACAAGTGACAAAGATTAGTTACGCTACTTGATACGAGGCGGCGCTAGTAGTTGGTGATCAAACATACATGTTGCGGATTATTGTGCCGAAAATACTTGGATAAATATTGAACTTGTAACTAGACTGGACACTGGATCACGTGAGTAGTGAAGTGCATAAAGTGAACAAAAACTGTGAGTACAATTTAAGTGTTAATTAAAATAGTGCAAAGTTAAGAAACTTAGTCATTGCTTGAACTTAGTAAAATACAGTGTGCGGTCAGGGACTTAGAATAGTTTCGATAAAAACGACCAAACGTCGAATCCATGCCAGAATTTGAAGCGATTTATAAGTGTCAAAACACTTAGAAAATTTGGTCTTCACGGCACTTAGAAAAATTACTCTTCACCCTCACATTCGCCTACTATTCCTTCGTATTTTGCAGAAAAATTCCTGAATTGGGTCTCCAACATTTCTAGACGTGTATCCACATAATAGTAATTTATCCGATCTTTCGGAGATTTTTTGAAGTTTATCAAGCCCTTCTCAATCTGCCCTTTGACATCCTTCAACTTTCTCAATTCCTTTTCCATGTTGTATTTCAAACAGTTTTTTTTTCTAAGTGTCAACAAGTGTGAATTTTTTAAGTCCAATGAAGCAAAAGCAATTAGTTCATAATAATAAAAAACTTGATGACGTACAACGTCTCTACTATTTAAAAACTCAGCTGTCAGGTGAAGCAGAGCAACTTATAAGACATGTACCCATAACTGATGTTAACTATAAAAAATGTTGGGAAATGTTAGAACATAGGTTCAATAATAAGAAATTTATGTCAACATGTATTCTAAACCGTCTATTTGGCCAACGTAATATTGGAACCGAATCATCGAAGGCACTTAAAGATTTGCTTGACGTTACAAGTGATTGTTTGCACGAACTTGCAAATATTGGGATTGATGTTGGTTCGTGGGACGTTATTGTCGTGTATGTTGTAAGCTTGAAGTTGGACGTAGAATCTAGGAAGCAGTGGGAACTGCATGTTAGTAAATCATCCGACGATCTACCCTCCTTTAAACAGTTTTGCGAGTTTTTTGAGACGCGTTTTCGAGCTCTAGAATGCGTTGAACCTAAACATAGACCAAAGGGCGATATTAATTCTACATCTCGCGCTAAAGTAATGCATGGTGCTATTAATGGTTCATGCCCACATTGTTCTGAAAGTCACAAGCTCACAAATTGTAAGAAGTTTTCTCAACTAGATATTGACGAACGTCGTACCATTTCAAAATCTTTGGGTGTCTGTTTTAATTGTTTGGGGAGTAACCACACTTCCAAAATTTGCCGTGTTCTTTCAAAATGCCGTATATGTCAGCGGAAGCATCATACGTTGTTGCATCCAAAGAACCCTAGTGGAGCCAGTGGGGCTGCTACGCCAACGGTGCCTTCCACCCCACATGAAAGTACTTCAGAGCCAGTACATGATGTCAGTGCAAATATAGCAACTCATTTTGTGAATGGACAAGCACAGGGTCAAGTCTTGTTAGCCACGGCTCTAGTAAAGGCCGAATCACAAAATGGGTCCTCTCAAATTTTGAGAGCCTTGTTGGATCAAGGATCACAAGCATCTTTTATAACTGAGGCAGCAGCGCAATTGCTTCGTTTAAAGAGAGTAGTTTCGAAGACTACTATTGCAGGTATAGGAGGTGGTCATGGCGATATCGTCTCTAGACATGCGGTTCATATTAATATACAATCGTTGCATGATCCCTCTTTCACTTTAAAGGTAACTGCGCATGTATTAAGCTCACTGACCTCAGTTATGCCAGATACAAACTTTGAACTCGAAAATTGGCCAGAAATTCACAGTATACGTCTAGCCGACCCAAAGTTCAATTGCCCTAATAAAATTGACATTTTGTTAGGAGCCGAAACATACTGCCGTATTTTAAAGGAAGGCCTGATAAAGAGCCCCGCGGGCTCTCCGGTTGCACAAGACACGCATTTAGGATGGATTGTGTCAGGCCATGTTAATGAAGCGGACAGGTCTCTGAATTCCCATAATACTGTGATCGCAATGTATACTCAAATTGAAGAGAACGAAATGTTAAAACGTTTATGGGAACTAGATTCTGAACCTGCTTTAACGAAAAAGCTTCTTACGCCTGAAGAACAGGCTTGCGAGGAGTTTTACGCAAATACGACGAAAAGAGATGAAGATGGGCGTTATGTCGTAAAATTACCTTTTCGTTTAGAAGATCCACCTTGTAAGTACGGTCATTCTAAAAATATAGCTGTAAAAAGATTGCTAGGTTTAGAAACGAAGTTGGCTAGGGATCATGAATTAAAACAACAGTATACTGAGGTGTTAAACGAGTATTTATTGCTGGGCCATTTGGAGAAAATCATCGATGAGTCTGAAAGAAATAAAGGTGATGCGGTTTATTTGCCCCATCACGCAGTGGTTAGACCAGATAAACTGACCACTAAGGTAAGAGTGGTTTATGACGCGTCATGTAAGGGAACAAACGGGGTTTCTTTAAATGACACCTTAATGGTAGGACCCACTCTTCAAGCAGATTTGAGACATATTGTCATGAGATGGCGACAGCATCCGATCTGTCTGGCAGCCGATATAGTAAAAATGTACCGCCAAATCAAGGTAGCGCGGTCGGATACGGATTTCCAAAGAATTGTCTGGAGAGAGGATACTAACAAAGAGATAGAGGACTTCCGACTTCTGACTGTCACCTTTGGCACGTCATGCGCCCCTTACTTGGCGGTCAAGTCATTGCATCAAGTTGCATGCGATGAAGGTAATATGTATCCATTGGCTGCTGAAAGGGTGAAGTCCGATTTTTTCATGGATGATCTGATGACTGGCTGTCAATCTGAAACAGAAGTAGAGAGAATTTATAGTGAAATGAACAGTTTATTAGAGAAAGGAGGATTTAAATTGCAAAAATGGACAAGCAATAGAATGTGTTTACTGGAAAAATTAAAGGAAAATTCTGGTAGAGATTTAGAAATTAAAACTGATAAGGTAACAAAGATTTTGGGACTTACCTGGAACCGGAACTCTGACGAATTTGATTACTCTGTGAAGATGTCACCTCCTGCTGCAACTGAAACAAAAAGAACGGTTATATCAGAAATATCACGGCTTTATGATCCGTTAGGGTGGATAGCGCCGTGCATTATAACCTCGAAGGTCTTCATACAAAAGCTATGGATTAGTGGTATAGGCTGGGATGACGAACTGCCACCAGATCTCCCACAAGAGTGGAAATATTACAGATCAGAATTAGAAAAGCTGGTGGATTTTCACATTCCCAGATGGATAGGCAGAAGGGAAGAGGACATTACGATAGAGCTACATGGGTTTAGCGATGCGTCAAATATAGCTTATGCGGCTGTGGTGTATTGTCGCATTATTGATGCTACTGCGCAAATACACTCACACCTCATAACTGCGAAAACAAAGGTAGCTCCGATTAAACAGATATCCATCCCACGGCTGGAATTGTGTGGTTCTGTTTTAGTAGCAAAACTATTGATCGAAGTAGCTGAAGTAATGAACATTCCTAAGGTTAATATCCATGCTTGGACCGATTCATCTGTTGTTTTGGCCTGGTTAAATGATCATCCAAGTCGTTGGAAAACTTACGTTGCAAATCGCACTTCAGAGATCCTTAGTTTACTGGACAATACCCAATGGGCTTATGTTAAATCCAAAGACAATCCAGCGGATATCGCTTCTCGTGGAGTTTCTTCAGCTGTACTGCTAAATGATGATCTATGGAAACGAGGACCAGGTTGGTTAAGAAATGATCAAATAGAATATACTAGACCTAGCGCAATACGCACTAATGAGGAGAAGAAACTTGTTAAGGTTCACACTGCCAACCTCGTGTCTGAGTTTGAAACCATTTGGGGATCTAGGTATTCATCACTTACACGTTTAGTAAGAGTTGTTGCGTACTGTAAAAGGTTTTTACATTCAGCAAGAGCTCGTAAAGCAAACATTAAGATCACAGCATCCCTGTCAGCTTCAGAAATTAGTGAAGCCTTAGATGTATGCATCAGGCAAAGCCAAAAGCAATGGTTTTATGCAGAATTTATAGCTCTGAAAAATAAGGTTCCATTAGACAAAGCGAGTTCATTATATAAATTAAATATGTTTATTGATAGATGTGAGATATTGCGCGTTGGGGGAAGACTGCGCTACTCCCAACTACTTGATGATACAAAGCACCCAATTGTTATTCCTCATGATTCAAGTTTGGCCAAGTTAATTGTAGCCGACGCTCATGAAAAGACTTTTCATGGAGGACAGCAGCTGGTACTCAATTTTATACGCACCAAGTACTGGATCAGTCGGGTTAAAAATATGGTACGAGCTCATATACGTCGTTGTGTTTCCTGTATTCGATATGCTGCGACCACAAAACAACAGTTGATGGGAGAGCTTCCAGCTTGCAGAGTGACCCCAAGTAAACCCTTTCTTAACTCCGGGGTCGATTATGCGGGCCCTATAAATATGAGGGTCTCTAAGGGTCGTGGACAGCGGTCGTACAAGGGATACATCTGCTTATTTGTGTGTATGGCCACGCGCGCAGTACACATTGAGGCGGTTTCTGACTTGACAACTGAAGGTTTCCTGGCCGCGTTCAAACGGTTCGTTTCCAGGCGTGGTCAATGTCGTCATATCTGGAGCGACAATGGCACAAATTTTGTGGGCGCTGCCAAGGAGTTACAGATACTTTTCAAACAGGAGAGTTCAATGTTTAAAGACATCGCAGCTGCTCTTGCAAACTCTCAAACCGAATGGCACTTTATTCCTCCCCACGCTCCAAATTTTGGTGGATTGTGGGAAGCAGGAGTAAAGGGTGTAAAACATCACCTGAAGCGCGTCGTAGGTGACTCTACTTTGACGTTCGAAGAGCTGACCACAGTTCTTTCTCAAATTGAGGCATGCCTAAATTCAAGGCCCTTGTCTCAGGGCAGTAGCGATCCAGAGGATCCTGTACCTTTGACTCCTGGCCATTTTTTAGTGGGTCATCCATTGGTAGTGGCACCCGACTACAATTATGAGCATACCACAGTTAGTACTCTACGCAGATGGCAATTGGTACAACGTATGGTGCAGCACTTCTGGCGTAGATGGAAACAGGAATATTTAACACATTTCTTCCAAAGACACAAATGGAATGTTCGTAACCCTGATTATAAAATAGATGATGTAGTATTAATAAAAGAAGATAACTTACCTCCAGCTAAATGGCTATATGGTAGAATTATACAGCTGCATCCGGGCAAAGATGGCTTGACACGCGTTGTCACTATTCGTTGTAAGGGTACTACGATTAAACGTCCAACTTCAAAATTGTGTTTCCTTCCTGTTACTGAATAAGTCACATGTTGTTTGAACTGTAAGCAGTTATTTGTGTTAAGATTTGTTTGTTTGAGTATGTTTTACTTGTTTTAAATACCGTGTCATATTTTGTGTAGCATTAGACTTATTGATTTGTGTTTTGATGGAGTTCAAACGAACTCATTAATGCTGTGAAAATGTTTTTACTTGTATGTTTTTATTCTACCCTGTCCGGTAGATAAATTTAAGTAGTTGTATTTGCTATGTTTTGATCGGAACCATATCTGTCACCTGTACTGCAATCATATGTAGCGAAGCCGTCCACTATCCAGTATTAAAATTTGTAATTATCATACAGTCCATTGTTCTAGTAGTTGCTGAGTTTGTTCATGGTGGGCGGTACTAAAAGGAACATATTCCTTTTGGTGGGCGGTATGTTCAATGTAAGAATAATAATAATAACAAGTGTGATCGATTCCAACGCTATCCCACAAACATTGTCAATATTTTGTTAAAAACCTACCTGCTAACTCGATAGATGGCGTTGGGATCGAGTTAGATCGCGGTATGGTTTCGTTACACGGCAAAGTATATAGGGCTCGGGTTTAAAATAATAAATTTGTCTCGCTCTGAGGTACTGCGTTTTATTCGAGTATCACGGGCTCCAAGGCACTTTGTACCGATAATGTACAATGCCAAAATCCTGGAAACAATTTCAAAGGTCTAGTTGATACCGACTGTAATATCAAACAATTTATTTTTTATTTTTGTTACCTCATAACTCCGTCATTTAAGAACCGATTTGAAAAAATCTTATTTTACATGAAAAGATATACTTTCCGATTGGTCCCATAGAAATTTCATTAAAATCGAAAAATAATAAACTACCAAAAAGCGTAAGCGTAAGAGATTAGAGGTGCTTTCGACAGATTGCTACTGAGATGCGAATGTGAACGCTGTTTACAAAAAAAAAAAATACCAGCGTAAGTACATGTGTATCAATCCTACACTATCGTCGCACTAACTACCTCAAAATTAACCATCATAATACCTTTTATAACAGTTTCCCCACCTGGCTGTGGCACACAATATGTGTCACAGTGTTATCTTCGTTTCCGAGCGATCGAGCGCCGCCCGCGCGGAAGCACTTGTTCTGCTCACCTCGGGAAACACACACAATGTCGTGAGTGTGGCAGGGCCCTAATGGCTTCGATGCGACGGGCACTGATGGGCTCATCAATTCGGAAACAATCGCGCTTTTCAAAATTAAAGTTGTGACACAGTGTGGCGATGCGTACAAGTTTGGGTATTAAAAGCAAAATGCAATCAAATTGCTTACCCTTTTCCCAAGAATGTTGGGGTCGGTTAACAGTATTACCGGATGCAGGCACCTACCATTATTTTATATAGAGCGAGTTGACTTCCTATCAGAATCTGACCTCCATACATAACTCAGTTTCTGGGTAAGATATCCCTAGGTAAGACAGTGTCATGTTTTTTGCCTTTCTGTCAACAACGACTGTCAACGATCAACCGGGACGATATATAAGCAGAGCACCAACTGAGTTTTGAATGTGGCTTCTGATTGGTCGTTCCATCAATTTAGTTTGAAACATCCAATCAGTGCGCTCGATATTTTAATATGGATGCAATAACGAGCGAAGCGAGCTCCGGACTTGGGGCAACATGACTAGGTTAGAAGAGGATGGCGGGGTCTAAAAGAACCCGCAGAATTGGTGCACCACTAATCACTACATTTATGACCACTGTTACAGTCTGAAAGATATTAATTGAAAGTCACCACAATAATGGTTAGTGCCAAACAGGCTGTCTCTCAAAAATGCACAGTTACTATGGCTACGGGAACCGCCCATAAATTATATTTATGGACTCCACAATAGTTAAGCACTGAACTTAATAAACACCTCCCGTGTCTGATGCATGCATATTATCTTAATTAGTGCAGATGTAATTAACACTGCAATGCAAGCGTATAAGCAAGCTGTAGTGCCGGGGGGGTAGTCAGTAGCGCAAGCACGTACCAGCACCTGCGCAGGGACACTTGAGCAGTAAGTTTTGTAAATGTATGGGGAAAGTGTTTATTAAACTACGTTTTTGTTTTCAATTCAATTAAACCAGGAATGGTTTTTACTCCTCCACAGTTCTCTTCTAATTAATTTTGTTGCAGAATCCAAGACAGTTTATTCGTTTCGTTCGGGACTCGACGAACTTCATTGACTGAGCGTTTTCTGGGGGGCGCCACTGTTGATTCTGGTTCTCAGGACTTCCTGTTCAGAGCATGAGCCAGACGTTGGAGTGTCCCAAGTGCCCATGCACCTGTACTATGGGGAATCTGATGAATGCCATCAACGCTGAAATTGCCGTGGCCACCTACTGGGCCCGAAAAATCTAAGGAGTAAACCATCGAATAAGAAGAAGGACTTGCAGTAGTTGGTAATAGTATGGCGGGTTTATCCCCCTTTTCAAAAAGAAGGCGTGCTCGGACTTTAAGTTACACACCTACTTCACAACATTCACGGAATCAAGTGATCTACAGCCTACCTCTAGGTACAACGAAAGAAAAACATTTAACACGGCGAAATTATTCCGGTGGAATATGTATGTATGTACCAACCTATTTACTGAAGTAAGTTTTATATGTTTATTAATCAGCGTACTTATTAATTTTCTATGTTTAATACTTGATTCAGATTTTTTATTTTTGTTAATTTATTTTATATCATTCACGTTTTAAACATCCCTGCTTTAGAAAGTGTATGATACGGACTGTGGTAGTGTTATGTACCCGTTTGTCCTAAAGCTTACATAAATTGCTTCATTACGGATAAAATAATATTCTCAAGAATTTACCTCTTAATAAGGAAATTACAAACTGTCCATCAACACCTTTCCGCCATTTATCTGAATTTCTTTGTAATAAATATCAAGTTCACAGTCGGTTAATGTTAATTGTTAACAGGAACAAGCAATTATCGCTGGAGGTAAATATTTACTGAACGGAGCGGGTCCATTGTCGACACGCTATAGGGCTGAAGTCTCGATGATAGCGGGTAGCGGGGGGCGAAGTGAAGGCAGAACTAGACAATAGTGTTAATTGTTAACAGGAACAAGCAATTATCGCTGGAGGTAAATATTTACTGAACGGAGCGGGTCCATTGTCGACACGCTATAGGGCTGAAGTCTCGATGATAGCGGGTAGCGGGGGGCGAAGTGAAGGCAGAACTAGACAATAGTGTTAATTGTTAACAGGAACAAGCAATTATCGCTGGAGGTAAATATTTACTGAACGGAGCGGGTCCATTGTCGACACGCTATAGGGCTGAAGTCTCGATGATAGCGGGTAGCGGGGGGCGAAGTGAAGGCAGAACTAGACAATAGTGTTAATTGTTAACAGGAACAAGCAATTATCGCTGGAGGTAAATATTTACTGAACGGAGCGGGTCCATTGTCGACACGCTATAGGGCTGAAGTCTCGATGATAGCGGGTAGCGGGGGGCGAAGTGAAGGCAGAACTAGACAATAGTGTTAATTGTTAACAGGAACAAGCAATTATCGCTGGAGGTAAATATTTACTGAACGGAGCGGGTCCATTGTCGACACGCTATAGGGCTGAAGTCTCGATGATAGCGGGTAGCGGGGGGCGAAGTGAAGGCAGAACTAGACAATAGTGTTAATTGTTAACAGGAACAAGCAATTATCGCTGGAGGTAAATATTTACTGAACGGAGCGGGTCCATTGTCGACACGCTATAGGGCTGAAGTCTCGATGATAGCGGGTAGCGGGGGGCGAAGTGAAGGCAGAACTAGACAATAGTGTTAATTGTTAACAGGAACAAGCAATTATCGCTGGAGGTAAATATTTACTGAACGGAGCGGGTCCATTGTCGACACGCTATAGGGCTGAAGTCTCGATGATAGCGGGTAGCGGGGGGCGAAGTGAAGGCAGAACTAGACAATAGTGTTAATTGTTAACAGGAACAAGCAATTATCGCTGGAGGTAAATATTTACTGAATGGAACGGGTCTATCATCGACACGCTATAAAGTCGAAGTCTCGGTGATAGCAGGTAGCGGGTTGCGGAATTAGGCAACAGCGTTTTGAGTCACAGGTTCTGGAGTTAGACGAAGTGATATTATTTATCAACAACCGAAATTAACAGCCCTCTAACTTAGCCATCAATTCGGAGGCAAAGTTATTTTGACATTTTTGCTTTGTGCCAATCAAACATTATTCATCATCTGCCTAGCCTTTTCCCAACTGTATTGGGGTCGGCTCCCAGTCAAACCGGATTCAGCTGAATACCAGTATTTTACGTGGAGTGGCTGCCTACCAGACTACCACAATCCATTACTGGGTAACACGGTACTTCATGGCAAGAAACATTATTAATATTGCTAATTTATCCATCTCGTCCATACTTTTGTCGCCCCGCTCTCCGCTCCCCGCTACTACCCCGACCTCGCCTCCGAAGTGATGGCTAAAGTTAAAGGGATGTTAATTTCAGTTGTTGATAACTATTGTTTATCTCTTTGATGTTGATCGTTCATGGCGCTATAAAAGGGGTTGTATTGGTAAATTATGTTTTTGTTGTTATATTCGAGGTTTCCGGGTTGTAGACATTTTCAGATGAAACTTTCGAGATACAAGAGGAATTAACGTAGTTCCTACTTCCTAATTCTATATCTATTATACGTACTGAGTATAAATACGGAAGTCAGTTTGTTTGTAACGCTTTCACGTCTATATTATTGAAACAATTTTGATGATAGATTGACCACCAGAATTAAAAGCTAAGTCCATCTGCATGGCCGGTATAAGGACATAGGATTCTTTTTATCCACTTGTGTCCTTTTGGTTGGATATAATTTTCGTGCGAGACGCCCTCTGCCAGAAGTTTCATAACTTGAAAATAGATTGCAGAACGTCTCAGAAAGCCAGGATAATGTCGAAAAACGAACATATGAAAGAGAAATTTACATTTGGGTTTCAGTGCTTAATCTTCAGTTGCAATCAATAGAGCCTGTATCGACATGGGCAGCCGTGACCGACTCAATCAGTTCACGTCACTATCGTGTCAGCGCTCTACTTCGTATTGTATCGACACTTCGACAGGCTAGTTTCACGCGTCGCTGGTGCTCTAAGGAGCTCCAGTACAGATGGGCTGTCTATAAGGTACCTAATGAATAGGTGACCAAACAATAATGAAATAATAAGAGACCTCTAATGTGCCATACATGCCTAAGCCTACTCATCATTACGAATAACTTCTTGTCTATTTAGTAAATTTAAATGTATACTTAGTTAATTAAAGATATCTGATCCCACAACCACGAGTATGTCATTGCAATTGAAGCCCTAGGGCCAATTCTAAAAGCCTTACTTTTCAATTTAGACAGATAGCGACTGAAATGCGAATCGTCGCTAATCCGAACGTTGCTTGAAAATAAGTAGAATTGGCCCTCTGGTTCATGTCCATGTCAATCAAATTTGTGACGTCACAAGTTTACGTAAAGATAAATAAAAACACTTCTTATCGTCGTAAACTGTACGACATTGAAAGAGAGTACTTTTTTCTTACACTAACAATAAAAAATAGAAAAGTACATTTGGACTGCTCTCCTGAGCCCTGTTTAGGTAATTAATTAGCTAGGTTCGGCCTTTGTGTTATCTTTCTCAATAAACCGACGCACCTGTGTTTACAAAAGTTTTCTACGTTAAGTGGTCCCACGAGTCCCATCTCAACATTGAATGGAACATTGACAAAAACTGTGCGTGAGCCGCCAGCGTGCCAATAATAATTTTGTTGTCTTAGTTTTTCATAGATAAATACTTATACTTACATGGGATTAAAAACCCAAATATCACTTGGTCATTAACTTATATTCTGACTTTAAAGACAATTAAATTGTTACCTATCGCTATAAAATATCGTATCTTGATTCCTAAGGACAAGTTTCCTGAAATTTAGTACTGATGCCTTAGGCTGGGTACTGAGCGGTGTTATGGGCCGTAATGTACCATTCGCAGCGAGCATGTTACTATACGCAGTGTCCTAAAGTCCAAGTAAAGCGCTGGACACAGAAAAGACGTAAGACGAGGACGGGGCGCGGACAGTGCACAGACGGGGTGCCGTCGCGACTTTTTAAAACATTTAGAAAAGACGAGGCTCGGACGTGACGCTGGGTGCCGCGAGAGATGACGGTTATCAACCAACTTCATTCATCCGTCCGATTTTGACAGGATAACGTGTCTTCTTCCGAAGATGAATATATTGGTAATAGGTTAATTGTGGTGATATAATTGTATGTGACAGCGACGCGCGAGTCCCAGCCCCCGCGCGCAGCCGTACGCACCCCCGTTCTCGCCCGTCCCTCGTCCGCTCGCACACGTGCCCCGTCTTTTCTGTATGTTTTACAATAGGGCGCAGACCAGTAAGTATCATCTCACGTCTTTTCTGTGTGTCCAGCGCCATACATGCGCGTGTTCATGCTCGTTTCCCCGTAGGTACTGACTGCACGAACGCTCGCTTTGTAACATGTTACATTACGCCTTGTAAACACCGGTCGGTGCCCAGCAGGTATTTGGTAAATAGAGGCATAACTTGAAAATCTTTTTTCAATCGCACGCAGGTTTCGCAAAATCATATACCTACCTTAGGCTCGATAAGAGGTTAAGTGGCTATAAACCCCACAATCTTGAAGTTCCAACGTTTTATTATTGAAACTTTATTAAGTGCAGATTGCTACTATCTCAAGCAGTAAAATATCTGTAAGCTTATATGTTGTACCTCACATGAGAGCGCATCATGTTCGTAATAATGCGCCACAAAATATTATTATTTGCTTAGTTAACATAGACTTAGGCCCATATTCCAAAACGTAAACTCCAACTCAACTCGAACTCCATCATGAGCACGAAAATGTCGATGAAAGCTTTTCTAATTGACGTTTTTGTACTCAAATGATGAGCAAACAAATGCATTAACTTCAACTTATGACAAGCTCCGATGGAGTTGAAGTTCGAGATTTTGATCTGAGAGCCAATTCTTCTATTTTTTAAGCAATGTTCGCATTCGACTGTCGCAATATGTCAAAAAGCCTCAATAATCATATATTTTTGACAGATTGCGAATGATATGCGAATGCGAACGTTGCTTAAAAATTATTAAAATTGGCTCTTTGATTTGCTGACAAATTATTCGATAACGTGGCGGTTACCATCGCCTATAGAAGTGTGCTTTACTATAGGAATGACATGCTTAGCCCCGTCTGTGGCAGACCTGAAATTTGTACCGTACCTTTCGGTAGGATTCGAGCTCACCGCTGCATCTTTGCCTTGGACTGTAGAGTGCTGCAACTGACTAAACAGGAATCGACCCAATGTCAACTGCTTTGCTTTCTACACAAAGCAAAGGAAGTCTAGAAAAAAACCTTAAATAAATCATAAAACTTGCTACCCGTAGTCGTGACGTAACTCACGCCCTAACATTAGTCGTCTCGAGTCGTCGTCATTAGTTCCCTCAGTCTCGGTATTTCTGCTGTGCCTCAGAGTCTCAAGGTTACGCTAAAGTTTTTGCTGTTAATCCAGCCGATCGAACGGTAGTTTTCCTCATTATTTTTATACAAACGTACCTCACGGTTTTAAGTAAAAAAAAACAATATGAGAAGAGTGCTCGCGTGTGAACCCAAAGTTAATAGTTAGCAGAATATAAAACTCAGTTATCAATTTCCGAAGCAGTTATTTTAGAGCAATAGAAAGTATATTGCTTGCTGGTAAAAACACCATATTTTTATGGTGATAAACTTTATGGCGAAATAAAAAGGGTTTACAGTTTAATGTTCGAGCGCTCGGTTTCACGGCGCAAAGATATTTATTTTTAAATTATATTCTATACTCGTTTTTATTGCTCCATTGTTTTATAGATTTCCTTGAATGTGAAAGCTGAGATTTTAAGTAGGTGTGTTTTTATCATTTATTTACTTCAGTGATGAAGTTTGTGGAATTGATATTATATGCTAAAGAAGTACCTATCTAATTAAATAAAAAAATAATTATCCAGTAAGTTAAAAATTATATATCAGATACTTGAAACAACAAAATTACATTGTACTACGTTGAAAATGAAAATACAAAATTGGACGTTGACATTGATTGAACGCGGCCCTGAAAAATACGGCTCAAATTAGGTTTAGATACCAAAAACAAAAGATACAATACATGACAGTAAAGAAACACCGACAGTGGGTAAACGAGCTCCACAGTGTGAGTTACAGCTTGCGTGTCGGCTTACGTCTCCCTCGATACAACTTTCTCACTCCCCATGACGTTTCCAATCACTTAAAATATTCCCTAAAGTTAGTCTGAAAATATCCGTGAAGCAAAAACGTTGTAGAAGTGGAATGGGCCTGTAAATAAGTTGACATCATAAAGCGGCTGCAAACGATGTCGCGATGGTGCCATCATCGGTAATCAAGCGATTCGGCGTCCAGTGCCGGGCGTGGCGCGTGGCCGCAACAAAAGTTAATTCGTGATGTCTGTGATTCCTGGCTAAGGCTAACCATCTACAGAAACGGAAAGGAGAGGAGTGGAGCTGTGTCAATATTAATCAATGGAATTGCATAAAATCACCGCTCCGCTTCGGTGGACAGGGATTTGTGAACTTTGACGACACAGTTGGCGCAGTGGTTGAGCGATTGACTGCTGCGCTGCGTGTCGCGGGTTCGATTCCCGCACGGAACAAATATTTGTATGGCCTGCAGATAATTGTTCCGGGTCTGGCTGTTTGTGTGTGTGAATTTATATGTTTGTAAACGCACCCACGATACAGGAGAAAATCCTAGTGTGGGGCAACGTTTATTAAAAAAAATAAAAACTAGTTTAAAAATTCATATGCTGTCAGAAAAATCCGTCAATTTACCGATATAGACACCGCGAGGCTGGTCTATTTTAGTTACTTTCATAGTATCATGTCTTACGGTATCTTATTATGGGGACGAGCTGCAGACATCGAATCTATATTTATTCTGCAGAAAAGAGCCATCAGAGCCATATATATAATCTGGGTCGGCGCAATACCCTAAGGGAACTGTTTAAAGATATTAACATCATGACGGTACCTTGTCAATACATATACGAAAACATAATGTATGTTCGGAAAAATCTTCATCTTTTTAGTAAGATTAGTGACAGGCATAATTTTAATACTAGAAATAAGAACAGATTAGATCAACCCCGATTCAGATTGGCTAAAGTACACACTTCTTTTATGGGGTACTGTGTTAAATTTTATAACAAAATACCATTTGATATTCTCGGACTGAATGAGAGAAAATTTAAAACATGCATTAAACGCACACTATGTAGACAGGCATATTATAAACTGGAAGATTATATCCTTGATAAAAATGCTTGGCTAAATGCCGGTCCTGCTCCACAGCCTCAGCCGCTTGGTTCCACTAGTTAGGATTTTATATTTGGAGGAGATGCTCACCCTTTTTTATTTTATTTTTTACGTTTAATAATAATAATATTCCACATTTCTATAAGGTTTGGAATACACTTTTATTTTTCTGTTCTTACCTATTGATATTTATAGTTTTATATAAAGTAGGAGCATTTTTTTATTTTGGAATCCTGTAAATGTGAGGACCATGGAGCCTTTTATGTTAATAGATGGTTTCCTTGTTTGACATGAATGAGCAGGGGCAGTTGAGAGAGTACAATGATCTCTTTTCAGGTATTTTTCGTTGTATAAAATATATATGAGGAATTACCCTATATTTCCGGGATAAAAAGTATCCTATGTCCTGTCATATCCAGCGTGTGGTCTACTCGAGTGCCGAGTTCACTCAGCTGTTAGGAAGTGAAGAGGTTAATAAACAAACCAACCCACTTTAGCAATTATAATATTAGTTAGGATATTCTTCTTTTCAACGAGTAAATAGACGAATAATTAACATCACTGCCGCTATAACTGGTACAGTTATTTAAAACTTGGGCCAAGATAGGAAGGCCCCTTGTCAAAAATAATCTCTCTTTAAAAGAAGCCACGCAATTTATTAATTAACCGATAAAAGTGGCTTTGTATATAAACGAACTTTTAAAAATACATTTTAAACAGAAGACTATAATTATTTGGACCTTTTTAATAAGCCAATGAACCGACACGAATCATAATAGGCTTAGGCGACGCGAGCCAATAGGCCGCTCTTGTAAAAATACGCCTTTGATAGCCGATATATTACGTCGAAAGCATAATCAAATCACGGCCACAGGGCATGCCAAAAAAGTACACATGCATACTCATATTCCCAAAAAACATTACCTTTCTTCTGGCTCAGTGGGGTAAAAACGCTACCAAAAATATAAGCAGGCTTATTCATAAAACTGCTCACTGACACTCATACTGCTCAGCAGATTTAAAAAAAATTATGAACCCATTAGTTGATTGGAAGAGAATACCGATGCCTCCTGGTATTCTCTGCCAATCCTCATTAGGGTTGCTGGTACTCCAATTGAGAGTCTGCTAATCTTTAGTTAAACTAAGCCTTATGGTAAAACATAATTATGATTATGGCTGAAAATGTTCGAAGATAAGAATATATCTTCTATTTATTCTTAGGTATGTCTCCGCAATGGGACTTATTAGTGACCGACTGATACTAAATGTTGGCTCTAGGGCGATGATAATGAGGCCGCTTGTTCCACGAGTTAACACAAATAATGTCTTATGAAGGTAGGTAATTAATTACATTATACATTGATAAGGTATGCTACGAGGCATAACTAATGAATGTACAATCTATACTATATATCTATCTATACTTAACTAATAATAAATCTGAAGGGTTTATTTGTTTTAACGCGTTAATCTCTGGAACGGTCTATATCTAGAAATTAATAGTCTTTGGTAGTCGTTACGGATTGTCAGAAGCCAGAGAATCTGACACGTCTTGCCAGAAGTACCGTATTACCCTATTAATGGGTTGTGGAGGTCTGGTAGGCAGCCGCTCCACATAAAATACTGATATTCAGCTGAATCTGGTTTAACTGATCCAATATAGTTGGGAAAAGGCTAGGCAGATGATGATGACCTTATATAAAAGAAAAACTATTAACTAACTAAAACTATAAATAATCTAAAATATGGCGTAGAAAAATTCCTACGCATCGCAGGCCACTGGTATTGTGTCCAAAAGGCTGGCAGCATTGCCGCGTTGTATGGCAACGCTTTATCCTTTGTCCGAGGTAAAAGCCTGCCCTTGGGTCATGCGAAGTGTCAACTAAGCATCTAGACAGATCTTTAAACCAGCAGTTATGAGCACTCGGAACCCATGACCCGAGAGGTTCAATTCCAAACGGCACTAAACTTATTTAAAGTGTACCAACGATGTTATTATATTTCCGCCGCTTGAGGATCGAATTGTATGTACACCAAATAAAAAAATACTTATAGAAAACCTTTTACTAAAAAAACATACAATTGGCGGCCTTATCGCATTCCGCGATCTCTTCCAGGCAACCTGGAATGGATATAGATAGCCTGGACACGAAATGGGGTTGCACTTGGTGCAAATATAAAGTTAACATAGAACAAAAACAAACAGAAATATAGTAATATAAAATACTTTTTCAACACATTAAAAATGCATTTACGAAGCCTGTATATATTGTTCGAAAGTTAAAAATTACGCACCTCACAATGGAACGTGTGGTAAAATAAGTACTCTCACCTAAGTACATACTTTACTGCATACTCCGTTGTATAGCGCCGTGCATATCCTTTACTGTTTTTTTTAATTTCCTTAAAAAAATATTTAAGAATTCCACCAAGGAGTTTCCCAATCCAAGAATAAATAAGCTGAATGATCGAACCTCCTTGGAAGCGCTTTTGCTCAAGACGTTTGTCTCACTTTATCTAAAGAGAAAATGAGAGAAGAATAATAATAATAAATGAAAGATGTAGCGACGCCACATTCACGTGGTGAAAATTAGAACTACTAATTTTCACCACGCGAATGTGGCGCCGTTTGCAAATTCGCGCCATTTTTATATTAGAAACGTCAAAGATTGTTGCGACTTTTCGACTGATATCTAAAAACAAAAAGTTTGTTTTATTAGCTATTGTACTGTTTTCTCGCAAATGTATTGAAAAACGTTGTATGAAATATGTGCAGAAAGGTGCAGAAATTGGTTTTTACAAACTCGTGACTATAGTAAGCCCTCGACTTTGTCTCGGGCTTACATTCGTCTACTCGTTTGTAAAGACCAACTTACCGCACTAATATCATAAATAACTAAAACGGGACGTCAAGACACAATATCATCTGAGTTCATAGTCGATTTTACTAGGACGTGGGTGATCGGGTGAGGAGAATCTATACGAATACGAAACGAGAATCTAGACGTATTTCACACAAACACATAATAATCAAAATTTAACAAAATCATTAGAAACACTAAATCACTATACCTACACTCCACAAAAAACGCTATAGCGCTAATTCGGGATGCGAACGGATTGCGTGCTGGATTCGAACTGAACGAACTAAACCGTCACACTTTCCCCCACACTAGCTATTGGTGTTGCGTCAGAGCGAATGACAACCGATTACTTTGACATTTCCGGTTTACATTCGCTCTTAATATTCAAAATATCAAACGCGCCGTCATATTAAAAAATATAAGTAAGTATAATACACTTCTGGACACATCTATTGGCCCACCTTAGAGTTTAGGTTTCGACGGCCCCTACCGAAATATGATTGCTAGATTGAACAAAAACTGTTGATGCAGTTTTAAACCTGATACATTTTACCATCTTTTTCGATCGTATTGTTTTAAATTTGAATTCAGAATACCATACGACATGGAGCTACGCCTAACAAGTCGGATATGCGCCTTGTTAAAGGCAATTGATTTTTGAATAAAAAACATGTTTTATCAAATAAAGGTTTAATTTAATAACGCGTGTCGCCTCCATGGGCATCTACCACAGCTCTCATACGATTAGGCATAGAGTTTATCAACCGCTCTATGAAATTTTGAGGGATCATCTCCCATTCCTCTTCTATGGCAGTTTTGAACTCCTGCATCATCTGGGCAACTGGTTGACGAGCCCTAACACGTCTTTTTAGCTCGTCCCACATGTGCTCAATGGGGTTCATGTCTGGGCTTCTGGCTGGCCAGTCCATAACTGTGATGTTCACATCCCGAAGATATTCCCTGACGATGCCGGCCGCATGGGCTCTTGCATTATCATGCATAAAAAGGAAATTTGGGCCCACATAGTCCGCGTATGGTATCACGTGAGGTTATAAGCACTCACGAATGTACCTTTCAGCATTTAATGTTGGCAGCCGTGGTCCTGTAACAACCTCAAGTTGAGTTTTGCCGCTCGCGGATATACCGCCCCAGACAGTCCATGAGCCACCGCCATAAGCAACCCTCTCTTCAAAGCAGCATTGTGCGAAACGCTCTCCCTTACGTCGGTAGACCTTCTTCCTTCCATCATTGCCATGTAACACAATTTTAGACTCATCAGAAAAGAGTACACGGCTCCAATCTTGCTGTGTCCAATTTAAATGACTGCGTGCGAAATGAAGGCGCGCTGTTCGGTGGGCTCGCGTTAGTTTGGGCCCATTAGCTGGCTTGTGTGGTACCATATCGCGTTCTTTTAACCTTCTCCGAACAGTTCGAGCGCTCACAGATACTCCGTGGAAGTCGCGAAGTTGGTTTTGTATCTCAATGGAGGTAAGGTGACGATTTCTCAAGCTGGTCGTCACGATGAATCGATCCTGCCTTTCAGTTGTGACCCGAGATCGTGGCCTTCCTTGGCGACGAACAAAGCCGCCAGTCTCTAGGTACCTCCGATAAACATTTCGACCGCAGATCGACTTAAATTAAGTTGAGCACTCACGTTTCTTTGGCTGTGTCCGGCCTGAATAAGTGCCACAGCTTGGGCGGCGACTTCAGGTGAAGTATCCATAGATTATTGATAGAACCTCACCTTAATGTTAAGAATAAGTAATGTTTGTTGCAAAAACAAAGATATCAATCACTTTTTCAAGAATTAAATCCAAGTAAACCAATAAAACCAAGTTTTCTTAGTATTTGATTGTTTGATTTCAACAAACAGGCTCCAAATTGTCTTTTGTTTCTTTAAATTCTGTGTTCGAAATTCAAAAAAAGACTATTGAATGAAATTGTGAATATGCCAGGGGGCCTACCACAACCTCTTAAAACAATATTACTTTAATATTACTTTGCGTTCCGCTCTGTTGGATTTTCAACGCTCGGATCAGCGCCGAGAGTTGAAAATGCAACAACAGAAATTACAAAGTAATATTAAAATAATATTGTTTTAAGATGTTGTGGTAGGCCTCCTGGTTCAAAACTGCATAAAAACTTTTTGCTCGACCTAATATAAAATTTTAGCTAGGACCAAACGAAACTGAAAATACAAGGTGGGCCAATAGATGTGTCCAGAAGTGTATAATTAAGACGTACACTAGATATTATTAGTTTCGTTTAAGGAGTTAATATTATAGGTACATGGACGTGTTTGTGTGTCTATGTGGGGTCACCCTAACAATGTGTTTCGCTTTGTATTTCAACATTAGCTGCCATCCCTCGAGGCGACTGTGCTTATCACGCGATATTTGTATTTATAGCAGTTTCAGCTTATGATGGCAGTCCAAACCACCCAGTGTTCATATTTGGTAAGAAAATCTTTAGAGGCAGCAAATAATAAAATCAAACAAAAATCCATGATTAAAAAAGCATTTCCCTGCTGCTTCCCATTTCAATTTTTGCCCAAAAAGGCATGACACATGAAATTCCCCCAATCTGTGCACAGTGACGTCATGCCAATAAAGCCATCAATCAAATTTCGCCATAATCTAGTCATACTGCCGTATGACGGAGATTGTACGCATAGCTGCGACTCCGGGCTCAGCCGTACGCGAGCTCACACGCGCGATGCTGCGGTTTTTTGTCGTATGATGTTGATCGACCGCGTGGTTGCTCGACGTGCAAACTCGCGGGTGAAAGCGACAGTTAAAGTCTAATGGGAATTTGTGTTTTGATAAATATGTGATTGTCTCTATTCCTATTGTTGTCTGCTACATAAATAAGATAAATAAAGTCAAAGGTTGGGGAAGAAGGGGTGGTTGTTATTATGGTATAACGCCTCGCATTATTTGCATGTGCGTTATTTGCTATGTCGGATTCTGGAAATAAACTATTGTAAATCATGACTCTAATTGTAAATCACAGAAGGTATCGTTCGCTCGTTTGGCTTTTGCGTTTTCCAACTACAAGTTTTATTGACACTGTGTTCCTTGAAAGGGGTGAGAATCATTCATTATGTGTCACACGGTATTGAAAATTCAGCAGGTGTCTTTATGAGGTAACTGTGGTATAAAGAGCGGGTCGTGTGTGCTAGGTCCACCTACTAATTTCGCTGTTACCAATAAAGGCAATTTGATGGCAAATGGAATTGATGGGAGGTTGTTACGTAATAGTAAAAGTAATAGAAAAAGTAAACGTGCTTCGCTCCCGCGTTTAGGAAAGCATATATATTAGTAACATGCATGTGTGCACGCATGTCGCTTAATAATAATAATAATAATAATAATAAATCTTTATTTCAGGCAAAAATTACCCATAAATGTGTTAGTACTTAATATTTAACAAAATGTGAATGTGGTTCAATTTAGCCAGACGGTCAAACATACAACACTTTCTCATATAGTTTGGTATTCAGCTGAATCCGGTTTCACTGGAAGCCGATCTCAATATATTTGGGAAAAGGCTAGGCAGATGATGACTTTTGATGACACAAAGTGGTTGCCTGAGAAAACAGGCACTAGGTCAGCCGAATGCACAGTGACCGCTGGGCAATAGTCTCCTATTGCCCAGCGGTCACTGAGCATTCGGCTGACATGACCCGCCCAATCCCATTTTAGCTTGGCAGCCTTTTTTCCTACGTCTTTGATTCTCGTTTTTGAGCGCAGCGTGGCTTTTTTTATTCTGTCAGCTCTTTTTACACCCAGAATGCTGTGCTCCATTGCTTTTTAACAAAGCCCAAGGGGGAATTTGCGACTCGATCCTCATCTATTATAACTACTTAAAATACCTACCATTTTCAATGTAGATAAAACCACCTTCTGAGTTTAATCAAACATGAACCTGTAATGCACAGTATAGAAACAATTCTGACCTCCCAGCGTTATAAACGTATTCATATGTTTACTTAATTATACCTCTGCAACCCTTTCTAATAAACATACGGTTGGGTAAATCCGAGCTAACCGAGAGCAACCCATATTAACCTGTACGTGGTGGATACGCGGGGTTAAATGGGTGCATATAGTGCAATAAGCAGCTGTATGAAGTACTCGGGTGCATGTTGTTGTGGCGTCGCTGCAATATGCACGGGGACTATACGGGAGATCATTTAGACTTGCTCGTTCGTAGATATAGTTTATTTACTCGTAAGGCTTAATGCTCTCATCATAGACGCTTATGTTGGTCACAAACTAAAGGTTGCTTGTGAAAATTATACTTTTATTATCTCACTAAAGTTTCCCAATGAAACGAATAATAATACCATTTTGAAAACTCGGTTGGCACGCTATTGACTGTATTACATTTTATAGTTTATTTTCAGTGAATACTTTATTATCACTTCTTGGCCGCCTGTCCCAGAGGGTTATTTTGGAGACCTACGCCACGTTGGAAGTTTTCACCGATTGTGTTTGCGATGAGAATACGAACGTTCCTAATAAATAACATCATGGGATTCGGCCTGCTGTTGTTACCAGTAGCTCCCGCGCCAAACGTCAATAGACGTATATTTCCACATCAACAGTGTCAGTCAAGACGTCAGATCGCAATGACGATCGACCTACTTGTCGATGCATCGCGACGTGAATGGATGCACCGATGCCGCGGGGTTATGTCGAAGCAAAGTGTTAACACTGACACCAATGCGGGGTTTGTTAGAACAGTGTCTGGTAATCTGGTAAGGTGCAAATTGAACGAACATTGTTCAGAACATGTGAATATATTGAATTGACCATATTTTGTTTAAACTATTACTTACTGTATCTGTTTAGCTTCTAGTTTTCCTAAGATAAATAATTTAATTATATCGCCCTTAGGGATGTTAGAACTTTAGCTGGCCTTCCGAGGACCAGGCCCGGGTCGACGGCGCGTTGTGTTCCACGCGCGCCTCAAAGAGCAGCATACTGGAGGAGGTTTCAGGAATTTGTTTGAAAGAGTCACCGCGGCCCTGGAACGCAAAGGGCATAAGGAGGAACACGGATGGGCTCCACCCAGAGCGCAAGAAGTCATTTAATGATTTCCCCTCCATAAAAAAGGTACCTACTACAACTTTGTAGCGCGGCAACTATGCAGATTTGTTGGGGAATGCCAAGCTTTGCAAGTTTGCAGCATTGGGTGGTGACAGATGGAGTGAAATGAATATGAGATACATAGCTCCGCATTTTCTACTTATGTTTTAATTTCGAAAGCGGCGAGTTTATTTTCACTTAGGGTACAAAGACGTTTCTTGTTATGAAGTTCAGTTGATCTCTCTCAAATTAAAGTGGCATAGGCCAGTATTGGCCTGATGACGGCAGAGTGTGGCCACACTTAAACTTTGGGGAGAGCCGCCATGTTTTTCCTAAAATTTTATACATTGTTATACTACGATTGTGTTTTTATTGAGTTTTTAGTCGACATGACTTTTCCAGAGCAATTGCTATCAAGGACTAAGTATCCGTATTATTCGTATTATCCGGGTAATTTGGATATCCGCATAGCACCAAATACGATACCCTGTAGCAAGACTGGTGACAGATTTTCTGGCTACTGACTATGCGTAAAGTCTGTCAAAGATGTTGAAATGACAGCCGGAACCAACGGAGGCACGGAGGAAACTCGGTATGTAATTGATGGTTACCCTTATACCTCATACCCTATCTTTGGACCGACCTCGGTAAGCGTCGCTTAACCTGTAAGTTCGACACGAGCGGCTGTTATATTTAGTCACAAGCTCTTCCATGTGTATGTTAACAACGCTTACTTCAAAATATTGTGTGAACAATCAAATAAAATCTGTAAAATGCAAGGATTTATTCCGTATTTTTCTTAAACTCAAACGCTTCGTTCTTTATCGGTTTAGTTGTAATATCGCAAAAAATCTATAATAATAACATTTCACGCAGATATTAGATTTATTGACAATAGTTTTTCATATTTCTTGCAAGTTTGCGTTTCTTCTATCAGTTCATTTTCATAATCATAAATTACAGCTACCTATTCATTCTGAGGAAATTTATTTTTCGTGTGTAAGAAAACTGAATTTTCATTCCGAACATAATCATATTATTATGTAAATATTCGACAACGTGTTGCAGCGAGTGGCCACCCCAAACATGGGATAAGGACAGAAAGGTGATGATAAACATATTCTAATAATATCAATCGACAAACTACCAACTTGACTCATTTTTCCAAATAGATGAATTCCCAAAAAAGTTTCTAGGCTGACAATAAAAAAATACACAGTCATCGTTGCTTATTTAAAACGAAAACGCAATTAAATCTAAAAATTGCAAGTGCGCTGCGCTCCCAATCACCCAAGCCAACAATGCCAGTTTGTAGCGAGCCGCGACGCAGAAGCCAAGTGCTCCTTTTTCCCCATATTCCCCTTTTTTCCTCGTCAGTTCGTGTAGGTAACTATGTGTCGCTTCGAATACTTCAACATCGGCGTTTCCATCGCAAAGAGATGAATAGTTCCATCGGATGTCGATTCCAATCGGCTGATTGCCAAAAAGAGCAGAAACATTCCATTTTCAAGGACCCTTAGACTAACAAGCTGTTTTGAATTCTTGACGGGCGAATATCTATAGGTATAGGTTGTTACGCATTGCTACTACCTACAACTTTAAAAATATTGTGAGTGAAACTCGAAGAACAACAGAGCGCCAATTCCACTAATTTTTTTATACAGCAACATTCGCAATCGCATGTCACTTGCAATCTGTCAAAAAAGCCTTAATTTCCATACATTTTTGACAGATTGCAACTGACATGCGAATTGAAAATTAGTAGAATTCAATTCTACTAATTTTTATGCAAAGTTAAAGTACATTTATTGTACTGGTCATATCATATGGGAACCATGTGGGTTAATGTTTGAATACAAGTGGTATTTGCTGTTCCATTCTGTATTCCGAATATCTTCGAAGTTCAGGCCAATGATACCGCTATAACAAAACCCAATTTAAAAAAGATCGGTTCATAAAAAAAGTTGAGCCATTTTCCATACTTATGGTTTTTTGATACTTCATCATTTTCGCTGATAAAATATCACTTTGCCACATCCTAGTAGCAAGATGTTTGAAACAAAGGAAGAAGATTATACTGCAATGCAATTCTGTTTATTTGCAAAATTAATTAACTCGCACCAGCAATGCTGTTGTGCTAATCAAGTCACGCAAATTATATCGCGAGTCTAAGTTCTCAACAACGTCTACGTGTGTGCTAATTGCCTCTTCGGGCGTGTGCAAGTCTAATTAATTAATGCGATCTTTGTGCTGGGAAAATTCACTAAATTATAATAATTAGGCTCAAGAGGCAATAAGAAGCATACACACAGGGCGTATCTGCCTAGCTTTTTCTAACTGCGAAGATCGGCGTCCAGTCTTACCAGAATACCAGTATTTTACATGGATCCATTAACTGGGGTAATACGGTCACCCTTGACAAGACTGGTATCAGAGTTTCTGGCTTTCGACTACCCGTAACGACTGTCAAAAATGTTCAAACGACAGCCGGGATCACCGGCTTCACGCGCTTAAGACTCGGAACGGTATCGATACGTCATTCATACACGAACTGACCGCAGCAAACGCTGCTTGACTTGTACCTTAGCTGTTCATGTGCACTCAGCCTTAGAAATGCTCCAGAGTACGTAAGACATCCGATCGTCTGTTCGTGCTTTTACAGCGGAAATAAACACGTAATATTACAGTACAACTACTTTCTTAATGGCCCTCGGCAATCATCGCATTTCCGAATACAAACGAATGCTAATTTCCATGTTCATCAAATATTACATTTTTCGTGTATAATAATTTGAATTCAGAACTAAGTAGGTACTTGATTGTTGTTTTGTTTTGGTTTGTGTGAATAAAGTACTTAGTTCTGAATTCAAATGATTATACACGATAAATTTTGTTGTACAAGTTGTGGTCTTCTTTAATTGAAGATGCACAAGGAATTGTACCTGTTTATAATTTGTTTAATTTAGCATGTAAGGTGTAATCTTTGTTGGAGATCCAAATAAATACAAATACAAATACAAATCTAATAATTGATGGATGGCTGGTGGCTACATAATAACAGCCGCACGGGTCGATCTTCAAGGTTAAGCAACGCTTGCCAGGGTCGGTCTGTAGATGGGTGACCATCTTAACATACCGAGATTCCTCCGTGTCTCGGAAAGCACGTTAAGCATTGGTTCCGGCTGTCATTTGTAGGCAGTCGTTACGGATTGTTAGAAGCCAGAAAAATCTGACACCAGTCTTGCCAAGAAGTACCGTGTTACCTAGTTAATGGGTTGTGGAAGTCTGAGGGCCAATTCTACTAATTTACTAAATTCCCATACGCATGTCAGTTGCAAACTGTCAAAAAAACCTTAGGTAATATTCAGACATTTTTGACAGATTGCGACTGAGATGCGAATGTGAACGTTGCTTGAAAATAAGTAGAATTGGCTCTCAGGTAGGCAGCCGCTACACGTAAAATAAAATAAACATCAATAATATTCAGGTGAATCCGGTTTGACTGGGAGCCGACCCCAATATAATTGAAAAAACTGTACTGTACTTTAGATATCGCTTCACTCACATTGCTAGAAGCAGCACAGATACGTCGTATACTATAAGTTCTCAACTGCGTCCGGATTAGGAATCGTTTTCATGCTCGTTCCTAACAAATATTGAATTTGTAACACCTCTATAACATTCGCGATAGAGTCTAAATTCCCATATCAAGAAAATAAACGAAATCTTTATTAGGTTTTCCGCTTGCGCTGTTGTTTCCAAGTGTTATTGCAAATCTTGTTTCATTGCTGTGTATTTCAATTTCAAAAGCTCTGTTTTAAAAGTAAAATATATAAGGAAATAAATAGAAAAGCGCTTTAGTTTTGTTGAAGATAAATATGGGTTTGTCAAGTAGGTTTGCCTCGATTTAAATATTAAACTAGGGAGAAACTATTTCGAAACAAATCGTCATTGAAACACAATTTTATAAATAAAATAAAATTATAAATGTTGCTCACTTTCTAGTGATTAGATGCCTAATTACAGAAATCAAGAGTATTAACTAACTAAACCCACACTTAAAAATCTCCAAACTGAGTAAACCTTCAACAAATATTAATTAAACGATCCATTTGTAGAGAATATTATTACTAAAAAAGTAACCATAAATTCCAGTGTAAAAGTGAAATATTATCCTTAATGATCATTTTTGTAGTCTTTTACAGAACTGTATTTTCAAATTAGAGTTGAGTGTTAACTTAAAGTAATGTTTAAAACATAATCTTTTCACTTAAAACTAATTGTGCACATGATAATAAACAAAGATCCCTATTATAATATTTTCATGTTCAATTCCAAACAATGAATTTTTAATTTACAAGAAATAATTAGGAGTACAAAGAAGCACTCCTCTTAATTGGTAGATTTAATTTTTCTTTCTTGTCTTACGTCCTAAGCAAAATAATTAAGTTATGCTCAATGATCTGCTAGAACAATTAGATCTCCTTGGCACTTAATTATTTTACCTAATTGAGTTTTTTGAAAGCCATTATCTTAATTAAAATTATAAAATGCGAAAGTGAGTTTGTTTGTTACGTTTTCACGCCAAAATTGCTAATCCGATTTTGATGAATTCTGATCCAGCGATAGATAGGATCCCCGGGTGAGCGTCGCGGGTAGTTGATGAATGCGAGACGCACAGAACCGGTTGTTGTGGCAACACTTGGGGGACGCATATGTCCAGTAGTGGACGTCTTCCGGCTGATATTATGATAAATAGGACCCTGGAGACGGTTAGAGGCTACTAGTATTTTTTGCGAGGGAAATTGCGTTCAAAATCTAGTTATTTAATAATTAATTGGTGTGTTGAATTTCTTACGTAAGCTTGTGAGACTGGGTGGATTCACGATGCTCGTATGCAAAGAGTTGCATACGAGACCCCCTCAATGGGTGCCGGAGACGAACGGCGTCGCCGAGGCAGGCCCAGGAAGAGGTACCTAGCCAAACACTTACCGCGAAGGTTTGCATGAGGTGGCGCGGGAAAAGCATCCAGGAAAAACTTCACAATCTCGCATCAAATTAATAGGTAGACCCAAAATTTATGATTGATGGTGATAATATACATTCTTCTAATGATTAATGAATTTGTATCCTAAAACCATATCCACTCATTCATATTGACCTAAACTACCTGCTACAAACATAATGCTGCGTTCAAAAGTAAAAGTCGCCTTAACTCTCCCTCAATCAGTCGTACGCGGGTGCTACTGTCAAACGTGAATAGGAACGGAAGGGTGAATAGAAACAAAAATTTGATAAGGATATTCACTTTAATGTTATAATATTGGTTGTCTAAGAAAGCAACTTTATTTTATTTATATCAATTCAATCAAATTGGGGACCGCAAATGCTGCAAATTAAATTTTAATAACGTAAAAATCCCCTTTAAAGTTTTGTGCCGATTCACCCCGGCATTCCTATTCACCCCGTTTGTAGGTACGTAATTGCTGGCTCCCGGGAGTGGCCAGCCACTCCCGGAATTAATATTTGATCTCTGGCGGTTGTTGCTGGGCAAAATAGGCTGTAACTGTTAAAACGTCTGGCCGTGTAAGCACACCTTTACCTCAGAATACAGAACAATCTAGAAAGAGTGTTCAATCTCATTTGTACGCAGTGCATTGTGTCCACCATGACATTACCTCTTTTAAAATTAAAATCAAAACAACTAATTAGCTGGCAGAGAGGGCCGTTTGACTATAACACGCACGTCGGCCATTGACTAATTGACAATTTAACGAACCACGCCATTCCGGCGTGGATTCCATTGTCTCGCATTTGAGCGCTTTAACGGTTTCTGGTTTGTGAGACCTTTACAAATAGACCAGCTCCAAACGAACTCAGATCTCGTTTTACACTTCACTTATCACAATTATTGTAATATTTGTGATTCTTATAATACCTGTATTTATATGCTCAGTTGGTTTATTTGAAAATAATACGATATCCATCGGTTCAGATGAACGTCATTCTTAATGTTGAGAGGTCCCGAACTGAAGCGAAATGAATTACTGTAACAAATAATTTATACCTATTCATAAACCAACATTTAAAATATCTGTCTAGAAAACGATCGTATGAATCGCAAGGCAGCAGTCCCGCCATGCTACAACTGGTACATACTCAATATTTTTCCATAATTTGCACATCAGCATTTCTAAATTGCTTCAAGAGTAACTTACTGCTCGTTTCAAAAGCCTTATAGACTAGATATTAGTCTTCTGTTAAATAAAATTACAGTCTGCTAGACTACGAGGGTGGGCTCCACGAGATTATGTTCTCTTTGACAAAAAGATTTTATAAGATATCGTAATTCTCTGTAAGTTTCGGTACGTCAAAATTATTAAGGGAGTATTAAAGAAAAATTTTATGCCACATAGCTGTATAAAACTGGAGGAGGAGCTCGTGGCTAAATAATTACAACCGAACGGATCGATCTTCAAGCGCTTGCCGGGGTCGGTCTGTGGATGGGTGACCATCTTAACATACCGAGTTTCCTCAGTGCCTCGAAAAACACGCTAAGCCGTTGGTCCCGGCTGTCATTTGAAGATCTTTGGCAGTCGTTACGGATTGTTAATGGGTTGTGGAGGTCTGGTAGGCAGCCGCTCCACGTAAAATACTGGTATTCAGTTGAATCCGGTTTGACTGGAAGCCAACCCTAATAAAGTTGGGAAAAGGCTAGGATGATTTTTGTATAAAACTTCATAGTACTTTCATTATAATAATACTAGCTTAACAAACAAAGCCACTTTAGTATTTATAATACTTAGTTTGGATATCTTTTCCTTAAAATCCCACAGTCTTAGAATTATAGTACTGGATAACTTGGATTGCATCTCCAGGTCAAGCACGACCATTTATATAATATTAACTGCACCTTCCTTCTGCGTGATGTTAAGTGATAGGAAGGTAGGTTTGCTAATTGCTTGAGTGTAATTTTGTAAATAAAGCACATGTGTTTCGTACAGAAACCAAAAGCCGTTTTCGACCTCACAGTTTTTATCCGAATATTATGTACCAAAGAAATATCAACATCACCACGTAATGAGCAAACATGCTGATCGTATCTTGTAACTCCTCTACCTGACCTTCCTTTCACCTTGTTGTGGAATGTTTGCAGGCTGCTTACATAATTAACAGTTCTGATTATCATGTTAAAATTTCATTATTACGCTCGTGTTCTGTTTAATTACTAAAACAACCAATTTATTTGCGTTTGCGCGAGTTAGCTACAAGGTTTTGCCTTACATAGAAATGAGGTGGGGTTGATCTTGAAAATCCGTTCAGTGTGTGTGTTCACTATGTTTGAAATTAACCTAATCTTGTCATAGAAACGAAAACAGTTTTGTTTGATAGATGTTGAGCATTCATTACGCATGTATTTATCGTTAACATGATACCTCACGTCATGAATCCCTGAGGGGTTTGGCAGAAGTGTAGTAGCTACAATAAATCCACATTTCTCCAGCTATGTTCAAGTCTCATCTCAATACATAAAGGGTACACCTATTACCATCAACTGAGCACAACTAACTCCTATGAATTTCCGTTGAATAAACCACAATACTTAATTTCCCGACCTGGGGAATTGTGAAGTAGAACTTCAAACTGTTACATCTGTCACTTTTGATTACATATGTATTGTTTAAAGCAAACAACATGAATTCAATTCCGTCCATTAATTTCTTGGACTTTACTTGGTCAAAAGATGTGTTGAAAACTGATCTAATACTACAAATAGGTAAATAATTTAGCCATGAACTATCTCTTCTCATTTAATATCATCAGCAAAATAATGAGTGACTTATAAGGACTTCCTGACCGACGGACGCAGAACGAAGGATGTGTGTCATGGAGGCACTTGGGTGTAAATTTAATCAGCGCCTGGGCAAGCGCGAGCGCGTAAAAAAGCAACAATAGTGTCGCGGTCAGTGTCAGGATACTTTAGTGGCTACGATCACACCGTTACGTAATCATATGATGTTTGCTCGAACATGATTATGTATGAAGTTGTGAGGTGCATTTTTATGACACTTTTATCTTTGCTGACTTTGAGTTCTTACCCGTGGTTTAATATAAAATCACACCTTTTCCCGTGGAAATAAACAGCAACTGAATACCAAGTTATTATAGCTAGACAACTACAAAGACTGTCTTTTCTGGTAGCCTCGAGGATGCCTTGTTGCATTAAGTCTGCCTATGTACCACTACTGTACGTAAAGTTAAATAAATAAACTTTAATATAAATACTAACAAAAAATAATTTTATTTAGGTCCTCATGGACGATTCACAAAAACAGCTTCGCCCAGAAAGGATAATTAACCAAATTTCATAAGATGGCCAAATAATTAAAACATAATAGGTATACTCAGTACCACTTCAAACCGTCTCCAAACAACCCATTAGTGAGAACAACACAATCCCCCTTATAAAAACTAATTGATGTTACTATCAACGTGCATTTAATTAAAGAAAACAATTAATTTAATGAGCGTCGCAAACTCCATTGTTTTAGAGAATAAAGTTACGCTTCGATGTGACAGGCGGTCAAAAACCTCTGAAGGGAAACTTAATTGAAACTTAAGACTTTATGTTTAAGTTCTTAGGGTCGGAAGTCTCTTGGCAACAGTATATAACATTATGTTGGGAAGACGTCTTAGTTCCGGGTTTGCTACTTCTCATATTGGACACTTTTTGCGCACTTTGTGTTAAGCGAGAGTTTCACTTTAAAATGAAAAAGTATTGCGTTCGTTGAATTTGTGACTGCTGAACTTCTGTCTTGAAACAAAGTTCCTGACCAAACGTTAAGATCTTGCAAGTTGGCCAACATAATTCCCAAATAGGTTGACATTCTATAAGAATATTTATTTTCAATATCATCAAAATAAACAAAAAATATTCCCCGCACAAAAGCTTCATCTGAACAAGTCAGATTAAATATGAGGCCGGATAAAAGTGGGCCTATTTAGCCTCACAATAGCCGTCCACGTCAGGCCACTACATCTACCCTAGATCTTGTACAAACATGTCATCAACATGGAGATGGGTCGCCTAAATGAACTGTAGTGTATCTGTGTGTATTTACATATAAGCCATGTCAATATTAGGTTTGACATGAAGTCGTAACAATAAGGACGGGGCCGGGTTAAGCTCATATCAGATTATATGTGAATTTATTTGTTTGGGTTGTTTATTATATATGGTAAAAGCCTGAGAGCCAATTCTTTTAATTTTTAAGCAACGTTTGGATTGGCATCTCAGTGGCAAGTTCTTCATGAGGCTAGATTGTGACAGATTGAGACAGAGATGCGAAGGGGAACGTTATTGAAAATTAGTAGAATTGGCCCTCTGGTCCATTTCCAAGATTTGCCAGATAAACGAAAGATAATTATGCCAATGAAATTAATGTTTACCAAGTCTTACTCATTCGTTCAAACTTAGCTTTTACCTCAAAGACAGACAAATCCTGAAAACCGAGTGCTAGCAAAGTTCGAAATAAGCGGCTATCACAGAACAGTTCGGACTTTTACCAATATGGCTTGGAAAATGTTTGGTTTTTCTGGCAAATCTAAGACGCTGGATACACAGGAAAGACGTAAGACGAGGACGGCGCGCGGACATATGTCTCTTCCGCGTCCTTCTCGTACAAAATGAATAGAAGCGTCGCGTTGCAAAACATATAGAAAGGTCAGGGCGCGGACACGACGCTTACTCGTCTGCGCCCTTTTGTAAAACATACGGAAAAGACGGGGCACGGGCGTGAGCGGACGAGGAACGAGCGAGAACAGGTCTGCGGGCGGGTGGGCGCTTGTGCCGGGACTCGCGCGTCACTGTCACACACAATTACATCACCACAATTAACCACATCTTCATCTTCAGAAGAAGACATGTTATCCCGTCAAAATCGGACGGTTGAATGAAGTTGGTTGAAAGCCGTCATCTCCCTCGCGGCACCCAGCGTCACGTCCGTGCCTCGTCTTTACTAAATGTTTTAAAAAGTCGCGACGGCGGCGGCGCCCCGTCTGTGCCCTGTCCGCGCCCCGTCCTCGTCTTACGTCTTTTCTGTGAGTCCGGCGCTTAAATTTGACTGTGCTTTGAGCTTTTACAGTAACATCAAGTCTCGTCGCAATATGAAAAGATTCAGCAACTTAAGATACATTTTCACTGGCACAGTGAAATACATTTCTAATTTTTCAAACTACGTATTGGCAAAATGCTTCGAATAAATATGACTATTCTAAGAAGTGACGTGCACGCTCGTGGTAAAGTATTGGTATTTGAAAATTACTTGCCTTGTCGTTTGACTTGCGTATCTACACTAGGTGCATGTACGGTTACATGTGACTAGACAGCGATTCTCTTAGTGAATGACAACATTGTGGAGTGGGAACTGCAACATTCAGAGTAAACTGTCTGTACTCGGATAGAACGTATACATGTGTACCTTTATTTATAAAGTCATAAAAACTTAGCAGACTCCAATGTCATTGGCCTAAAATTATACAGAGTTTTGCATTAAAACAACTTTTAAAATCATTTTCATTCAAAAGCGCATAAAGGATGGCTATTAAGATATTCAAATCAGATTTATCAGCGAAAGAATCTTCGAAAAATTCGATGAAGCTGTTTGAAAATCGAAGTTTTGAACGAAAAATCTAATTTTGTTCAAATTAAACGTGGCAAAGCAAGTGCATCCGTGGATCTGATATCTGCAGCAGACATCGATGCCGCACTTTACACTGGCGGACAAATTAAACGGACACCCCTTTATTGCTAATGAAATTACATTTAATTAAACCTCACGAATTTATGTTTATGAGTGTAGGTGTGGTGGGAATTTCGTTTCGGCGATTAAGTTTTAGTGCTTTGAAATACCTTTTTTCTATTATGTTTTATAATCACATTAATTACGTTTGTGTTATTAAAACTTTGCTGAAAATTTGGGAAATAGTATGAAATAATAAAAAATAAACTAACTTTAACTTGTAGTTAAAATTAACTTAATTAATTTGGTATCGTGTGTCGTTCACAATTTTTAGTTAAACTCATGCCGCAAAACAGTTTTATAAATTCTGAATAATGTCCACGTGGATGATGGATTGGCAGCTTCTCGCAAATGTATGGTTTTGTTTTAATGGAAGCTATTGTATGTTAAGCTTTTCTCGGTACCAACGCATCATATTCAAATTGACAGAAGCGTAAATGAAAAAATTAAATTCTGACAGTCATGTAGGTAGCCCACCAACTACTAAATGTACCTAACGTGATGACAGAACGTAGTGCACAAAGAAAACAAAAAAAAAATGTAGGTAAAGTATAGAAAGAAATACTTAGCATCAGATATGTTTAATGTTCTCTAGAGTTATAGTATTGATAGATAAACAAAATATTTATTACTAAACTAACTAATCTAGTAGTTCTCTACCTAGCTGATTGTCCTACAGATACACGATGAAAATTAATAACATTCAGGTAACGTTTCATAAAAACTCCAATATAGGGACGTAGGTAATAAAAACCAAACAGAATTACCTGTCTGTCTGCCCTCCGTCCGTCGACTCATCAAATCCGAGGGACGTGGAACGAGCGACGTAGAACGAGCATGTTTATTGTGCGCCCAAACTTTTGTCCTCCAGTGTGTAGAATGCAGATTGCTGCGATATTATTAGAAGTTGAGGACTAACAAACTTCGTGCAATGACTGCCGACACAGCACCTGTTTATTATGTACAGTGTTCTTCCAGACATCGCCTAAGGCTACCCGAGCTGACTGGAACAAATTATATTTTATACAGGGATGCTCATGTAAATTGGTTTAGATACTTGGTATTCTCTGGAAAGTGGCTGAACTTTAAGAAGCTTATTATTTCTCTGGGGCATTACCGTCTAGTCTAGTTATTATTTAGTTTTGGTCTCGTGTTCATGAAGACAGTAATTATGGTTCGGACGAGAGAAATAATTGGATTTTCAGTTGAAAAAGTTTCAAACACGAGTTAACATTGTTAACGTAAAGTGGTGTTTTATTGTTTTGTTTGTTTATTTGCTGCATGGTATTTTATTGGAGAGAACACCGATAGAAAGCTTCAATACCACTGAGTGATAGGTTTGGACCACTTTTACAGAAAATACATGTTCACCTGGAATAGATCACGGTCCACGATGCAATGCCGTGCGAAAAGTTAGTTATGTTATATGTACACAAGTAAACAAACAATCTTAATCATAATAGTCCCAGACCTTATTTTCCTACAGTAACAATTATCCTCATTCAAGTAAAGTCTGCAAGCTGGCAGCGAGTCAGGCTTCTCATAGAGGTATCCTCTCATTATATCACCGGCTCAATAGCCCGTAGCCACATGAAATTATTCTCATTGTGTCGGCCATCAAAGGATATATCATTTTGGGAACTTAAATGAAGTTAAGAAGAGCTTGTGACTATACTGTGTCTCGGCTTACTGATTCATTCCCTGACTATTTACTGAGACTATTGGCCTATGCATTTAGCAATTTTATCGGAACCTGGCCATTTGTCATCGTATTCATGTAGACGCTAATAAATGTAGCGTTTTCTTTTATTGTAGGTACTAGCTACTATTTTCATATCATGAGACATAATTGAAATTAATAGATGAGGTTTGTGGCCCACTCACAACTCAAACAAAATAATGTATAGATAAAAATTCTAAGCGAGGATAAATTGTATATCCTCTAAAGCAGTCGGTAACAATGCTTGGTTTACATGTTGTATTGTTACATCATAAAAGTGACGTTTTAATTCTATCCCAATAAATAATTATTTAAAGACACACCACAGAAAGATAAATAAATAAATAAATAAATAAAGCCGTAAATAATGAGCCGTACGAAGCGATTAGGTACTTATGATCGTGTAAGCCGGGGTCTAAGTATGCCAGGTCGCGGTCATCGCGGTGCCTTTGTTATACGATCTTGTTCACTGGGGTGTTCAGTTAAGGTTAATAATATTTATATTATAATGTTGGACTTGTTATGCTAAAGACGTAGTAATTAATGGATAATCGTTTAAGGGATTATTAATTCTTTCTTATTTTTTTGTACTTAATAATAACAGAATTCTGAATAATTAATTATGATCTAGCCGAGAAGACTAATAAGATATTTAACTCTAACTTAATATGATAAGTGATAGATTAAGTTTAAACTAAGAATAGTGTCTATTTGCACTTTTACACAAGTCCGTACTTAGCACTTTCTTAGTCTGATATAATTCATAAAAACACTATGTTCAAGTGTTGTATGTTACTATTGTTCATTCACTTTGTACACTACACTAATTCAAAAGGTTTATTTCTTTTTATCCTACGCACTAAGTCTGTGTTGTCTAGCAGCTGGATTGCCTCAACATTCTTTCTTATGAAATACACTTTTTGTCTCGTTTCGCAATGAATTAAATGAGAAAATCTGCCCATCAGAACTGCACAACCCAGACGCAGGGTAACCCGAACTCCTTAGCTAGACTGCTGTCAGATTTTCTGGCTTCTGACTACCCAACAAGTCAAAGATCTACAAATGCTGCCCGGAACGTAGGTAGGTATAGCCAAACGGGCTTTTCGAAGCACGGAGGTATGTAGTGGATGATCACCCATCCACAACGTCAAGTAAACACGCACACGAGTATTGGAGTATCCAATAGGTCATGTTATTTTTATTTTTAAAGTATTTCGTTTTTAAAGTGTCATATCTTGTCATTACTATCATTAGTTTATCATAAGCATTTCTGTGTTACTAACAATTTTATGGATGAATATCTGAAATAAATGAATAATAATAATAATCAACCTTGAATATCCTGTTGCTGTATAATTTAGCCTCAAGGTCCTAATCCCAGTCTTAATAAGCTCTTGAAAAACAATCTTATTAACTACGTACCATTAATAAAGTCAACTTCAGTACTGAAGCCTGAAAAGTCATTATCATCATCATATCAGCCAAAAGACGTCCACTGCTGGACATAGACCTTCCCCAAGTGTCACCACAACAACCGCTCCTGTGCATTTTGCATCCATCGGCTACCTGCGACCCTCACCAGGTCCACCTTGTAGGAGGCCTTCCAACGCTGCGTCTTCCGGTACACGGTCGCCACTCCAGAACTCTGATCTGCCACTTCAGTTTGGCGATCTTTCCGGCTATATCGGTAACCTTGGTCCTCTTCTGGATATCATAATTTCTGATTCGATCAGGCAATTAATCCTGAAAAGTATTTAGCTTAAACTCAAGCAGCTTGTTCACATCTGAAGCAGGTTGTTTATGGGTGCAGCTCAACTCAGCACTGACTTAGCACCAGGACAAGCTAATCAGTGAGAGTTAATCCACTCATCATTATTCTAACAAATAGCGCTCAGACTTTGCGGTACGGATATGGTGATAAGAGGAGCGATTTTGTACGAGAATAATAATTAAGTTAATGCCCATAAAACGCACGGTTTAGATTTAGAGGACTTTTACATTCTACGACTCTTTTGTGTCCACCCAATTTTTTTTCTTTAAAAAAAGAACACTTGTCATTTCTCCTGTATCGTGGGTGCGTTTATAAACATACCAAGGAACTTCTACTACAACCTGGAATGTGCACAGGCTGTCGATACGCGGTCCGAGGGAGATAGCTTCGCGAGAGCCCTCTGTCCCTTTCATTAGGGTGACCAACCAATATAATGTAGGTTGAGACTAATATAGTAGGATATAATATATTAACCAATAATTTGATTTCATAAGTTAATAATAATTATGCTTTAAGGATGTATTAAACTAAAACGCATTAAACTATGTTTTATTATATCCTGGGGCCTGAAATGAAGACTGCAAATAACGGAATAATTTTTGATATTTGAATGACTTGGAATGACATCAAGCCATTTTTTCTCCCTGATTCTTCTCCAGGCAGTCTGAAATTATATTTTTTAAATTTATTTCAAATATACGAAGTGACACACCTAAATCAGCGATTAATATGGGAAGTTGAAACTTTTTTGCCATTTCCCTACAATGTTCCTCGGGAAATGTGAAATTTCATGATCACGTCTTTTAAGTATTCGGTACACCATTCCATATAAAGTTTTATTATGCTTACGTTGAAGACTACCTCCTATTTATATGCTGCATTGTGTAAATAATCTTATAATTTCGTTCATTATGGGCACCCTACTTCAAGAATTGCAATATACTTACTTGAAGAAAGAAACACCGCATCCTGCATAGGATTCGCTTTTGCAACCGAACAGCTTTTGAATCGCACACTTTTTAACCATCTTTATTACATCCGAATAAAGAAATTGATTGTTTTACAACAAATAAATATGGCTGGTGGGTTACCAGTCTAACTTATATAATTATACATTCTACTAATAATCTTTTCTTTTTTAATTACATTTCAATACAGTATCTAAATTATTGCTAAAAAAATGTTCTCAGTCTAACAGATAATTTAAAAATATTAGAAATATATCAGAACGAAAGTTAATGTTTTTTTAATAAGACACGACAATATTATTTTTTCCTACCATTCCTACTAAATTCGGGAATAATCCTCCTGGCAACACTTTAGAAAGGGACACAGGGCTCTCCAAGCGCTTTCTCCCTCGGACCGGATTTCTCTTTGACCAAGTGATTGTCTGTAATAGAACTTAACTTCATAAATATAAGGTTTATTTTTATATTGGTGTCAAATTGACAATGCTCATTCCAGGTTGTAGTAGAAGTTCCTTGAAACATACACACTCACGTACACAAACAGCCAGACTCGGAACAACTATCTGTAGGCCATACAAATATTTGTTCCGTGCGGGAATCGAACCCGCGACACGCAGCGCAGCAGCCATTCGCTCAACCACTGCGCCAATACGATTAAAAGAGACACAGACAGAAGTAATTGATTTTCCGATTCAGAGTGCCAGTTCTACTCTCACGCATTTTTATTTTCAAGCAACGTTCGCTTTTGTAGTCTGTCAAATTCTGTTAAAAAAAACTATTTTTTCATACATTTTTGACGGATTGTGACTGACACTCTGAATCATCAGCTAGTATTTTTATAAAATCTGAAATCAAATTATTACTTCTTTTAGTTTCTCTTCTAATTTAGAATTGGCTCTCTGATTTTCATCTAAATTCTTTCAGAAGCTTTTTGCATGAAAGAGTAACAAACATTCATCCGTCCTTATAAACTATCACATTTATATTATTTATTTATTTATTTATTTATTATATACTTTATTGTACACCGATAATAACATAAAATGAACATTAGGTACTAACTAAAACACATGTACAATGGGCGGCCTTATCGCATTCCGCGATCTCTTCCAGGCAACCTGGAATGGACAGTAATTGTCTGGACAACAAATGGGGCTGTCATCGGTGTGACATTACTTTAAATATAATATAAGAGGAATCATGACATCTAGAATTACATAGCACTGAATGCTTCTTACAGCTATTTCACTAAACTTAATCTAGTAATATAAGTATATCACTAAACTTCGACGGTTTTATAACTATATTCCTAGTGAGATAGTAAAGAATCGCTTTCGTATAACTATGTTACGGTATATAATTATATCCCTAGTGATATAACTATATTACGGCTTTATCTATCTTACTGCGACATATACACAGATAAATACATATTCTATACTAAATATTTTGGCAATACATAAATGACGAACATCGATATCACAGCGACAGGTAATGTTCCTTCACGAGCCTTTTGAACACAGGCAACGATTGAGCGCGTCTTACTGGAACCGGCAATGCATTCCACAAACGAGCAGCCTGGACAGTGAAGGATTTATCAACAAAAGTTGTGGAATGCATTGGCATTTTAAGTCGCAGATTATCTGATGACCTCAGGAATTTTGTGTGGGAATCACAGAGAAACTGAAAACGTCTCTTGAGATAAAGAGGGGTAGAAGGGGAAAAGAGCACATTGTATAAAAGGGAAAGAATATGAGCATTCCGGCGAAGGCGAATTGGCAACCACTTGAGCTTCACACGGAATTCGGAAACATGGTCATATTTACGTAAACCGAATATGAACCTTATACAAAAATTTTGAAGCCGCTCAAGTTTGTCGAGTTGTTCTTGAGTCAGGTCAAGATAGCTGGCATCAGCATAATCAAGGATGGGAAGAAGAAGTGACTGTGCAAGCGCAATCTTGGTGGCAATCGGAAGAAAATTACGTAGTCTCCTCAAAGATCCTGCAGATGCAAATAGCTTGCGGTTAACTTCTTGTAGTTGGGCAGTCCAAGAGAAGTTCCTGTCAAAGATTATCCCCAAGTTCTTAACTTTCTCGGAGAAGGGAATTACTGTATTATCGAAAACAACTTGGGGAAGAGTTTCTCAATCAATTCTTGAAACCATCCTGGAACTGCCCACCACGATAACCTACGTCTTTATGGGATTGACCATGAGTCCATATCGCATGCTCCATTGACAAATGCGAGCCAGATCTCGATTAATGGTGACGATGGCCTCGGGCAGATTCCCAAGAGGAGCTCGCGAATAAATTTGTAGATCGTCTGCATAAAGATGATAGGAAGAAGTTAGTTCATTGGAAATTGCGTGTATAAAAATTGCGAAAATTAAAGGGGATAAAACGCCACCCTGTGGTACCCCGGCAGAAGTACAACACCACGAAGACGAGGTATCTCCGATGCATATACGTTGCCGGCGACCGAACAGGTAACTACGAAACCAGTCAATCACCGATGGAGATACATTAAGAGAGCATAAAATGCCAAGCAAAACATCGAAATCAACAGTATTGAAAGCATTGCTGAAATCAATTAATGCTAAGACCGTTAGATTACTGCTTTCCATGGCTGACCTTATATCTTCGGTAACGTTCAGAAGTGCTGTAGTGGTGCTATGACCAGGACGGAAGCCGGACTGGAAGGGGTTGAGGAGATTATTTTTGGATAGAAAAGGACTAATTTGATTGTGGACTAACCGTTCTAGGACTTTGGATAGGAATGGTAACACGGATATTGGACGGAAATCAGAGAAGGATGTGGGATTGGACTTTTTAGGCAATGGAATAATTTGAGCGTCTTTCCACGAACATGGAAATACACCGCTGGACACAGAAAAATTGAGGATGTGGCAAATGACGGGAAGGATTACGTCCAGCACGGGGAGTAACATTTTGCGGCTAATACAGTCACTTCCTACTGCATTAGAGGTTATCGATAGTATGCTCTTCTTAACATCACAAGCGGAGAATTGACTAAAAACAAATGGAGAATAACTGGGAGTCGGAAGAGATGAAAGATGATCCAATGTATTCAATTTTATTGTCCTATCAAAATTGGACGAAGCTGTAAAATGATTATTAATTGCATCGATGTCTAAATCTTTCGGTAGTGACTCCTGTCGTGTTTCACCGACCCCCAATGATCTTAGAAAATTCCAAACTTTGGATGCGTCCCCATTTTGGACAGAATTATGGATGTGTTGGCGATTAGCATTCCTACATACTGCAGTGTAGTCACTACATAATTCCTCAAATCACTCCAAGAAATAGGTGGAGGTTTTAAATGTCTTGTTATTTTTTCTGTTTGAAACGCGAAACTCCTTGATTATTTTTTCAAATCACGTTCAGTAGATTTATTTGAATGCTATTCGAATTTTTTTTGACATGGGATAAGGTAGACATTTGTTCTGGCACTTGTGTTATGTCAGCGACCCTGAAATCATGTTTTATTCTGTGGAATAATAAATAAAAATTATGTGGTGATAGATTTAGCCAGTTGAGCTTAAAGCCATGGTACATATGTCCATGCACAACTTGTGAACAACTCTTGAAGCCGGATTACCGGTTTTATGGTCTGGTGATTGTAAATTGCTGATTAAGCGGACGAGGTTCCCAGGCTGCCACCCCAGAAGCCAGTAGCAGGGAAGGCTATATCCCCAGTGGATACTGCGGGAGAGGCGCCCCATTGCCGTCGTCAGGAGGACGACGGGGAGGTTTACCTAAAAATATTCACCCGAATATATTTTTTTCTTTTTTCAAATACCACTTTTGAGTTGACGTCGGTTATCTCTACTTCGGGAGTGAAAAGACATTTTTCGTACGCATTTAAAACTAATGTAATAACGTTTCTTTTTTTCCTTGTGAGCGAACAAATCATTACGAGTTTCTAATCCTTTAGGAAACCGGCCTTATCGGGTTTAAAATAAAACGAGTTGCAACCGTATTTTTTAAATCCGCGATATTCGGTCTAATAAATTTATTAACGTTCTCAAATTAATAAAAGATGTAATGATTATCGCAAAGTAAGATAGATCTTTGTTTTTTTAAGATTAACGGGTCACGACAACACACGATACCTTTTTTGTACTTTTATATACTTGTTTTCCTATTATTTTTTTATCATCAAATTTAGTATTTTTTTCCTTTAACCAAAATTATACGTATATGAAGTGTTATGAGTGTTTCATTTCTTTGACATCATAATGCCACAGAATTGGCTCTCCGGCAAATTTTCTATACGACATTATTTGGCTTTCTGGCAAAGTAAGTAAAGGTTTATTTATCCTCATAAATATCTTGATTTAATTACTTATTTATTTTTTTTTTTTCCGTGAAAAGGTGGTCGCGCTCATCGTGCGAATCATTTTAAAAAATTTGATTAACAGATCGTTCTTCGGAAGCGAATCGTTCTTTATGTTTCAGATTCCTGATTCTTTTGAGGAAGTTCCAGAAGCTATTATAATATTATAACATCCGTGACAATTTAGAAGACAAAGCAATATTGGTCTTTGCTTTTATTGATTTCTTGTTTGTGTTGTACTTGAGTGCTATGAAAATAATCTTGTAAAACTTTAAACATATAACTCTTTTATTTCTTCCCATCAAATATATATTTTACCCGAATTTAATTTCCATCCTATAGTTAGATGTATTTAGAACCCGTAGTGTTTGTAAGGTGTGTGGATCTTTAGGCCTCCGAGTTTTACGGTAAGCTTTTTTAAGAGGTTTTTGCGAGTGCCTAGTTTTTATCCACAGCTTGGCTATTCCTATAGCGATCGGTTGCTGATTATAGATCTATCCCTTTGAGACTAAGTCCAATTGTTCACCAGGTACCTGATTTTTTTTGCAAGGGTCCTATCGTGTTCAATCACGTAGTCTATATGTTGGTGTTCAACTCTCAATTATTGTACTTTTCACAACTTTAGATAGACGTAGCTGTATTCCTTGATGTGCATGCTTGTATGTATAAATGGTTAGGCGTCGAGTCCAAAGGTTTTGCTTGGTTTTACTAGGCTGTGTTGCTAGTTATCTACTTATTTTTATGGTAACTAGGCCAGCTGATGTTTTTTTCCTTTTTTCCCCTCGTCTATTCCTGGTTTGTCTCGTCGTTCCTTTTTCTTTTTGTTCTAACCATTTTACGGTCGCAACACACGTTGAATCTGTCTTCTCCTGTCGAATTTTTAGGAGAGAGTTGCAGAGACTACTGATGGTTTCTTTCTCCGAAACTCTAGACGTTGTACTTAGGTTTCAAAGGTTTAGAATATTTTTAGGGAAACTAGCTTTTAATTTTTTTTTTTTTCTTCCTATTATATTCAAACATGGCTGAAGAAGAGTGCCCTATTGAGGCGACACCACGTCGTAGCAGTCCTATTATTTCCAGACCTCCTCCCATTCCGCCTAGAGCATCTCGTGCTTCATCACAGTCGATCTTACCTTCTCCAATAAGATCCGAAGACTGTCCCCAATTTTTTAGGAAACAATTTTCTCTTACAAAATGGAGAATTAATTTTGATGGAATCACCTGCGTTCGTGAGTTTTTTGCTTGCATCAATGACTGTAAAGACGCAGATGATTTACCGGATTATTATGTTGTAAAACGTTTCCATGAGGTTTTATCTGGGGTCGCATTAAAATATTTTAGATTAATTCGCCGACCCGATCTAACATATTCCAAATTAAAACAGAATTTTATTAAAATGTTTGGTCCTATAGATTTTGAATTTAAAACCGAACATGAGGTCAGAAATTTGAAACAAAGACCTGATCAATCTGTGAGAGACTTCGTCATTCGGGTTTCTTATTTAAACCAAACTTTAAACCACCCTATTGAAAAGACGAAGTTATTAGAAATAATCGTTCACAACATGCATCATAAATATTCTCCATGTTTATCTATCCGTAAATTTACTGATCTTGATGCGCTTATTGATGCAGCATCTCATTTTGAAAGTTTTTTGCCTAGGTTTTCAAAGTCAGTTTCCAGTGAAACGATTCAAACGCTGCAATGTTCAAAATGCAACAAAACTGGACATCTATATCGTTCATGTCCAGTCCTTCCTGGTTTGCTATGTTTTAGGTGTCGTAAGCCTGGCTTTATAACACGCGATTGCCCTAATTGCAATCCAAAAGAATGTTTAATCCACCGGCAACACGTTTTGTCTCGTACAGTGTCACCGGTGATAGCTTCAGATTCGTCTGATAACAGACCCTTTATTGAGATTTTGTTATGTAATCGTTCAGTTAATGCACTCCTAGATTCAGGCGCTCAAATGTCCCTAGTTAGTGAATGTTTAACCCACGAGCTAGGTATTTCTTTGAGGTCTGATGAGTCGTGTCCACGTGCCATCTCAGCTAATAACTCACCTATTGATATTTTAGGAACTGTTTATCTCCCAGTTCAGTTCAATGGTACGACCTTTGTCCATGAGTTTTTGGTAGCACGGTGTATGACGTCTTCTGTGATTTTAGGAATTGAATTTTGGAATAAATTTGGTCTAACCTCAGTTTTTAGCAAAGCTTTTAACAAAAATATAAAAGGTAACATGTTTCTTCCGACTGTTAGCCATTGTTCCCCCCTAGTTTCTAGTGTATGTGAAACCCGTTACATACATCCCCGTAATTTTTTATTACCCGAGCAAGAGCTGAGTTTACAGCTGGTCATTGACGAATTCGAAGTCGTTTCGTCAGACAAAATCGGTTTAGGAAAAACCACTTGGCTTTCACACAAAATAAACACTACTGGTCAGCCAATTAGGCAAAGGTTTTATCCACTTTCTCCAGTAAAATTAAAAATACTGAATGAGGAAATAGATAAGATGTTGGAGATGGAGGTCATTCGTCCTTCACGCTCACCATGGGCGAGTCCTGTTGTTATGGTCACGAAGAAAGATGGTTCTGTTCGTTTCTGTGTTGATAGCAGGAAGTTGAACAGCGTAACTATCAGGGATTCTTATCCTCTCCCGCGTATCCATGATATTTTGGATAATCTTCGTGGCGCAAGATATATAAGCTCGCTTGATTTTCGAAGTGCATTTTGGCAGATTCCCTTAGCTGATAAGGATAGCTGTGAGAAAACTGCTTTTATAGTCCCGCAGCGCGGTTTATTTGAGTTTGTTAGAATGCCATTTGGACTTACAAACGCAGCGTCCGAAATGCAACGACTTACTGATATGATTGTGAATTTTGAGTATACAGCGACTAGCGATGACTGTGTTTTTGGTTATGTCGATGATTTAATTTTGATTTCTAAAGACTTTCAGAGTCATCTTGCTCTTCTAAAGAAGGTTTTGAACCGTCTCAAAGAAGCAGGTTTATCAATTAATTTGAAAAAGTGTGAATTTTGTAAAAGCGAGTTGAAATATCTGGGTTATATTGTAAACGAGAAAGGTTTACAAACTGATCCAGGTAAATTAGACGCCATTAGAGATTTTCCAACTCCTACTACTGCGAAATCCCTACGCGGTTTTATCGGAATGTGTTCCTACTATAGACGTTTCGTTGATGGTTTTTCATCGATTATAGCGCCCTTAACTGCTCTCATTGGTAAGAGAAAGGGTAGAGATCCGATAAACTGGGATGATTCAGCTGATAAAGCTTTCGTTAAGTTGAAGCAGGCATTGATTAATACTCCTGTTATGTCCTGTCCAGATTTTACCAAACCGTTCGTTTTACAATGTGATGCATCTTCTGTAGGTCTTGGTTCCGTACTTTCACAGACGATTGATAACGTCGAACATCCTATAGCCTATTATTCTCGCCTATTCTCTAAAGCTGAACGTAATTACAGTACTACTGAACGTGAGCTTTTATCTGTTTTAGATTCTATAAAACATTTCCGTTGCTACTTGGATGGAATGAAGTTTTCAGTCATTACCGACCATATGGCTTTGAAGTGGCTTCTTACCCTAAACAACCCTTCTGGTCGTTTAGCGCGCTGGGCAACGGTAATTTCGCAATATACCTTTGACATTGTTCATCGCAAGGGGTCACAACACGTTGTTCCAGATGCTCTGTCTAGAATTTATGCTAGTCCAGTCACGTTTGATCAAGGACCTGACCAAACTACCGATAGGTGGTATAAAAAGGTTTATTTAGGTGCCCGTGATACACCCCAAATGTTTCCTGCTTACACCATTCAGAATGGTGTTCTTTTAAGACGCATGCCTGTCACATCTCCTTTAGCTTCAGATCCATGGCGTGTGGTGCTACCAGCCGAGAAGGTTTCTGCTGCGATTTGGGAGGTACATAACAATTTTCCATCGGTACACCCTGGTGTCACTAAATCATATCTCAAAATCAGAGAGGTATTTTACTGGCCAAATATGTTCCGGGATGTTACTGAGACTCTGAGGCATTGCGAAGTTTGTAAGGCTTACAAAATCGCTAACACCCAACCTCGTGGTCAAATGTTATATCCTAAAGTCGTTACGTTACCTTTACAATTAATTTCCATCGATTTGATCGGTCCGTTATCAATCGCTTACTATGGGTATAAATATATTTTATCCATGGTGGACGTTTTCTCTAAGTATGTTTGGCTTATTCCCCTAAAGAAGGTAAACGCCAGTTCTATCGTTAAAGCTTTAGAATCAGAAATATTTTTCAATTTCGGAGTTCCTCGAGCTATACTTTGCGACAATGCTACTGTTTTTCGTAGTAATCATTTTGTAAATTTCCTCAGATCATTTCATATTGATTCAATCTATACTCCTTATTATTCCCCTCAAGCAAATACTGTTGAACGTTATAACCAAAGTGTGGTTACATGTTTAGGTATATTAGTTGGTGAGAACCAGAGAAATTGGTCTAAGATGTTGCCTGAAGTTAAACTCTATCTTAATTCTTGTGTTAACTTAGCCACTGGTTTTACTCCCAATTTCCTTATGTTTGGTAGAGAAGTTTGTATGGAAGCAAGCCGTGCGTATAATCAGACTCAAAGCGCTAATTTAGCTGACAGTCGTGATAGGCACGCTTCAAATCTGTCCTCTCTAAGTGAAGTTTATGCGAAAGTTGCAGATAATCTATCGTTAGCGTTTATTCGTAACTCGCGTGCTTACAATACGAATCGATCAGCTATCACTCTGACTACAGGTGACACTGTGTGGCGACGTAATTTCTATAAGTCGTCTGGGGCTGATTACTTTTCTGGTAAACTTGCTCCACGCTTTATTAAGTGTCGCGTCGCTAGAGTTATTTCAAAAACTACTTATTTACTAGAGGACTGTGATTCAGTTCACTCCGGTAAGTATCATATTAAGGATATTCTAAAGTGATTTTTCTGAAGTCTTCGAGACGCGTTTTTTCCTCTTATCTTTTGATTACTCTAGAAGATTTCCTTTCGAAGAATATTTTTATGGTTAACTCTCTCTTTTGATCCCATTTTTATGCAATTAAGCACTTAATTAAAAAACCTAAAAAGTTTTTGTAATTACGTAAATCATTATTCAATATTTAGTAGCTAACTTTTCGTTGCCAAGCAACAATGTTTGTTTTTGTTTACTGTTGTCAGTTAATGACATTATTCCTAATAGTGATGGGACATGGTCGATAGATGTAACGTCGGTAAAATTAATTGATCTAGTGATGTGATTTTATCGATAAATGCTTGTTGAGAAAAAATCTAATTGAGTATTGTTATTTACGATGAATGCTCATCGGTTAATGCACATAGATTAATTATACAATGTAATTTGGTGTTATGTTACTTAATGAAATGCAGTATTTAATTGTATCAAGCCTCGTTTCCCCGATGGGATGGGCACAGATGCAGTTCAGATTTCATATCATTTAACTTTCATATGTAATAATTACTCACTCTCGGGAATATTATTACTCCCTTCCCTCTTTTCTATTATTGGACTTCTCCGCGTTCTTCTTTAATTATTCTTTAATAAGAATAAATTTCTACTCTCCTCTCACTTAAGCTATTGACTTAAGATTTTTTCTTCTGACTTGAGTCTTTGACTTAAGCTTTTGACTTAAGCTTTTAACTTAAGCTTTTAACTTGAGCTTTTGACTTGAGCCTTTAACTTGAGTCTTTGACTAATAATTTTTTTTTTTGACTTAAGTCACAGTTTTGAGACTGATGTCGTATTCTAGACTTAACTCGTGTCTGAGGCCGAGTTTGTTAATTTGTCTAAGGTCAAACCTAACGTTTTGACCTTGTAAATATTGAGATCTCTGTTTTTTCGTGTTGACAAGTTAGGATAGATTGTTCAATTAGGTTAGGCTAGTTTAACTTAGGTTAATTAATTTCTAGATTCCACTTTTCTTTAAATATAGTCAACACTTTGCGAGCTCGCACTGATACCGTTTAGATGGAGGCGCGTCTTCGTTTTTATTCTGTATCCGCTGCACTTCGATGTTGTTCTTCGGATTTTCTTTCGGTTTATCTTTTGGGATTATCTTATGGTAATTCTTATAGGTTTTGCTTCTTACTTTATTATTTTTTCCTTCAGGTTCTTTATATGCTGGTCATTAATTTTTTGCTTTCCTGTCCTTCTCATTTTCGTTTCTTCTTACTTAATGGTACGTGCGTCCTTTTTTTTCTTAGAAAGGGGGTACTGCAGTGTAGTCACTACATAATTCCTCAAATCACTCCAAGAAATAGGTGGAGGTTTTAAATGTCTTGTTATTTTTTCTGTTTGAAACGCGAAACTCCTTGATTATTTTTTCAAATCACGTTCAGTAGATTTATTTGAATGCTATTCGAATTTTTTTTGACATGGGATAAGGTAGACATTTGTTCTGGCACTTGTGTTATGTCAGCGACCCTGAAATCATGTTTTATTCTGTGGAATAATAAATAAAAATTATGTGGTGATAGATTTAGCCAGTTGAGCTTAAAGCCATGGTACATATGTCCATGCACAACTTGTGAACAACTCTTGAAGCCGGATTACCGGTTTTATGGTCTGGTGATTGTAAATTGCTGATTAAGCGGACGAGGTTCCCAGGCTGCCACCCCAGAAGCCAGTAGCAGGGAAGGCTATATCCCCAGTGGATACTGCGGGAGAGGCGCCCCATTGCCGTCGTCAGGAGGACGACGGGGAGGTTTACCTAAAAATATTCACCCGAATATATTTTTTTCTTTTTTCAAATACCACTTTTGAGTTGACGTCGGTTATCTCTACTTCGGGAGTGAAAAGACATTTTTCGTACGCATTTAAAACTAATGTAATAACGTTTCTTTTTTTCCTTGTGAGCGAACAAATCATTACGAGTTTCTAATCCTTTAGGAAACCGGCCTTATCGGGTTTAAAATAAAACGAGTTGCAACCGTATTTTTTAAATCCGCGATATTCGGTCTAATAAATTTATTAACGTTCTCAAATTAATAAAAGATGTAATGATTATCGCAAAGTAAGATAGATCTTTGTTTTTTTAAGATTAACGGGTCACGACAACACACGATACCTTTTTTGTACTTTTATATACTTGTTTTCCTATTATTTTTTTATCATCAAATTTAGTATTTTTTTCCTTTAACCAAAATTATACGTATATGAAGTGTTATGAGTGTTTCATTTCTTTGACATCATAATGCGACAATACCTTATTACAGCGATTGCGGATTGACGCATATTTTTCCCTATTTGCATCAGTAGGCCGTCGCTTAAATTTTGACTTTGCTGCCACCTTTTTGTTCATCAACTTTTTAATGTCATCTGTCAGCCACGGCGCCGGCAAATGTCTAACTTTTACCGCTCGAACAGGCGCGTGAAGGTCATAAAGCTTGACGAGTTTATTTGTGAAAATTTTAACTTGCTCGTCGACTGACGTGGAGGCAAACAGGGAAGACCAATCTATATTGCTGGCATCCTCGCAAACACTGTCAATGTTCATACCACCAAAATTGCGTTGCATAAGAATTTTAGCTTTAGCCTTAGGTGGGCGAATTTTATATGAAAGGAAAATAAGGTCATGGTAGGAAAAGGCATCAGCTGAGCATTGACCATGCTTAGCGACGTGATCAAGTGAGGAAACGAAAATCAAGTCAAGAAGTGAAGGAAAATGGTGAGTGGCACTTAGTGGAAGAATTGAAAGATTACTACAAGCAGTAATATTAGTCAGAGAAGAAGAGCGATGATCCTTTTTGAGGAGGCAAGTATTAAAATCACCCATGATTACACTGTGACTGTAAGAAGGAATCAAGATTTCTAGGAGTTTTTCAAAAGATGAAAAGAAGTTGATACGTAAAGAAGGACAGTAATAAACACCAAGAAGTAATTTCGAATGATGGAGAGTAACTTCAAGAAAGAGGTGTTCACCAGCGTTCGATGGGAGTGGCTGCGCTGATATATTGACAATAGAGAAAGGAATATGCGCACGGAGATATATGGCAACACCGCCACCGCCACCAACAGTACGGTCGTTTCTTATAAGTACAAAGCCAGGAAGAGAGTAACTAGTTGAAGGGAGACAAGGTTTAAGCCATGACTCGGAAATAAGAATAGCGTGAATGTTTTTACAGTTAAAGCTTGCCAGCATATCGTGGAAATGAGCCGGAATGCTTTGGGCGTTTATATGAATAACATTAAAATTCCGAGGTACATCAGAGAACTGCGCTGTAAGACTTTCTGCAAGAGACGAAATACTCGCGAAACTGTCGTCACACTAAAATAAAAACTGCTAGTGCCAGTGTACCGCTACCTGAAACGGAACGCACTGGGGAGTTATAGACTTGTCTCGACTGACACTGACAGTGACAAGTGACAACTTAAAAATATCAATTGACATGTATAAATGAAGGTAAACAAAACACAATAAACACAATATTACCCGGAGATTGATAAAAACATTACTGCGCTGAGAGATCACTTCTTTAAAGCTGCAGTACGCTTTAGCCTTGCAGTCTTCACAGCAGCAGGGGCCACTGGTACAGCCGTTCTTGGATCACGCTGCTCGGGCTCGCTGGGAGTCAGAGGAACTGGCGCAATATTGTCCAACTCAGCGAGAGACTCAATCCGGTGCCGCGTATCATTAGAACCAAGGACGTACACACAGCCCGCCTTAGTCCAGCTTCTGGAGACGCCACATCTTTCCCTCGCAGCCAGGAACACGTCGTGCCGCCCCTTTGTGAGAAACTCAGACAACGTGACGCCTGAAGCTCTTAATTTGGTTTTGGAAAAAAAAAATTTGTCTCTGACCGCAAGACTACTAACTTTGAACAGGATAGGCCTGGTTTTACTGGGTACTGCTCGTCCCATCCTGTGACAGCGGTTGATGTCAGCAACAGTGAAGTCGCTCAGCTGTAACTTGTTATGGACAACCTCAGCGATCACCTTGGCAGTGTCCTCTTTCTGCTCTTCAGCCACTCCATGTAACAACAAGATCTTCCTTCGTCCGCGCATCTCAATTTGATCAACACTTCGTGCCAATAATCCAACCTGTTGCTGAAGACTGTTGAGAGCCTGAGAGATGAATGTTCGGAACATTGTGAACTCCGTTGCGAGGCTGGTAGCTGTGATGGGTGATTGAGGAGTCTTCTGTAATTCTTCTTCGAAGTTGGACATTCTTGTGTGAAACAACTCCTTTAGTTCACTTAGAGTGCTTGTTATTGAATCCATAATAATGTGAAGTGATTGTTGTTTAAAGTGGGAAAATAGTGAAGATAACGCTACACCAGCAGGTACAAACTGTTAACTTTTTGAATACAGCATTAATAATTGTAAATACTGTTTCTATTAAATAATATAAAATTTTGAAATATGAGCAAATTTTTCTTTGTGCAACTGTTACAACTACCCACAGAATCACCCCAATCACCCCATTATTGTACTTATTAGTAGGGTTTAACTAACTTGCAACCATTCGAATAGTCGAATTATTTACTTTACGTTCGCTTTCCGCTACCGAATATTCATAACCTCTACCTGACATTTAACAGGTGTTAACACGACGACCTTTTTTAATTACAAAGTAATATAGCTCAGGTGTTACTGCGTACAGAAATATTTTCCTCAGATTAAATTCAAATAAAATACATTGCCGGTAGATACTTGACCGTAGCGCTACGCCGTAGAACTATGCTACGCCGTAGACCCATACTACGCCGTAGTCCCATGCTACGCCCTAACTAGAGTTTGTTTTTATCTCCGAGTTAGTTGCTAACCCGGGGCCATTATGAACAAAATATTTATTTGTTATTTAGCCACTAGCTCTGAGTTAAAAGAAAACTCTGGTCTGCGTAGATGAGTCTAAGCTGTTATCTCTGAAACGGATTAGAAAAAACGCAATTTTATTTTGTTTTTTCAACCTTTTTATAAAAGCTCTTTTTTTGTTATCGGACCTTACGATTATTTTATTTATTCTTTCTACATTGAAGTTGTAAAGATAACGGCTTGGATTCCACAAATGTGACTGGGAACAGTTCTTGTTTTTGAAATAAAGCGTATTTTTCTAGAGTTTTTGTTTCTTTCATGTGATGAAGGTTATCTCGTGTTCTTGTGAACAATATATTTTGTATTAAACTTAGATCAAGGCAAATTCAGCCGCGTTTGAAGATAGCTAGAAGATTTACTTTTATTTTATTCATGTCTATTTTTTTTCTGAAACACTAACGGCAATTTTTTTTTGTGGTTATTAGATTCAACTTTATTTTTTTGAGGTTCAAAATGAAGTTATTTTTACAAAATTGACTTTTTATTCAACCTAAAAGTTTTTACAAAACAATAAACGTTGCCAAATGGGTGTTCGCCAAGTTGTCCTCAAGAATAATATTTATATCTTGTTTAGTTACGCGGTAAGTGCTACAATAATTTCATTTAACTTTATAGTTTTCTCGGCACCGTCGTAGTTAACTTTTCAAGTTACAAGCAGTTTATTTAATTTACTTGAAGAATGATTTTCCTTGCTTGTAAGTGTTTCTTTAAAGGATGAAAAAAGCTTCGTGTAAATTAAAAGTAACGTTTGTTGTACTGTTTGCCAAGTGCTTGGCTGTCATTTATTTTATATTAGCTATTTTCCACGGCTACACTCTGGAACAGTTAATTTTTTCCAAGATAAAAAATTGTGTATGATACTCACATGACATATGAAATACAATTTATTTATTTTTACAATTCTTTCAGTGAAATTTTATGTGCGCTAACATTTTATTAGTGCCACCTATCTGTCACACAAAAGCAGTGAACATGTCTGCGGAGTGCGTGCTAGCAATTATACAGACCGCCAATTTGTACTGCGGACAAATGAGACCGGACTACAATTGGGACGAGCGAGTATTATACATACATACGGGGATATGGAGTACGGCTAACGTGACCATGCAATATAACGGAAGCCCCATAACAGTTCACGTTCATGAAAGGTCTCTAATAATTATAATTAACTAGCAACCTACCCCGGCTTCGCACGGGCAAAATCTAATTATGTTTGCACAAAAAAAACTATATTAAAATCTGTGACGTAGTTTAGAAAAAGTAAGCGGAGAAAGAGACATCGGCAGTCAGCGACTCTGTCTTATAAATATAATATTGAGAGATGTATACTGAAAACATGCTTATGAATTTCAATAAAACTGCCTTTCACCGTTATGTCAAGAGTAAATAAGTTACTTATAGGCAAGGGTGTTTCATCTTCAACCACATCATCGCTTACCATCAGGTCAGAAAGTGGTCAAGCGCGTGCCTATCAATAATAATAATAATAAAAAAAATGTAAAACAGCGTCTGTCTTGTCACTATCATTTTAATGTCGGCAATCCATTTGCAAAGTGGAATGTATTTTGTGTGTCGCAGTTCATTGTAGTCTGTAAAAGGATTACTCTTGAATTGGAGATTAAAAAAAAATAGAGACCGGCAGGTATTTGTAAGCCCTAGAATTAGAAAATATTTTAAATAGATTATAGTCTTCATGTAGACATAAAGACTATGCAACACTGATACATTTAGAGCCATGCTTTAATTTATCAGTGTTGCAATATCGCCGCAATGCTTTTAAACGAGTTTGTAATTAAATAACATGATGGCGTGATGTGAAAGGTGTTACGTAAGTTACGTTTTGAATGAAAGTCATTAGCGGTTCATAATGAAACATGGTTCGGTGTAGAAGTTGCCTTTATAATATTTAAGCACTGCATGAGATGAATCTTTATTCTGATGTTTTAATTAATTTTCATTCGTCGACATGATAAATAGGTAGCAGAGACTTTAATTTAAAAACATAAACACACTAAAAACTACTAAAAACCTGTATTCTTCGAAGAGTTTTGCAGAGCTGTAAATAAAATACACACAAACATATCGTTAGTTATAAGTCCCATGTAATAGGGGCGTACTATTTTTTGCTTTTAACCGGTCACTGATTCCGACTCCGGGATGCTCCTGATAATTTTATTGTTAGGTGTGAAAGATATACATAAAGATAGACATTACTGAAAAATAATGTAATACCTAACTCTCAACAATAACGTAAAATACTGATATTGAACCAACACCAACTTGGATGGCCGATTTATGATATATATTTTCATAGAAGTTTTGGAGTGGCGAGCGCGTACCCACAAGGAAGGTTTTGGAAGGCCTCCCACAAGGTGGAGCGATGACCTGGTGAGGGTCGCGAGTAACCGATGGATGCGAGACGCACAGTCACAGGACTGGTTGTTGTGGCGACACTTGGGGGAGGCCTATGTCCAGCAGTGGACGTCTTTCGGCTGATATGATGATGATGATGATAATGACATCTTTCATGGGGTACTGTTTAAAATGTTACAATAAAATACCTCCCCAGATATTAGAATTCAATGAAACAAAATTTAAATCTTGTGTTAAGCGCACACTATGCAGGCAAGCATATTATAAGTTGGGGGATTACATTGAAGATAAAAATGCTTGGCTCAATGCTGGTCCTGCTCCACAGCCACTAGGGCGCACAAATTAGTTTTTTAATTATTTTTTATTTTTTATTTTTAGCAGTTGTGAGACCCGCTGAATATTGAAAGAACATAGATTTTTCATTGTATAGACTCGAACTAATTTTGCATTGTATAATTTCATGCATTAACGGCACATGTGTGAGTACTGTGTACCTTCAAGACTTTAATGTGCCCTGGCTGTTGGGAGTGTCATGCTCACTCAAGTCTCTCTGATGGTGCAGTTTGTTTCATTCATCATTTGGCTCCGTCAGCTGGGACTGGTCATCTCTCAACTGCCACGGTTTGTTTTAATTTGTAAGTATTTTGAATTGTTCCTTTTTTGCTTTTGTCGTGCACGTCTTTTTACATCGTTCTCACATGTCTATGAATAATTTCAACAAGAACAATGTAACCACAACTTTGTAATAATTAATTGATTCAAAAGAATGTCCATGGAGTTTCTTGTACGTTCTTCTCCATAGAGATCTACGCTTTGGAACGTGCAAATAGCTTCACCTCTTTGACTGACCGACCTTGACAATTCAAAAGTGCCTGTAAATGGTTTAATTGAAATAAATGCTTTGACTTTGACTTTGACTTTGATGATGATTTTCATAGAGTTGCAATTAATTATAAAGTTTAGCGTTCTTTATAAATTCCGGACAGCGAACTATAAAATAAAATAAAAATGCATACTATCATACAGTTAGTTTTACCGGTAGCAGTAACTTTAGAACCGCGTCGCGCTGAACTAACATTACTAACGAGCTCTGAAAGCTGCACATAAATAAAAGCTTTCACTAAAATTTTCAGCAAAAATTGGACTCTATTGAAAATAAAAAAGTGCGCCATAATGATTTATAGTTTCAGTAAAAATTCACTGCTGTGTTAGATTATAGTTTTAAGTTTTAAACTTTAAGCTTTGGGTGCACGGGATGATACATTTTCGCTGAACTTTGTCTGTTTCTCATCTAAGTAATATCAACTTGTAGTCATTCTTCTTTGGCTTTGAATAAAGGTACCTTATCGACCAGCCATCATTGCCACTGCTTGTCTTCAATAATACTATTTCACTCTAAGATAATCTGTTTGCATACACTGTTCAATAAAATGTTCTCCAACAGAAATTGTGTATTTAATTTCATAAACCGTATTGTTGCAAACAGTGTCCACTATTAATAAATTTAAAACTTGCCAACTGCAAGTAGCTGATCATAAGCCACAAATTATAATAACTTATTTGTTTTAGAATGCAATTTTATTACCAAACTATATTATTACAAAATGTGGAACGTTGTCAAACACACGCTTCACATGTTGCTGTTGTATGCGACTGTGTGGTCGATGTGTTACTAGCTTTTAGTTCTAAACGCTTTACTTATGTATATTGCAGGTTGGAGCTGAATTTGAAGCCGAGTTTAGCATTTTACGTGAAAACTAAATTCTCCTAGAGTAGAGTGCTGTGTCATGCACATATAGTCTAAGCCCAGATTTATGGCAATTGCTCCACCATTAATTTCAGAAATTGTCTTCTGGAAGGATTATTTGAAATTGAATAGCTGATATCATAAGGTGTTGGTGGCGGTAACTTTGTGAATGCATGAATATTATCATCGTTTGCTTTTAAGCGTTAGTTTTATGCGGTTAGAAATGTGATGGGTGCTCTGTTTTACGATATTACTTATACTTTGGAACTTGTGAATATTAAACACATTCCTTAAGTTTTGAACCCCAAATAGTTACTGTTAGGTCTTTGCAAACTAAATAATAAAACTGTAACTCTAAATTTCTGTATTGTTCATAACAATAAAAATAATATGTTTATGTTATTCTGCGCATATTTATTCACTTATAATTCTAAAGGTTATCTTGAAATGGGTCAGGCCTAGCCTCGTGCAGGAAGTCTTTGAAAATCTTTTTTGTAAACGTTCAACATTTCACATGATGTAATCTTATTTTATCTTGTAATAAAATTCATAATCATATAAAGTTTCAAATGTATTAAAATAAGTAACTACTAAAACATTCAGAATATATTTTATGCCGCTCATAAAAAGTACACCATTTTAAATAAGTAAAACCCATCCGTATTTAAAAAGTCAGAAAGGTCCAACTATTCATGGTAAAAAAGGGAAATAAATCGCACTCCAGACAAATCTCTAATTAAAAAAGTCCATCGGTGAGACAATCGAATTCGGAATTAAAGCAATTCGTTCTCTCTGTAGAAACGAATCCGGGATTTTTCCACTTCGTTTTATTTCCGTAATAGGTAGTTTGATCAGGTTTGAAAACATCTATGAGAAGAGAACTAAAAAAACTTATAAATACCAATTTTCTACTTAATGAAATTTATTTTCATTAAAATAAATCATCAATACAGGGTGTTTTCAAGAAGTCTGATGCAGTTGGTGATATAAAGTATATGCCAGCAAACTACTTGAAAAGTCATTTATTCGGCAATTTTTAGACGTTTTAAGCGGTCGAATTATTTGAAAAAAGTCACTGTTGTTTTGTTTTGCTATTTTTTCTTTGAAGTGTAACTATGACAACGCATTTCTGGAACATCCTGTATATTTTACCTTGTTAAGTGATGTTTTTTTTTCCAACTAATGAGACTATGACGAAAATTCCATTTTATCTCTGCACCACCTTTGGTTGACTTGTTGAGAATTAAATACCTAGGGCAATAAGCTACCACTGTAACTATGCTTATGAAGTCTATATGAAAAAAACATAGTTCACTGTTGGATGCTGCCTCTCCCTTTCCAAAGTAGTGAAAATACGTAACCAAATATTCCTCGCTTTTCGCATTCAACCCCGACTGCCATAATTGAAAGTGCCAATTTAATTTTGAAGCTATAAACAACTAGCTTTGCCCGCGGCTTCGTTCCCGTGGCGTATCCTGTACGATGCATCCTTTTTTTTCAACTATCTTGCCATAGGTTTGGTCATTGTAACCAGCGATAGCTAGCTGCCAAAGATTTCATTATGCAAGCATATAAACAAACAAACAATTTAACTTCACCATAATATAAGTGTAGATTATTTTTTAACTTCGTTAAAATTCTCGGGAAATTCATTATAAACGCAGTGTAGCTATCGTACAAGCTGAGGATTATTAAAATGCATGGCTCGTCGCCTGCTCCGGTGTTAAGTGCAATCATAAAAATTGTTGAAGGCGAACTTTTTAGTGCTCAAGTTTGGTCGGTCTCGCGGCTATTGACTGCAAAAACGCTGGTAAAGTTGCCGCCACTTATTAGTATTATATAGAGGTTCATTTCGAACGGGAAAAGAAAGAACGAAATCTTTTATTCGCTCGAAATTGTTAGAAATAAAGTGGAAACACGTCTACAGGCTTTACAAAGCCTTCAGACTGTAAAGTACTGACTAAATTATAATTATCTGCTCCAAAATAATTACAATAATAACGACGAAGCCTACTCGGGTGAGTCTTAAATTGTTTGTTCTATTTGATTCTGTTCAAATTTTCATTTTAGGGCGCAAAGTTCACACAAAGAAGTAACATTAAAGATCTTTTGATCATATTCAAATAGACTAAAACCTTAACTAACATGACATTTGCTTTAATAAATAACCTTCAAGCTTGATGTTCCTACATTCACTCCCTCACTGTATGATAGGTGTCAATATGACCGGTATTAGCAATGACCTTTACATATGACTGACATTTTAGTGGCATTAAACTGAGTTCCCTTGTCGTCATTTAAAATGAATTCACATCATGATTGTGACAGTGAAAAGTTAAGCATAGTCGTTCATGACAGAAATAAGTAGCAATAGTTATTTGTGTTTGTTTTGGGTTATGATAATTTTAGAAAAACTGTTTTTTTTTCCGCTATATAAAAATTGGCCTTAGTCAAGTTGTCAGTAAGTCATCAATTCATATCTGACTTAGGGCTGATTCAATAGTCAGATTATTTAAATATAAATATGGCTGCTCGACAAAGTTTCTGTACAAGTGCTTTTAAAACGGTAAATTTTTATACCCCTGCTTAAAGTTATCTGACTATACTATACTATAAAAAATACAGCAGTAATCTTAATCCGGTGTTTTATCTTGCAAATAAATAGTTTCTAGTTACAATAAACTCTCGCCAGACTAGAAGATAGCTGAGACCTGAAGACAGGTATACCTGGGAACGAGCCAAGGCATCCACCTGAGCCTCGAGGAACAGCATTTCACTACATAACTCTTGTTTAAAGTAATTTGTCACCGCCTAGCTCTAACTTAGACAATTTACAGGCATAATCCTGCTTGCTTGCGACAATATGAAGTACTAGCTGCCGCCCGCGGCTCCGCCCGCGTGTAAGTCGAAAATTATCTTAAGGGAACATATTCCCGGGATGAAAAGTATCTTATGTGTTATTTCAGACTATGATCTACCTCTGTGCCAAGTTTCATCAAGATCCATTCAGTGGTTTTTGCGTGAAAGAGTAACAAACATCCATACACACAAACTTTTGCGTCTGTAATGTTAGTCTTCCTTACTAATATTATAAACGCGAAAGTTTGTGTATGGATGTATGGATATATTCAGTTATCTACAGGCCATCGATTACACAAGCTGGCTGCTTGAACTAGGGACTTAGGTATCTTGAAACTGAATGTGGCAATCATATACAAAAGTAATTTACCAAATCCGACTGGCAGTTCTACAGATTAGCGCGTTCAAACAAACAAACAAACAAACACACTCTTCAGCTTTATTATTTAGTAAGTATAGACTTGGTTTGAAAATTATTTATTTACTTATTAAAATGGCAAATATAACCTTTTAGCAAAGGGCTGAAATCCATGAAGATGACCTGAGCATTGGAGCTATATCACGAGAACTCAATTTATATCTCGATTCACCGTGAGATTTTGGATTCGGCGTCATGGCGAAGAAGGGAAAATAACTGATCATAGAAGAAATTCAGGACGCCGCCGCCGGCCGATACTAACCGCCGCGCAAATAATTTTTTAATAAAACGTATTGTAAACTCCCGTTTTCGGGAGCCATAAACGAATTTTTGATGTGCAATAATGCGACAACGATGAAAGATGTACAAAGTGTTTATAAAAAAATATCGCATTATTGTTGTATTCACAGTGGGCCATAATCTGGGGTCAGTCGCATTTTTGTTGGTTTAAAAGCCAGTTTGTAATAAGGAGTATGTCATACCCATTCAATCAACACACGTGTGTCCACACTATTTGCGTTTGTCCCTAGTTCAACTAGTCTCCTTGTACATTGTAGTGTGACAATATCGTGTATAGCGGTCGGCTGCAGTTGCTACATAACAATGGCACTGTCTTCCTTAACTCAACGTAAAGACGGCCGGTGTGTCAGTGGCATACTGTGGAGACGTCGGCCTATTGAGGCTCTGGTCAAGATGGGCTCATACTGGAGTAGTCAGGCTATAGCTCGAGCAATGTGATTGTGTGTCAGTACTCAGTAGTAGATGGAATATGACAATGGCATGGCAACAGTGGCAAGATGGCAAGGTTATGCGAAGTACACAGCATGCACGTTTTGACTTTTATTAGGTAGTAGGCCACATATTTTGTTGCGGAATTGGTTCGAAGGAGTTACCGCGGCCGTGGAATGCAAACGGCATTAGGAGGAACACAGATGAGTTTTAGTCAGTGATTCTCCAACACTCCCTGCCGCTCCACCTAGAGCGGAAGGAGTCATTGAATGATTTCCCATCCATAAAAGGGACACTGTATTTTAATCTGAAAACCGCTCGCGATAAATTCCCCATGTCTGTTAATACACTTTTTTGTTTTTTGTTGTCTGTTAATACGGCTTTGATTTTCTTTGAATCCATAATCAACCGCTACCGACGATAACGTATTTTCTTTAAAAACATTCTTGTAAAGGTCTAAATCACTGGTGCATTTTTAATACCCCACATCGAATAGGACAGTTTTTCTTTGGCTCATTCATACAAAATGTTCTATCTCTAAGACGTATGTAATAAATCAGAAAACTAAACATGAAGAATCTACACATATATCGTTTTCACTTAGGAGTTTTGAAAAGGAAAGCTAGGTATCTCAAAGTGGACACACATCGTATTTATGACGACAGAACTCAATAACTACGAAATCAGCAGGAACACACACGTACTGATTGGTCTCATGATCACATTTTACGAGATTAAGGGCATTAGGGCATGATAAATTGTTATTGTGACCAATAGCAGTAGGAAACTAACAAATTGATCTCCCGCAGTTTATAATCACCAAGCTAGCGATTAATAGTAGCGATTAATTTCGTAGAGAAGCTATCTTGACAATTGTAGGTATTGATGTCACCGGAAAATTGCAAACTCCGTAAGATTGTAATAAATCTTTATTAGATTATAATTTCTCGATATATTATGAAAAAATCGTTTTGTATACAGTAAATCCCATCCAAATTCAATATTTTCCATTATATCCGTGTCTTATTTAGAAAAAATAGTTGACATTCTTATGTGATATATTACAAGATTCTGGTGACATAATAATATACATTAGTATGTTATAGTTTCAACCTGGCCTTAACCCTACACCTATAACACTCGTCATCTCAAAAGACATTATCTAGCTATTTCATCTTATACACTTTTCCTATTTTTATGCAAACATTTGTAAAAGGTGTTTTAGTTTACATCCTTCTCTTTAAAACCAATATTAATATTTCAAAGTATAGTAAATTATTGTACACGTAAGATGTAGCCGCAACGCGTTGCAATATTAACAGTGTGCCACATCTGGCTGAACTGAAACCCGAAACTAACTTTCAATAAGAAATAGAGAGACCTACCGGAACAGCAAATGCGTTGGTATAATAAAATGGAACAGCTCTAGGCGCCAAGTAACTCGATAGCCTCAATCTTACTTCCTAACTGACTTCAGAGTACTGTGGGAGTTTCGGAAAACACTAGATTTTTACGAGGCTTTTCCTGTTGCTTTGGAACTTACTTGAAACTAATATTTATTGTTAATACCTAGGTATCACATAATAAGGCCCGATTGCGGAAACTACAGTTATCTTTACAATCGGAGTTAGTTGTTAACGGGGCCATTATGTATGTGCATTTGTAATATAACCTCGTGCTAGCAACTAACTTTGAGTCGAGAGATAACTCTGGTTTGCGCCTAACTGTGTTTGTTAAATATAATAGGTTAAACAACGCTTGCTGTGGTCCGTTGGACAACGAATTAAATCCGAAACTCCTTCGCGCCTCGGAAAGCAAATTAAGGACTTGATATACAAAGCGGACAGGGCGCACGGACAAGGCGCTTACTAGATATAACGTATGGCGTCAAAGGAACGAAATACACTTAACGTCGCGGGCGCGCGAACAGACGCCATACATTTTCGTCACAGCGCCCTGGCCGCGAGCCCGGAGCGCTTTCTATATCAAGTCCCTTAAGCCGTTGGCCCGGCTATCATAATATAATTATATTATGTACCTACATTATACATCTTTGACTGTTGTAACAGGTAGACACCAGTCTTGCCACGGAGGTGTTTCCCAGTTACTGGGTTGTGGAGATCAGTTAGGCAGTCGCTCCATGTAAACTACTAGTATTGAGCTGGCTGCTGCTGACTGGAAGCCGACTCCGATATAGTTGGGATCAGGCTTGGCAGGCTGGCAAACTGTCTCCATAGCTGAGCACACTCATATCAATTCATTGATATGAGTGACACAGTTTTTTCAAATTAAAAGCGGCCAAGTACGAGTCGGATTCGCGCATGAAGGGTTCCGTACCATTATCTATAAAAACGTTTGTTGTATGGGAGTCCCACTTAAATATTCATTTTATTGTTTTTAGTATTTGTTGTTATAGTGGCAACAGAAATACCTACATGATTTGTGAAAATTTCAACTGTCTAGCTATCACGGTTCATGAGATACAGTCTGGTGACAGACAGACGGACAGACAGACAGGACAGCGTAGTAATGAGGTCCCGTTTTTACCCTTTGGGTATGGTCCCCTAAAAAATGCTTTTGTATTTTTTATTCGATGTTCTCGTTAAGCATGCAAAAAAAAGCGTGGAATATTATGGTACATAGGTATGTAATAGACATGACTAAACGTGCAAATGGCACACCTAATGTGACAAAAGCGATTTCTCTTGCTAAGCAGTGTTGAGAAAAAAATGTCTATTCCCTTTAGTGACAACTAAAGTCTTTCACGACTTGAATTTCTAGTTTTTTAACAAAGTTCCTTCAACTATCTTTTTCAATTTATTTTACTACCGAACATTATGACTTTGTTAAACAGCTGATGCGTCTCTCATTTCTAAAAACTTAAAAAAACGAAGTTCTAAAACGGAGTGTCTTATGAGGTCGTAAAGCGAGACGATGACAGGCTCGCATTCAGCTCATAAACCAACGAATGGAGCTCTACAGACAGACAGCATGCACTTCTGCCGGCCCGGGACTGAACTAATAATGTACTACCAACATAATATATGAGACGCTACGAAGCAATATATCAGAAGTCTCGATCATACCAACAAAAACGCAAAAGCACCACGCTGCCACGGCTAAGCCGCGCTCGTGTCTACCAGTCGATTCCTAAGCTTTGCTAGCTTCATTTGGGAATCGGATGCTTGGCTATACAGGCTGTTCATAAAGTGCGTGGTTATATTTAAGGGTGGTGTTCTGTAGCTGCTGTAGAGTAAATAAACCGGCCAAGTGCGAGTGGGACTCGCGCACGAAGAGTTCTGTACCATTAAAATCACGTTTGTTGTATGGAAGCCCCACTTAAATATTTATTTTATTCTGTTTTAAGTATCCGTTGTTATAGCGGCAATAGAAATACATCATCTGTGAAAATTTCAATTGTCTAGCTATCACGGTTCATGAGATACAGCCTGGTGACAGACGGACGGACGGACGGACGGATAGCGGAGCCTTAGTAATAGGGTCCCGTTTTATCCTTTGGGTACGGAATGATAAAAACAATGTAAAAAATATTGACTTTAAAAAATAACTGATCTCAAAATACGTCCTCTCTCGAATTACGATAAACACCACCAACTACATCAGACAGCTTGAAAAGTGTTTAATCCAGTGGGGTTTTTTTTTAAAAAAACTATATTATTTATCGGCGCGAAGGCTTAATCAAGCGTCGAATAAATCAATATGAATGCCGGCGGAAAGGCGTAATCGAGCGTCAGTTTGATTATTCTAAGTTCAAATACTGTGTGATTGCTTATTTGAAGTTGGTAAAAGTCACTCAAACGATTATTTAATTAACTTTATTAGTTGATTATTAGAAATTATTAAACTATTATAATTAATTTGTACTTCTAAATTCATTTTATGATTTGTAAAATTAAATCAAGAATTTAAAAACGAACCATAAAGAAAACATGAGTCGATAGATTTGTAACGACTCTAACCGAAGGGTATAAATACGAACGCCCGACCGTTCACAAGTCATTCTAAGTCGAGCCGTCAGACGGTGCGGAGCTCCGTAATATCGTGAGTCATTCTTTGTTGTTGACGAATATTTACTGTGTGCCATTTGTGTGCTATCCACCAGCGAGAATGTAAGTTGATACTGAAAACAAGTATTTCATTTCCGAAATGAGTAACCACCACCAGCACCATGATGATTATGGAATAGTGACGTCAGCATTGCTGACGAATATTTACTGTGTGCCATTTGTGTGCTATCCACCAGCGAGAATGTAAGTTGATACTGAAAACAAGTATTTCATTTCCGAAATGAGTAACCACCACCAGCACCATGATGATTATGGAATAGTGACGTCAGCATTGCTGACGTCACTGTTTTTAAAAATAACAAGGGGGCCCGTTCCCCGTCATATTTTATTTTGATAATTTTACCTAATTGTTAAACAGATACAGAACACCACACTTATATGACCACGCACTTTTAGAACACCCTGTATAAAAATGAACCATGCAAGCAACCAACGTAACAAAACTATTTGTGTATGTCCAACGTAGCAGTGCAAAGTATGGTCACTGGTCAGCAGACACAACGCCGAGGAAGAAAAACACGGCTGCTCTTAAGGTAAAAACTACATTAATAAAAAAAATCATAGATTTAGAAAGGACTTCAAAATATGTAAAGCAAATACTAAAGTAACTCTGTATGTCTATTTGTTCATAACGCTTTCGCGCCTAAACCGCTCAACCATTTTTAATAAATTTTTGTGTAGAGATAGTTTGGAACTTGGACCAGGACATAGGATTATTTCCGACTTTCACGTGGGCAAAGCCACTGGCGGTAGGTAGTAGCATTAACCTTTCAGCTACTAACAGTCGCAGTAGTAGCAGTATAAAGAGTGCAATAGACTAGTACTTATAGGAGACTGGAGGATGTCGTATGGAGTGAACCTTCTCAGTCTGTCTTGTTCCGTGTTCCATACATGTAACATATGAGACGAGCTTCTGATGGATATATTGCACTGTTTGTAAATAAAACTTTGTGTTGTCTGCGACTTTACTGACAGGGGCTTTTTATAGCGCCGTGGCGCAGTGGTTAAGCAACGCGTACTGGAAGTACAGGGGTGGTTTCTGCCAGCCAGTAAAGTATAATCCCTCTGTTGTGATGCGAAAATAACATCATTACACTAGCAGGTACCGATGTGAGTGTAAACACCACAGTTAGCTGAATGACTACGGACTTTTTATGGATAAGTAGATTTGGTTTGGGAAGAAATGAGAAAGTGACTATATTCGATCAGTTGGAAATGGATATTTTGAAGTGCTTGCTTGTCGTGTGTAGCCTAACCTGTAGGATGTCTGCATTCTTCTCAGGTAAAATGTAACCAACAATACTCAATAATATTCTAGCTTTCTGTCATTAAATGGATGCTAGAGAAAAATGTTCGTAAACGGATCATTGCTACCAGAATCCATAGCTCATGTTTTGTATGGACTTGCGTTTGACGACTATATCATCTGATGGTAAGCAATGATGTGGTTGACAATGGCGCATGCGTGACTAGAAGTAACCTATTCACTCTTGGCTTATAGCCCCGAGGTGGTAGTTATCAGGAAACACAGACTCCTGTAGGAAATTCCACTCCTACTGCCGCTGTACGCAAAATAGAGCCCACAAGTAGATCTCTCTTGTGTCTTTATTACGTTTAATTAAAAGAAAACATATTTAGTGTATTTTACCATTCAATTTAGGTCTCCGGAAAATAAAACGTATTGAAGAAAAATACAAGAGCATTCGGAAAGCGGATCTATAATAGAATCAATGTGAAAGTGTGCATACGCGAGAACTGTGGTCTGATAGCGACCGCCCTCGCTTTGTGAACGAGATGTTTCTCGACGTGACTGCGGTGTGCGAACTTTTAAGTGTCATGCAATTTGATAATACCTTTGGAAAAAGGAATAAGGATGCAATAATGATGAGTCTTATTAAGTACCTACAAGGTAATAATGTCGTAATTATCTGCCTGGATAGCCTTGTCCTAACTATGTAGGGGGCGGCTTTGGAGTCTTCCAGTAATCGGATACAACTAAGAGTTAGTATATTTCACAAGGAGCATCTCAACTGTGAACTGGCAAACCTGAATTTTGTAAATTTTACAGGATGAAAAAAAAACTTGTTTGCGTTATTTATACAGCATCTGATTTATTAAATAAAAATACTTAGTTTTTATTTTTTTTTACTACACAAAAAGTAGCACTATATGCTTCTTTCTAATATAAAAACGAGATAGATACATTATCTCGCATTCACTGCGAGATAGTAAGCTGAATGAAGTCGATTCTGGTGCCAAATTTATACGTATCTAAGATGCAACGCTGCGGATTATGAAATAGCACAAAATGGTATTAAAAATCTTCAAAAAATTGAGATAGAACCGGTAGCCGGTTCACAGCCTCTGCCTATCTGTCCTCCACAACCCAGTAAGAGGTTTTTCAATAGTTTTTAACCTTTGGCACGTTTTTCAAATTAAACCCTACAAATTGTAACGGGGGATGGAACTCAGTGGTAGAGTATCTGATTCATCCACTAATTGTATTGCTTTGATGTAAAAGACCGTACGTTAAAATATTTAGACTGCTTGCTCTTCTCTCTTATCTCTTCTTTATGTACAGTTGGACTTATTAAAAGAATGTAACAAATCGTGAGTTCATAAAACATGTGCTGTTCATAAGGAAGTCTCATCAGCTATTTTACGACTTCCAAACTGCCCAGAATCACAATGAAACATCATTGTTGCTGGTCGCTGAAATAGCTAACATACAATGTTGGATCTATTTGAAGTATAAACCTTTTCCAACTATGTAGTATACAATCCAGTCTGTGAGGTGTGCCTGGAGACTGTAAAAGTTTATAAGGCTGCCAACTATGTACTGTCTATCCTATTACTTTATATTGTTGAGTTATAATAATAGAGCTTCTATCACACGTGCCAAGGGCTATACACATTTGTTATTAATATGATAGTGTCCTGTGACAATACTAAAACATTATAGCAGTACTTGAAAAGGTTATTGACCCCAAAAAATCCGTGATACAAAAAGCTTTTTGTGGTTTTCCAATATTGTGTTCTAACGAACTGTAAGCCTCGAATAGTTTTACATTTCCAGGTGTTATTTATGATTCTGATAGGAAAAGCCGCAGCATTTGTCATATATTATTATATCAAATGCCATCATGATTTTGCTGTGAAAAAAAGGATAGTTCTATTCGTCCAGGGGGCCTACCATAAACTATTAAAATACTCGCCAAGTGCAAGGCGTTCACCACAACATTTTAACCTGACAGGTTTTGTTTTTGTACCATGAGCATTTCAAACTTTTGACCTGCTGGATTCCGTCCAAGGAAAGAAATTCCGCAACCGCGGCGCTAGTTTCTATGCGACCGTACTATCCTCTAACGAATCTTGTTAGTTCCATTTATTTCCGCGGGACTTCTTTCGTTGGACGGACTCTATTTGCTCACCGGTTCAGGTCACGTGATCGCTGGCTTGCCTGCTACTAGGCGGGCTCATGGTACAAACTAGCACGACAGGTTATTCTTTTCGTCTTAAATTGACCTGCTGTAAGCAGGCAAGCCAGCGATCAGCTGTTCATGGTAGGCCTCTGTACTGCTCCATTTCTCTCTCACAGCGGTATCATGTTGGCATTGGCACGTCATAGTACCTAGCGCTTGACCTCCCAACAATGTAGGTAAATATCTATCTTTTTCTACATAAATGTGTTATTATTTTGCCGTCTTTCGGTTAAATCATGTTCTTTATCTGAAATCATATCACAGAAACGAATCTATTTGTTTGCGAATATATTCTAGACAGAAGAGAAAATATATTCCTAACTTATGTCCTATTCCGATCGTATCAAAACGAATCAATCTCAGAGCGAGCGATTCTATAGTTTTCCTATTCTCAAATCAAACAAAATTTTGCGATTTAAATGTATGGAGCAGCGGAGTGCGTGGAGTCGTGTTTGATGAAACATTTCGTAGTTTTATGACGAGATCAGTCAGCTTGGCTGAGTTTTGAGTATCATAAACTGATGTTGAGTCAGATAGTTGCGTTTATGAATCTATCTATGTGATTCCATGCAGACTTTTAAAAACAAAATTTTCATTTTGATTGAGTAAACAGAGCAAGTCATATTTTTTCTTTCAGAGAAGTTTGTGTTCCACATAATTAATTTTCATAATAGCGATACTAAATTAAATTATGAATGGTGTTAAAAAACAAGAAAAGAATGATTAACATCACTTGAATGCCTCCGAAATGTTTTCATAAAAATTAAATCGGAGAACTTTCTTTGTAATTTATAACGAGGATAAATAATCTAATTAGGGAAGTTTTTATAAATTTCCGTGAAAGTGTTTTTAGCTTGTTTTATTGAACAGTATTCTCCCCACGAAAGCACCCTGGACCTGAAAGGAATCTCCCGGGCGAAGGCTACGAGCAGTCGCCGGATGCGAGACGTGTAAGACCGGTCGATATGGTGACACTCGGAGGAAATGAAGATGAGGATTGAATATTGCATGCATATCATGGCACTGTACATAGTTGCAAAACAAAAAAAAACGGACCAAAAAGTTCAATAGTACTTAGTTTTTAAAATAAAAAACATAAAACTGATTGGCTCTTTAATTTTCCAGTGAAACGTCAATGGCTCTCAGCTCTCGGATTATTTCTGCTTTAAAAAAAGAAAAACCTACAGATTTTAATCATCGATTGATGAAAAATATCCACATCCAGTTCCTGAGCAATCAGGGTCGTTGGGGCATATCGAGCCGTGAGGGTACGAGACGTTAGAGCCGCTCACAGGCACCGCGAGGCACTGTCGCGCGACACCCGCTGTCGATCCGGAGTGAATAGTGAACAGCGAGCAAGCGCTAGTTATTGTTCAATAGTAAGTATTTTACACATTACCGCGATTAACAGAGACGGATGCAAGTAGGGATACCCATATATTTTTTTTTCCAGTTTGCAACGCACAAAGGAATATATTTCTAAGTGGTTGACTTTGCCCCATCTTACCACCATATCGATAGCCTTCTGAAGCGCCTCACAGTCTTGTACGCTATTTATTACCAAGAATAACATCAGGTCATCAGCGTTTTAATACAGTCTGTGTAAATATTAAATAGTATATAAAAGTAATTTATTTTTTGAATAGTCAGTCTTAATAGGGACCTACCTAATTATTTACGATTCGACTAGCATTGGAAACAATGCATAAACCATACGCAATTTTTAAAATTATTATTATGATAATATAAAACCTAGTACTTAATGAAAAACTTTCACAGAGCTAGCTTGGTCTCTCTTCATAATGTTTTCTTTATGCAAAAAACACACGAGAAAAGTCCCGTTCGTGCAGTGCACTCAGTAAACCCGTCATAAACAATAACACACGTCCACACGAGCTGCGATCGCCATTTTTGTCACGTCAGCGACGCGGGCATAATCCTCGCGTCACGCCAGCCGGCACGCTTCGTCACGCTCCGTCACGCCCGCGGCACGACAGCCATTCATCTTGTTTTGCATTCGGCGGCGTATTTCCGAATAATATCAATGTTATTATTGAAAAAAGAGGAGTGTTGACGTGAACTGATTGTGATATGTTGTGACCTGTGACTGCCGACGTATTGAAAACGTGCCCGTTTTTAACGCGTGATTTCATGTTTATGGATTGGAGTTTTTTGTCATTCTTGCAAAGATATCCCGTTGCGTCACGTACTGTTGAAAAATTATACCAGTCTCAACGATAAAGTAGAAGTTGTAAAGTGATAAACAATATGTTTAGCATAAGTACATCCACGTCCCTTACCACGACGCTCCTAAGCATAATTTACTTATAAAACACAGTACCTAGTAAACAGATAAAAACACACATGCAAGAATACTTGGACCGCTACTCGATGAGCGATACAAATATCATTAGTACAGGAACAACACCAAAAACCTGCAGTGCAGTGAAATTGCTTAACCACCGTTACTCTCTCCAAGCAATCTCGAATCTAACTCTCTCTCGAATGCTAACAACACAATCACGAATCCCAATGGTCTACTCTCTATACCCTACTCCAATTCCCATAGTTTCCCATCTCATTACGAGCCAATCGTCCAATCACTCCAACACAATGCGGTGCGCCGGCGAGATGTCGGGACTAACACGCCGAGATGCATCACTAACACGCCGAGATGACTTCGCTAACACGCTGAGATGACTACGCTAACACGGTGAGATGACTACGCTAACACGGTGAGATGACGTCGCTTACACGCCGGCGATGGGACGTTAATCACATATTGTCTGGGGACACACTGCGACACTGTGTCAGACACTTGCTATTACGACTTGAGACAAGGGAGAGTGTGGGGGCACAGTTGTAGCGGGTTAGCTGCGGTTGTGGCAATTTTTTGTGTGTTTAGGAAAGCTCAATTTTCGAACGGGTGGTGTCTGTATACCTAATGTTAACTCTGGATTCAGTTCAGTGTTATTTACGCTAATATTTATTTGCATGACTAAAAAACTAAGTAATAAATCAATAGTGCATAAAAAGCAACAATGAAGTGAAACTCGGTCCCGAAGCTTGAGAATAAAACATCTAGATTAAGAAGGCCGTTCTCGTAATTAAAAAATGTTGAAATGCTACTCGCAACATCACCTCAGCGACAATCAATGTCAAAATGTTGGTTAAAGGGGAAATTAGAGGTGTTTTATGTTTCTGTCTCGTTGTGCAATCTTACCTTAGATACCTCAGTGAAAAAATATTTCTTATGTCCTCATCCCTTTTTTAGGGTTCCGTACCTCAGTTGGCAAAAGCGGAACCTTTATAGAACCAGTTTGTTGTCCTTCCGTCTGTACGTCACTCTGTCAAGACCCTTTTTCTCCAGAACGCGTGGAGGAATCAAGCTGAAATTAATATCAAATATTCAAGTCAGCTACCCCTTGGAGCAGTAAAAAAATCAACGTTTATGCTCCGTTGTGTTTATGTTCGCGTATGTTTTGACGCTCGTAAGGGATGGGCCGTGCCAGGGTCGCGGTTACCCTGGCGTACAATTTTGCAACTCGGCCCTACATTCTTATTATAGTAGTATACAGTTTTTTCTGCACTCGTAAAATTTCTAATAAACATAACTTGTCACTTCCCAATCGTGTTCCTATTTTAACACTTTAAGAGCCGTCAGTGTGGCCACATTAAGTATGAGGTGCGTGTACAATACGGTAATTATGCCGGATGAGGGACCCGCACGGGGCGCGGCCGGTACTGCGCCGGACAGCGTCTGACAGCACCTGATCGGAACCGCTTCTATTGTTAGACATCATTTTCCTAGTTCATTTTATCGCGGATGTTTTCATTTGAGTTGCTATTTCTAAACTTGAATGAAAATAAATTTTGTTTTGGTTTATGAAGGTTTGTGCTCACAAACAAACTTTTACTGTCATTTTTTTTTTGTGAAACAGAACAGATGGTCGATGTGGCCGAAAAGTTTTGCAGTGGTCTTCTGACGCAGCGTTGGAAAGCCTTCGACAAGGTAGACCGATGACCTGATGAGGGTCACGGGTAGCCGATGGATGCGGGATGCACAGGACCGGTTGTTGTGGCGACACTAGTCCCCTAGGGGGAGGCCTATGTCCAGCAGTGGACGTCTTTCGGCTGATGTGATGATGATGATTATTAATTATTAAAAATTATAAAAGCGACACTTAAATTACAAACCAACAAAAGAAAGTCTTTAAATAAAACACGGAAAGGCAACATAACAGAAAAGAATAAATTCTTTTCCAAGCTCAATATACTTTATGCGACATAACAAGTTGAGCGCCTCTGCACAATGAAGTAGCCTTTCAAAAGAAAATCCTCCTAACTGCACGCCCTTAGAAAATACTTTATGCTTGGAAAATGTAGGAGCCATTAAAATGTCCATATAGACGGGATTAGGATGGGGCGACACAACTTAGATGTTGCATTGGGCTAACTCGGTTGGCTATGATTGTGAACTTTGTGTGTTAATTCAACTTGTTTTAGAGGGCTGTGTTTGGTGAGTTTCAAGTTATCAGTTTTTTCTCAGAGATCATGTTGTTTTTTGCGTGAAATACAGGTTGGTCAATTTCTTCATTGACCAATTCGTAATTCACGCATTTGTTGTCTTAGAGCTGGTTTGAGAATTGAGTATAGTGAGTAAAGAATGTGTGGAAGTGGGACAGTCCCACTTTAATGTGAAAGTTTGACACGTATTCAGGCTAAAGTAGATTGAGAATAATTAATAATCAACTGCAAATTCTTATTTATTCAACTTGTGTTAGTAAAAATATTTCAACTTTTAGAAATGAAATTGCAACTTTGTGTGCTGTCTTACTTATTATTTTCGGAAAGTATTTTCGAGCGGTTACGCACTGCTGCCGATCCGGTCCGTGAAAAGACGGATATATATAAACTCGGATCGAATTCGGATATTCGCACAGAATTTCGCATTGCACCAATTCGAATTCGGGAAAGTCGGATCTAGAGTCTAAAAAGCTCGGACCGAATTCGAATATTGCTTACGCTATTCCGTTTAGTTTCTTGCACGTTCTTCTCCATAGAGATCTACGCTTTGGAACATGCAAATAGTTTCATCTTTTTGACCACCCGACCTTGACAATTCAAAAGTGCCTGTAAATGGTCTAATTGAAATAAATGCTTTGACTTTGACTTTGACAGGAGTCATCTTTGGATATGCCTGATTTGAATCCGAGGGAATGCGAAAGCGTTCATATACTACGGCTACTTCGGTCCGTCAATATTTCTTCCGAATTGAGAGAAATCGGATGATGGAAGCCGGATCTAGTGCGTTAACTACCATACAAAAAGTTCTTTGACTACTTCGGAACGTATTTTCACGAATTCGGATCGGATGCAGTGCATAACCACTCTTACTGTTAAATGTAGACCAGCAAACTTAAGCTTTCTCACGCTTCTTTTGTTTACTCGTATATTTTATGGATAGCTAGACTGTTAAGCAAGCTTTGATCCATTTTACAACGTCATTAACTCGACGGCACTACCTATTATGTTTGTAATAACTTGTTAGTATGGTTTTTGACTGTAAATTCAAGTTAGTTATAATAATAAATATATAAATCAAAATGTTTTTAATAGGTTTCTCGGTAGGTATATCACAAAGTACACAAACAAAGACTCGGTCTATAATAGGAAATCAAACAAAAGCTCAAACCGTGCTGTGTGCTGGCACGGGAGCACCTGGCGCTCGTATGCAAAATACCGTAAAAATATGGCGATGAATAGCTCAGCCCGCGTGGAGCAGGTTACTGCCGGGAGGAACTGTCTAATCCAGGAGCTGAAGCGGAAGTCGAATAGTGAATAGGTTACTTTGGACAAGCGTGCTCCATCGTCGACCACATCATCGATAATATCCATCAGGTGAGATCGAGGTCAAACAAAGAAAACGTAACTTTAACTCAGTTTTACGCATCTAATGGAGATTAACTTACTTTCATTCTGAAAATCTGTTTGCTTACCTGTACTTGAATTTTTTGTTCGAGATAACAATTGTAATACGAGATAAAGCCAAAACAACTTTTGAAATCTAACGTACCACTGGCATGAAGCCAAACTATCGCTGTGTTTCAACGGCTAAAAATATTTGCTTCCTGAGGGATAAGCCAACGCCAAGGGAGAGAACTCGCGGGAAAAAGCCAGTTATTCATAAACAAAATCAACGTCTTAAGTACATATGTGTAGAATACATTTGGACCGATGGGCTGTAAGAGGACAGGTGTTGTCGCCAAGGAAGGCCTTGGAAACTGACGCTTTTTTTTTTTTTTTTTTTTTTTTTTTTTTTTTCTAGGATGGGAAATCATCAAATGACCCCTCCCGCTCTGGGTGGAGCGGCAGGGAGTGTCAGACTTTTACTGACTAAAACCCACCCTTTAGTCCTCCTAGTGCCTTTCTTCCCAGGGCCGCGGTAACTCTTTCGAACAAATCCGCAACCCTGGTAGGCTCTGGCCTTAACGGGCCCCGACCCATGCTGACGACTGCTGGCTTGGCGCGCGTAGAACACAGCGCGCCGTCAACCCGGGCCTGTTCTGATCGGACGGCGAGCTACCCATTGCTCGCCGTCCACAGGCATCAGTCACTGCGCCATGCCCAGGAGCATCAGTTCCTGGGCGGCGCAGTGGCTGACGTTCAACAGGAGGGGGTGAAATGGGGCCATTACTGGCACTCCATTTCAGCCCCCTCCGGAGCCCGTTGTAGGGGCTCCACTGCGGCTGCTGCAGTAGCAGCAGCCGCAGTGGAACCGGCTTTGGCGGCGGAGGAAGCGGCGGCGGTGGCGGCGGTCGCGGCGGAGACGGCGGTGGCGGAGGGCTTTCTCCGATTTCCGGCTTTGGCGGGTGGGGCGCAGGCCCTACCCCCAGCCCAGTGGTCGGCCGGCTTGCCAGCTGCCGCACAGACTACGCAGTGCGGCGCGGCGACGCAAGAGCCGGCCCTGTGACCAGGCTGACCGCAGCGGAAACAAAGACCGCTGCGGTCCACCTCCGAGGTGCATTGAGCTCCCACATGGTGGCCCACTTGGCACCGGAAGCACCTCAGAGGTCGGGGTTCCAGCAGTTTGACCTGCGCGGAAACCCAACCCACCAAAAACCTTCGGCCCTCCGATATGGTTTTGGCCGCCGACACGGGGCAGCTCACCACAATGGTGCGCATGCCCGTGTTGTCAGGACGTAGGGTGCCCGCCTTCACCTCCTCTGCTGAGCACCCCCCCGTCCTAACGACGGCGGCCACCACCTCCGCTTCCGTGACGGAGTCGTCCAGGCCCAAGATGCGCATGTCGATGCGCTTGGTGGGCCTGGACACTCGGGCATCGTCCGCGCTTAGGGACGCCCTAAGCCTTTCGGCTAGAGCGTCCGCGGTTGGGCCGCTGGCTGCCCCGGAGATCTCCAGCATCCGGGCCCCAGTCATGGTGACCCGGAGCCGGAGGCCCCCTACGATGCCTAGCTCACCAAGGTTCACCGTCTCCTTCGCCTTGGTGAGCACGTCCGCGTACGTCACGCCCCGCTTCGCCGCGTCCGGCTGTAGTGTAAGCACTACAGCCGCGGTTTTCGGGGGGCGGAGCGCAGCCGCGGCGCTTCGCGCCTTCTGCCGCCGCTTCCTCTCCCGCCTCTTGGCCGCCCTGGCTGCCTTTCCCGCCTTCTTCTTCTCCCCGGCAACTTGCCATTCGGCTTGAGCCGGGGGAGGAGCTGAAGGCGAGGAAGCCGGGGGGAGCTGCTGCTCAGACGGCGCAGGAGCCTTCGCCGTCCGCGCAGCAACCCCACCCTTCCTCTTCCTTCCCGGGGCCGAGTCCGGTTTTCCCGGCACCGGCTTCGCGGGTGCCGGCCCGGACCCTTTGTCCTGGCCGGACGACCCCGGTGTGGCAGCCGCGGCGGCCGCGTACGACGCCGCCTTCCGGCCTGGAGCCTTCCCACTCGCCGCTAACGGGGGGCGCAGGACGATGCCCTCCAGGACGGAAAACCGCGCCTGGAAGGCAGCCATCTCCTGCCGCACCAGGTCCAGCACCTGGCCCTCCTGCGGCACGGGCTGGCTGTTCTCCCTGCTTCCCCCTTCAGGCGCCCCCTGTGGGCCGGCTCCCTGGAGCCTGGCCAGGTCTGCTCGGAGCCCCGCATTCTCCCTCTGGAGGCGCTCCGTGGCGGCAGCCAAGCGGGCGACCTCCGCCCGCAGCTTGGACATCTCGTCCCGCGGAGGCCCCCCTGGGTTACCCTCCGCTGCCGCCAGAATGGAGGCCATCGCCTCGCTTATGGCCTTGTTCTTGGAGGACAACTTCCTCTTCAAGGCCACATCGCGAAGCGCGGCCTCTACAACCTCCGCAAACCCGGCCCTCCGAACACGCTCCTGTCCGGAGTCATCCGGCTCACCGCCGGAGGACTCCGAACCAGGAGCCCTGCGACCGCCCTCTGCGGGGGGTCGTCCGTCAGCGACGAGCTCCCCGGCTCGCTGACCAGCCACCTTGGAGGCGGGCAATCTCCCCTTGCCTCCCTCTCGGCCCTTGCCCCGCCTGCTGGTGGGGATCTTGCGAGCCGAGGCTACCTCCTCGCTGCCGGACGACCCCCGGTCCTCCTCTGATCTGGGCCGCTTGCGGAAGGACCTGGAGTCCTCCGCAGCAGCCCTCGCCCCCTCGGGTACAGGGCTCGCCGAGCTAATGGTCGCCAGGTCGTCGGAGTCCAACTCGGACTCCGACTCTACACCCGCGCGACGCTCAAGCGAGCCCTCCTCCCAGCGCAGCGCGCCTTCGCCCGCGCTCTGCCCGGCCGACTCTTCGTCGGGCGAGCTAAAATCAAACCCGATCAAGTCCTCGAAGGACGGCTTGGATCGGGGGCCTCCTCGGCCACTGTTGCTCTTGGCAAGCGGATGGTGGATAGCAGCGTTGCCCCCCCCAGAATACGAGGGGCTTGACGCATAAAGCGTGGCGGATTCCCGGACTGCTGTGCAGTCCGAACCGCCCTGGGGTAATCTCTCTTTTCTGCTACTATCCATTGTTGTCCTTTAAAGGGTGCGGTCCCTGTCTCCCCTCCTCTCTCCCTCTCTCACTGCTTGCTCGCTGCCCTCACAGTCACGTCTGATGATCAGACGCGTACCAGAGAGCAGCGAGCAAGCCAGTGAGACGCACACCGTCCGAGGACCCGAACACTGCTCAAGTCTCCGAACGGTGTGCCCCTCTTGTGTCTCTCTAGGTCTGGTCTCTCACTTGGGACCTTCCGGCATGAGTGGCTCTACCGGCAAAGCCCCCAAGATCATTGAGACACGCAAGCCCCACCACGACGGCAACGTGGAGACACGGTTGGTGGGGTGGAAACTGACGCTTGCGTGACGATTTAGTGGCGTTTACGACGGATTGGTCGGAGATGGCAGCTCACTGGGAAGAGTCGATGACTATAGAGGAAACATTTTCCTAGCAGTGGGACAGTATAGCTTGATAAGAAGTATAAATAATTATAAACATAAAAAATCTTTCAAAAACCGTCGTCCTAGATCTTCTCTTCCGCTGTTGTGTTACACCACACGCTGTCAGCGGCACGAAGCCAGACAACTGGCCACAAAAGAAAACGATATAATGCAAATAACTGTAGCATTACTCGTATATATATAAACCATGGAAAAGTCCAAAGGCTAACTCATAAAGCGTGTTTTATGAACTCGATGGTGCCAATCTCCCTATACGAAATCATTTATATTATTTATCATTTACATTTATTTTGAAGAGACCATCTCAATTAAAAAGATGAAGCTCGTTTATTTAATACTTCATGCACACAAATGTACACAGGCGGACTTATAGTATTGTTGGACGTTTTGGCGTTATGACACGCTAGCATCACGCTAGTGACCAGATCATGCATGTTCTTCAACGAATCACATTCACCGATCCCATCTTCAACGCGGCAGAATTGCATGTTCCAAGTAGACAGAATATCCTAAATACTCTGACTAAGTAGGTGATAATTAACATCAAAAATGTTTTATTCAGCAGATACCTATCTAATTAAGTATACAATGTGTTCACTCTTGCAAATTATTGTTAATTATGATAATATTGCCACAATTACCGTAAAATAACAAATTAACCAGGCAGCCAATCAAATGCTTTGATAGAGTTTGGGCACATGCACATCGTATTTTGGAATATTACAGCTTTATTTACATAATGTACTAACTTTTACCCGCGGCTACACTCGGCCTAAAAGCGTCTTTAGGATGCTATCTATCTCTGTACCAAAACTCATCAAAATCGGTGCAGTGTATATGATACTACTTAAATTTTTAGCCTAAAACTACTTTAATTGGTAGTTTAAACTCGCTACTCCTTTTTTCGTTACAAACCGTGTTCAGGTACCGTGCAGCCTAGAACACTGCAATCCAGTTCGGAATGCACTTAATTGCCTTTAAAAATGTCTGCTATCGACCAATCAACGGTGTCCAAAATAATTGCATCCGTACATTTCGCGGGAACCTATAAATTTTGCTGTTCTATTCGTTTTTATGCCGCTCTTACATTGTCCTGAGTTTTGCGGAAAAGTGGAAAACTCACGATGATAAAGCACTCAATTGCTATGCAAATAGCTCCTAATTGTCTGTAAATAATTCGCTATTGTTGTCCGAAATGTTGGATGGCATAATTGTTTTTTTTTTGTTAGCTTGTTTGTTGTTCCACTGCTGGGCAATTTAAGGCCTCCCCCATATTTTCTCCGGTCAATCCGACAGGAATGAGTCTAAATCGTCACGCCAGCGTTATTAGGCCTGCCTCGGTTGCGAAATTCGTCTTAAGGCACCCACCGTGTGACTGAATTCTTTGTAGGGCAAAAAAGTTGACCAATCCACAATGTTACGTTTTTAAAACTATGCCTGGGAACGCCGATAGATCATTTTTGATCACGATATGTATAAGATAAAAACTCAAAATGAAGTAGACTCACAAGATTTAACTGTAGGTGTCTTACCAAACATTGCCTTCTTTATTCTCAGGCAGTTTCCCGCACACGTTACCCATAAAATCACAACAGCTGCAAATAGGTGAATTGGCCCGAAATCCATAAATATGGCCCAATTGTTGCCAGTAATGCGCCTCTTCCCTTTTGTTACAAAATAGCTGACTGTATTCTTATATTTCCTACCAATAGGTTGTGTTGCAGAGTTACCGCGACCCCTTTGTGTCAATACTGTTTAACGTTTGAAAGTATTCCTCACCTGCGCTAGGAAATATGATGTTTTCTCTCTAAGGGATGAAAATGGAAAGAAAATGTAAGGGTTGGATTTTATTTACGCGGCGAGCGATATAAGAACACATCAAATCTGAAAAGTAGTGTTGTTACAACAACTGCCAAAATTACCCACTGATGAACATCAGTCTAAAGTGACAGCTACTTACTGCTTAACGGTAATTTTATAAAAAAAAACTAGGTTTTGCCAGCGACTTCGTTTGCGCCTATCCTAATTTTTTCCATTCCCGTATAGCCTTCCTCATGAATGTGGCTATCAAATAAAAAACAATTTTCAAAATCTGACGGGTAGTTCCAGAGATAAGCGCGTTCAAACAAACAAATTGGTTTAGATATTTCAAATATTTTTTGGGTGTTATCAATGTCTTACTATTTTTCACGCTAATAAATACACCTAGCAAGCTTTCAATAAGGAATTATGACTAATATGACTTGGAATTGAATTTGTATGTATTAATAATTTGGAATATTTTAATGATGTATCGAGACTTATATGACTAATTGTGTTTTAAATTCTGATTTATATTTTATTATTGTATGCCTCAACGGCGGGACATAGCTGAACTTATTTTAATTATTTAAGACCTGCAGTTATGTGTATACCTATAGTCCACAATAAAGATTATTTGATTTGATTTGATTTGATTTGACAAATGGATAATCTTCAAAACATTCGTCTCTACGTAGTCTTCACACTCACTGTGTTGAAAATCCATAGACTAAGCGCTTTATCAAACCAATAACAAAAGAATCGCTTCTATAAAAACAGGGTTAATACCGAAGTGAAAGGAACACAGTAAAAAACGGTGGTTATTTATCGTGAAAAATCATGTACTGATTTGTAAATGAATGAATACCAGAGTACAATGGAGTTCAAAATATTCGAAACACACAATGTTTATGTTCGAGGCTTTGTTGCCGAACAATTAGGCGATTCTTTTCGCTCACAAAGAACGCAAAATTGAAAGGATTTCGCCTGAAAAGGCTCTTGTGGGCTCTTGATATGTAAGATCAGAATACTGTGAGTTATGTTTAGGAGATCTAGTTGAGCTAGCATTGTTTTCTTTGTGAGGACAAGGTTTGAGTGGCCGGGGAAGGCAATTAGCTGAACAAAAATATATTAAGTGTTATCCATGTTGGTTTAGATAAGAAATCAATGAGAGCATAAGCTGGGCATAGAAATGCAGCCGCATGGGCCACGCATACTTACCTACCTACATTGCAGTCTTTTCATTGTTTTAAATAAGCTAAATCTATACATAAGTATATTATTGGGGGTCAGAAACCAAAACAATGATTTTTATAATCTCTGTCTGTTTGTCTGTGCGTTTGTACCCGCTAATCTGTAAAACGGAGCAACTGATTTAGGTGCGGTTTTCACTGATGTAGTATGTTATACTTCACTTAACTCTTATTGTTTATTTATTTCAATCAATTAATAAAAAAAAGTTAGGAGTAATTTTATCAAAATAATTATAAAATGAGTTTTTGCGTACCTACTTGAAATTGTAGCAACACGTAAGTGCCGTTTGCGAAAAATGTTATTTTTATACTGTTCCATGAAAACAGCACTTCAAGAAATAGCCCTCGATGCGTGTATTATGTGAATTTGTTTCTCCCTCAAAGCCAGTGTTTTCGACACGGTGTCGATTTTTGAAGAATAGGTTCCACTGATAACACGTGGATGAGGACCTCACACTGAACGTGTTCTCCGCTAAAACACTTAAAAGAGGACGCAGAAATAAATAAAATATTTTGATTCTGGCAGGCCTCCCCCTTTGCCATAATCGCCATGCTTGGCAGGGGGGTTGGCGATCGCAGTGTAGCTGTTGCAAGAAATGGTCGGTCTACGTTTCTTCTATTCGAGGGGGCGTAGCTCATGTAGGAGCCTTTCTACCTACATGGTGTTCATACCGTCTTTGGGACTGTCCAGTAGGAATAAGTTAATATTTGAATAGGGAATAGGATTAGAACGTTTTTGTTTAATGAGTGTCAGATGTAATCTGGACGTAGGAGCCATGGTGTGGAGCACCATGGCCAAATATATTCTCTTATAGTTAAAATACGAGTTTTTTATATTATTTGGTCCCAGGCCATAGCCCTGTGGTCTACATTACCTACAGAGAATGCTGCTGCCCATTCTCTGTTGAGTCCCTTAGTCGCCTCTTACTACACCCACAGAAAAAAATGGGAAGGCACTATACTTTTACGTCCGACACCATACGGAGCACGTAAACGAAGTAATTATTTTGCGAATAAATTTTTTGCGAAGAAATTTGGTCATTAGTCAATAATATTGGCACCACACTGAATCGGTGAATTGCGAGACTAGAGTGCTCCCCAACATACCATTATTGCTTATTCTTGTTTTCTCTCCTGATGATATTTTCGTGTGTCATCATCAATCGTATTAAACTCCAATAACATTGTGTGTGTGGTTGAAATGATGTGTGAAATTGTGAGCCCTGCGCCTCAGGAGATAGTAACTTCTGCTTGTCTGTCGAGAACTCCCTTGGGGTAACCGGGAGGATTGTGAATGATATCAATTACTCGTACCATAGTTTTTATTGTTCTTGTGGTCCCTTTCTTTTAGCTACAGCTAACAGCTGGTGAGAAATACCTAGGTAGCTTCTAGTTAGACAAACATTCAAGTCAGTTTTCTCTAAGACTATCATCGCCAGGAAAAAGAGGTATTACGTTTCCTACCGGTCAAGTGTGTGCCAGGTCACACACAGTTATTAAAGTAAATTTAAATGTAAAACATTGTAAAATTATTGCGGAATATATTCTTATCCGGTTACATTAGGTTGGTCGACTATTACTCATTACATTGTGAAGCTTATTAGTGGTGATAGTTTTCCTTTTAACTTCGTTATATAAACTAACATTGTGAATATTTTTCACAAACCCAAAAACAACGGTAAAAATTTGGTTGGTACGGGGGCGGGGCAAGAGGATATTAAAACACGAGTGTGGGTTTATCACATGAGGCGTAACCAAAAATTATCTCTCTGAATTTGAAAATGGTTTGGACATATCCAAATTATTGACACTCCAATAGCAAAGATTTAAACAAAAAAGAAACTTGTATTATTTAGGCGTGATAAGTTTCTGTATCGATGCCAAATTGCAGCTTTCTAGAACCAAGATTCTCGGAGTTGGCGAAACTATAAGGGTTATTTGTTGCTTATAACCACGGAACCCTGACAAGCCGAAAATAAAGCGGATTCACTTTTCTCATAAATGTAAGGCAAGGTTTATTCAGTACTGGCACACTATTTTTACCGTAAAGCCTCTGATAACACAAGCAGAAAGCCTTCAACTTTAATCTAATCAAACTACCCTTATCACAGTTCACGTGTCATCATGATCGATGGAGATACAGCGAGTTTTATTTATTCACAGGGTGGTCGACACATTAACACATCGTCACCAACTATTTGATAGATGATATCCTGAGCAGCCTTCATAAATCAAAAAGCACTTCTTTTTATAGTCCGCGATTTTCTAAGCTTTAGATAAAGAAAATAAATACTCCTTGAGTGTGAGAGTAAATATCTAATACTAGTATCCTAGTATCCGGGATTAGGTATTTACTCTATGGTGAGATTGGTTTTTGTGGTGTTTGTTAGACGTTTTGTTTTTTTTTTTTGACTCTTACTCACTAAAACCCACCCGTGTTCCTTCCAATGCACTTTGCGTTCCACGGCCGCAGTAACTCTTTCGGGATGAGATGCCAAGCAGTACACCATCAGTGATCAGTGCATCTTAGAAGAACCACTTCCCAGAGATTATCTTTTACAAACAAAAAATCAAAATAAACCTCTTTAAAATATTATTTTAATATTAAAACTTTTGTTCCATGAACTTTGATATTAATAATTTAAATCAAACTTCTTTATTCATTCAAACTACTTTCACGCCTAAAGAGTCGTAAAAGTTTTGTGAGATGTTTAACCTCATCAATGGACAGTGCGGTAGAGGAGAGGTGTGTATTGTGGAGGCACAAACACCCTACCCCTCCACACTTCATCACCCCGGCAGAACATCTACCCCCTGGATGTGAACTGCAGTGGCATTTGGAAATCTCTGAAACGATTTTAGACCCAGGTTGGCCGCTGTAAAACTAATCTGGGCAAATGAGACATTCTACACACATCCCAAACGCAGTGCCAGTGTGGAGCAGCATCACAGGACATGCGCCTCCTCCTTAGTGCTCGTCGTGCACAACCACCTGCACCATCCAAGATCTAAATGAGGCCAATGACAGAGGAAGAATGACAGGAGGAGAATGACAGGTTGCTCAATACTGGTCAGATAAAGCCTAATACGAGTCAATCGACACGAAAAGAAGAAGAAGAATTCAAATTGATTGCGTCTCCTGAATACTGTACCTATAATATAGGTACAGTATTCAGGAGACGCAACGCGCGCGTAGGCAGAGTTCACAGGCGTAAGGGTGAACGTCCTCCTAAGGGTAGGAAATAGCATCGCCTACTCGAACACACGGCGCGCCGGGAGGCGAGCTTGTATACAAACTAGTGTGAGTTATGTGCTTGAGCAGTTATTTATTATTCGATATTGATATATTAGGGAGGATGTCGCCGCTGATGTGCAGATAAATCAAATAACTGTGTCTTTTCCTGTTGTGTTGTCAACTGTTATTGGCAGTCAGAAGTTTTGGATTGTTGTGTTGTGAGTTGTGACGTATATTGATGTGATAGTGTTCAAGTGACTTGTCTACGTACAATATGTTACATATCACACTGTAGATCAATTCGACGTCTATATTTATCAATAGATTGTAGAAAGGAAAGTCGCAGCTAGTTTATTTATTTAAATGGTACAGTTAGTAGTCGTACATAGGCGACCTCAATGCAACACGGCATCCTCTATTAGTTAACTGTTAGTAGGTTAAAAAGACTTCTCTAGAGATATAGTGGCAAGTGCATCGTTCACCCATGTGTACGCGTGAAGTGGGAGCTTCTGCCGGATGAACGCGATAATACTACCGTTAGCTCCCGTTTCTATGAAATCACATCGGCGTCGTATATTGCGTCGCGCCTACTTGTGCCTTCTTTAAAACTATTTTCTTTTACGTATGTAAATAGACTCACTTTTTCCATTACTATTACAATTTCCTAAAATCATTCCCATTTTCAATGATTCGAAGTACACTAAAATGGGGCGAATAGAAATGCAGGGTACGAATAGAAACCAATCATTGATTGGATTCTAAACTTTAATACCGAACTCCTATTTTTGTATCTTACCTCCTCGAGTCCTTAAGGGTGCCCTAGTCAGTCATTGTTTCATACAAACGTAGTCTGGCGATTACTCTGCTGATTGACGGAGTAAGTTCAGAAAAAAAAACACATTTATTTTGGCATTATCTAGGCCTGTTTGGAAATAAAACAGATTTTTTTTTTATCGACATGCAAGTTATTTGTGTCGAAACTTCCAAATTTTAACACAACTTTGGGCATAAATCAATAACTTACGAAAATGGCAAAATATTAACCATACCTACCCATACCCACCTATAGCAGGGATAGATTATTTCCTAAATTAATAATAAAAAAATATTTTAAACAGAGACATTCATCACTTTTTTCATAATATCCTGACTACCAAATGTCTTTCAATAAATTTTTCGAGCTTATTTTCGTTATAAATCATGTTATAAAAAAAACCAGAATATGACGGTTTTAGAAAGATTAAGTCTTAATTTACTACACTACTTTGTAAAATATAATTTTTAATGACACTTTTTAAAAAGGAGGCAATTCCCTGATAGCGTTTTACGAAAATAGACTTGAGAGTTATCTTTCAGAACGAATACAACCATTGTAATGTGCTAAAATATTTTATATTATACGTTTGTCCAACAGAATATGTAGTCACAAAGTGCACTACATAGCTCAATTACGAAAATATGGCTAATAAGTATTAAAAAAAAAAATAGAAAATCGGTTAACTTTAACAAATTTTTTTTAACGGTGTTTTACTATAAACATAAATAATATAATTATTTTAAGAAAACAAAGGTATTGTTAAATATCTTGGTTTTTTTTCAGTCTTTTTTATGTACTTATTTATTTTACACGATTATTTTAAAAACACTATAAATCCCCGCGCGCAATCGTTTGCCGATCTGTACCTCTACCATGAGTTTATGCAGCCAAAACTCGCTAGCGTCTCCGTAAATTATTTGTATGACATACTGTACAGCGCCCCTAGCAGTCACAGAAAGAATAAAAATTCGTACCATGAGCACTATAGATTTCGATAGGTTAAAAACCTAACGTAATCTATTCGATGGTCACTGACGTTTTTCAGCTATCACCATACAAAACGGCACCATGAGTCACTAATTTGACAGAAGCTATCGAACAATACGCTTACGATATTAGTTACGTAGCTCACTAGCATTTTGCCGTGTGAAACATAAGTTTACATTAAAATTATACACGTGTTTGAGTATAATAAAGTCAAAATAATGTCTGCAAGAGCTTATTTAGCGTGGAATATGTTAGTTGCCGCTGATTTTGAAGATCAACGACGTGAACAACGTTAATTTCCAGCCAAAATGAAATTTTATGTTGGATCTCAATTGGAAAATATATGTGAAAGAAAGTTTTATATACTTTACACACACTATAGAGAAGCGTTTGAGAATTTGTACATTTATATTATTGAATAATGTTACGGATTTGACGTCAACACTGAACACAACGAGTTTCATTAGAACTAAAGGTACTTAGTACTTAAGTTGGTATGGTATGCAGCTATCTCAAAACTAAACCAATTATAATCTATTGTTGTAAACTTTTAAACCACACACACAACTGTAACACAACGCCAACAAACAAAACATGACATGTTATATGGAATAGAAATTAAAAAACCACTAAATACCATAAGTAGTCCACTAATCGTCAACTTTTTTTAAATTTAGTCGGTTTATTTTGTGATATTTACTATCTTAACATTTTTAGCATAGCGATATAACTACATTTTGAGCTTAAGAGCCGTTCTCTCTTCTTATTAGTGAGAAAAAAAGAAACAAAAAATAAGTAGTGAAGCATTATATATCGAGTAGAGTGAAGTATATCGAGCTTACCTTAGCGAATGCGTAAGACTCCGTAAATCTCATGGTGCCAGCATTATCGAAATCTGTTCGATCCACTTTAGTACGCTAGCGAGTTTAACGCTAGCGAGTAATTTTTCGATGAAATCTCATGGTAGAGGCTCAGTTTGTGCCGGGCCCTCCCAGCGACTTGCAAATCGAGCGCCCGTCAACGAGTTCAGCCGTTCGACTAGGGCACTCTTAAATGCTGCTAACAATATTAAAATAACGTCAAAAACCTCTTTACCCTTTTGGTTGCTATTCACCCCCTGCATTTCTATTCGCCCCGTTTTACCGTAATTAAACACTTGAAACTTGGTAAGTACTACTCAAAACGCAGGAAAAATAATTAAGCAGTAATATAGTTAATTCACACATAGCCGGGCCGTGGCCGGGCAGTGACAGGGCCTTGGCCGTGCAGGGACCGTGTATCCCTATCTGGGGGCATACTCTCTAAGCCCGAAGTCCGTAGTTTTGGCCTTAGTGTCGGGCGTTTTCTACTCCGTATCACCTACGGACTTACGATTAGTCCCAAAACCGAACTAAGAATAAATGAATACACGATTTGTCAGTTGTTCTTAGTTCAGGTTCGGGACTAATCGTAAGTCCGCGTCTTCCCGGGCACGGAAGCTCCGGTGCCTGCCCGGACACGGACGTGTGTGAATGAGTTCATACAAAATGTATGCAACTATATTTTTTTTAGCTCCGGACGGACCACGGCCCGGTCACGTCCCGGCTATGTGTGACTGATCAACCTTTAAATATGTTTTGTTTTCTGCATTATCGAGTTTACATGTGTTCACCCTTACAGCATGATCCCTCATTAGTCCTTCACGATACCCATGGGGGTTTTATACAAAAACCACTCAGCCAATTACCATTGTGTGTTTGCAACATGTTTCATGTTTCTCTTTAATATACGTATATTAATGAGAAACATGAAAAGACTATTACAAAACAAGATAATCCGAGCATGACTGGTAGCTCAAACACTTCTTTAAGACCTACTAGATTAGCATGAGAGCCCAATTCCTTTGATGAGTACGACCTAGGTGGATGTAAAAGAATTTTGTATGAGAACGATTATAAATCATCGGACTAAATGAAATTTCAAATTCATGAACCTGCGATGAAATGGACAAAGAAGTATTATTCGTACATCGCAAGTCATGTTTCTGTTATTTATTCAAGGTGATTTTCAGAGAATTTTCCGACAGAGTACATCAAAAAAAAATTGAGGCACGATTAAGTGCTTACATTGAAGCCTGACTAAGTTGCTTGGTAGTTATAATGATGGAATTAAACGCCTGGAATGTTTAATTCATTTTTTAAATTTAGTCTTATTATCTATTGTTTCTGAGACTTTCGAGATAATTGATTGAATTGAATATTTTTATCAGCATAATTTTGCAAAGTGATGAGTGAGAATAACTTATTGGCAAATGAGAATATCAAATGGTGTTCATTTCGTTTTTAAATATGGCTCATTATTCGAAGACAAACTAACTCCTAGATAAAGTATCACTATAAATAACAGCGTCAGGCACTAGTTGTCTGGCATTCATGCTGAACTGAGCCTGTTTTGATGCAGTCATGAGGCACGCAACTTTTATTGTTATCTTTTTTGTTTGTGCTGTTTTTGAAACTTTTTTTGTTATTTTTATCCATTTTACGTGTTACCGAGCTTTTGTGTTTGTGCCTTATGCTGTACCAAATAAATTATTTTTCTTTCTTTCTTTCTTTCTTTCTATAAATTGTAAGAAAGAGTAAGAAAACTTTAGCAAATACTAACAACGTTCACTCGGTTGGCAAGTTAAAACCCCCGTATGTCTCCAGTCCATAACTCATCTGGTCTTTTATTGTGGACACAAGTGGGTCAGCGGCCGGTGATAACACATTATCTCCCCTCCACAACGTCGGCTAAGCGAGGATATTGCTCCGAAGCACTCCTCGGCATGGAGCCGATAGTGTTGCGTTGGAGATGCACTTTGAGAAACGGACGACAATTGTGTTTGACGGTTTTGTAGGGAATGCTGAATGTTATTGAATGGTTTTGAGACACTGCAGCTTTTGCTGCAATTTATTGGATATTGTCTGGGAAATAGGTTACTGGTTCATCTGATTGTAAGTGGTTATGGCAGCTTTGTCATACTTTTTACGCTAGCTAGCCCCGAATTCTCAAAAACAATAGCTTTAATGTTTCTGCCACTACAGTGTAATGTGTTTACACCTACACATTACACTAAACCATCAGTGAAATTAAGAAACTGTTGGTCACCTCAAGGTTCAATGCCAGTTGCTCGTCGTAGAGCGGCTCGGTCTATTTTGTCAGTGTGAAAGACAGTTTCCACCTAAGTTTCAATTTACCAGGTATTGTTGTCAAAAGCAGTAAACAGTTACTCAGACTTTACCATGAGCACACCTCCGCTTTTCTCTTCGGGGAAAACCGGGTACCTATGAATACCTCGAAGTGGTAGTGTCAGCAACGAAAAATTCAGTTTCATTAACTATTGGATTGTAAATGTGCTAGCTGAACCAATATATCCACAGTAACCACCGCCACCTTCACGAGCGAGTGTATCGGCCCGCTCCCCTATCGCCAGGTGATCTCCACGAGACGATTTACTCTTCCACCTGCGTATGATCGTGACGCGACGGTTCACCGCGTTACTGCCAGGTCGATAACATCGCCACGATACACTCGTGGAGGTGGCGCCCATAGACTACTATATAATATAGGTGGCGCCGTAAAAACAGCTGTAAAGTGGAAATTCTAACGTGTTTTTATTTGAACGTACAGCTGTATCTACTCATCACTCGCACATAGCTACGTGGCCCTACTAACACCAGGAGCAACAAATGTGTAGTGTTTTTTTGAGTAACTTATGATCCACAGTAGAGTAGCCTCTTCGAAAACCCGCCTGTTCTATCGGTTGGTGTTTTTCATCAAAACTCTAATAAAGCTTAACCTGTCCGGCCCCGGCAACACACCGGTGTGTCGCGAATTAATCGCGAATTTAATGTTTATTTACCTATTACATAAGATTTACTTTATATTAGGGAATTTTCACATGTTGGGCTTGAGCGGTATTCAAGTAGATAAAATACATATTTTTAGTTGTTACGTTAAGAAAAACTCTGGAAAACTGTTGATGATCAGGCTGATTAGAAAGAAATAGGTAAGTATAGAAATAATAATTCTTTGTTTTGATTGAACTTCTTTCAGTTACAATGTTGAATACTTTATTATTGTGAAGCAAACAAAACAAAACCCCCAATAAAAGCCTTATCAGTAAAAAAATAAAACGAGCTATTTTAATTCACAGTCCATTGCGCGATTTCATCTGAATCATCACCGAATGTTATCTGAACTCGTTTGAAAAAGCGCAATGAATCGCGAACGTTTCATATTTATGGATGTCCCCGACTTTATGTTGTTTATTTACTGACGTTTGACTTTGATGTGCAAACTTATCTCATTCGAATCAAATCAGTCTGGAATACTAGTCAACGGAGGTTAGGGTGGCTGTACACTGAGGACCAATTCTACTCAATTTTAAGCAACGTTCGCATTCGCATGTCAGTCGCAATCTGTCAAAAATGTATGGAAACTGAGGTTTTTTTGACAGATTTCGAATTTTTTTTTTTTTTTTTTTTTCGGTATGACCACTAGCAAGTTAACACGCAAGGGCTAGCAACTGCTTAACCGGACTAACCTGTGGTGGCCTCAAAAGAATTTAAGGCCCCCAGCCAAGGCAACAAATCTAGCTACAAGCTAAACTACTGACCGCTCGCTAAGGGCATTCCCTGTGGAATACGACCTCGGCTTAGCGGCGTCAGTTTGGGACAGCAAGGGACAATCAGGCTGGGTCGTTTTATTATTTAGGGGTTATTAAAGCTAAGGGCTCAGCGGCGCGGGCTGGCTCGTTTGCAAAAGTCGGGGAGGGTTTTGAATGGGGCGTCGCGACGGACCTCGGCGGCGAGGTCGGAATACGGAACGCGGTCTGTGTTTGTTTTTTCTAAGAGTGCTGGTTTCCCTACAGCTTTCCTGAATCGTTGTGATCTCGTCATCTGACTCGACGAGTGTATGCCGAGGACGGCGAATCTTGCTAATACGAGAGGGAGTGTATTGTGAGGCCTTTGAAATCAAAGGGTTGCTGTGTTTCTCAGCTGATTCAATAAAACGCTTTGTAAGACGTTTCATGAATTGTTTTATTGTCGGGATTTTGAGGTCGACATGAAGTCGTTCATTCCTAATAAACCACGGGGCGCCCGTGGCTTTTCGGAGAAACCGGTTTTGGACTACTTGCATCCTGTGGATTTGCTTTGACTTTGAGTGTGCGAATGTGGCACACGCATAAGTCATAATCGGGCGAATGCACGTTGTGTAAATGCGCAGTTTACATTTAAGGGACAGCTTGCTGCGTGCATTCAGCATGGAGTGGAGTCTACCTAGAGCAAAAGCGGCGCGCGAACGTACCGTTTTTATGTGCTCAGCAAAAGTGAGTCTGTGGTCTAGTATCACACCTAGATATTTGGCTTGCTTTTCCCACGGGATCTGCTTACCAAACATGGTGATCGGACTCGGTGGTTTGGGAACGAGTCTAGCCCGCTGCTTGTAAAACAAGACCGCCTGGCTTTTCTCGGGATTAACTTCAAATCTCCAGAATTTAAACCAATCGCCTAGGTCGATGGCCGCCTTCTGGAGATTATTGGCTATTGACTTTTCACTACTGCCTGAGCAATAGATGGCCGTGTCATCGGCAAAAAGAGCTAACTGCGTCTTGTCATTTCTGGGAATGTCGCTTGTGAACAGCGTGAAAAATAAGGGTGAGAGCACACCGCCTTGAGGGACGCCGGCTCGGATAGGGTGGGGGGAGGAAAGCGCACCTTCGATACGATACCGAAAGGTGCGATTCGACAAATAGTCTCGTATGATGAGCACGAGACGGTCGGGCACGCCGAGTTTGTATAGCTTATAAATTAAGCCATTGTGCCAGACTTTGTCGAAAGCTTTCGCTATATCAAAGAACACGGCTCCCGTTTTTAAACCGCGTTGAGTGCGGTCGCTGATATGCTCAACGATACGGTAAACCTGTTGGACACATGAGTGATTAGCTCGAAAGCCAAACTGTTCATTTGGGAGGAGGCCCTTGGCTTCGGCATAGTCCCTGAGTCGCTTATAAATAAGGCGCTCATAGATTTTACCTAAGACCTTGAGCAGACTGATGGGGCGATAGCTATTAGGGGAGGACTTTGGCTTTCCCGGTTTTGGAATACCGATAACGGTCGCCTCTTTCCACGATTGTGGGAACATGTTGTTGGACAGAGCGCCGTTGAAAATGGCAGTCATCAACATGATAAGGGAAGCTGGGAAAAAACGGAACACCTTGTTGGTGATACCGTCTGACCCAGGGGCTTTCCTGGGTTTGAGTTTCCCGATTATATCCTTCACCTCATCTGGAGTGATGGGGGGGAGGGGGTCTTCGGGGTCCTCAACGGGGGGGAGAGAAGTCCTACGTTCGACCTCAGCGTCCACCTTGGCGAGGTGAACTGGGTCTACCGGGTAGGAGCTAGGAGAGCACTGGGACTCTAGGCTGTCGGCCAGGCATTCTGCTTTCTCATCGTCTTCAAATGCGATGGTATTGTCAGGGCGAGTGAGGGGAGGCATAGTTGTAACTTCAGAGGCGCGTAACTTCCTCTGTAGTTCCCAGAAGGCCTGGTGATTGGGTTCGAGGTCGCCAAGCATCTTCTCCCAGCGACTGCTACGCAGTTCAGCGATGGCGCGACTTACTTTACGCTGTAAGTAGCGCATGTGAACTTTGTTACTGTGGCAGGGAAAAGATGAGTAGGCACGGACCGCCGCGTTCTTCTCCGTCAGCAGAGCACGCACCTCGTCCGGGAGTTTCCAGCGATGATCGCTCATCGCCGGGACCTCCTTGGAGCATTCGCTCAGGACGGATCGCACATGTTCCGTGAAGGAGTCGACCGCAGCCGTCGTGTCGGCGGCAGACTCGATGAGATCTGGGATCTTATCCAAGTGAGGTGACGTGGTGATTTTCAGCTTTTCGCTTACTTTTCTCCAGTCAGTGATCACTCGGGAAGGAGGGGGTTGAGTGGGGTCCATGGATCCCGATCTGGGGGCAAGCTCCAGAATAACGGGCCTGTGGTCCGAGTTTAACTCGTCAATTGTCTCCACAGAATGCAGCCTTAGGCTAACATTCTTTAAGAGGGCAATGTCGAGCACATCAGGACGAAAGTTGGGGTCATGAGGGTAGTGAGTGGGATGCATCGGAGCGATGACATCAAAGTTGAGGGGGCCGGAGAGTTCGAAAACGACTCTCCCCCTGGGGTTGGCCGTGAGGCTATTCCACGAGGGGTGTTTGGCATTGAGGTCACCCGCCAGAATGACGGAATCACTCAAACCGAGAAGTTTAGTGAGGTCATCTTTTATCTCCGAGGTGTTAGCCGCCGTGTTGCTGGCGCTAGGAGGAGGGATGTAAGAGGAGATGACCGTGATGGGCTGATGGCCTGTCATACCTAGCCGACAGACAGAGACCTCTACTTGTGCAAGAGTGGGAGGATCCACAGGGATGCAGTAGAGTGAATTTTTATAATAGATAAGGGTACCTCCCCTGTGACATCGGGTCCTATCGTTGCGAACTAAACGGTAGTTTGCAATTTTAGGGTCTCGATGTTGGGGCTTGAGAAAGGTCTCTTGGACCAGAAGTACATCAATTTGATGATCGCGGAGGAATGTGGCGATTTCGTCACGCTGGCTCAGAAGGCCATTGGCATTGAAGAGCCCTATCCGGAGGGCCTTCGGTTTGAGCCTACGGTTAGTGGACTTATCCATTAACTATGGAGTTGAATTTGTAAATATAGTGATTTACATCACTGAAGTTCTTATAGATTGAGGCATGGTTGCCTCCGCTGGATTTGAGTGCCGCGCTTAAGGCGAGGGCCCTATCAGAATAAAAGGCCAGGAAAGTGATGAGAGACAGATTCTCATCAACATTTTCGACTGTCTCGACTAAGGGAGCTGGGACAGCTGCGGGAGTAGCCTTTGGTGGGGGAGGAGAGGGTGGTGATAGGCGTGCGGGGGGCCTCGTCTTTGCGAGAGCCGCGCGAGAAGCCGTTGGCGGGGAGAATGGGGGGATGGCTACATCCATGAGGGCGGGGATGGCCTTAGAAGGTGAGGCGTTAGGGGAGGCCTGAGGGGCCTGTGAAGCCTGAGGGGTAGTGGTCCTCAAGGCCGGGAAGTGGGCCTTGTGGTTTGCTGCCCTCCAGGGATTAGGGCGCTGATGGCTTTGAGCCATTGGGGTGTTGGTGGCTTGGGTGGGGCGTTCCCTAAACTGGCGGACGTTACCGCGCTTTGCCAGTGAGGGAGAAGAAGATTTTGGTGCCCTGGGGCAGCCCCGGTAATTTGCCGGGTGCCCGGTCTCACCACACAGCACGCAGCTGGGAGGCTCGACACATTGGGATCGGTCCTTAGGGCGTGTGCAGTCAGCGGTGCCGTGGTCACCCAGGCACTTGACGCATCTTGGCTTAGCGTAGCAATTACGCTGAGTGTGGCCGTAGAGTTGGCAGCGATGACACTGCCCAACTATGCCACTCCTATTTGGGTTCTCGGTTTTAATGCCCGAGAGCCTACAGACTTGGCTGAGTTTGAAAATGGGGTGATACCCCTCAACTGGGTCGCAAACGACCAGGATCATGTCGTAGGGTTTACCCCCACGACGGTGCATTCGGTGGACCTCAGCCACCGGAATTTTTTGCGACTTAAGGTCGCTGAGAATATCCTGGATGGATATTTCGTGTGGGACATTACGTACGACCACACGTACTTGTTTTTCCTCCTCGAAAGAGTAGGAATGGAACGGAATGTTCCTTTCCCGGAGGAGTTTATGTAGGCCTCTGTAATCAGTGGCCGTGGGGACTGTTACTTTTATGCCCAGGTTGACAGTCTGGGCACGAGTGAATTTTATGTGGCGTGCATCGCACGCCGCAGAGATTTCGGTCCACATGGTTTTTTCGTGGACGAAGAATGGGGGTGGGGATTTCATCTTAGGGGGGGCGATGGGTGCCGGGGTGGCAATGGCCATGGGGCTGTGGGAGCGGCTTCGTTGCTGGGAGGTACCAGCGCGTGAAGCGGGGCGAGAGGGGGCTGGGGAGGGGAGAGGGGAAGATTGGCCTGAGGGGGCCTTTTGGGTCGGCTTCTTCGCCTTGGGTGCTGACTGGGCAGCATTTGACCTCTTCTTCCTCTTGCCCTGGACAACTATGAAGCTGTCCGAGGAGCTCGAGGAGTGGTGTCCATCCGAGTCTGACTCGGAGCCAGACTCATACTCCATTGTGTTGGAGGGGACGGGGGCGGGGGCGGGGGCGCTCAGCTCGGGAGTGAGCTGGCTGTCCAAGGCATCGCTGAATTGGGCGATGTCAGACATTGATGGGGTAGGGGTGGGGGGGGGGAGGGGGGCACCGAACGGGTGCGGGGGAAGAACTACGACTGAGCGTCGTGGGGGGGGGGGGCACTTTTGTGGCGGCGGGGGGGGGAATGGTTTTGCAGGTGCCAACACTATAGAGGGGGGGGGGGTTGACACCCTAGGTGGAGATGACGGGACGGTGGTCATCTCACCCTGGATACGTTCGAGGATAGCGTTGAACAACGCTACGTCGGGGTCGTCTTTGTACTTAGCACAAAGGGCGGCGCACAGTGCCATAAGGGCATCTGCTACGCCGGGAGAGGGGAGAGAGTGGTCGGGGATCGGGGCACTATTTACCATTATGGTGGCCACCGATGGGGAAGGAGTAGGTATGGCGCTCGAGGCGTCCATCCTGAGAGGGGGGGGGGGGAGCTAAGCTCCTGTCCCTAAAGACAGTTCCCCAAAACAGCCCTTCCCTTGAGCGTTTCCTAGTGCTCTAGCCGGGGAGAAGAAAGCCCAAACAAACTCTCCGGCAGCACAACTGTCTTCGGCCTGAAGGGCCACTAAACCTAACTCCCCGGGTGGGAGCTCCCGGGGATGAGTACCCTCCCTGCCGGGTTCGGTCAGGGAGGTGAGTGCCTAGGGTGAGCCCTAAGCTTGTATACCCACTGCCGATCTTAATGTGCAGTGGGGCCCTATGGGTCTTTCGACCAAGCTGGTGACGTAGGGGTAGACACACCCAGCCGTCACCAGGTGCACCCTGGAAGGAAACGGGATTAGAATTTAGGGCGCGACTAGGAGATCCCCCAAGGCCGCGCACCTAAACCCTTCCGACTTTACCAAGCCCTGAAGGGGCTTGGTAGGTGTGTCGGGTCCACACCACTTGGCTTAGTTGGCACCGTAAGGTATCCACCAAGTACCACAAACAGTGGATTTTACCTGAAGGGCAAATCTCTATCGGTAGCAAGCGAATAAATTCACTTGCAACCGAAACGAGTCACCTCGTAGCACGCTATGAGACTGCGTAGCAGATCTCGTAGCACTGCTACGAAGTGGGCGGAGCTACGTAGCACGCGTAGGCGAGCTAACGTACCTACGCTGTGTGATGACGCGGAGTCTCGCAGCTGGTGCGCGTAGCGGTCGGCGGTGTCGCGCGCTACGGGGGCGTAGCGCCGGGGGTCTGCTGCTACGGTCGTAGCGGAGAGCTGCGTGGAGGTGGGATGCGTGCGACTCGAACGGGCGCTCGAGGCGGAATGGACAGATTTCGAATGAGATGCGAATTTTATTTAGCTCCGTCTCTCTCTCAGATCAAAATCATGCTGGTTTTGAAGACTTCATAGTCAAAAGCGGGTCTCTGGTATTATAAATTACTTGCTTTTTTTGTGGGTTGGCGCTTTTGGGCTATCCAACAGTAACCGAATTTTTTTCAAGAATCTTCTGTCAGTAAAAGATTTTTTATAATTGGATCAGCACTTCTAAGGATTACCTTTCACAAAGATCATCATCATCATCATATCAGCCTCCAGACGTCCACCGCTGACAGAGGCCTCCCCCACGTGTCGCCACAACAACCGGTCCTGTGCGTCTGTGTTGGGTGTGTAATGTTAGCCGCTCCGGCCCCGGCAACACACCGGTGTGTTGCGAATTAATCGCGAATTTAATGTTTATTTACCTATTACATAAGATGTATTTTTTTTTGGGAATTTTCACATGTCGGGGCCGCAGCGGTTAAGTTTATCTGTTTCGAATATAACAACGAATGATAATTATATAATTTTGTTTGATTTAATTTTAATTTGTTTTAAACCTATGAAATACATCCAAGAGATGTAAATGCGTCAGTCCTGCGTACTAATAGTCAGGTTGAAGTCTCGAATAAGATGTATAATGAGCTGAAATAGTCCAAACGTATTATATATCACCACAGATTAGGCTTAAATTACGGTCGTATAGTCCGGTCAAATTACGCCGAAAATAAGGCAAACTTAGCATTAATTCTTAACTCCGTTTTTTTGCCATTAATGTGTAGAGTATAAGCAGAGAAGTATGTTTAAATGTATCCCGCGAAAAGTTAACCCCCGGATGTTCGTTTTTTTTAGCAAAACATTTAATTTCATAATAACTCGTTGGGAAAAAATATTAACTGGCATGTTAGTTTGGGACATTTGTAGAACTGTTTGAGCTGTACAAGTAGGTAAGAAAATTAAACGTTTTTCATCCACGGAACTATACTTTTTTTTAAAGAATGTTATTTTTTGACTTTGTACTTCAAGCAAAAATATTAACTTGACGAAAATAATGCTAAATGGATTTTAATTAACATGTTTATTTATATTAAGAAAATTAAAACAATACTACCTCGGGGTTCCGAGATGTAAGAAATTGTCATATAAGTTTTCAGGCAAAAATGTAACTCTCCTGAAAGTTGTTTAATAATGAAAAATGTACAAACACAAACCATAATTTATCAAAATTAAACAAATCAGACGTTATTTATTACCTATCTCTTTAATTGTTAATAAAGTGGCATTTTTTTGCCGCACTCAGTTAAGTTCAACTATTAGAATTGGCTCATCCGTGTTTTGTTTCTTTCATGTGTCAGAATCAGTCAGAGTACAAAATGCATGAGAAAATGGATTTTGCTCGTAACTTGGATTTCGTGAATTCTTCCAATTTTTTAAAATATTTATTCTGCTATTCAGGGTGAAGGAAAATAAAAAAAAGATCATTCTTGAGTTAGAAATGGTGCAACTAACCCATTTCTTTATACTGGGTAATTTTTTTCCAGTGCGCAAACTTTAAGAACCACTTCTGCCCATGTAAATGAACAACTTTCCCCAAGAAAGCCATAGTCAATTCCTAAAAAAAAAATTGAGTCTCCCATACAAATTGTGGTCAGTTGATGACAATTTTGTATGGGAAGTTCAAATTTTTTTTTAGGAATTGACTATGGCTTTCTTGGGGCAAGTTGTTCATTTACATGGGCAGAAGTGGTTCTCAAAGTTTGCGCACTGGAAAAAAAGTTATCCAGTATATCTTGAAATGATTGCAGCAAATTGGTATTTTTCACAAAATCGTCTTATTTCAGCAAAGACGAAAGAGCTGCATTGATGTTTTATTAGTAGTTTATGAAACTGTTACAAACTTACCTGAAATTGTTAAAAAAACTAGAACGAGAGTACAAACGAGGGTCAAACGAGGTTTATAATTGTATAAGAATTCATAATTATTGTGATGAAATATTAAAAAATATACATTTTGAAACTTTGTTATGCACAGTTTCACAAACTACTCTGTCGTCTAAACTCATGCAACTTTAGCAAAACACATCAAATAGCATCATCATCATCTCAGCCAAAAGACGTCCACTGCTGGACATAGGCCTCCCCAAGTGTCGCCACAAAAACCGGTCCTATGCGTCTCGCATCCATCGGCTACCAGCGACCCTCACCGGGTCGTCGGTACATCTTGTGGGAGGCCTTCCAACGCTGCGTCTTCCGGTACGCGGTTGCCACTCTCTTTTCGGCCCCATCGACCATCTGTTCTGCGAGCAATGTGCCCTGCCCACTGCTACTTCAGCTTGGCGATCCTTCGGGCTATGTCGGTTACCTTGGTTCTCTATTGCGGATTTCATAATTCCTGATTTGATCACGCAAGGAAACCCCGAACATTGCCCTCTCTATTGCACTTTGGGTGACTTTAAGCCTTCTGATAAGACCCATTGTGAGCGACCACGTTTCAGTTCCATAAGTCATCACTGGCAACAGGCACTTGTCATAGACTTTCGTCTTGAGACACTGTGGTATGTGAGACGAGAAGATATCACGCAACTTCCCGAACGCCGCCCAACCGAGTCGGATTCGACGGTTGACCCCTTTCTCGAAGTTAGCCCTACCTAACTGGACCGTTTGTCCCAGATAGACGTACTCATCAACAACTTCGAGTGTAGAGCCTCCGATCTTGATAGAAGTGGGTGCTACATATACCATGACCTTGGTTTTGTCCATGTTCATTTTAAGACCCACTCTTTCGGAAGCTCTACTGATGTCATCGAGCATTGTACTGAGGTCCTCCATGGTCTTAGCCATGACGACTATAACGTCGGCAAATCGAAGGTGAGTGATGTACTCGCCATTGACATTAATGCCTAGCCTTCTCCTGTCCAAAACCTTGAAGACATCCTCCATTGCGGCCGTGAACAGTTTCGGAGAAATGACGTCTCCCTGCCTCACACCCCGCTGCTGGAGGATAGGTTTCGAAGTCTGATCCTGAAGTCGTACTGACATGGTGGCGTTTTCGTACAAACACTTAGGCACCTCGATGTAACGACAGTTGATCTGGCACCGTTGGAGAGACTGCAGCACAGCCCAAGCCTCGATCGAATAGAAGGCTTTCTCGTAGTCCACAAACGCTAGGCAAAGGGGCAGATTATACTCTTCGGTCTTCTGTATAACCTGCCGCAGCATATGGCACTGGTCTAAAGTCGTTTGAGCGTCGTGCAGGTGCGGGGTTAGACTCTGACGACTCTGCAATACTCTGCATCTGGCATCAGCTCAGCGAGCTCTCGTCATTAGGGAGTGGGGGCTGCTGCGGAGAACTCTGGGCTCTTCCGTAGGCGGCCCAGACTAGAGGATGACCAGGGTTCGTCCTCCAACAAAGAGTTGGCCTCTGGCCCGAAAAATCCCCACCAGTAGGCGAGGTAAAGGCCGAGAAGGAAGCAAGTGGATGGTGCTCGCCTCCCAGGAGACAGACCAGCGAGCCGCTAAGCTTGCCAGGGAGGGGCGCCACCCAGGAGCGACCGGTCGAAGAGCTATCCCTTCGGCTTCTTCCGGCGGTGAGCCGGATACCGCTGGCGGTTCCGATAAGGAGCGTAAGATCAGGTTTGCGGAGGTCGTGGAGGCTGCGGTCCGCAATGTGGCCTTGAAGAGGACGCAGGCCTCTAAAAACAAGGCCATAAGTGTGGCGTTGGTTTCCACTTTGGCGGCTGAGGCTAATTGTGGTGGGCCTCCGTCGGACGAAATGTCCAAGCTGCGGGCGGAGGTCACCCGCTTGGTGGCCGCCATGGAGCTTCTCCAAAATGAGAACGCGAAGCTCCGAGCAGACCTGGCCGGGCTCCAAGAAGCTGGCTTACAGGAGGTGCCAAATGTGGACGATGGCCGAGTGTCAAGGCCCGCGAAGGGCATGGACATGCGCATTCTGGGCCTGGATGACTCTGTCATGGAGGAGGAGGTGGTGGCCGCTGTCGTCAGGACGGGGGGTTTCTCTGAGGAGGTGTAGGCAAGCACCATACGTCCTGACCACACGGGCATGCGAACCGTTGTGGTAAGCTGCCCTGTGTCGGTGGCTAAGAAAATATCGGAGGGCCGAAGGCTCCTGGTGGGTTGGGTTTCTGCGCAGGTCAAACTGCTGGAACCCAGACCTCTGAAGTGCTTCCTCTGCCAAGTGTGCAACCACGTAGGAAGCCTGCGGACCGCCGTCCGCAGGCATCAATAGCAGGCGAGCAATGGGTAGCTCACCATACGATCAGAACAGGCCTGAGTCGACTGCGCGTTGTGTTCCACGCGCGCCGGAAAGAGCTGTCAGCAAAGACGACGAGGCCCGCTAGGGCCAGAGCCTGCCAGGGTTGCGGAATTTGTTCGAAAGAATTACAGCGGCCCTGGAACGCAAAGGGCAATAGAAGGAATACGAATGGGTTTTAACCAGTAAGAGTCTGACACTCCCTTCCGCTCCATCCAGAGCGGAAGAAGTCATTTGATGATTTTCAATCTTTAAAAAAAAAATCTACTGCCTGTACTATACTATATGACGCTCAACCGTTTAAGCATTGACATGTGAAAATTCCAAATTATGTAATAAATCTTACGTAATAGTTATAATAAACATTAAAATCGCGAAAATCTCGCGGTACACCGGTGTGCTGATAGTGCTTGAGCGGTATTAAACTGTTTGTTTTTATAATATCCGCCACCTTGACAAGTATGTATTCATCAGATCGTCTAGTAAGTCTATGAATTCTTTTCATATAATACATGTTTTAGTATATTCAACGGGTATTCAACGGGAATATATGTTTTAGTATATTCCCGTTGTCCCCGTAGGCCATATCTCCGTTAAAGGGTGCAAAGAGAATTTAATAAAATAATTAAAATTACTTCCCGTTGTTCCTGTTAATTTATTATAATGATTAAATATACTTTGCAAATTATGGTGGTGCAAGAGCGAGCGAATCGAGCTCGGGATTTGGGGCACCCCAACTCGGACAGGTTAGGTTAGAAGGGGATGGCGAGGTCAAGTGAGCAAGCGAAGCGAGCGAACAGACTCCGCCATCACCTTTGTGGTTATTTTTTTTAAACCACCCAGAAATATGATTTACTTCCCGTTTTCCCCGCTAGCCGAATGTACGTTATACACACAAACACAATGGTACAACGGGAAATAAATTTAATCACGTCCCGCTGTCCCCGTGACGGGGATATGGCATACGGGGACAACGGGATTAAAGGTATGTTTTCATAAAACTCATTCCAAATATGGCAATTATTAAAAGTTGACCGTTTTTTGTGCATTAGCAACAAAATGCAATTTTAATGCATTAATTCTAATAGCAGCTCAGGATAAGGCTGCGTTTCCTAATAATACAGAAAGACGGAAGAAGGTCAACAAAATGTCTGTTTATACGTATGACTGCAGTTAATTTAGAAGTCTTGTTCATAGAAGTTGATCATGTTAAACAAAACACTCATATCTGACATTAGATGTCACCTGGAAAGACTCGTCTGCAATCCATAAACTTATGACTCTAAACAAAACACAATAGGTAGGTAGGTAACATCTTTTCGATACACATTTTGTAGAACAAGATGATTTTTTATAGAGTTATTTAAATTCTGACTGAACATATATTGTGATAAAATGTGCTCAATGCGGTCCAATCTGACAAATGGGTTTGAAACAACAGGGCCGCATTAGGAAGATAATATCAATCTTTAATTGTTTAAAAAATCGTAACGATTTGCTTGGATGTGTTTAATTTTCTTGTAATTAAGTGAGACATGGTCCATAAATTAAAGTTAACCTAAATTTATTTGAGTTACATTTTTGCCTGAGCCGCTATTTCAAAAAAACAGGTATTAATATCTTCCGTTAACAGAAATTGTTTAATTTTGTTGCCTAGAGTACTAAGGTATTTAATTAAATAATTTTATGAAAAAAAATCGGAGTTAATGTTTTTGCTTGAAGTACAATTCAAAAATTTTGATTTTTTTAATTTTTCGAAAATCCCGGGGTTGAAAATGTTTAATTTTGAAGAAAAGAATTAGCTTTACCTATTCCCAACATATTGTAACTAACATTTTCGAGTTAATATTTTTTATTAAAATAAACGCGTTTTTGTTTTTTTTACCGTGATCCGGTTCTGGAAAATGTTTAATTTTTTGTTACTATTAGAAGAGCTAAGGTCAAATACACGATTCAAGAAAAAAATCAGAGTTAGGAATTTTTGCAAGGTTAAAAGCTAATTTGACTGGACTAGTAACCAAGGAAAGTAGACGGAGCCGCGCTGCTCCGGCCTCCTATTTCTGCCTGCAGGGTTTAAAGAAATCTAACTTGAACAACACGGAAGATAACACTCTTGCATCCGCCATTCCATTCGAACCTGGGGGTCTACTCTCTTTCTCTGAAATGAAACTTCGTAAACGAACGAAATATAAACGAAGTTTCGTTTGTGACCCTACTCTGTTTTGTTTTCGGACACGCAGACGAAGTTCGGATCCATAGACTATTTTCGTGAACGAATGACATGAAAAATATTGTGTGGGTCTTTTATGATGTCATTTAAAGTAAATTCCGGTTTTTACTTCAACTTTAAATTTATAAACTATTTTGATTTATTTTGAAATTTTACATTTAAAATGTGGTTTAATAAATATTTCTTGTAATAGATACTGATGCAGAAAGAATAATTAAATAGTTTATTTTTATATTTTTGGTGAAATTAACCGGGACACTATAAAACACCCTTTCACGGTCATTGTTAACAGACTAAATTAAAGAGTACTATTTCTTACCACCAAATGGATTTAATATATGACAACCAAAATTGTATGTATATTCACACTCAATCTAATCACATGTCAACTTACGATTTTTTGTTTGAATTCTTTAAAAAGTTTTCAGTTTGGGTTGGGTTTAGAATCGAGTCCTCTGAATTTGAGGAATCTGCCACTGTGGGGGGGTCAAAGGGGCTTATCTCAAGCGCCCCCATGCAATTTCAGCTGCCGGAGCCGCGTCGAAATATTTTTTTAAAACATTTGAAAATCACTATTTAGTTTTCAGTTTGTTTCTCAAGTACTTTCTCAATCGAAATAGGTACACATTCCGCCAGAAAGTTTCAAGTCGTATTGTGTCGCAGTCTGCATTTTGGGTCTCCACAAGTTTTATTTTGGATTTAAAAAATTGTAAGTAAATATCTTAAAATATAGGTACTGTCGGCGACGAGACCCCATCCACGTCCCTAGGCGCAAGTAGTGGTAGGGGCGACCATGTGAATAGGGAAATGTTGTCTTAAAGTTTGAAAGAAACTCATTAGAATTTGCTAGATTTTAAATAGCAGTTTAGGTTTAATTATTGTCTAATTAGTTTTATAAGTATTATTTGTGCATGCTAAATCCAATAAGACTCCAATATGATAGTATTTTTAGATTTTGTAAGGAAATTTTTAAGTAGAATTTTTGACGTTACGAAAAAATTACGTAAGTTGAAAATGAGGTTTTTTGTTTGTAGAGATATCGTTTTGAAATTGGTGTCAAAATAAAGGTCTCGACCCAAAACCTATTTTACAAAAAGAATTAAGTCGATAGGACTTGTAGTTTTATAGGTATTAAGGAAAATGTATAGTGAAAGTTTGTTATGATGTAAATTTTGCAGTTTTTGTTCTAGAAACTTTTTATTGTGTAAAGTTAGCAATAAAATTCTAGGTTATAGGGTAAGGTCTAACGAATCTAAATATATATATATTGTAAGGTTTTTTTTACATAAAAACAATAAATAAAGGCTCCAAAGGTTTCGGCTCAAAGTAAAAATAACAAGCAAAATGAGTCTAAAAATCACGTAGAGCCGAATTTTGGCTCAATCGCAACCATAGACTCACCTTTGCTGAGCACATTAGTGCGGTACGTTCGCGTGCTGCATTCGCTCTGGGTAGACTCCACTCCATGCTGAATGCACGCAGCAAGCTATCCTTTAAATGTAAACTGCGCATCTACACTACGTGCATTCGACCGATAATGACTTATGCGTGTGCTGTATTCGCACACTCAAAGCCAAAGCAAATCCACAGGATGCAAGTAATCCAAAACAGATTTCTCCGAAAAGCCACGGGCGCCCCGTAGTATGTACGGGATGAACGACTTCATGTCGACCTTAAAATCCCTACCTTAAAACAGTTTATGAAGCGCCTTACAAAGCGTTTCTTCGAATCCGCTGAAAAGCACCAAAGCCCTTTGATTTCAAAGGCAACCCAGTACACTCCCTCTCGGATTAGTAAGATTCGCCGTCCTCGGCATACACTCGTCGAGTCCGACGACGAGATCACAAAGATTCAGGAAAGCTGTAGGGAAACCAGCACCCTTAGAATAAACAAATATAGACCGCGTTCCGTATACCGACCTCGCCGCCGAGGTCCGTCGCGACGACCCATTCAAAACCCTCCCCGACTTTTGCCAACGAGCCAGCCCGCGCCGCTGAGCCTTTAGCTTTAATAACCCCTAATTAATGAAACGACCCAGCCTGATTGTCCCTCGCTGTCCCTAACTGACGCCGCTAAGCCGAGGTCGTATTCCACAGGGAATGAACTTAGCGAGCGGTCAGTAGTTTTTAGCTTGTAGCTAGTTTTGTTGCCTTGGCTGGGGGCCTTATATTCATTTGAGGCCACCACAGGGTAGTCCGGTTAAGCAGTTGATATCCCAAGTGTGTTAACTTGCTAGTGGTCATACCTAAAAAAAAAAATGGCTCTATCGCAGTTTTCGAGCAGCCGTTGAAGAGGCAACATCAAGAAAGGGAGCCGAAACCTGCGGATCAAGAAACCCCAGGAAGAAGCATTTTTTTTTTCACCTCCTCCCGGCTGTCCGTCTCAGTCTCCCGAGGTCCCAAGAGTTCAAGTAGAAGCACATACGCATTCAGGGGTGCGTGGCGGCGTACGTAACCAGCGCAAGGGAATTCAAGGGGCGTACGTCGAACTACGTGGGAGATTGTCCCAGGTCGACAGTGCGGACACTGGTCTTGTCCCTGCCGTCCGAAACATATCAGCTCTTTTCCATGACACCTTGCGTTTGGTGGTAATAAAGGCACTATTTCCTGGCACAACTCCTCGAATAATTGCCGACTGAGTCTGTAATTCCCTACAAACTCTAAGTCGGGAATTTCCTTAATATTTAGTTGATTGCGCAGGCGACGTCGGTTCCTTCTACGCTCTAAACGTTCTTCACGTAGAGCAGCCTCGATTAAGAGCATTCTTGCAGCCATTTCAACCAAATTAATAACAAAATCCACACTAAAGAATGGCAAACGAAAACCAAAAGGTAACACTTTTGGTTTCGTCAATTTGAGTTTAATATTCCGAACAATCATCTGTCAAATTCAAATTTTCGTTCGCAACATTTATGAATTAGAATAGGTTTGGAGAACGTAAATGTCAAACAGTTTTCGTTCGAACGAAACTTCGGGAACGAAGGGAACTGTAGTAGGAAACACGCGAAGTTTCGATCGAAACTTCGTTTTTCGTTGAATAAGAGTAGACCCCCTGATCTATCAGAGTCGGGGTGCCCTAAGTTCAAGAACTGATGCGGTCGCTCTTTGTTCAGCGGTTAGTTCAAATGTTAATTGGGATCCAAAGAATGTTATACTAAATACGATTATACTTAACGAACGTCAGAGAATGTGTTGTTAGATGGAGCGAACATTATGTCATTTAAGCGTTACAGATTTTGAAAAGAGCAAAATGTTTTTTTATTAAATACAATCTACTGCCAATCAGGCAGTATCAGTTTATTACCGTAGGAACCCGTGTACAGTCCGGGAAGTAAGTTTTCAAAAGGCTTTAAAAAAGTAAGTGCATGTCTATTCAACGAAAACATTCGCTTTGAGCGCTTCACTTTATGCGCCAGTTTACAGCAGCGAAAAAATGTGATCGCATTGTGCTCGTGTCATCTACACCTATTATTTTTACTTAAAATTCAGGCTATTATTTTATCGCTATGTCAGGTACTTCAACAAAGCCATGAATAATGAACATTGTGCCACTTTAACAGTTTTTCAGGGAACTGTCCAGCGTCCGTTAAGTGCTGGATAGCTTTTACTGATTCAACCGTAAACACGTTTTACTGACGTGTCTCTCTACTCGCAAGTGTACACGCGCCCTTATAGCCTCATAAATTTATAAAAGTGGCCAATAAAGCTATTGTATGCGTGACAGAGCCCTAATATTAAATTTCTAATATAAGAATTGATAAGTAAAACGTTCCATACGGATTCTCGTAAACAAGATTTTATTTCTAGATAAAAAACCGTTTAAAGAGTATTCGCTTCTTTAGATTCCGTACAAAATAGTATAAAATATAGAATACCTAGTTTGGTATCGCCTACGGCAGTGTTCGAAAAGCCGAAGTTAGCCGAAGTTAGCCGAAGTGTGCGTGACTCCACTAGTGCTCCGGGGATACGGGGGAAAGTTCTAAAGTTAAACGATTTCGCGAATGCTCAGTTTCTAGCAGCGCGGAAGATAACTCGATTTTTTTTCTTTTATGTCTAAAATCATCTCGCTGTCAGTAAGTGACCTGAAGAGGGTGAAGCCGACAGAACGAATCGCTTTTGTTAAACGACTTTGAAGGTTCGTGGGTTTTTCTATAAACGAGTTGCCGACGCAGTTCCGGTGGAGACGAAAAAGTATATTATAATGTACTCTGTGAGGTGGAAACTTTGTTGATTTAGGCACAAGAATGACATCCATAACTTGATCGTAAGTTTAGAGATAGCCAGCTAATAAATGTGGTAAACCATAAACTATGAACCAAATCGTTTGACCTAAACATAAACAAAAGTTGATGTCTGATCCTAACTAATGGCAAGTAGCGTCCGACCTACATATTCCTACCACCCATAACTGTAATATAATATTCCAATAAGAAGCCAGACTATTTATATTAACGCGCTTCAGATAATAACGACTTTGGAACAATTTTCGACTTCTAATAAAAAGTGAACGATCCCATTGTGTAGTTTACGACAGTTTTATAACTGTATTTGTTTTGTATGTAGATTTGTTTGGCAGCTGTGTGTCTGATCACTGCTGATCGGGTCTTATTGCTTCTCGTAAAATTGTAATATCAACGGTCGGAAAGCAATTTATTGTAGTTATGGTTTTCTATGATTGCTGATGTACGCAGTGATTCATTTTGAAGATCCGTTTGTCAGACTATATTTATTAATAACCATATTGTAAACTGTAATTTATTGAAAGAAACACAAATATGTATGTACATCAGTTACTTAAATATACTTTAAATAAGTATATAGTAATTCTAACTACGTACATAAATGTACTGCATAATTCTTCATACGAGTACCCAGACTATTAAATTCTTCGAATACGAGTCACAAGCGAAAAGCTTCTAAAACATTTAGAATTCGAATAAATGAGTCAAGGTCCAAAGCAATCTGGTCACAAACACAATCCTCCAAAAAAATAAGCCGGCTTAAACTTTAAACATAAAATAAATAGTGTCGTCTGTTCCCGCTTCCCAAATAACACGTTCTGTAACTTTACCCTACCGAGAACAACAGTGTCAAGGTCAGCGACCTTCAGAACTGTAAATAGGACATAAGCCTGAACACATGAAACTAGCTCGGCAAATTAACTAAAGTTACGTTCGGGTTGACAGTGTAACTGAAACTCTCGGTTACGCATGGCCAAAGTTGGCTGTACTAATACGGACTTACGTGAAGCTAGGTGTGTGACTTTACTAGTACTTAACTCTTTATTGATAGAATCGTTTTTGAGGAGTCTGTGACAAAAGAAGGGTTGGACAAAATCATTACCCGCCTTCTGAGGTCACCGGGTAATAAATATTCGAAAATGGTCTCATCATTAGTCACATCACACCGACAAAAGTTAGAAATCATTTATATCAAAAAAACATACATTGTGTAAACTTGTGGTTCATAAACAAAACAAATCAATATGACTTAAAAATCAAAAAAAAAAGGAAAAAAGAAAAAAAAAGTAATGAGTATCCAGCCAGTCAGGATCTCACCCTTTAGATTCGAAACAGAACCAATTGATTAACGATAACAAGAGAGCTCAATCGACAGAAGATTAAAGAAAAATCAAGGGGCTCTAAAGAAAGTATTTGACAATCCGAAATCAAATCAACAGTTCAAAATGAATGTGTAAGCGAAATGCCACGTTGAACCTATAATAGCATTTAGATTTTTTACAATTTGTTATCGCTGGTAGAATGTCTATATCCATGGAATTAGTACGTACTCTAGGCATAGCTAAAGGAAAGGGTTAAAATTATCAAATCAAATCAAATCAAAAACTTTATTTCAAACTAGAGTCCATATGGGTTAGTAGCAAGTACTTAGGAGCTATGTTAGTACGACAAGGGAAAACAGTCTTAAAAATTATCAATTAATTAAAAATTCAATTTAAAATACATTCAATAATTCAGTCTAATTTAATTTAATCTAAATTTAATTTAATTTACCCTATTATGCAAGAAATCTAAAATTTTGATAAAACCGTAATTTTAAAAAGAATGAAAGAACGAAGAATTTCGCATGTTTTAAAGATTAAACCTAACAATATACTCGTAGTTCGCTAAGCTTCCTACATTTTTGTGGTCACCGAGCCTTTGTCTTTGGACGGGTATATACTTATTTATTCAAATTCCAACCAGAGCAAATATGAGTGGGAAGAGAATTTCATAATTAATTATATTATGCGACAATGTAGGGGACCTAATTTCTTCCTAGCTTAGGCACTGTGCGATGCTAATTTTGTGGGAAATATTCAAGCTTTTGTAAATTTTAACTTGCATGAGACCGAATATTTTTATCTCTTTATTCAGGAACCAAGGTATGTGAAAAAATCTGACAACAAATGCACATCATTTTCAACATGTGTGTCATTGTTCGATAAACATGAGACGGTTCTTTGCAGCATAATGATAAGGTACACTTGTCACGCCATGCAGAATGGCTTAAGTCGAAAAGGAAATGGACCCCTTTACCCTGAACCTTGATGACACCATCCTACCATGACAGTTACAGTACCTATTTCCAACCAAAATGTTCCTTCAACAGCTGTTAATTTTATACAATCTACTCTTTGAACGTTACCACATAATCCAACCCGAATTTTAGAGGAAATCTAACCAAAATCTGGCAAAGTGGCAAGTCCGCAGAAAATTTGAGTTCTCGAGCAGGAAATATCGATAGCCATTAGGATAATACGGCGGCCGGAGATCGTCCGAATTTAATAAAACTTTCTCCGGCGCGGCGCATAAATCTGGCGGAGGGGGTAGGGGGGAGGGGTTAGTATTCAGCGCACAACGCACTGACGAATACCCTCGTGAAGTCGTGACTTATGATGGAGTGCCCACCGAGCTTCGAAACACGGAGGTTTGTTTATGTTGTATTCGACACAAAGTTAATCAAAATATGGTATTTATAAAATTTATGTCAAAAAATAATAAAATACAGTTTACTATTATTATCATCATAATCATCTGAGACGAAAGACGTCCACTGCTGGAAATAGGCCTTCCTTAAGCGTCAGCACAAGGTTTAATCGGAAACCTGAAATGGTGACGCTCATCAAATAAAAAACTTTTATTTGAGATATTTTTATTTTGAGAGAAAGTGTAAATACCAATTGAGTCTTCTTCGCGATTTCAGTCGTTCCCATTCCTTACTTGTTCATAATGATGTAAATACAATCATCATTTTTAAGAGGTTTTCAGGGCAAAAACTATATATATACTACACGACACTATTAAGCCAAAATTGTCCATATTGACACCTCAATACCATACTTTCTCTTGGCGTATGTCCGTAACTTCCACGATCTGCAAACGTGCTAGTTCTCTGGGTCAATGTTTGTAGAACATTCTTCCGATGGAAAGTTTTCGCATTAGACCCGAATCGAGGACCTGGTCAAACACAATAGATAGCTTTCCTAAATATAAAGTTAACATTACTTAACGTTCAGGGGAAGCCATGAAAGGATGGTGCTTACCGTGACTTTATGCAATTTGTCAAAGTCACAGGTAAAAATAGCAAATTCTTTAGGTAGCTTTATATACGTCTCAAGTCTTAAAATATGTAGGAAATCTGTCACCGCACGAAACGAGGGTTTTCCTATTAAGTATGTCCGAGAGTGTGTGATACATGTTTTGTAAATAATATCCTTCAATGCCAGCGAGTGTTTATGTAAAGGAACATTTATGTTTTTGGGGTAACTGTTATAAATCGAAGGTATTATCCCAAACGGCCTAGTGTTATGTTCTGAATTGTCGTGACAAAAATAGTGAGATCATTGTTGTGAAACCTTTTTATTTATTTTCTTACTGTCTCACATAAAATGAGTTCTCTTGATAAAAATTGTAGGTGCCGTGCCGTCACTAATAAGAAAATACTCAAATAAAAGATGTGACATGAACAAAATAGTTTTTGGGCTCGTAAATAATGTGTTATATGTTTGTGCCAATAGCACAATCACAATGAAAGCTACTCTTTGTTGTACAGAATATTTATCACAACCTAAAAAATGCTATATTATTTTTATGTTACCTACAGCAGATTTACATCCCTACCCTACTCATATTATAAATGCGAAAGTAGCTCTGTCTGTCTGTTTGTTACACATTCACGCTAAAACGGCTGAACGGATCGTCATGAAATTTGGCAGATATATAGCCAGGGATATGGAGAAGGACATAAGATACTTTTTTACGCGATAACCGACAAATACGCGGGACATAGCTAGGTAAATTTTACATGAAAAACCCAGGCTATTCAAATGCTCAAAGCTAAATCACGGCCACAAAGCCCATCAGGGACAGCCCAGAATAGCTCCACTACAAAAGACTACGACACAGTATCGGATGTGGGCCATTAGAGCCTTTTATTGCTCACAATGCAGGTCCTTGACCGGCTGGAGGTCGGTCGGGTTGAGTCATGTGGGTAAATGCGATTATGACACTTATTGCTTGTAGATACATTGCTTGGAGGTGAGGGTCGGTGGTTAATGGGGGGGTGGTAAATATTTAGACAGCGACTGCTCCTTTTCGGGATATAGTATAGGTGCCTATCATAATTAAGTGCTTCTAAATATGGTGTGAATAAATAAAAATAAATAAAGAGGTAAGATTTCTACACAAAAATTTTAAACGTCTGATGTGATTCACGGTAAACCATAAAATCAATTTTAGTCCATAAATGAAACTCAGTTATTGTGAAAGAAAATATGTATTTCAAAGTTCTAAAACTGGAAAACTCGGTCAAAATTGAACCAATGTAAACAATTCAAAAGACAACTTTGTAAGAAAATCATCATGTTTAACACAAAGTAATCAAAAATCACTTTCATTGCTGGTTTCCCGCGACACGGAGTACAATCAAGATACGAAGTCACCCCCAGCGTGGGGGAGAGCTCGTGACTCGCGAAAAGTCAACAGAAATCGCTTGAGTCGATAAAGTCGCCCCCGAACCAATTACATGACAAAATTGGTGTTTATAAGTTCAATTTAGAAACGTGAGGAAACACGCAGACGTATACAAATGTTTGGAAGAAAACTCGTTTTATTTATTTAACAATAAATATGTACACACATTTAAAAAAAAAGTATTAGTAGTGTTATTTATTTATTTTATTATAAAGAAAATTATCTAAAAATACCGGTAAGGTTAATAACTTGAGAGAATAAAATTGTGAATCGCTGGGTAGGTATATGTGGGTGCGTTACGAAATTTGTTCGAAAGAGTCACCGCAAGCCTGGAACGAAAGAGTCACCGCAAGCCTGGAACGAAAGAGTCACCGCAAGCCTGGAACGAAAGAGTCACCGCAAGCCTGGAACGAAAGAGTCACCGCAAGCCTGGAACGAAAGAGTCACCGCAAGCCTGGAACGAAAGAGTCACCGCAAGCCTGGAACGAAAGAGTCACCGCAAGCCTGGAACGAAAGAGTCACCGCAAGCCTGGAACGAAAGAGTCACCGCAAGCCTGGAACGCAAAGGGCCTTTGGAGGAACACGGATGGGTTTTAGTCCGCCCCGAGTGGAAGAAGTCATTTGATGATTTCCTATCCTTAAAAAAAGGTATGTCAGTGTACCTAAATTATGTTTAAATAATAAATTGGAATACCTTATTATGTAGTCACATATTATAATACTAAAATAAATTAATACGAGTAACCACTAAAACTAATCCAACGTTACTAATTATTTCTGAGAATAATTTACACAAATTCTAACATCATGTATTTGAGAACTATGTTTAGTTTCCCCCGGGGTTGTTTAGGCAAAACGGCGGGCGGTCGCTTACGTACAAAAAACATTTTCATCTAAGTATTAAAATATCATATCACCAAATAAACCTGATCAAATCAAAATGTTTTGTTTTTTAATCGCAAACAAAAAGTCCCTTTTAGCCGACCATGCAAGTTTATGTCAGTAGGTACGTTGAAGCCTACAGTAATATTGAACGGTACGTTTAACCTTGTGAGGTCACTCTTAAAGAATTAATTAATTAATATTCATGCGTTACACAATGCCGTATTCATCAGACTCCCATTATGTGGACCGGCCTTTTAGACGTAAACTGTCGAGCTTCAAACATTAGCGAAGAAACTTAATACACGAGCGGAGCGATTTTGATCTTTGATATTACGTAGGCATAGAGCTGGTATTCCATTCCATGGAAGCTGACGCCAACGTTATTGAGAATAAGCTAGAAAGTGATGGTGGTTTACACCACAGTTTCTGTAAATGAGTTTTTGAAACAATAACAAGTTAATAAAATTCTTAGTAATTTCACACCGGTTTACTTGTACTACTTATTGAAAATGTTTGTAAAGGAATTACAAACATTTTTATTAAGAATGGAAAGGAAATGAAGAAAATGTTATGAGCGAATATCTTTAAAGTTTGATCCTGAGGTATCCACTTCAGTATTCTCTTTAAGAAGAAAGTTCATAACAACCGCATGTATATTGCGTATCATCGAAATTACTATGATTTAAGAAAGATACAGCGCTGATCCAAATAAAAAGATTAGAAAACTTACAGGAGCCACACGTTGGAGTGCCCAAAGTTCTTTTTTATGAGGGTTCTTTATCTACAAAGTTTATTTGTTAAATTGCAACCCATAATAGCTTATAAGTAGGTAAATATGGTAACACGAAATGTTTTACGTTGGACATTGGCTCGCTTTCCTTTACCGCTCCACTCACCACCCAATCCCAGCCGCTCGAAAGATGATAAACCTCACAGTACGTATACCGGCCCGTCACATAAGTTTGTGTTAAGCGATCATTATCCGCCGGGCAACACGACACGACACGACACGTCAAATGCGGCTCGACATAAGCGACACGGACCCTTTGTCGTGTAACACAACATTTTGTTTATGTCCCAAGTCGTTAACGCGCTATTTGGTTGATGTCATCAGTGATTCAGTGCTGCAAAATGGAAAATGGATTTTTCATTTCTGTTAGATTTTTCTTGTCTTATTAAATGTTTTGAATGGAGAGAGGATTATCTCATTTGGAATATGTTATGTAAGGATTCGGAAGTAATTGCACAAAAGGATTAAGAGACGAAAATAAATGTCAGAAGGCATTCTCTTGTTTAAAATCCAGTTGAATGTTAGGTAATCTGTGAATTAAAGAGTTGGTTATTACAACAATCTCATATTCGCTTGATAAAAGTACATTGTATGCCAAATAAGTTGATATTTTTCTTAAGTAGTTGTTTGTCATACCTTGTAGACATAATTGCTCATCACAGCAATCTAAAGTCTGCGTCTGTTGGTCTAATTGATAACAATATTTGTGCGGAGTATTTGTTAGAGTAGTGGATAAACATAAGATAATCCAATTAGTAGAGGTCTGTGACATCGCCGCGTCTGTTCCATCACTATTAGATTATAACAAGAGTTTACTCAATTACGAGAATTGATTTATTGATTGTGATTTTAAGCTGGAGCGAAAAGAAATGTCAACAGTTTAATTTTCTGCAAGCGAACTTATCAGAGGAGGGAAGATTTGTTATTCCAAAAATAGTTAGCAACTAAATTCTTTGATTTAGCTTTCGCTGATTTATACAAGTTGATGATTAAGGGCATTCTTAATTTGTACTAAAATTAGATTGTAACAGTATTTCTGCCAAAAAAAAACATTAAGCAAACAGCAACGCCGGAGTGTTTAAATTAAAGAAAATATTTCTTCCCTTACTAAGTTTTCTTCACTAAGTATTAAGAAGGCTTTCACCTACTTTCTTAAAACCCCACTTTTTAAACTACGGGCTTACGGTCTTTTAATACTTTTATTCATAATATTTTATACACATTTTCTAACTTCAGTATAAAAAAGAGCTTTTTCACACACATCGTTTAAAGTTCGTCGCATGAGTGAATGTAAATGTGGGTAGTTTCATAGTTTGCAGGTTTTAGTTAAATAGCAGTGGTAATGTGCGACGCAGGTGCTAACCGCAGTAACAGACGACGCCATGTTTCATAACATAAATGTACCGCGAACACGTTGTTTTCGTAAAATACTCTGTTTGAAAGTATTTTAAAGGTCTATTTTGCGGGGGAACAGCCCGTTAGTGACAACCAGGCTTGCCGTGACAACCAGTTACTGGGTTTTGGATTAATATTCGATTACATCCGGTTTATCCGATTCTTCCGATTTATCAGGTGCTTAGCCAATGAGGAGTAGGAAGTGTTTTAGTAAATTGTGTATATTTAGGAGTCGAAAAAAATTTTTGGTCATTCACAAAATTGTGCTTCATTTAAACAGTCAATAGTACAGTAACAAGCAAACAAATAAATATTTCCTCTTCATAATGATAATATTAGTTTAGCTATAGACAAATGTTCGGTTGAAACAATATTGTTTGTACGTAAAATGAAGCTACATTTTTGTGACATCAAGGAAACACTCGCAGGTTTATTCCGCACTCCACACGAATTGGTAAAGGTTGTCGACTGGATGCAAAACTGTTGGTTTGGACTGCAGCGGTTTTGTTACTCTGATATTCGCTCGGATAGAAACATGAAAAATTTTAAATTCTGTTTGGAAAATGTTTTGATTGGCCAGTGGAACGTATAAAAGAATTTATTTTGAAAAATAAATCGGAGGGGAAGGAATTTTGTGAATTTCAGAACTGTTAACGATTTTTAGTTGGAAATTTTCTATCATTCCTCTTTGGTGCCTATCTACCTAGTCTACAATGTACCTATGATATAAAGTAAAGCAAATAAAAACATTTCTTTTTCATGGATAAGTAAAATTTAAAAAAAAAAACCATTACAGTTCAACATTTTCCTTCGATTTTTAAACAACTGCATCATAAAATAACTTTTTAATTTTTTAGCACACTTTTTCTTTTTAATTTTTGGCGCGGGCTCATTTACTTAAGTCAATGAGCCAGCTTTTATCATTGTCTATGATTGAGCGCGCTGCACAGTCATTCGAATACGCAATGAGAATATCCGACGTATTGGAATAAACTATTTTTCCACTTATTTTATTTCAACTGTATGAGTGAAGATAAAATAGTGTATGCAACGGCATATAATTAGGTATTTTAAACACTCGTTTTAATAACCCTTTTTATATGGTCGTTGCATAAACTACTATTACGTCTTTGGCTTAAATTATGGTAAAAAGTTTTAATTGTTTGGTACCAACTAAGCACTGTGTTATTCGCAGTCTCAGTCTCGTCATACAAAAACTGCTTAGTTACGTACCAACTCATGTGATAACGGATTAACCAGAATCGAATAAACATTAATCCAGGTCATAGTCCGTGTGAACAAACGAACATAATAAGCGATGATGAACAATGAAAAATCAAGTAATTACATTAAAATGAACCCGTTCAACTTTAAATACATAATTATGTTGTATGTTCATTGTTCGTGCGGCGAAATGAATGCGCGACCACATTGCGATAACTAACGAGTGCACGGCCTACTTGTGAAACTCAATCACACTATTGTATTTTCATTTTAACTATATTAATGAGCATGAGTTATAAGTAGGATTATTTTGTTAAAATCCTACTAAAAGCTATTGAATTTCGCCTCATAGCTGAAGAGATTTCAACGAAATAAGGCGCCACCAAGACTAGGCAAGACCAGGATCTGGATTAGGACATCGGATGCTTTTAGATGGTAGTTTGTTCCCATTGAATAGTTTTCGACTTTCACGAGGAATAGTAGCTACTACTAAAGTATATACCATATTCTGCCTGGCGGACGTTGTGGTCGGCTTCTAGTCTTACCGGATGCAGCTGATTACCAGTATTTTATATGGAACGGCTGCCTATCTGACCTCCACAACCCAGTAGCTGGGTAACTCGGTAGGTACTTCTAGGCAAGACTGCTGTCAGATTGTCTGGCGTCTGACGACATGTAACGATTGGTAAAGGTCTACAAATGATAGCCGGCCGAGACCAACAGCTTTTAAGGCCAGGTTTTCCGAAAAAACGTTGTTTTGCATTGTGTAAAATTGTGTTTTATTCGTAAACAACACGGATTTAAATTTTGAAAAAAATATATTACATATTTCACACTTCGATCTTGCGATTTCGGCCGTGCGATACACGATTACTTGCACTTTACTGCATCCAATTAAATCGCAAAGACAAGTCAAAATCAAGATGTAATTATCATTTCATTTGAGTTATATAAGGTTTTGAGTAATAAAACTTATACCACAATAAAGGTCGTAAAAAATGTGATAAAAATCGGCCGTCATAATGTGAAATATGAAAATACGTATCCCACTAATTCCAAAATCAAGTGATTTTGTCGTTTCATGAGCGCGCCCCGTGTCATTTAGTCCCGAGCGGAACGTGTTGGAGGTCGGACGTGTGCCAAATTTTTGCGATCCCGCCACCCCCGCTAAGTTCTGTTACTGGCTAAGCCTAAATTGATTACCGCTCTAGCACTGCCGGCACACCAGTGTGCCGCGAATTTAATGTTTATGTTTATTTACGTAAGATTTATTTTTTATTTTGGAATTTTCACGTGTCGAGTGGTTAAATAATAATACTTGTATACAATTTAGTGTTCAAACAGTTGTAATATAGTTAGTTTTTATTAGATGTAGCTATAATTTTGTAAAAAAAAATGGGGGAAAAAAAAGTTGTCACGGCTCTTCGTTGCAGCGGTGACTACTTTTTTTATAAACTTTGGCTGAATAAACAAAAAGGTATATAGGTATATACATAATTTACTTTACTAACTAGGTAAGTACCGACACGAAACAGATAAATTTCCACACCGCAAACATGTGTGTAAACAGTTTAATTTAAACCTTATTTCAGTACGCATAAAGACGTGCGCTTTAGTGGTTTAGTTTTCGCGCGGAATAGATTTACCAACCGCATCGAGTATGTAAAACAATTGAATTTGAACCCTATTTCAGAGTGCATAAAGCCACCTCGCGCGCACATGATACAATGATTTACTGTTTTCAAATGTCAAATAGGTAGTTCACCCCGCTACGTTAGTCTTGATGGTTTCGGAGAGTTTGTATAAGTCTTATAATATTTGTTATTTATTAGAAATGTCCGTTTTTACTTATCTTACTCCTAAACAAATGCAAAAATAATAGCTCGTTTTTCCTACATGAGAGTTGAATATCGGTGCAATAATGTTGTGGTGTTCATGTAGAGAAGAAATATAAGTGTAGTTATACGCTAGGTGGGTACCTACTCACAGCCACCACAACACAACAAATAATAATATTTATGATGTCCGCAACGTTTGTGTAGGTCTCGTCTATGCCAAACAATACGCGCAGCGCACTCGTGAGTCGCGTGCCATAGTGTAAAAGTGTTACAGTATGACCATTTCCTATGAAAATATTATAATAACATACTTTTGGTAACGTTTAGGCTACCGGACCAGCTCATTTATGCGCTGTACACTAGAGTCCATCCTCTTACTAATTACTAACAATGTATCAAGTTATGACAAGACATACAAAAAACTATGTGGTCAGTTTGGATAGTTTTTCCAATCCAATGCGTTACTTTATCGGTGTTTATTGGCAAGAGGAAAAATGTATAGAAATTATAAATTACATACACTAAACTGTTTTTAATTGACTATTGTATTGTATATTATTAACCGACTTCCAAAAAAGAAGAGGTTCTCAAATCGACTGTTTTTTTTTTGTTGTATGTTTGCTCAGCGATATTTTCGCCAATTGTCAATCGATTTTGATGATTCTATTTTTTTTGGAAGTGTATCTTCCCGGACTGATCCCATTTCAATTTGGTGAAGATTTGATGAAGAACTTCGGAGACAGGTAACGGAACTCTTCATTCCCGTAGGAATTCCCGTTCCCGTATAGCCGTACAGCCTTCCCCATGAATGTAACTATCATAAATTCATAATCATAATACAAAAAAGAATTTCTTGCACCGCGTCGCACGCAGTCACGCAGGCTCGACGCGTTCTCGTTTGGTGGCCGCGTCTCGCGCACCGCCCGTTCGATTTAATAATATTGTTGAATTATTTTAATTTTACATTATCTCCTAAACGGTGAGTTCAAATAACATGCTGTAAAAGACAAAGTTTATCTTCATAAAATTATCTTGATGATGAAGTAACTTTCGCTAGTAAGGATTAATATGCCTGCCTAATATTAATGCTGAAAAACCACCTTTAATTTTTAAATAAATTATTTGACATAAAATGCCTTAGTGTGGCATATTTATAAGAGATAGATATAGGTGTAACGTCGCGGACTTTTTTTTAGATCGAATGAAAAACAATATCTTTGTTGTACATGGTACTTACGTATAATTAGCTATTACCACAGCGCACTTGGCGCACTTCCACTTTATAATATTATTTAGTATAGATTTGAATAAAGTAGTATCTCATTATCATTATTGTAACACCATAAAATACATAAAGAAATTAAACACACACCATATTACAATTCTATCCTATTTATTTATAACGGTTTGCTATCTATGTTTCTGTGTACGTGCGTCTGTGTGCCTGTGTATCTGTCTTTGGCACTGTAGCTCCGTTATCTTTATTGAACAGGGATATTTTGTAAGTTTTTAAAATTTTACTTGTTAATTACCAACAAATCAAAATCAAAATTTGCGTTACAGGGCAATAGAGCATGCGGAAGGGCGTGACTTGTCTCCAAAATAATACTCATTTATTGGGGTTACCCCCGACGGTATAGTTGGGAACGACACCATTGTTGAAATTAAATGTCCAATAACGGCATTTAGAAAAGGGAAATGCTGCTATTGAAGAAAGTAAAATACATATATTTAAATTCGATAGAATAAAACATACCAGGGTTATAAACAAAAAAAGTAATTGGTATTACCAAGTGCAGGGTCAACTTCATGTAACAGAAAGGAACCAATGCATTTTTGGAATATGGTTCGGTGAAAACTAGTAGTAGAAAAAAATATTTCAAGAGATGACGAATTTTGGCGGGTGCATATGGAGAAAAAAATTATAGATTTTTATTTGAAATGTATATTGCCAGAGATTGTGGATCCGCGCCAAAATCGCGGTATGCCAATACGAGACATAATATTGAAAGAAAACAAAGAAAATGTTAATGATAAGCCTGTGCAGCCAGGTCCAAGCAAATCCAAGGACCATATTCCGTGTCAATCTACTCAGCTAGGTCCATGCAAACCGAGACAGCTACAGTTCAACGAATTTTAGCCAGTTGCATTGGTAACTTTTATTATGTTAACTATTTGATTAAAAAATATAAAAACGTTTTTGTTTTTTTTTAAATAGCATCTAGGCAAATTCCAAACCATTTATACTTCTAAGCTTTCTTGAATTATAATATTCAAGAATTGTAACATAATTTTCCTAAAGTAAGTGTGCCTACCTACTACTTGATTTTTACGAAGGTATCGCACCAAAGCCAAATAGCGCGCGACGCGTATTTTTGTATCGTACTCGTATTCATAATTTTCGTGTCAGTCAGATTTTAAATCCACCATATACTCTAAAATAAATAAGTATTATTACTGATTTTTAATGATTAGTAATTGGATTCAAGTTTGTACAATACGTACTTAATCCATCTATAACCTTAAAAAATACTTAATAGAAAAATAAAACAAAATACACTTATACTAATCAATTCAAGTTGATCTACTGCATTACTTTATCCTGTGACGGAACTTAGTACCTACCCGAGTCCGTGAACTCATGAGCGAGCGGTGCGCTTGGTGCGCGCGTCTCCCGCGCATCGTAACTTATTACGTATTGCTACTCCTTGCGGGGCCTGGGGTAAGCGTTAGATGCCTACGCGCTCAAGTCAGGCTCGCCTTAACTCTTCCGACTCCTTCAACTCAGGGTGGAGCTGAAGGGAGTATCAGACCTGACTAAAACTCATCTGCGGCCCCGGAACGCAAAGGACACTTGAAGGATCAAATGCCCTTTTCGCCGTGGTGATTCTGTCTAACGAAGTCCGCAACCCTGGATCAAATTCGGCAGCCCTGGCAGGAGACCAACGGCGTAAGTAGTAATAAATAGTCAATGGTCAGCCACTCGGACCGACCGTCGAGCGTTCCTTTACCTCGAAGATCGACCCGTGCGACTGTTATTACTCGAGCTCGTACTGTGAGTGCTATTAAAACGATGTTAATACGTAGTAAAAGTTAAAACACAGGTGCTAATAAAACTGTACTTTCACGAAGTAACATTTCTCATGCACATTTTTATCACTTATTATGAAATACGTTCCGTTATCATACCGCGTACCGTGCTAAAACCCGCAATGCAATGTCATTAGAACATGGCGTCGTAGGAAATAATTTTTATTTTCAATTAGTTCGCGTCGAGGGCGTGCTTTGGCTCGTGTAATCATTTATTTACAACTTTATAATTAGTTTTTCCTGGAGAAAATAGCGTGGAAAATTATGGGTGATTATGCAATACTGTAGTTTGTTGTGTTTCTGTTTTAAATTGGATTGGTGATCATAACAATACGAATTTTAAGACAGCGTGGTGTTATTTTTGTATGATTGTTGTTCAACCAGATTTCAGGCTGGCATAGGAAGCCTCCTCACCTTTTATGGAGTAATGTTACAAAAATATCTTTTAAATATTGTATACGCACACTATGCAGGTTTGTAGAAGGTTCAAGATAAAAATACTTGGCTCAATGCTAGTCCGGTTCCACAACCACTAGGGCGCACAAACTAAATCATGCCACCTCATAATTTCTTTCAAACGGCTGGCAGTGGCACGGGATATTAAAATTTCCGGATGACACAGTAAAACCGCACTATTTCGTGTCATATTGTATTGTCGCGGCACCGGCAAAGCTTTTTGCTCCGTGCGCTGCCTGCGTGCTACCGGCGGCGCGCTTAATATTGTTGCATGACACTGCAGTGGCTGGGATGTGGGCACTACTATTGTTGACTTTGTCGCATACAGGGTGACCCGCTATTGTCTGTACATGCCTTTCAGAGAGCACAGTAATCATGAGTAGGAACAACTTTTACGCCGTGATCATATACAATCTATACTAATATGAGAGAGCTGAAGGGTTCAGGGTTTGTTTGTTTGAACGCGAGTGCTTTTTGTTGTATATGATAGCCACATTCATGATAAGGCTATGGTCTATGTGGGAACGGGAAATTTTTATCCTAAAAACGGCATATGCGCGTACGAAGTCGCGGGCAAAAGGTTGTAAAGAAATAGATGAAACACCGACCAAGTGCGAGTCGGTCGCACTTGGTCGGTGCTAACGCGGTGTCCTGCGTGAGCGACGAACGCGACGCGACGCGACGCAACACGGCGCGACGTAATGCGACGCGATGCTATACGCGACATATGTCCTACGTGATTTTGGTCATTACTTCTCGAATCATGGAGAAGTACAGTACAATTTTGCTTGAAAGTTGTTTTGCAAGTTTATTTTTGATTAGTCTAAAGTAGTATGCGTGCCATAGAAAAAGATGAACTGTCAAGGAACTCTTCTTAGGGCGAAAAATGTTATAGTTCGTGTTGTCGCATCTGGTCGCCCTCAAAACAAGTGCGCGTTACGTCGCGTCTCGCCGCAGACTGTCATATAGGCCGCATGTAGGGTATGCCGTTGAGTTGATCGCGTTCGTCGCGTTCGCAGCGTCGTCGCGTCGCGTCGAGTTCGTAGCTCACGCAGGACACCGCGTAAGGGTTTCGCGTGAATCATAATGTTTTGTACCAAGTTATATCGGTTTTATGTAGCAGATTCGGAGCATATAGGCTGTGACTGATAGACAGACGGTCAGGCAGACAGATACGAGTGATCCTAAAAGATTTTCCGTTCTGTTCTTCAAAACTTTGTGAACTCCATAACCGAGCACACTGTTTATCATCATGATATTGTCACTAAAACTGTTTGTAAAATAAATACCTACTCGACCGTTTACCGCTGCGATTTTGTCATATTAACATCAAATTTAATCAATGTAAGAATTATTTTTGCACAAAAAATATTAGTGAGGGTAGTGATACCTCCAGGATTCCCTTTTAACAATATAACATATCCTGTCTGTTTGTCTGCTTTTCAATCTGGATATCTTATGAAAACACTTCGTATACCTACTACTTTCTAAACAAAGATTAACGCTTCCCAAGTTGAGGGTGTGAACACCTTGCGACTTATTACTTAGTCAGTGATCCGAAGGTAACCTTTGACTTGCTCTCTTCAAATATTCTGAATTTGGGGTAGACGGCAGTTTCTATGTAGGCATACGTTTGTCGGCCCAAAGTTCAGTATCGCCGAAGGAAGTCGTGAAAGCGTCATTCATTATAAAAGCTCTCGAGATATATTTTGATGCACATAAATGGAATAACACTGATATTCTAAAATAAAAAGGATTTTATCTACACTCAACGCAATGTTCCAAATATGAGTTCGCAAATTTTACCTATCCACGAAAAAAAGTACGTGTTTATGCATTCGTTTTTATGCATAAACACGTACTTTTTTTTCGTGGATAGGTAAATTTAAAAAAACATCCATTACAGTTCAACATTTTCCTTCGATTTTTAAACAACTGTATCATAAAATAACTTTTTCATTTTTATATCACACTTATACTTTTTAATTTATCGGCGCGGGTTCATTGACTTAAGGTGATCGCGAACGTAAGAAAATTTGAAGCCTTGAGCTTCAAATTTTCTTACGTTTTTTGCAATTTATAGTATGTTAGTAAGTATGTATTAATAGAAGTACAATAATTAAAATCATCCATACAACTCTTTCAGTTACAATTGATGTCAAATGTAGTATTTCATGAAATCATAACATTTGTCAATCAATTTGAATTTCGCGGGCTACCTCGAAGCGCGCACCTTAAGTCAATGAGCCAGCTTTTATCATTGTCTATGGATGCGTGCTGCGCAGCGCACGCATCCATAGACCATTATTCCATAGACATTCGAAAACGCAATGAGAATAGCCATATTGGAATAAACTATTTCTCCTCTTATTTCATTTCAACTGTATGAGTGAAGATAAAATAGTGTATGCAACGCACACACGGCATATAATTAGGTATTAAAACACTTTTGTGATGCTATTATCACACTCGGCTACGCCTCGTGTGATAAACCTACACTCGTGTTTTAATAACCACTTTTATAAATATGATCGTTGCATAAAGTACCTACTATAATACTACTTATATATTTTTATCTACACTCACAACGTAATGTTCCAAATATGAGTTCAAAAACGAATGCATAAATACATACTTTTTTTTCGTGGATAGGGAAAATTTAAAAAAAAAACCCATTACAGTTCAACATTTTCCTTCGATTTTTAAACAACTGCATCATAAAATAACTTTTTAATTTTTATAGCACACTTTTTCTTTTTAATTTTTGGCGCGGGCTCATTGACTTCAGTCAATAAGCCAGCTTTTATCTTTGTCTATGTTTGAGCGCGCTGCGCAGTCATTCGAATACGCAATGAGAATATCCGCCATATTGGAATTAACTATTTTTCCACTTATTTTATTTCAACTGTATGAGTGAAGATAAAATAGTGTATGCAACGGCATATAATTAGGTATTAAAACACTCGTGTGATGATATTATCACACTCGGCTACGCCTCGTGTGATAAACCCACACTCGTGTTTTAATAACCCTTTTTATATGGTCGTTGCATAAACTACTATTATATGATATTAAAATAATAATTGGTTTCGTTATTTTACGACTTAAATTTATTGCATTCGAATAATATTGGGTTCCTAATTATAATACTTATCATTAACCACTAGGTATTTTGTTTTCTTACTTTGTTTAATTAATATATAACAAAGATTTACTAAAAATTAAAACCCAACTAAGAGTACTTGCTCTTTAAATAAAAGCACCTTAAATATAACAATGAAAGAACTCTTGGTAGGAGCAAAGTGAAGCCGACGAACTAGGATTCTTGATAAATTCCATAACACTCTCCTTAGGAGTAAGATTGCGTTTGTATCCAACGCTTTAAAATTAAATCTATGTTCAACGTAAATTTTTCAGCTCGTTTTCACAAAAACTTCTGATTTACTTACCTTTGATTCCAAATGATCCTACTTTCTTTTGATTTCTTGTCCAGGCTATTTCTCCTTGTTTATTGGATCAAGTCCGCCACACTATTCTCAACGAATGCAACTTTCGAGAACTGGATCCAACAGTGACGACCACCGAGAAACGCCGAAGCAATAAAGCGAGAAGAGTCCGAGGCAAACGATTCAACTGCCCTGATCAGAAAATAACAGCGGATGAGTGAGAGAAGGTTCAGGCCATGCATGAAAGTAGAAAATACCCAAATCGGCTTTGCCACTTCGGGCAATGTCCAAAAAATGTTCTGCTAACTATTCACAATGTCTCAGCGCTATTATCCTGGGAAGCTGAAATCAATAACCAATTTAGAAGTGCTGACTGGAGGTTAATAGATTGTCTTCAATCGCTTGCATTTTGTTAATAAAGTACCATGGAGTCGGTACTCCATCTATGGTAAGTAGAATTATTCGCCGTGATTTGAGCCGACACTCTGGGCGCCAATTCTACTAGTTTTTAAGCAACGTTCGCATTCGCTTGTCAGTTGCAATCTGTCAATAATATGGAAATTAAGGCTTTTTTGACATAATGCAACTGTTGCTGAAGAATTAGTAGAATTGGCATTCAGATATATTTAGGCCCACTTGCACTGCTCTGCTTAGCACTGGGCTAACGTTATAGTCCAACGCTAACTTTACAAATTTGCAGAATGGTCTTGACAGGTAGTTAGCACTGGATAACGCGAGTTCTTTTTGTATTATGATAGCCACATTCACGATAAGGCTATGGGCTAGCACAATAATAATGATCGTAAATAAACAACAGTGGTTTAACAAAGTAAATCGTTTTAAATCAAAATAACATTTGTATTTCAGAAGACAAACGATTGCTATTATTGAAATAAGTTTCCAAAACTCAATTCTAGTGTACTACGAGTACTCAATAAATTGTGTTATGATTTATCAGACAGTAATTGATATTAAAATCACTTAAATTAAATAACACAAACAAAACAATTTTATTCAGTTTGCATAATATAACACATTTTGACAACTATCCACAGTTGTATTTTATAAGATTTGACAACTACCCATAGTTGTATTTGATAACCGTCTCCGACATATATATTATAAAAAACTGTCTCGCCGTGAGGGGAGCTAGGGGAGTGCACCTCCAAGTTTCGCACTAACTCGCAAAATTATGACGGCCGTAAAACGTATGGCAGTCATTCGAAGCCATTCAATTTGATCTCGTAGCAACTGGAGAAGCCAGCTTACGACTTACGAGTATAAAGTTATTACGAGATGGACGTGCCTCGCTTCAACAAGTTCTAAGCTTGATTAATGAGCATGTTGTGTCTGCTAGCTGGATTATACGCACATGCAAATGAACATTTTTTTATTTTTATCTAGTGGATCTCATGGCTAATGTCAATTGCCACTCGGGGTCAATCTTCGAGGTTAAGCAACGATTATCGAGGTTGGTCTATAGATGGATGGCCATCTATCAGGATTTAATAGATGGTTGCCCATTCACGGACCAACCTCCGGGAGACCACCGTGCCTCGGAAAGCACGTCGGTCGTGTCTGTAGATCTTTGATAGTCGTTACGGATAGTCAGAAGCCAGGAAATCTGACTGCAGGACTGTTGCCAGGTGGTCGCTGTTACTCAGACTAGGTTGTGGAGGTCAGATGGGCAGACGCTCTATGTAACTTTAAGGTATTAGGATGATTCCGTGCTTGGGAAGGCACGTATAAGCCGGTGGACCCGGCCCTTGAGGCGGTTTAGAAACTCTGACACTAGGGTGTGTGGGGGTCGTTAGACCTTACTGCCCACACGATAGAGAAGAGACAGGTATTCAGCTGCATTTGATTACACTGTACGAAACACATTGTTGACTATGTAACAATATGTTCCGATCGATAATATGATTAATCAAAACAAAACCAAATGACAATATTTGAATAAAGTTGGCCTCAAAATAATCAACCAAAAGGTTCCAGAAATAGGAACAGCAAACATGAAACTCGGATGGTATTGTGTGGCGACTACTATCTCCACTTAACGTAGTTGGAGAGCCTTCTGGGTAAGATAGAAGTGAAAATTAAGATTAGGAATGGGTAAAATTATAAGTTTGTTAAAAATAATTTCTGGAACTTTTATTGGTATTTAATAGAGACAGCACTAATAATAAAAATCAAATATCCTAACTAAATTAACCCTAAAAGATGGCGTCAAAAAATTCATCCGCATCGCTGTCGACTGGAAGAGTGCCCAAAAGACTGGCGGCATTGCCACGTTGTACCTATTGCAAAAAAAAAAAATTACTGATTCGATTATAAAACTTTTTTCAGGTACAATACCAGTGGGTGCATACAACGATTTTTTTTTGTTTATTTATTGTACCCAATTAAATATCCACATTTATTTGTAGTTACAGACAAGTCTTCTCTAATTGGTTTCATGATTAACTAGATTAGTAACTTCTCGCCTGACCAACGCTCAGCATGGTTTCCGAACTGGTCGGAGTACGGGGAGTAACTTGTTGTCTTTTATGACATACCTGACCCCTGTTGTTGACGCTGGGGGGCAAGTCGACACTGCGTACTTTGACTTTCGGAAGGCGTTCGACAGCGTCGACAACGATGTGCTGTTGGCTAAGTTTGCGGCATTTGGTTTCACACCGCACCTGCTGCAATTCTTTGCGGACTATCTTGGAGATCGCCGGCAGTACGTCGAATATGGTGGATACGTCTCTAAGCCTTATTTTACGTTTTCGGGGGTGAGTCAGGGTAGCAATGTCGGTCCATTAGGCTTCATTCTGATGGTCAATGATCTCCCGAAAGTCGTAAAGGAAGCGAGGTGTTTGCTGTTCGCAGATGACCTCAAGTTGTTCCTGGCGGTAGAAAATACTTCGGACTGTGAACGGCTTCAACAGGATATTGATAGGGTAGTGCAGTGGAGTGTAGATAATAAGTTAGGTTTTAACGTTTCCAAATGCGGTATGATGAGCTACACTCGCGTGCGGGAACCTCTGCTGCATCAGTATGAGATGGAAGCCGCGGTTATGTCACGAGTCACGCATGTGCGGGACCTGGGTGTGAAGATGGTTCCGGATTTAAGGTTTCGTGAGCATATCTTAGACATATGCGGCAAGTCCTTCCAAAATCTTGGATTTATACTTCGACAGTGCAAAGACTTTCAGAATACGGCAGTGGTTAGAATTCTGTACAATGCGCTGGTACGGAGCCGTATTGAAACGAGTGCTATCATTTGGAATCCTCATGAGGCTAAATACAGTGTCATGGTGGAAAGAATCCAAAACAAATTCACTCGTTTTTTGTTTTTTAGCAGTACGGTGTCTATCCCTTCTTCCCGCTCATGTACCCAAGTCTCTACGTAATGGGTATGGTAGGGTACAGCAGGCTAGCGGTGCGAAGGGACATTGCTCTGTGTAGCTTCGTGTTTCGGGTGCTGCGCGGCTGGTTACACCACCCCGATCTGTTGGCGGAGCTGAGGCTGCGCGTGCCGCCCGGATGCGGGTGCGCGCGTCGCACCACGCCTTCGCTACTAGAGCCATCCTCTAGGACCAATCTTAATAAGTTTGCCCCCTTATCACGCGCCATAAGATTGTTAAATATTATTTCGGGGGAGGTGGATATATTTCACTGCAGCCTGATGAAGTTCACAGAAGTAGCATTGAGGTGTATTGAAAACATTTAGGTGATTTTAATTGTATTTAATGTTTAATTGTTATTTTATTGAATTTCAGTTCTATATTTATTGTATATGTATATTTTTTTATTATAATTATTGTATTTTAACTGTATCTTTGTAGTGGTAACATCGCATTGGTGTTATAGCTGTTAAGGTGTTATTCACGAAATTTTTAATAAATAAATAAATAAATAATAAATAAATGATCCGGTTGATGCGCACCAAATTAACTTATAAACAACTGATATAACTCATTGGCATAATAATTCCATTAGAATCTGTAAGTGACAATGGAGTAATATAATGAAAATTATTCACAGTGTTCATGAGTCCTTTTCTGGATCAGTTGGAAGCTTCAGAGCCTTATCAAGCAGCATTTCAATTCAAACATTATCTCCATCAGATGTTTACCAGGCACATTGTGGATGGACGTCGTCAGTGGGCGAATAATTGAGGACTCACGTCCGTCCGCAGGCGTCAACGTAAACACTGTAGCGTCCGTATTCTGGAAACTAATCAGTATTTAAAGTATTTCTTTCTCAACAAACTTGTGTTTGCTCTCTGGTTTGTAGGTACGTTCTACGCGAGTTTGTGAGGTAGTGGAAGTTATACCTACTGGATGGTTTTCTTACTGACCACGTGGTCCAGCACTGGTTGTACGACGACTTGTTTCATAAGTAGGCGTGGTTCCACGAGCATCTTAATCTTTACTTAAGTATTTCTAACTCGAAGCTCATTAAGTTATCACTAACTTCAAGGATTAATTGTTTGTTCAATCTATAATTTAACTTAAAGAAAAAACCTTAGAAGTTTAAAACCAATACAGCACTAACTGAGTTAGAAGTTCAACCGTATTTAAGGAGTGTACCGATATTTTCTTAATTAGGGCATGTAATGTTACTCTAATTACCTCAAATATAAAAAAATAAATAAAATAAAAGTGTTTATTCACAGAAGTACATTTTTTACATTAAAATATGGTCGGCGCGATTGAGTAACAAACATCTAACCATTCAAACTACCGCATTTATAATAGTACGCATTTATAAATAGTATTAGTAAGATATTTGAATTTATTCTAACACCATGTATGGTATATCTTGAATACGTCCTCCTCGAAACAGCCCAATTGTAATTAGTCAGTACAGTAGGACGCGCGGCGCGGGCGGGTGCTCGGGATGACGCGGCACTTTCAAACAGACGGCTTGTTCGCAGCTCGGTACCTATTGCGTGTTAGCTAAAATGGGTTCTAATAGGATGTTAGGTAACTAGAAAAATAAAGCTTTATAAACAATCATCACCTCAAATTTACATTTTAATTAAGTTGTTTATTTAGGTAACCAACAGCGATACCTACATCAAATATATCACAGATTATTTGTAAGTTTTATTTGGCTAATAATAGATTTCCTTGTGTAACAAGGGATACATTACACGAACGGACTAATGATAATGATGCTATCTAGCCGATTTCGGCCACAGCGACCGCATTTTTTGGCTTTTTATCGCTGTTGCGAGCCTAGATTTGCTGCTCTGTCATGTGTTCTCATGTGACTTGCATATCCCACTTCGGAGTTTTTGGCGGCCAAAATGGGATATGCAAGTCGTGTTCTGACATGATACATACGAGAATGGGATATGCAAGTCGTGTTCTGACATGATACATACGAGAATGGGATATGCAAGTCGTGTTCTGACATGATACATAATAACTGTTGGTGATCTAGCTTTCAGCTTTAATTCCGACCTCCCTTTGCACTCAAAGGCTTGCATCTCTCGCCGCACACGCCATCTTCCAAATTGTATGGTTAATGTCGCATCTCTTCATGTGTCTATTTTGAACATCTTTGAAGCGTAGAAACTGTCCACTACGCCTTTGTTTCCCTTCATGGAGTTCAGAATAAAAGTTACACCTTGAAACATGCCCACACCATCTCAGTTGACGCCTCATCAAGTAGGCTTATAAGCCGAGGTCCTTGGCTCGCCTCAGGACGTTAGTGTTCCTAACACGATCCGACCATCTGATGTTCATAATTTTTCGGAAGCATTTGAGTTGAAATTCCACGATGAGAATTGCAGGCAGACCGTTCCTTTTTTTTTTTGTTTTTTTTTTTTTCTTTTATGTTTCCAACATAATTTACACTACATAATAATGAAGACATATACCACTAGTCTAAAACCTTTAAAGGTTTATGTGACACAGTGGAGGAAGCAAACTCGATCACAGGTTATGTTACTTAAAATATATATAATAGGTATAAGTTATTAAAACTTATACCAATGTGATATTAATATTAATATTGAAAAAACATTACATTAAAGGTGACCTTCAATATAATGTTTCCTCAACATCAATTTACATTTTGTGTAGGAGCTAGTGACAATGTTAGACTGCACATTTTGTATAGGAGCTAGTGACAATGTTAGACTGCACATTTTTAGGTATTTTATTTAAAGTATCAGGTAATATATATTCCCACGTTCTCATACCATACACATTTACAGTTGTAGGTAGTTTATATGTTGGCAGGTAACTAAGATCACGTAACCGTTTTGGTCTACTGTTTAAAGTTAATGAATTAATATAAATAAACTTGTCTAAGATAATTGCCGACCTGAATTTATCAAAGACTGACATAATTTTGCAGTATTTAAATAATCCGAACTCGTTATCTTTATATTTAAGTTTAATCCTTTTTGGCACAATAGTTTTAAGCATACTCAGTTGTAGTCTATATATTTTTTCTACATAGGTTTTGTAAGAACGTCCGTAACTAGTAAGCCCAAGCCAACTTGGCGTTAATAGACCTAAGTTTGTTACTTAAACTCTCAATGTGTGGTCCCCAATTGAAATGCTTGTCTATTATGAGGCCGAGGTAGGTGTGCTTTTGTTCTTATATAAGGCGCTTATTCGAGATACTTTAAAAGTTTTCGTTCCTCCTTCGAGTCTTGATAGGCACATTGACACAGTAGCTTGTGCCAGTCAGTTCTCGCATCTCTGCATAGAAAACACCACAATTTGCACAGATTAAATTCATATTGTTGGTTTTTATTAATTAATAAGGTAATGTTAGTTTTTAATTTATTTTAGATACTTTTCATAATAACAAATATAAGTTTCTTTGACGCTCCCCCCATACATACAGGTACTGACATCGTTCTTGAATCACTCGTAAATACTGACGAAGATAACAATTTCTTGAACAACATAGATTGTTCTCAATCGATACCCATGCAAACCAATTTGGATTCTATCCCAGAAAGTAACACAGAAATAGATACCACATTTCAACAAGCACAACAAAATTTTAACAACACACACCCCACTAATAGACCATACATCCCCAAGCAGAAGACATCTAAAAAGTTTTCTACCATAGTTCAATACATTAATACCATTATACTCCCTAAGCACATCAATGTCGATACCGAGTTTAACGAAATGCAGACTATTATTTACTGTGCAGCATGGACAGCAGCTACATGTAACGGAGCTAAAATATTGGACTGCACACAAAATAACCGCTGCACATATAAACAGAGAATACCGAAATGGCAAATAAGATTAGAAAAGAAAATCAAAGTACTAAGAGCAAATATAGGTAGGCTGACACATTTCATCAATGGTAGCAGAAGTCAAAAATTAGTAGCAGCAATAGAACAAATAAAGATAAAATATCAATTGCACGCTCAACACGAAAATTCTAATACACAAATTGAACACTTTTTGGACACCTTAAAACAAAAATTGAGTGCGGCATCCAGTAGACTTAAAAGATACATAACATGCACAAATCGCAAAGTACAAAACACAAAATTTAAAAACAATGAAAAAATATTTTATAGGAATCTTACTTCTAATAATAGAGACACGACTAACCAGACTATGGACACTCCTTCACCTGAGTCACTAAGACAATTCTGGGCCAATATTTGGGAAAATCCAGTACACCATAATGATCGCGCAAACTGGGTAAGCGATACAATAGCAGAAATCCCCGAAATGGCATTTGAGTTTATTCCTATAGATACATTTATAGAAGTAATCCAACGTACACACAATTGGAAATCGCCAGGCTCTGACAACATCCACAATTACTGGTATAAGAAATTCTCTAGCATACACCCTTTCTTACATAACCATTTAAATACATTCATACAATCACCTCACTTACTTCCAACATACATAACACACGGAGTAACTTACATGATACCCAAAGATATGAATGATACCATAAACCCAGCCAAATACCGACCTATTACTTGCCTACAAACCCTATACAAAATCTTAACAGCCTGCATAAGCGAAGTTGTATATGAGCATTTAACTAAAAATAAAATTCTAGCAGAACAACAAAAGGGATGTCGTAAGAATAGCCAAGGGTGTAAAGAACAACTTACCATCGACGCAATCACTATGAACAGTGTTGTCAGAAGTAGGAAGGATATTCACACTATGTTTATCGATTATCAAAAGGCTTTCGATTCTGTTCCGCACAGCTGGTTATTACATGTCATAAATCTTTATAAAATTCACCCAATACTGAAAAATTTTTTAGAAACGTCGATGCAGAATTGGAGAACTGTTCTTAAAATTAATTCATCCTCGACGACTGTAGCTACTGAACCAATTAGTATAAAACGTGGAATTTTTCAAGGAGACGCCCTAAGTCCTCTGTGGTTTTGCATGGCACTCAATCCACTGTCACATTTGCTAGATAAAACAGACGCGGGGTTCACACTGACAAACAACAATACACAATACAAACTAACACACCTAATGTACATGGATGACATAAAGTTATATGCAGCAGACAAGGAAGCACTTTTCCAACTAGCTGATACAACACAGCAATTTTCAGATGATATCTGTATGTCATTCGGAGTCGATAAGTGCAAAATCTTGTCAATTGTAAAAGGTAAAATACAAAATAATAGTTATACACTCGGATCTGGTGAATCGATTGAGGCAATGGACGAATTGAGCACTTACAAGTATTTAGGTTTTAAACAGTCCAGACAGATACAGCAAAAGCTGTCAAAACAAGAATTGCTCAAAAAATTCACACACCGCCTCAACCTTATTTTAAAAAGTAACCTTAACTCTAGAAATACGATTAAAGCCATAAATACATTTGCAATACCTATTCTCACATACTCTTTCGGAATTATTCGGTGGTCAAAAACTGATATCAAAAAACTACAGCGAACTGTTAATACACTCCTAACCAAGCACAGAAAACACCATCCAAAATCATGTATACAACGACTTACACTCCCACGCCAGGAAGGAGGAAGAGGACTGATAGACATACACAACTTACACAACAAACAGATACATTCACTCAGAGCGTACTTCCATAGCAAATCAGAAAATTCATTATTACACAAACAAGTATCAGAAATAGATAAAAAACTCACGCCACTAAACCTCCAAAGTATTAACACGCAAATAAATGAACACATTGTAAGTACACAACAAAAAATAGCAGCATGGTCTGAAAAAGCTCTACATGGAAGACACCGAGCCTCCTTGAGCCAGTCACACGTCGATAAAACAAAGTCGAACGAATGGCTCAAACGAGGTGAATTGTTTCCAGAGACAGAGGGTTTCATGCTGGCCATACAGGATCAAATAATAGCCACACGGAATTACAAGAAATACATCATGAAAGACCAGAATCAGCCAACTGATTTGTGCAGACATTGCAACAGTGCCTCCGAAACGATCCAACATATAACAGGAGCATGTAAATCACTGGCACAAACTGATTATAAACACCGACATGATCAAGTCGCTTCAATTATACACCAACATTTAGCGCACAAATACAAACTTGTCAGTGAAATGATACCGTACTATAAATATAAACCAGAAACAGTTTTAGAAAGTAAGGATAACAAAATTTATTGGGACCGAACAATAATAACAGACAAAACTATTCATTTCAACAGACCTGATATCACCGTTCACGACAAAATTAATAAAACTGTATATTTGATAGATATAGCAATACCTAACTCACACAATATTCAAACCACAATATCTGAAAAACTCAGCAAGTACCAAGATCTAGCCATAGAAATCAAAACCCAATGGAAAGCTCAAACAGTTCATATTGTCCCCATTGTTCTCTCGTCTACTGGCATAATACCAAAATCTCTATCACAAAGTCTGAACACTTTACAGATGCCAACTCATACACTTTACATGCTCCAAAAAGCCACCATTCTTAACACCTGTCGTATCACTCGAAAGTTCCTGACTTCCTCAACACTTTCATCCACCGTCTCAATTTAAATTTCCCCTCACATACTTGGCTCTGGCCCGTATGAAAGGTAGTATACTCTCTCGATAGAGAAGCAAAATAAAGAACTCACTAAAATAATAATAATAATAATAAAGTTTATTCAAAATAATAAGGTACACAATAAATACAGTTTTGCTTAAATCTATGTCAAGTTCACACGTGTTATGTGCCTGAGCTAGGTAATCCTGTGTTTCAGGCGAGAAGAGATTACATTTTTCAATTGATGGAAGCATAATACTTAACGATCTACGTATATTTATCTTAGGTAATAAGTTAAAAGGCTTATATAAGGTGTAAATAATATTATAAAATACTTATTTCCTAACATCTTAGACTCATACTCTTAAATACATTATTAAAATACTTAGAAATCAAGACAATCTTTATTTTAGAACTATTAATAACTCCTCTGTATCATCATAGGACATACTTTGAAGAGTTTCATTGACAACTTTCTTGCACTTAATGTAATTTAGGGAAAATATGTCTGCTGTTGCGTTAAGTCTGTTATAGAGCAGTGGTCCAAGGAACACATGAAATTTTGTTGTGAAAGCATGTTTTGTTGGTTTATTAGGGCAAACCATATCTTTCCGTCTTTTTTTAGTAGCTTCAATGCGATAGGGGAGGGCTGCGTGTTGTTTTAGCACCGTGCTCATTATGAATAACTGTCGGACTGTTAGTACATCACAGGATTTATAGAGAAGGTTAGTTGGAAAAAGGAAAGGACGGCTAGTGGACACCTTGAGGATCGCTCTTTGCGCTCTCTCGATGGGTAGTAATAGAGTTTTACCTATCCCACCCCACGAGGTAATGCAATAGGTCAGAATTGATTGACATAGAGCAAAGTATACTTGTCTAATTATTATTGGGTCTGCAATATATCGTAGCTTTTTGAATATGAATATTAGCTTACGTATTCTATTGTTTAAAGCTTCTATATGCTGTTTAAAAGAAAGGGTTTCATCTAAAATTACGCCTAAGTATTTTATTGTGTTAGTTACTTTAATATTTGGACACATACACGCAATATCAGTCGGGGTTGAGCAGCAATGAGCATACAGCGTTGGTGCAATATTTAGAATTTGTTTGCGCATCGAAAACTTAATGTAGTTTGTCTTATCAGCGTTTAGGGTTAATAAATTATGTTGAAGCCAATTATTTACAATATTAAATCCGAGTTGCGCATGTTTGAACACTTCATTTTCTGAGTCAGCTGAAAAAAGTAAGGCAGTGTCGTCAGCGTAAGATACGATTATGCCATGTCCCAGCTTTAGATTGCAAAGGTCATTAATGTAAATTAAAAAAAGGGAAGATGATAAGATACTTCCTTGTGGAACACCAAATGACGTGTTTTTTTTATCAGCGCTGAGAACATTGCCAATCTTTACGCACTGAGTACGATCTTCTAAAAAACTTCTAAATAATTTCAGTTGGGAGCCTCTAACACCTATGGTCTCAAGCTTGCGCAACAGAATGGGAATGGAAACGGAGTCAAAAGCCTTGGCGAGGTCCAGGAAAATACCTACTGTGTGGTTACCCCTGTCAAGTTCTTGTGATAGATAGTCAGTCAAATGATGTACGGCATCGGCTGTTGATAATTTAGGTCTAAATCCAAATTGCCGCTCGGATAAAATTGATTTATTCTCCAGATAGTCGAACAATCTCTTATTAATTATTTTCTCCAATATTTTAGACATACCAGGCAGTATACAAATAGGTCTATAATTTGTCACTTGCTCTTTACTGCCTGACTTATAGACAGGAATAACAATTGCTTTTTTTTAGGCACTCGGGAAAAAGTCCCGATGATAGACAGATGCGGAAAATATAAGTCAGTGGCGGAATTAAAATATGCCTGAACTGTTTTAGAATCTTATTGGGTATGTTATCCCATCCAACTGCACAGTCGTCTCTCAGGGTCATAATTATATTTTCCACCTCAGTCTCATCAGTAGGTAGCAGCGCAAATGATGTTAGGGTGGTGCTAGATGTGGAAGTGCTTGTCAGGCAATGTGTGGAAAGTGATTGTTTCGGAACATTTTCTGCCATTTTTTGTCTGATTTGTGCGAGTTCCAAATAAACATTTTTCTTTCTTTCGATCATCCCGCCTGTTGCTCAGTGAGCCTGAAATCGATGTCGGTAATACGATATTACTGGTATTGCAAGCTATTTCCTTTGGACAGACCCAAGGAAATACCGACAACTTGTGACGTGACGAGTTAGATTGGCGCGTTAAGTAGTTATGTTAAACGCTCGTGTTGGGTACCTACACGGTTAGCTTTCCTGGAAGGGAAACTCGCATTGGGGTTTTATAACTTTAAATTGTTTCACGTAAACTAATGAAAGGCTCTTTTGAAAGACGCTGAAAAAATAGGTACTCTTTTGTGATTGTTGCAACATTGTTTTCTCAAAAAAATAAATAAAGATGAACGTGAAACTTCTTCCTTTAGTATTTTATTAACTGTAAATGTTTACGTTTTAAATTGCCATTTAGTGGTAATTTTGAAATATTTTTAAATTTAGACTTTCCTTTATGAAGGCTGTTTAAAATTAAATCCTAATAGCAGTTTATGATCATGCAGAAATCGTAAATTTTTTGACTTAATAAGACGAGATAGATCGACAAAAACACGCCCGCATTATTTCCGAGATTGTTTAGTTTTTCGCTTCACTGGAGAAGGGACCATAATATCAACTAACGGCCGCTTTCTATAACATATCTCAATCACAATCTTGATCCCGATCCTTGTCTGTAACCAATCAACGGCCGAGTTTGTGTCCTTCACCACACAATCCTCACCTTTGATTGGTTACAGACAAGGATCGGGATCAAGATTGGGATTGAGATATATTATAGAAAGCGGCCGTAAATTTTGCCCGCGGCATCTACCACTCTACAAAAATTCAAAAAAATTGAGACGGCGATTTAGGCGTGAAAGCGTTAGAAGCAAACAAACTCACTTCTGCATTTGCAATGTTAGTTGGGATGAGGCGTGGTATCATCCGCACATTATAATTAAAGTTACAGGTATCAATGACTTAAAAACGTATGATCTCACGCTAATTAGTTTACCACCCCCACTAACTTTCTGCGCCTCTAACATAGTTCTCAACATTCTCCCGCGGTTTGTCCCTTCACAACAGGATCAATAGCCAACACAACCTAGTTTGTAGTTCAACTAGTTAACTACTGGAATCTCATCTAAACTTCTTTATAGGACATTGAGCTGAAAGAATTCCGGAAAAGAGTAATGAATCTCGTACAATGGCTCATGTTTTACAAAGTTAAGTCCATTGACGGGTTAGTTACAAGTTGATCGGACTTCTTGGTTGTAAATAGAGTTGTGGACATTGATGTATGTTAGTACCTATCGGAAAACTATGTGTTTTAAGTGTACGACTTTAATTCATCATCTATACGAAACTATACTAACTACAACCCCCAAAGTTTTTTACATGTTTAATTATTTATAGTAACAATCAATTAAATTATTGATCAGATGTTATTTTAATACATATTTGTACGCCGTAAAGGTAACACATAACTGATCCTTTCTGCAATGTTCCACACAAAACAAACGTTGTACTTAATCACTTATAGAAATCCAGTGGTTTCAGAGAAAGGCAGAAAACGGTTACAGAACAAACTACGTCGTAGCACAATACAAGCTACGTCGTAGCACAATACAAGTTATGGTCCACACCAGATAAATTTGTAATAACGGTCATTGACTCACCTACATTAATTGACATATTAATTCCGAAAACAGAAACAATGACATAAATCTGTCCTGAATTGACATCTCATCCTTTACATTTTCTAATAATGAACAACGATTTATATTTGAGAAATTAAGGAAAGGACGATGTTCCAGCTACGTCGTAGAACAGTTCAAGCTACGTCATAGTTCAGTTCAAGCTACGTCGTAGCACAGTTAAGCTACGTCGTAGCACAGTTCAAGCTACGTCGTAGCACAGTTCAAGCTACGTCGTAGCACAGTTCAAGCTACGTCGTAGCACAGTTCAAGCTAAGTCGTAGCACAGTTCAAGCTACGTCGTAGTACAGTACAAGCTAAGTCGTAGCACATTTCAAGCTACGTCATAGCACAGTTCAAGCTACGTTGTAGCACAGTTAAAGCTACGTCGTAGCACAGTTCAAGCTACGTCATAGCACAGTTCAAGCTTCGTCGTAGCACAAAACAAGCAACATCGTAGCACATCACAAGCTTCGTCGTAGCACAAAACAAGCTGCGTCGTAGCACAAAACAAGCTATGTCATAGCGGAAAATAAGTTACGTCGTACCACAAAACAAGCTATGTCGTAGCGAAAAATAAGCTACGTCGTACCACAGTTCAAGCTACGTCGTAACACAGTTCAAGCTACGTCGTAGCACAGTTCAAGCTACGTCATAGCATAAATTACGCCGTAGCAAAAAAACAAGCAACATCGTAGCACATCACAAGCTATGACGAAGCGCAAAATAAGCTACGTCGTAGCACAAGGCAAGCTACGTCGTAGCACAGTTCAAGCTACGTCGTAGCACAGTTCAAGCTAAGTCGAAGCACAATACAAGCTGCGTCGTAGCGAAAAATAAGCTACGTCGTAGCATAAAACAATACAAGCTACGTCGAAGCATAAAACAAACTACGTCTAAGCACAATACAAACTGCGGCTTAGTATAAAATAAGCTGCGTCGTAGCACAATATACGCTACGTCGTAGCACAAGACAACCTTCGTTGTAGCACAAAACAAACTACGTCGTTGCACTGGACAAGCTATGTCGTAGCACAATACAAGCTAGATTGTCGAAACATTGAACCAGCCGTGAATCAACTGAAAAAAACCAGTCAAGTGCGAGTCAAACTTGCGTGCGAAGGGTTCCGGACTCCTTTTTGTAAATAGTTACTCTAAAACCATACACTTCTGAAAGGTTTTGCTGTAATCTATGGGTAAACGACTATTTCATTTCGGAGCTACGAGGGCTGATGGTCATTTATTGTAGCTTTTATTTAACTTGCACTGTTAGTATGTATGTTTGTAAATTCTCCGTCAAAATTTGCAAACCATTTTTCTACCATTTGTTGGTATCCGATTGAGCTGAAATTTTGTATATACCTTTAGTTCTAGTGACAATAAAATGTGCAATACTCAATATTGTAATAATTACAATATTTATCATTATTTTCTCACACGTAACTGTTTGAAAAACTATTTATTTCGGCCTCCCAAAAGTGACCCAATATTTTATTAATTTACGCCGTAATGTTACAAAAGTGTTGGGTTACAAACGTTTATACATATGTGTACCAAATTTCAACAGAATTGGTCCAGTACATTCTGAGAAATAGGTTGTGACTGACATACAAAGTGATCCTCTAAGGGTTCCATTTGTTACGGATTTTTGGAATCCTAAAAACTGCAATGTAGCAGTTGACTTGCAGATTAAAATAAGCTGCCCACCTGTTTAGAGCCTAACAACAATATGAACTGTTGTACTTCTTTGTTGGTAGTTTTAGCAAAAATATAGAATTCTTGATGTTCACAATTTATTTGTAACATACCATTTGGGAAATCAACGGAGCGTAAACTTTGTTGAACTCAAACATCGTTATAATAATTTGTATTAGTTTGTGGTTTTGTTGTTTTACTAGTTATTTTTTTGCAGAAAACCATTTCGCCGGTGAGGCATAGCCGAGCTCTGCTGAGGGGATTTCGATGAAATTAATTATTACAATCTCCCAATTGGGATGATTCTTGGTTAAAAAACATATGATTCTATGTAGACCGTCTGTTAGATTATCGAAAAATATAGGACGCGCATTTTTTGCTTTATCAAATCAATAAAAATGACAAAAATAAATTGCATCAAAGATCAGGAGCGGGGGCTTGGGACGTCACGTGTAAGTAAAAAGTGTACTTACAAGTGACGTCACACGAGTTTTTCGATGCTCTGTATCGTTTATTTTTTTTTTGTTTGCGTGTAAAAAAAATACGCGTCAAATAGTTTTTCTATCTAACGGACTAATTAGATTTTTTTAGTCATCTACCCTATTATACACTGCCCGGTGTAGCTGAGTAGTTGATCTGAGGGTATTTTGACTGGACTTTTAATGAAATTTCGCTAAACTAGAATGTCACAAAATCCTTGTCTCTCTCTCTCTCTATTACAAACAACAAACCCTATCTTATAACTTTACGTTGTTTGTATTCAAGTTTAACAAAGGTTACTGAACTCCTGCCACCAGTGAGCAAGCACAAGTTAAGTTACCAAGTTGGTTAACTTACGTGGTTGTTGGTGACTTGCACTCCCGCGGTCTCACATAGAGAGCTGCAACTCTGTAGGAGCGCAACAAGACAGACGAACAAATAAGTACGGAGGTTGGAAGTAAGTTGGTACACTATGAGTAACTATTTGGTGCCAGGCATCTAGTTTTGACTTTCGAAAGTTCTTGTGACGAAGTCAAAGACCAAAACGGTCCTGGTTTCTATGCATTGCTATGAAATTCCTTCCGTAGCTATAGCGACACGAAGCTAGCGACGTGTCGTCGACCGCAGATCAGCCGGTCGATTCTGTCGACATCTCACGGTGTTCACCTAGGCGGAGTGAACGACATTAGAGCTGTCATTCCATCTTATTTGACAACTCACCCGTCGTGCACGCGGGGTGCACGACGGGTGTTCATTTCGACATGTTTAAAGAATCGCACTGCAATAGTGCCCGGGCTACAGGTGGTAGGGAAAAATAATGATACCAAATTTAAAGAGTACAACCGGTCGATTCTGTCGACATCTCACGGTGTTCACCTAGGCGGAGTGAACGACAATAGAGCTGTCATTCTATCTTATTTGTATGGTTTGACAACTCGCCCGTCCTGCGGCCCTGCCCGGGTGTTCACTTCGACATGTTTTCAGCAGTGCGATTCTGTAAACATGTCGAAGTGAACACCCGGGTGGGGCGCACGACGGGTGAGTTGTCAAACCATACAAATAAGATGGAATGACAGCTCAGTTGTCGTTCACTCCGCCTAGGTGAACACCGTGAGATGTTAACAGAATCGACCGGCTGAATCGCACTGCTGTAATCTTCTAACAGATCCTTCTCATAATTTTGACGTGTTATAAAATCAAATACTTCTTTTTTGTAAAAACAATGGTGACGACGCTTGTTAACTGAGTAAATTGAAAATAACTTTCACTAAGACTACAGCTTCAGTGACCAAGTGACTATTTATTCTTGTATCATTAGACGTTTGCTGTTGCCGTCTGCAGTCGGGTTCGAAATCATGACTGCAGCGACATGTCGCAACGACGAGTACGAGTAATGGTTGAAAAAATACGTCATACGAATTTGACAATCTAATACCAAACCTTTTCTAATTTATTTTTCTTTTTAAATCGTCTTCTACTCTTCCTAAAATGAAAGTATTTTGAGCTAAATGTTTAGAAATAATAGATCCCTGAAACCTGAAAGCATTCGTAAAAAAAAATTACAGAGTTCAAACAAACATCTGCATTCCAACTTAAAACAAAACAACGAGCACCGATACACGCGCCGCTTTAAAAGAAGAATCGCCTTAAAGTTCAAATAAACGAGGTCAATTACTATCGTTCATTCTCTCATTCAACCGTTTTAAGAGAACGAACAAAAAAACGTCCGTCTCTAGTATGAGGGATGTAGGTACCCATGAGTTACCCCGGCCAGAGACGGGCAATTTTTCACATTCAAATTCTTTTTGATTTGTGGCAAAGCACTATTTTTGGCTAGTTGGCACTCTGCCACTAATGAAACGGAAAAACTGCGGTTTTATTGGTACATTTCTCTTTATCTCTTATGTATAAAATGGTAGAATAATAAAAGTTCAAATTCTGGCCAAATATTGATTGCAGTTTTAGTTTAAATGGTTTGGCTGCCACCCTATCTATCTAGACTTATTAATGATCTAGTACCAGAAGGTGGCTTAGTAGTGGCTTAGTAGTGACTTAGTTGACGTCGCAACAAGGAATTCAAATGTCCTTCTTAAGACCCGTGAAAGGATTAGCTGCTCAGCAAACTTGGTTGTGTGTCTGACTGACTGCCCAGAGTGGTTCTATTGTCTAGACTCTAGGCTAGTCAACTGCAGCAGTCGTAGTTTCTTGAACGCACCTCAATATTATATATATGTACGCACCTACAGAGTAAAACTTATTTCCGCATTTCAGCTCATATCCAATTAACAAAATTTTAGTTTGGTTCGTTATTACTCTGTTCGCACAAAGTAAGCCCAAAAACAAGTCAGAACAAAAACCCTCGTATCCATTCTGGGTAAATTAATGACATCAGCTGTGAGGTGGCTTGCTCCCGACAGATACAAACGATGACCTACCAGCTATGCCTCACGCCTGCGGGGTGCGGGGAGCGGGGCAGGCGGAGAGGAAAGTGACGAAAACGCACTGTTCAGAGTTATTAATTGATTCTACCAGAACGGTTTGGAAGAAGACATTAATTTGTCACCCCAGATCACAGCGGGAGAAGAACTAACGATGAATTGTGAACGCATGATGATCCGCAGAAATATAGCTTTTATTTTGAACGTTAGAGTATTTATTTTTGTCGTTTATTTTTGCAGTCTTCGCAAACAACAAATGGATGGACGTAATTTTTCACGTGAGCTTTTAAAAGGTAAGCGAATTATGTGCGGCACACGTGGAAAACAGAAATAGGACCTACACACATGCTTTCATAGAAATACATACATACATACATACACACCTACAGGATGACAACATGTGAGTTGATATAAATATGTGATGACAAAAAAAGTAACGTACGTTTGGAGAACGTGCTTAGGCAACAAATTACTTGGAAAAGCCATAGGGACCACTAGAAATAGACCACTCATGCCTACAAGGCATGAGTGGTCTATTAAGAAATATAAGCAAGCAAGATGAAGAAGGGTCACAATCCCGCGATAACATATCCTAAATACAATACCCAACGTCCCTTCAATATCCCGAACTGCGCAAACAAATGAGGAAACGCAAACATAACCACTTATCTTGCTCATAAGATTTTATGCGCAAACAATAATCAGGGCGACATATCACGACACGATCACGACTCGATCACGGCTCGATTAGCGCACGATCACTGCGCGACTGTCAACATCGTTACTTGTAATGAATAGCACGAGACGAGGTCGGGAGACTAGCTAGTGTTTGGATGGTGATTGTATGATTTTGTTACGGAAAGGTTCTGCGGTCGTTGAACTTTGTTCAGATTTCAGGGTTACTTCTGGGAAAAGTCTAACTTTTTGAGTATAAATAAAGGCTGACTTTTGAGAGTAAAATAATTTTATTGTTGATTTACCGAGTATAAAATAAAAATCAGTCGGGTATTTTCATTAAATAAGAGTGTTATTTTGGGAGCAACTCACATAACTTTTGGACCTGTTTTGTACTATTTACTTTGTAAGTATAGACGTCGTCAACAAGCACATAAGACATATTGGTTCATCAGCCATTATTTCATTTAATGTACTATCAGATTTCCTTGTAGGTAATCAATTTTAAAACGGTGTTGGAAAACCATACATAATTGTGGTAAGTCTAGCTTTGCGGTAACGCAACAACTCAGCCTAGACCGCTTAGTAAATCTATCATTTTGATCAAGCTGTACCCTAGCCCGGACTTTGATAAATTGATTCGACACTAACTTAAATATCTATTGGTAATCTGGGGAAATGTTGTAATGGAAATTGAAAATTAATAAAACAAACACGTTTCTTCATCGGAAATATCTTGAAGAGATCTTACTCCAATACGTGTCATGTATTGGAGTTGGAGTTTGGAGATTACTATATTATACAAACTAATAGTAGGTCGGTCATTCTCAGCAGGCTCAAATACGCGTGTCCGGGTCGAAATCCCGTACAAAATGGATAACTAACAACTTGAAATTTTTTTCTATTATAGGTAAGATCAAAATATTAGGAGGGGCCTGTGTTGTTTTTTAAATAAATTAAATATAAGTTAGTTTAAAAAAATAAAAACCTCCAAAATATTGACCTCGGTGCCGCGTCCGGCACCGTATTGCGGCGGAAATTAATTTTTTATCTTTTTTTCTGCAATACATGTCGCTATTTTTCATGTGTTCATAAACAACTAGATAGATATTAACTCAATTTATAACATTTCTACGCCATAATAGGCCTTAGTAGACAAGTTACAACTGGTTGTCTTCACGTCCGACGTTTAGAGTTGATATCAGTGGCGCGCACTGATCGGTTCATATAACCTGTACTCTAGTAACTGCGAGAATATTTGTTCGAGTAATACAAACTGTCTCTCACGCCGCATCGGTGGTAAGGACAACACGTCTGTGCGTCTCCGTGCCACTCTTTTATTAAGGTACGTAATCGTTTTCGGTGGCTTGGTATACCTTTAAAATTGATTTCGGTGAATCCCTTTTATCCACAACTATTTGAATTAATATTTTTTAATTATAATAAAAGCATGTCTTTTATGTATTCGATTTCCATAAAAGAGATTAATATTAAAGATTCGAGTTACTTTTCAAATTATCTAGGATTTTGCCAATTATTTTGATTTCAGTGGCATTGATTTCGGTGTTTTCGGTGGAAATAGGTGAACCGAAATCAATTTTAAAACCACCGAAATCAATCAATAGCTATTTATTTACATTTTAAGATCGTTTATTTAGCTTTCTCATCACCTCTCATCTTGTTTCAGAACTGTGATTATGGCAGATTCAAAAGAAGATCGGTTGGTTAAAAAGAGTTTGGCTGAACGACGTCGGAAAGCTCGCATCAAGAGTGATCTAGAGCTTTTTGCAGTGCACAAGGAGAAAGATAGGCAACGCTATTATAAAAGGAAGAATGAAGGAAAGATAAAGCCTGTAAGTGAATTAGATCCTCACCAACAACGAATTTTTAGGGAGAGAAGTAGAATGTCTTCCAACAAACACAATTTGAAAAAAAAGGCGCAAAGAGATGAGGTGTCTTGAAGAGGATTTAATAATAGTACCAGAAGTAAACGACAAAACTGACGATCCTTTGGTGACTTCACGATCACAACCAAAACGATCAGGACCACTTCGAACTGAAGCAAGTTCCTATGTTGATTTGCTACCATCAAGTTCATCAGTCATTTCATCTCCTTTACCTCAGTGTGTTAAGGCTTATCGAGACTTGGCTGCACCATTGAGTCCGTCTAGTGATATAAGTACAATTTCAAGGCCATGTACCAGATCATCAGTTCATGTGATTGAAAAGGAGTTTCCTCCAACTCCAAAGGCTAATAAGAAACTAAATTCCAAAGTTATTATACGTAGACTTAAATGACTCTAAAGTCGCAGTGAATTATGCACTCCATAATTCACTGCGACTTTAGTGAAAATTACAGCTCAAAATATGCTAGTGAAATTCAAGCCATTCATTTCGGGGGTAACCGTAAACAAATAACCCTGCACACCGTGGTCATTTACTATCGTAAAAATGGACTTCTGAAAGTTCAGTCGATATGTACATTATCAGAGTCTTTACGCCATGACGCACCAGCCATTTGGGAACATTAACTTCCTATTTTTAAAATTCAAAGAAGATGAAAATCTCAATATTCGTACACTAAATTTCATTTCTGATAGTCCGTCGGGCCAGTACCGAAACCGTAAAATGTTTTATGTAATCGGCAAACTCCACTGGTAGGTACCTGCCCAGTTTGACTAGTACTACATGGAATTATACAGAAAGCGGCCATGGAAAAGGAGCCCCAGATGGTGTCGGTGCAACACTCAAAAGAACGGCTGATCGAATAGTTGCTCAAGGCAATGATATCACAGGCTTATCATCATTGATGACTCATCTGAAATCTGTTCAAGGTATTATAACGAAAACTATTAACGACTCCGGTATTTATGAAAAAGAATTGTTGATTCCATCCGATCTCAAACAATTTGCAGGGACTATGGAAGTTCATGCAGTATGGAACGCCAATGAGCCCAACTATCAATGAGAAAAATGAGTTGCGCCGAAGGTGACTGTAAAAATAATTCAGTGTCGTGTGAACATGGGTATCATAGGCGAGCAAACTGACAGACTACTGACTGATAGAAACAATAAAAACAAGAGTAACAAGATCGATCTGATTAAAAAGTCAAGTCATGCCAAAAAAGGGAGTGGAGTCTGTGCAGTTAAATCTAATAAACCCCAAATTTTATCGAATATTGTGATTCCACCTGGCAGTAGCTATTCTGTTGGTCTTCCTGATGATTTCTATGAAACCAAGCAGCGCCTGTCCCATACCTTAACATCAGACATTGGATTGCATGAAAGTGACAGCTTCTGGACGCGTGTGTCGACAGATTGTGAAAATATTGCTCCGATAGTAATGAATGAAGTATTCTTCAAAATTGAAAATTCCGAAGAAAGCAGTGACGAGGAATATAACATTTTTAATTAAGGATTGAAAACTGTAATACCTATAAAGTTTTGTAAGTTTTTATTATATTGTTAATTTAATGCTGGGTGCTTAATTTAACTAAAAAAAATATTTAATTGTGTTAAAATTATCAGGCAAAGTTACATTTTTAATAAAAAATACAAATATTATATAGTAAGTGCCTTCTTTAATTGTTGATGTTGTTGGAAAGACTAATTTGTGACTGAAAAGTGATTATTGTAGTAATTTTGTATTAAGTAAATTGTCTGTGATTAATGTCAACCAATAGGTTATTAAATTAAGGGCTTATTTAATTGTGTTTAAATCAACGGGCAACATAATATTTTTAATAAAAATACAAATATTTTTAGTTAATTAAGAGCCTTCTATAATTGTTGATGTTGTTAGAAAGACTGATTTGTAACTGAAAAGTAGTTTTTGTAGTGATTTTTTTTAATAAGTAAATTGTCTGTGATTAAGCTGGATCAATATAGGAACTTGAAAAAAATCTGAAGTCTTAATTGAGACTTTAGATTTTTTTCAAGTTTCTATATTGATAGTTTTAGACTACCTACTATTTTTAATAACATTTAATGTAGAATATATAGCTTCCTTTCAAAGTTGATTTTTGTTAATATTCCTATAACTTAATAAATGGGACATGTCTTGATAAAATAAAATGTTTTAATGTAAAATTTACCTGCAATTTCTTACAGACCACGTTTTCGTAGTAAAACTTAGGTAGTTAATGTAATATTTATAAAACAATAGTATTTGAAATATAAATTATTTGATATATTTGATTTCGGTGATAAGAATATTGATTTCGGTGGACACCATTTTTAAAAAATTAAATCCCTTCATATCCATTCGGTCTATACGGTTCCCTCTACTACTAGTATGTTTTAAATGAACTCTAGATTTGATATTTCATGATAAGATGCCAAAAATTAAAAAAAAAAATTGTCACCGAAGTCAACCAAATAATGAGTCTCCTGATAATGACCCAGGTAAGCTCTCCCTCTCAGTAATTACTGAAAGCTATTGCTCGATTGATTGCACAATTAGTTTCAAAATATATACCTATAAAGCAGTCGGACCGATTATCGGGTCTTATTTATAGTCAAGACTCACACACTTCGGCCGCACTATACGATATTTTGACTATGACCTTGAGCGAGGCCAAGACATTCCGCTAGGGTTGTCACTGATTTTGGGACAAAATGTTAATTAAACCAGGGTAGGAGCTACTAATTTTCCACATCGCTCGTTCTAATTGTAAATGTCTTTTAGTCAAAGGCGCTGTTACGTTTTTTAGGTGATGTTTCTTGGAAGGTCGCATTTTATGGCAATGAGTTTCGACTATTTTACGTGCTAAGCCTTGTCTTCACATGAATACCGCCTAAAGCAATTTCTGTTGGCACCACTTCTATTAACTTCTAAATATAGCTACGTCTACGGGGAGACCTAAATCCATAAGAGCCTTCGGACCACACGCTCATGATTTATTTCAACATCTAATTTATCTTCGGCAAGAAAGTAGCCAACCCTATACTTATTCATCCTCTTGTGTATTACATACCTACGAGCCTAAAAAAGGGAGATCGATCACTTGGAAAGTCTAACACTAGGCTACAACCTTCAAAGTCTGGCAACCTTAGGATCCGCCACTTAGCAGATGATCTATGGCGCGTGCTACCACAATGGAGTTGTTTCCCATACATTTGAATGGCTTTCATACATCAACGCGATCGCTAATGGCCACATAAATGTTCTTGACGTGAAAAAAGTGTTCGAAGGTCGCTCAGGACGTTTTGAGAGGGTTAGGGAAATAAACGATGTGTTGATTTAGAGCGGCGCGCGGTGTGAGTGTGAACGTGTCTTGTTTTTTGTGATGTCTTTGTTGAGGGGTAGGGTGAGATTGTCAGTGTTTTACTCAACAAAAAATCCCAGAAAACAAGCAGCTCATCTCGATCTGAAACATCGCATACTTTGGAAATACTGACTTTTGTGATCACGTGCACTAAGTTAGTATGTAAGAGCAAGAGTGAGCAGGCATCTTCTGGGCACGCTCGCTCCATCATAGACCTCATCTAGCGCTTTCCATCAGGCGTGATCGAGGTCAAGAGCAAGCCCATTCCTCAATAAAAAGAAATAAAAAATGTAGGTACTCCCAAAACCGAAGTCAATTTTTTTTATCTTAACTAAAGCTCATGTCATTGTATCCTGCGTGCGTTGCGAAATGTTAACTGAAATACTACCTTCTTGGTAGTGTGGCTACTAAAACCATTGTAACACTATCAAGATTTATTACTCAATATTCTGTTTTTAACTTTTGTACGTTTAAGTTTCTGCGTGAAAGTTTAGCTGTTAACTGTCAGAAACATTATCCTGAGGATAGTTGAACTAATTTGCTATCACGTTACAATAATTAATCCGTGAGTTTACCGTCTATTCCCAACTGTGAGCTGAGCACACGGAGCACTTATGGCGCGGAGGTGACGGTGTAATGTGGGTCTATTAGTAGACACAATTCGACTCGCGTGGGTCTCTCACACCCCACCACACAATGTCACGTATTAACATCTGGCTCATGTAACGTGGAACCCCATGGCGACTGTACTAGAGACCGTGCAACTACATAATCTGTTAATGGTTTTGGTGACAGCTTCAGCTAAACACAATTATTCGTTCATGCAGAGAATATTGACTAGTCAGTAGTTAGCAGACAGGGTAGGGTTGATACGGCAAGCAAGCTAGGCCTGTTTAGCGGTTGTCTCACAGTGAAGGAACCTGTGAATGTCATTACAATTTAGATGTCCCTGCAATGCTTAGTTATTTTCAGGATTCCGTACCCAAAGGTCATCGGGACCCGCCTCCGCTGCCCGTCTATCTGTTAATGAGCTGTATCTCAAGAACCGTAATAGGTAGACAGTATCTATAGTACTAAATCTTGAACGATGGTATGAGTCCTACTTGAACTTGATCGGTTTTTGAAGTGAAGTCAAAGGACAAAATGTTTTACTGGGTTTTTAGCCGACTTCTAAAAAAGTGAGTCAACCTGTATTTGCACTAATATAATAATATATTTTGCATACGTGGCTCATCCCTGTTGAGATTGATCTCCATGACCGAAATCTTTAATCGTCAAGAAATCGGTCCATCGGTTATAAAGGTGAGCTATTTGACCGTTCCAAAGCTAAGAATAGTGCGATGCTATAGAAGTAGCATAGGTACACAAGTAAACTAACATTCAAATCGACAAGAAGTGCGAAAGTTCACACAGCAATGCATACTCCCTGACTATTATAAACCCAGTATCACTTAACACAAAGGAATGAGTACCGCTATTTTGTTTTTAATTAATGGCGCCTCATTAGCCTTTCATCAGTGACGTCACGCGTCTAGCAGATTACTGAAGTATTTGTATGAAGAGTGATTAACTGCGGTTGTGCGGCTGACGGAGTAATGGACGAGAATTAATCTCATATGCGTAAACAATGTGTAAAAAGTACACTTTGTATGTATGTGTGGTCTAATGGTGTGAGTGGGTGTCGCGAACTCGAGACCTGAGGGCGTGAGGGCGAGGGCAATCAGTTACACAGTGTTTAAGTAAATGTGGAAAGGCTTGGTGAAAAAGATTTACCTTAGAGTTTCTTGCCATTTGAAGTGAACTAAATAATTTAGTATCTATTTCCGCGAGCATCGCTTGCGCGGCTGGGACGCGTAAGCGGTTAAAAATTGATAAAAGTGCCACTAAGTCGACTTTAAAATCAAATTGGCTTCGCATGTGGTTTAAGTAGGTAAGCACGGTAAAAACTGAAGGTATTAAATAGAGAAATAAAGATCAAAGAAGAAGATAAAGAACAAAAGCGTCACGCACAGCCAACCTTATTTTCAAGAAGATTCTTAAATTAGGACGTCCAAAATTAGCTCTTGACGACAAAGCAGCAATGTTCAAATAACTCACGCGACAAGGTGCCTGGGGCATCGATGTTCTCTGCCTATCACAAAAAGAATTGTTATTTTACGTCACAATTATTTTACCGAAACACAAAATCGAATTATGTTTCGCAATTTTATTATTTTTTCTTCGAAACACAATAAATATCTTTTATGAAATTATTGCCAATTAGGTATTTTTCGCATGGATGCCAGCAAAAAATCACAATACGAAGGAGTAACAATTTTGTTGATATTCGTGTAAGTACATATCTACATATTGTGGAAAAAAATTGTCTCCGTCTGGCGTGTTTGAAGCAGACATTGTGACATATCATAACTTTTATTGGAATCAGTGTTACGAGAATTTCAATAAGCGAAATGTATGTAAATTGTGTAAAAATAGAAATCCCGAGACAGCTTGTCACTGCGCACGCCACATGTGTGCTTGATGTGGATACATAATATAAGACAAAATTACAGCACATTTCTAACCATACATAAAAGTTTGCGGTTTTTGGTTGGCTTTTTTAGTGGACAGTGTTTTAAGAAGTTATAGTTAAGTTGTTAGTACCTACACGGTTCGGAAAACATTCCGAAAGTCTTTCAGAAGCTTCAAAAATGTTTTGAATTGTTAGTTCTATTTGACCACCATGAGTCGTGATCAATTACTCAAATAATATTTTAATAATAATAATAACGATAGAGTGATTTTAAGTTTTCTATAGAAAGTGAAAAATCACTCTATCTTTCCCCCTGAACTCTCGTCGAAAACATTCTCTATTATCTATTTAGACCTGGATATCTAGCGCATGCATACCAAGTTTCATTAAAATCGGATCATTCATTCGTACGGCGTAAACGCGCTTAAATAGCAAAAGCGTCTAAGTGTAAACAAGCTCAACGCCTTCGAAATTAAAGCATAAGTAGAAAAATGTGGTTGTATTGTAGCTCTGCCTAACCCTTCTGGGAGTACAGACGTAATGCTGAACTACCTAACTCATATTCAAAACATCTGTCACCATCCAATGCTGCAAACTTGCCAAAGCTTGGCTTTCACCAACAAATCTGTATAGTTGAAGTTCAGTAGTAGTTCCTACCGTCTCTGCTTAGAGCAATGAGCACTCACGGCGACATTGTTCAGCAACTAAGTGCATTTAAGTGCAATCTTAATTATAATTTTGAAGGTGGAGCCTGGAGTTCTGTCACACAGGTCTTGAACCCAGTATAGACTCCAGCTCTCAAAATGGATAAATTGTTGCAGTTACTTATAATTAATTATCAATCTTTGTACCCTTTTGAGAGAAACAAATAAATATTATTATTATTATTCTTCTCTTTATTCATTATTATACATATATTTTACATTTTTAAATATTTCTATAAAAACAATACAAAAAAAACATTTAAAAATATAAAAAATAGTAGTCCGCCGGTGTCGGGAGCGAGGTCCAAGCTACCGGTGGTTAGGGCTTCAGAGAAAGGAACCTCCTCACAATACGAGCCGTATCGAGGAGTACTGCCTTCTGTATCAGGCCCTTTATCCAACTGCGCAACGCCAGCTTCGACAGATGGTCGTCGAAGCTTTTGGCCATCAGACCATTGGCCGTAACGACCATCGGCACAATGACAGCCGAGTCCACATTCCACATGTCGACAACCTCGTGCGCTAAGTCAAGATACTTGATTTGTTTTTCTTTCTCAGCTTTCACGAGGTTCTCGTCATGTGGAATGGTAACATCGATTATCATTGTGCGGCGCGCTAATCGGTCTATCACCACTATATCGGGCTTATTAGCGACGATAGTCCTATCAGTGATGATAGACCGATCCCAGTACAACGTGACATGGTCATTTTCGAGAACTGGGTCGGGCACATACTTGTAATACGGTACCTCAGAATCAACAAGTTGGTATTTCAAAGCAAGTTGCTGGTGAATAATCCTGGCCACTTGGTTATGCCTGTGCAAGTACTCGCCGTTAGCCAGACGAGAACAACCAGAGATAATATGTCTGATGGACTCACCCGGACGGTGACATGCCCGACACACGTCAACCGTCCCGTCCTTCATAATATGCCTCCGGTAGTTGTTCGTCAAGATAACTTCGTCCATAATTGCACAAACAAAACCTTCAGTTTCTCCGAAGAGATCACCGAAACGTAGCCAGGCCACGGACGCTGAGAAATCTACATCGGACCCATAGAGAGCCCGATAGAAGCGCCCGTGAAGCTCCTTGCTTTTCCATACCTCCTTGCGGTCATCTGTAGTAAGTATCACAGGTTTGTGCCAGTTCTCTTTAGCCATGGATAACGGGGTGAGTCCCTTGTCCACTGCGACCACATCTCGGTGCATACCCACATCGACTTTGAGAAAATATTCTCTGAGACTGCACATCTCGCGGTTGTGGAGAGTCTTAGCATTTAAAAAGCCTCGACCTCCACACTTCCGCGGGATGTACAGTCTCATCACCGACGATCGTGGGTGATGCATCCGGTTTGCAGTCAGTAGTGTACGGACTCTCCTATCCAGGGCGTCGAGTTCGGTTTGAGTCCATTTGAGTATGCCGAAAGAGTACATTAATACCGGCATGACCCAACCGTTGAAGGCGCGCACCTTATTTCCGCCCGACAAAAGGCTATTTAAAACCTTTTTCAGGCGGCCAAAGAATTATTATTATTATTATTATTATTATTATTTGGCAAATGCACTCGATACTCCACTCTTCTGCCTTTAGCCTCTCTTGAGTCTCACGTGGTCTTATTTTTTTCTTTTGGTACAAATTCTTTGAGGGTACAACAAAGGTGTTACGTTTTTCTAAATACAGCTTTATTTTCGGATATTTAGAACTTTAAGTACTGTAATAAATCCTGGTTTAGTATTTACTTAAGGTTTCATCAGCGTCAAAGTTCAAAATCATCCTACGGAAAGTTAAAATCGTTCCAATTATTACTACGTCCTAACCCAGACCATCGTCAAACCATGTTGCAAACATCTAAATCTGTTCTGCCCTTGAAGTGTGCGTTGCTTGTTTGAGAGCATAATACAAAAAAATAAGAAACAAGTGTATTCGATCAATCGCCGGCGGTAAAATCTTTAGTTAGTGCATTGATCGCTTATAAACACACCTGCAGAGTTTGAAACATTCCATGGCCAGAGGGCCAATTCTACTCATTTTTAAGCAACGTCCGCATTTGCGTGTCAGTTGCAATCTGTTAATGTCTGTATGGAAATTAAGGCTATTTTGACAGATTGCAACTGACATGCGCATGCGAACATTGCTTAAAAATAGTAGAATTAATAAATAATGTCACTTGTAAGCTGTAGCAACATAAAGCACGACTTTATAGGTACGTAACACAAATTTGCGGTCATCCACCAATCACAGTCCATTAGACAAAAAATTGTTCCTGCTAAAATTCTGCAACAATATATTAGATAGTAGAACATTATATGTAGAAATAACCCACTGAAAACAGTGAACAGTGTACTGTAATGAGTTTAGCATAATATCGCGGTTGGTTGCCGATGCCACAAACATATGATTATTGCACTTTAATTGCAAACCATTCTGATACCGAGGCTGTAATTTATTTATTTGATAATTGGATTTGCCTGAAGGGCTGCCCTGATTTCAGTATTCGGTAAAATAATTGGCATACGTTCGTATTAATTATATATAATAACGAATGTTCATCAGTATGTTTTCATTCATATTGCGTTTAATTAAAATTATTATATTTTAGCTTTTCGTTAATTTGGTGACGTTTAATTGCCGAATGTGGGGCCCCTTGACAACATGTTCACGACTCGTTGTTATGACTGAATTGCTTCGGTTGATTTAAAAATTAGTGACTGCACTGTTTTGGTGTATTATTGTGTAGTGACGTACAGTTTACAGCTTCTTGAGATGATCCCTTAGATCTTGACAACTTTTTCTTGTCCTTATTCTTTGCTCACGCAAGCACATACAAATACTAACCCAACAGGGCAGCCTCGGCGAGCTTTATTCAAAAACATAAAGGAACATAATTATATCTTTCTTCGCAGATGGAAGCTATCTATTTATAAATAAGTAATTGGCCTTAGCGACAAGCGTCGTGATCTGTAAAAAAAATTGTTTAGTTATTTAGTTAAACTTGATGTACAGTAGTACCTACATCAAGTTTAACTAAATAACTAAACAATTTTTTTCGACGACGCGTGGTACATAGGTGGACTGTAACTATTTGAACCGCATGTTTTGGTCTCATGTACCTACCTAATCCTATTTACCGGAATTCAAACCTATTGCTTGTAACCGGGCAAAAATCCAAATTTCAGGCTACAATGGAATTCCTTAATAATGGCAATCCATGTCTATTGGCTGCACCAGCCCCTGCACAAACTAAGCCGCTCTGGAACGCGTCCAAGGGTTGAGGTCAAATGGAGCTCTGGATTCCAGTGGCCGAGCTCGCCAACAGCGATTAGCTCCGTATACAACGTTCAATTAGATAGGGATCGAAGGGCTGTAACTCAGCCTCAAAATCGGCCTCTGTGTTATCTGGGTAGAACCGGTATTGGAATATTTAATACCTGTCAATATTGCACGGGCCAAGCGGTTTATGACATAAATCGTGCCTACCTACATTTTAATCCTAACTATCAATCAATATTATGTAAAATTCTTCCGTTACTATCTGAGTGACTGACAGACAACGCACAGCTGAAACTACTGGCCTTGAAAAGCTGTTCTGTTTTTCTAAAATTGTTGGTAAAAAAAATGAAATAGAAATTTTGTTTAATAAATTGAAGAACTACTCTACTGATGTGAAACTCCTTGAACTTAGTTTATGTACGGGTAAGGTACATTTAAAATGATAAACTGTTGTAATGTTCAATTTGTATATTGATTAAACACCCGAAACTGATAGATGATCGACCCGCGGCGAATGAGTCTCTCAACGATGCTATGCAACTACTGACGCTTACTCAAACGCGTGTTTTTTATTCAATCGCTGCGCGTTGATGTCAGCATAAAAATTAAACAATTGACATGTACGGGTTTGCTCGTACAGTTTATGTCAAAAAAGCTTCAATTTCCATTCATTTTTGCCACAGATCTTTCTTTACTATTGTGGCATCTATTCATAAAAATATTAAAAGGTACGTAGCTACTTGAAAATAACCCTCAATCTTACCACGTTTTTTCTCATCGTCCCACATCCATCAAGCTCGACCTTAACCCTCAGCCGCGCGTGTTCGCGGTAACACTTGCAGGGTTCAGCCAGGTTCAGCTGACCCCAGCGCCCGAGGGTTAACACTTTGACACAAAGTATATAGGCACAGAAGGTACACTACTATACAAATCTAATCTAATCTAAGGTCGTTCACTTAAGCAGATGGGTTAAGTGAAGCTCTTATGTTAACTGTTTACTTATTAAAACTGTGTTTCCATGTATGTAAATGCGATCGTCATTTTGCGGACAGTGGTGGTCGAGGATAAAAACTTTTAAACTATGGATCTCAAACACCTAAACTCTATTGTAGGGATAGTTGGTGACAACAACATGTAATTAAAGCAATCATGAACTTATTGTATAAAATACATCGCGGAAACGAGCGGATATCTCACAACTATGTCCCATATCGTGCACAGTGGGTCACTAAAAACTTTAAAACTATGTCTTACTTCGCTCATTGAAAGAACTCGACCTTCTGTACATGTCTATGATGTGCTTTGTGTATTAACACCAATAGATTTCGTGAGCGGATCCCGAGCCTTCCCTAATCTCCGCCAAAAGGATCCGCTGGCCAGCCTGAATAGCGGATTACGAGCCCTTCTAGCAAGGTGTTGCTAGTGGAAAATATTGAGTGGGTAAGCTGTTTGCTATTGAATTATAGGTGTCGGATATAGATGCTTACACATTTGTGAATAGACTGCGGTACCAATGCCTATGAATCAGTGCCTGAATTTACGAATAACCGCGAAACCCACACTTCATCATTGTGAACAACGTTTACTATGGGTCCAACCCAGAAATCGCGAAAAAGGCGCGCTTGCACACATGAATACATATAAGAGGCAATTTTCTGGTTCCTTAGTAAAAGTAGTTCATAATGATGAGTACAATGACCCTTCTCAGTTTTTGCGTTTATTGTGTTATGACACGTTTTTCTTTTCGTTTTTCCGCTGAATATTCCGACGACGACTTGGCCGGGTAGCCCGTACTCAGCCGAGTGCAGCTGCCGCAGCACAGCGCCTGCGCTGCCCACCGGTCCAGTTCACCAATAGAAGGAACCACAATGTTGACAGCACCTACCTAACGTTCGGAATAGAAAAGGTGAGTTTGTCTTTACTAGTAAATAAACAATAGTACTGTTTCGTTTCTCGTGGATTCATGAGCCAGTATAGTGGGTGTGTTTAATTCGATATGAGTAGGTAGATATTGCGTGAAGTGTTAACTTGTATTGTCTACAATCAATAGTTTCTGCTATTTGTATGATATTTTGGTCGGAGAAGGTTTCGTATTGCAGGATAAATGTATTGTTATTCGTATGGTCTTTACACAAACATTTGAGAATACAAATACTCAACGTAACTTACAGACTATTGTATGAAGCAATTAGATGTTTGTATTGAAACAACATTAAATTGAACGATCGCAATAAAAGTAAAACGGAACCACATTCGCAGCAATATCGTTGAGATTACAGCTAAACTTGCTCAGTAAACAAATTCTAACGTTGCACTCAGGTACTGCGAACAAGAACTACTTCAGTGTTCGTTATTCAGCTAAGTTCCCAACTTCAGATCCGAGTAAATAATATGGATCGATCCAAGTTCCTGCCATTACATGGTTCTCAAAGGAACATCTGGCGAAGTACTTGGACGCACAAACATAACAGTAACTATCGATATACCCGGCGCCCGCTCCTAACCGGTTTCGACCGGATTTATCCAGTTTGAACCGGTTTGAACTGGCTGAAGGCGGAATTATCCGGTTATTTCCCGGCAAATGGCACGATGAGATTTCGCGCAGGTAAAATAAAGGCACTTTTAGTACAAAGACTATGTAGGTAATATTGTAATGGCATGTGAGAGAAATTCTCGGAAACAGTATCTACTGCAGTGCTTTTTTTGCAATTCAAATACGAATAATTTTCACAGAAAGCTGAAGCTAAAATTTCATTTGGCGTTGGAAATTTTGCTCTTTTTAAAGTTGAATATTTTGTTATGTAGAATGTTATGCCATCGATCAATGCACACTTTATTTACTTTAGCGCATAGCGTCGGGTCACTGATCCTCGGCGATCAATCACAGCGTCATTTTACAAACCGTAGCACGTTGACGGAGAGGGTATTAGCAGGCGACTGAACAAAATGATGATAGCACGTTAAAATACCTTTAATTTGGAAATATGCGTGTCATCTTTCACTAAATTATGGCCACTATGGGCAATTTGCGCATCTATTTGTTTTCCATTTACCTAGTGGTAATAAGAACATGACTTAGGCGCTAAGTAGATTTTATAATGAATATTCCACGTAGGTCAAACACCATTATCCCTGAATAAATTTCAGTGGACTGTCAATGAGTGCAGGCGACAGCTGACAATCATCCAATGTCATCAACTCTGTACAACGTGCAACGGAATAAACGCAATAAGTACCTAAAAGATTCAGTGTTGAAGCCATAGTAAAAGTAGGTTATAATGATGAGTACAACGACGTCTTTTCAGGTATTGCGTTTATTCCGTTACACGTTGTACATTCCAAAGCACGTGTAACGTCACATATAATGTTTGCTCATTAATATTATATTAATTTCCGTGAAAACCCCAGTTTGTTACTAAACCCGGTTTCCTATACTTGAATAAACTGTAGCTTCAGGTTTGAAGCTGTCCTTCGAAGATGTGTGACGTGTTAATGTCGAAAAAGGGTGTCTGCCCATTACACCGTAACCTATCTAGACCGGAGCGTCAGGTACCGATAGATTTTGTAAAGCGTGCAGTCTTGCACTGCATTACTTAAACATAACTGTGTGACTCTTTATAAAACGTGAAGTGTCTCATATTAATAGCCAGGTATTGCTTACAAACAGAGATAGTTTGCTTTTCATGAATTTACTCAAACGTCATTTATGTTGACAACTTCAATCTCTTGATTAATAAAAACATATTTTATGCTAGTGTTTTATTCAGAGTTTTTTACATTGTTTGTGTCTGCCTCCTGGTTTTGGGCAACTATGGCCTAGTCCCGCCATCTTGGGCAAGGCAAGTCGTTTGCCTTTGCTCTGCAGTAGGGCAAAACAAGTTAAGAATAAATGTATTGCGTTTTTGGTATGTTACCGTGTTACCCAGTTAATAGGTTGTGGAGGTCTGGTAGGCAGCTGCTCCACGTAAAATACATTTATGGGAAAATGCTAGGCAGGTGATGTTGTTGGTATGTAACGGTGTAATAGGCGCACTTACTAAACGTAAAGCCTGCCAGCAATGCACGTGTAAGTGTAGTTACACGTGTAAGCCCAAACATTCGACATATGTATGTGATATATCTGACACTTGGGCATATTTCGATCGGAAGGTCGAGCATGCTTTGATATGATGGGTCATTCCAAATCCCATAGTAAGGGTAACTTTTTCTGAAAGCAAAAGTATTTACATTCTGAATTGCATTTAGGATATGACATGTTATACCTCCTCATTGGTTTTTAACTTATGGTTCGTACAAATTCGGTTTTAGAACAGACATAACAGCCTGTTCTTCTGAAGTTCTAAACACACTAGCTATCTTATTAAGTCACGGGTACAAGTCGTCTGCACCTAAGCAATATTGCTATAAAACACATCAATAATCAAAGTAATTCCCTCCTAAAACCTTTAGATCCCATGCAAGTTTACCTACTCGGCCAAAAACGGACTCAATCAGTCAATATAAACGGCTAAAAGTGTACCAACATCTATCTACAGGTTGTTGTTTTGCTAACATCCCAAACGGCTAAGCAAACAGGAGGTTCGGCTTTGGGCACAATGATATTGCGTCGCATTCAATCTGGGAGTGTGTTTGGACTCGTCCATCAACGTGTCGCGGTGATGGATGGCGCCGCGAGCGAGCGATATGCGAGTGATAGGCTTTAGGGCTGGCCCATTTTTATACACTTTTGTTCATGTTTATTTAGGGCGCTTAAATTACAACAATGGAGATTGTTTTTATAATGTTTGTGATTTTTCCAAAGCCTGTTTGAATTGGAGCTTTTTAGGTTTTATAAAATCAATTTCAATATCTGCCAATAAATACAAAGCCTTCACGATATTGTAGAAAGTCTGGCTCAACGCATTTAACTCAACTTTAGTCTTTATAGTCTAGTAAATCTTTTACAAGAGTCAAATTTTTCTAATCTAAATATGAAGCTTATTTTGGAACTAGAGGTTTTTTATATCTTAATTTAAAATAATTAAACAGTTTTTTGTGGGTGTACACTTAATTATGGACAAACATATTTCTTCATAATGTTTACGTTGTACAAGGAGGTTTATGATGGCTCTCTTCCTAATGCCATATCTGTGTCTACAACAAAAGAAAAATTAAATCTCTTAGTTTCAAAGGCCGCCAATACTCTTTCCCGTGGCACCCCTACTTGAATCAGTTCCGTAATAGTTTGTTGTCAACAGCCGCGACCTCTCGCGCGGTGTCGGCTTACGATGACGTCCGCGGCACTCGCGTATCGCTACACCCTGTATCACGTAGCGATGGAACATATTGAACGATGGATTGACACGGTAACGAGTTATAGCAGCTTTGTTTTACGTCACACTTGCTTCGTCTCGCGGTTTTGTTAGCTTGTATATTGACAATTATCTTTGGGATAAAAAGTATCCTTTGTAGGCCATAATCTAACCCTGCTCCAAAAAATATATACAAATGGTTGATTCGTTGAAGCATGGTTGTTTAAGGAACGTTCAAACATACAAACTGTCACATTTGTAATATTAGTTGGATAAGTATTTCAACTCAAAGTGAGTGAGAAATACCAGCTATAGTCAGCTAGGAAACACCGAGCCTCATCTAGCTTAAAATTACTAAAAAAGATTGACGTTTAGAAGTGTTACTTTTAACCAACTTACAAATAAAATATCATTTAATTATCGTACCCTTAAAAGCGTTTCGCATTCAATTTTAAACGTATTATTTTTACAAAGTGAAAATTTTTAGGTCATTTGAAAACATTTTAACGAATTCGACTTTTTTGCACGAGAAAAGCGAAAATAATATTATTATAGAAAAAATAAAACAAAAGTTTCTCTGATCACGCACCTCGTTAGGCAGCAGCCGTTGAATATGAACGAATTTTTATGAAAAACGCTTTTTATAGTAGAAATAATATGGATAGTGCAAAATAAAAATAGACGCTGAAATAAAAAACCCTTTCTGCAAAATGACAAATACCTGTTACTAACTGATATTTCATAAGCTCTATTTTTGTTCTGTGTTAGCGAGGAGTTTCGGCGGCCTTTTACCAACACACAATATTTCAAACACGTTTTACAGCAGGTATCCACTGTGTTCCTTATTATGTAATACTACAAATTAAAGCCACCAAGAGAATATTTAATTTCAAACACTATAAAATTTAGGTAAAACCAGATTTGAAATCCAGAATAATACATGATGAAATCTATGTGTCAGCAGCGATTAAATCAGACAATAATGCAAATTAAAATGTTTGTAAACGTCATGTTTTATTCCAGCACACAGGTAACTAGCCAGAACAAAGAGGTAATAAAGTACTTTAAACACAGACAGCGGTTCTAAACATTTTCCTATGCAAATCCCGAGAACTTGGGACTCGTGCATAATCCCGGACACCGGGACAGTTATTCACCGGAATTTATTGGTCGGTCGAGACAGGTGGGGATTTTTAGTGAAAAGTAAAAACATGTTTCGTTATAAATCGTCGGATTTTAGTACAATGCTCCGGAATCGTGATAATGCCTTCGGATAGAGTAACGGGCAAGTGAACGCCTTATTGGGTTTTATACTGTTTTTACGTTCAATAAACAGACCTTTTTACATGAATATGCATGATCGTTTGTTTTTTCAAACGTATATAAATGCAAATGTTTATTCAAGTTGTTTGTTGTTATTTTTCGTTTGCTTCATTTAATTAAATTGTATGTACGTACTGAGCATTTTAACTCATTTCATTAAATTGATGTTCGGATACATTTGTGTTGTTTGTTTCAATCCCAATTAACGTAATGTGAAAACATCGTATTAGATTGATATGAATCATAAAACATGATTACTAGCAAAATATACAGTTATAATTTCTCTGGCAAATTAATCCTCGCAGTCACAAGGTAAGTCTTCCATCAAAGGGAATCTCTTCGGGAGGCACTCAGGGGATCGCGGAGGATTAACGTGTGCACTGTACGTAATGCCTTATGCTGTCTCGAACACATTTGCTTAAACGTTGAGATTATAATTAAGATTGAAACTCGGTGTGATGTAAGCGCATTGTAGGTATTTGTTAAAGTTGATAGAAGGTTTTGTTTAAATGACATATAATAAATACCTGAATGAGTAGAAGTGACTAGAAGTGTTTGAGAATCAATCTCCGAATTTAGTTTACAGCCCTATTTATACACTTAATGTTGACACAGAACAATGAGAAATCGCCACAAGGTTATTGCGTGGTTGGCCCTCAAAGTTTGATATACGTCTCTCTAGTTACTGAGAGACCACTCAATTAAATCCGTAGTCAAACTCCTCTTTCACGAGATTTGTTAGCTTTTGTAATGTTATTTTAGGTCAATGGCAACATATGGACCTATTATATACTGTTAACAGGAGCTTGTAAAACTAACTACCTAAATAACAGCCTACATATTGTTCCACTTCAGAGCAACGGCTTCCCTCTCCCTTGTCCACTCTGCCCTTAATGTTTTGCCAGCTGAAAAAGTGCAAAGATACATTTAAAAAAAAATCTATTAGGTTTATTTCGAGACCAGTATCAACTGTTAAATTTTCCTAAGAAATGCTCACACTTCACAAGAAAACAATCCCCCACCCAAGCTCAGCAAGTAAAGACCCCATCCATCGCACACGCTGTGCAGCGACCTGTTGTGCAGAGGTGAAGGAACTAGCGCGTCTGGGAGGCGTGCGAGGCGTGCGCATTAGTCCGCGTCGACTCAATGTTGGCAGCCACTGACTCAGGTGTCTACGGCGGAGGCCATTACCAACAGATTGCCAGGATTTATTATTTTGGATACGTATGGATTTTGGAACAGATTTTTTAAAAGTAGAATGAAAAGTGTCTGCGTTGAATGAAATAAGAAAAAAGTTCTTCTCAAAAACTCAAAGCATTTATTTCAAATTGAACCATTTACAGGCACTTTTGAATTTTCAATGAAATCTAATTCTGTCAGGTTCAATGCTGTCAATATGGAACTTTCTTTCCTTATACATCAAACATAAAAAAAAAATACATAATGCGTCCGTTTTTGGGTCATTGATGTTCATTTTGTGTACTAAAAACAGAATCGGTTTTGTAAATTCAGAGGACGGACAGACAGGCAGACAGACAACCGAGTGATACTATAATGGTTCCGTTTTTTAACGACTTTCGGAACCCTAAAAATACATGAAAATATTCTGATCCTCAATCTCGATCGAGACTCAAGTGAAACTAGCTAGTGTTAATTTCTAACAAGAGGTTGTTAAATTACAAATACATAATATCAAACAAATGGGCCAGTGTTAAAACCCTGGTTGGCTTATGCGAGACTTCACCTGAGTAGAGTGTTTAGATAAATTCTACCTCACTGCTATCTTAACTACTTTATTTAAGCAAAAAAGCTCTAATTCAAAGCTTAAGTATTGTATCAGCTTTATGCTAAATCGTAGCAGTTGAGAGTACAACAGAAAATAGCAGAGAAAAAAACAATTAAATCCACATATTATGCACAAATACAGCCACCAGTTTTGCGACATTAAAGCAGATAGGTTCAAAACTATGTGCTGCCATACGTCTGATAAGCGTACCGTACGACTGTACGTTTATACAATGTAGTCTAGACGAGCGCAATATGACCGATGCATGTTTACTCAGATACATATTATACCCACGACTTACACAAACAGCTGATTTATTCCTAGTTTTATTTACTTTTGTTTAAAAGCTGTGACTTAATTAACTTTGATACACTTGTTTAAGAATTCAGTTCTCGGACTCTCAGACAAGATCCAATTATTTATGAAATAAGTAAGTCTATTTTTATTTTTTGTAAGATTTCTACTGCTTGAAATAATTTGTATCTTAATACCATTCGCCATTAAAATTGTTATTCAGATGGCAATATAAGAATTACTTTTTACAAGGTTTCTTTTACAATACATATTAATGATTTTATTATTAAGGTTTGTTGGGAAACACCGAATTAAATATTCCAAAACCGTCCGGACGCCTCAAAAAAACTTTGTATTAAGAAAACCTACAAAAGTACGCGGAATTAGGAAAACATTGTGTTGTGGCCTCGTTATAGGAAAAATTTGGTGAAAACTTCGCGAGATTATAATCTGTTCCGAATTGTGTTGAAGATGGAGCCGATAAACCGGATCCGTATCGTGACGTGCCGGTCCGTGCCGGGCCGGCCCGATGAGCGATCGAATCGATTAGAACTTTTAAACGATTAATTGTACATTATGAATTGGAGCTCTCGATCATAAAACATCGAAAACATTCAGAATACTGTTTTTGTTTGGATTTATTTCTGACCGAGGTTTGTTTTAAGTAGGTATGTATAGCTAAAGTTTACAAACTAAAATGTTGTTGCTTTTGTAAACTTGCTGAACTCTCAGAAAGTATCAGTTAAGATACCTACTTTAAAGATAAGTTCGATTTCAACTAATAATTTAAATTATTTCGGTAATAGTATCAACAAATCTCACGATTCTAAAAATCAATCATAGTCAAACGTGAATAAGGTTTACAATCGGGCATCTAACAATCTTGAAAACCACTTTTAAATGGTTAAGTTTATTGGGAACCCAAAATAGGCTAGACGTAGGCATTAAATAAATACTAAAATTTATTTTAACAAAGTTACTAGATACTTTATTCTCTAAACAAAAGTTATCCAGTTTGATTATATTTTATTATGAAGTTCTTATTTTTGACAAGCTCGTCCGATGATATGCCCTATTTGTAAAATTACTCACTTCCATTAAACTCCTCGGTCATATTAGAAAGTCTCGTCCAGTACAACGTGCTTGATGCAAGCTCGAATAGTGACCGGTCGCTGAGGTACTTTATCGGTCGTTTATCTGTCCGTTAACCACTAGCCAACCAATGGCGTAATAAAAAATAACGAAAACCGCCGCGGGCACTACAGGTTTATGCTGTGCTGTCTATATCAGGGAATTAAACATTAAAAGTTTCATTAAGAAGATTAATTAGCAGGATACCAGGTTACCACTTGACACAATTTCATTGATTGGAGTAGGTAGATCCCATTTCTCTCATTTCCCCAAACCAATCAAGGATAGTCGTACGTAAATTAGACGAAACTTAAAGCGATCTGTGCCGGAAGGTATACAGATCTGTCAGCCTACTTTGTAAACTAGAACGTAAGCTGTTGACAAAAACAGACAAGTTAATCACTTAGGATACTACTGCTGCTACTACTGTTTCACTACTTAGACTATAACTCATTGGTTACATTGATCTTGTGTTAAATAACTGTTTTCAGGTTAATTATGTGCGTATTTGTTGATATTGGATATTGTAATAAAACCTTTATTGGATATTGTAATAAAACCTAAATTCGATAACCAGCGGAAAGGTTTCTCATATTAGGTAGATATCAAATAAATGTGCATTAACGGTCATTGACCCACATACATTTATTGACTTTTCTAATATCAAAAACAGAAATAGAGACATAAAGCTGTCCTGAATTAACTTCTATCGTGATCCTTTGTGTTTTCTAGTATCTAATGAAAATCGGTTAATAGTTTATTGTTTGGGTACCAAAGCGATTATTAGGGAAAGATCAATGTACTGTATTGCAAATTTGTCTGGCGCCTATCATATCAATGATTAAATCTTGACTTACATAATTACCTACCTAAAGTTTCTGTATCGGACTCCATATTTTCAGATTTCTTTCAAGATTTACCTGCTATATGTATTATGTTTGCAGCTAACTTCGATTACCTCAAGCATCGAAAACTTCATAGCTAATCCTCTAAACCTACCACTACCTCAGTGTATATTATTACACAACAGCAATAATCACGAGTAACAGAAGAGAGACCTATATCTCTTCTGTTACTCGTGATTATTGCTGTTGTGTTATGTCCAAACAACTCAACAAAAATAAGAATAATTGAGACAAAAATAACCCTGAAAACAAGACAGATGATCCTTATAATAATGAGCCGATGAGCCTGTATTCACGTTACGGTCTACGCGAGTACGCTGCGAGCTAGCAAGTGGGCATTTATCTGAAGCAGCGCACTCCACTGATGAAACCCACGGAAAGAGCTGCGCGTGTCCTAGAGACATACTTTCGGGACAGATGGCGAGCTATTTTCGTTATACCCAGTTTGGGGGGAAATCTGCGAGGCTTACATTTACAGGATGCATGAGAACAGATAGGCCAAGATCGTCAAACAGTGGGAGCTAGAAAACGGGCGTCATCCATCACTGAGACTCGCCTCAAAATTATAACATGACTTTGTAACGTGAATTTGGACTCTTTCTTCAAATTTTAACCGGAGAAGGCCTTTGTTCAGCAGCAGGATAATATAGTAGGTTAAATAAAAAATGGCACCTGTGCTCTATGGCTCAAGTAGCCTTTCATGCAGGTAAACAGTCGCTCAAAGTGGTGGAGTTGGTGTCAATGTGTTGTTGATCAGCATCTTAGACGCCTCTTTCCTTATCTGAAACCTAGCAGAGCTTTTCGATAATTCAGTATCTATGATACTTTGGAGGTAGCGGAACAGAGAGTAAAGTCCCGCATACCTCCGTTGAAAAGGGAGGATCCTTCGACCAGACGGTTGGTTTGTCTGGTGGGCAACTGCCCGAGAGTTGATATTCGGGCTTTGCATGTGTTCTAATCGCACGGTAAATTTACAGTTTGTTCGCAGCTGTCGAGATAGATGGCGCTGCGAGTCTCATTTGTTGTGATGTTGATTCTGCTACGTTGATTTTTGTGGCGGCATGAATGCCGCTACAATACCAATGCATGATACAAAATTGTGCATCGTTACACACCGTATGTCACAAGGGAGCATCTCTGATCAACTCGACAGCGGTCGGTAATTAAACCGCGCAACGCGATCACTCACGCAATAAAACCAATCAATGTCGATAAAAATACTCGCAATTAACGATCAAACCAGTTCTCACAGTTGACTGGGATTTTTAGGAGATAGAAAACTTTCAGTCAACGTTTAATATTAAATTAGGAAAAGTTGGGAGTCGGTTTGTTTTATTCTTCTTTATCAACATCCAAAACCAGAGGTCGTAATCTTAAGATAAGGTGGAGATTTACGGCCGCTTTTTTATAACATATCTCAATCCCAATCTTGATCCCGATCCTTGTCTGGAACCAATCAACGGCCGAGTTTGTGTCCTTCACCACACAATCCTCACCTTTGATTGGTTACAGACAAGGATCGGGATCATGATTGGGATTGAGATATATTATAGAAAGCGGCCGTTAGTAATTATTTTAAGATTAGGACGTGGGTTCTTCTTCTCCATCGTGTGGGAAGTAAGGTCTAACGACCCGGGGACACACCCTAGTGTCAGAGTTTCTAACCACCTCAAAGGCCTCTGACATGGTTTGACCGCCATTTGGCGTTATACGTGCCTTCCAAAGCACGGAATCATCTTTTAATCAGAAAATCACTTGATTCAAGCCTGCAATGTCCTAGCCAAACTGGAAACAACTTGACAAAGAATGCTATCCGTGGGAATCGAACCCACGACCACCGGGTCACAAGGCAAACGCCTAAACCACTCGACCTCGGAGGATGTGGGTTAAAAGCTCGTTAGTTATTGGCTGTTCATGCTGCTTTAATAGCTAACGGGCTTATTCATAAGATAACCTACCTACTAATTAGCAAACTATTTCTTAAATAATTTCATTTCAGAATTTCTAGTCTGCCAATCAGTATGTTTACTCACTACTGAAATGGCACATGGGTAGTCTAGTAAGATTAAATAAAACCAAAACATGTAAGTTTATGATTTAAAAGCTTTTACAAAATAAGGCTCATTGTGTCTAAGTATTTCATTTTCTTAATTTTCACGCTTAATTGTAACAAAATAACACACTAGCACATTAACCACTCAATTCGCAGGTCACCTCACCAGTCCAGTCCAGTCCAGGCGAGCACACAGACCACAAGCCAGTCCAGTCTGAGACACATTGTCTCAATCCTGGCCACATTTATATGCTAATGCCGCATACATATGCAGATATGGCCTGCTTACCCGCTATCGTCATAAACGGACGAAGTTTTGATTTTACACGTAATATGTGTTACGGTACATTGCGAAAATTTTCAGTTTATGAATAATAAAGGATGCATTTCCCTCTGGGCTTAACTCTATCGTTTACTAAGCTGTTGTAGCTAAACATGCCAACTTTTGTGTATTAAAGTAGTTTTAACTTTAGCTTCATTATTTTATGAGCCAGTGAATACACGTTGGTGAAAAATAGCCAGGTTTATGAGCGATTTGAGGCGAGTTTGTTTACCATAGCAAAGCTACCATGCTAAGTACAAGATTGGTTTTAAAATTCAATCATATAAAGTAAAACTAAAAATCTGTTTTGCCAAGCCTTTTAGGAGTTCATACCAGCCACCTTCCGGCTTGCTTGTTCCATATGGTGTCGGACGTAAAAGAATAGCACCCATCCCATCACATCCCGTGGGTGTCGTATGAGAAGACTAAGGGCCTCACCTCACCAGAGAAAGGGCAGCAGAATTCTCTGTAGGTACATTGCTATGCCTATGTCCAGCAGTGATCATCATATCAGTCTTTCGGCTGATATGATGATGATGACCTTGCGGCTGTATTCACTATTTATCAGTATAATGGAGCACCATCGCTCGGAGAGTCGAATAACATCTGAATGCCTAAACAAAAACCGTTCTACCAAATTCTTAAATATTTCACACTATGCCGTTCTTGTACAAGTGACCTTCTCCTTCTCGCCCGGCTGCGTCCCTCAGACACGTACATGTCCGTTTTCATTGTCCACATGAAACAAATAAGCTTATTAATAAACTATATAAAATATATCACTAAAATAATGTCTTGTTTACATGAAATAATGACAACACAACTGACATACATTGACATCTTATTTATTTTCTACTTGATTATTCTAACGTTTTAAGTATTACACTTAAAAAGTTTTAACTACATTCTAATATAAAATGGTAGCTATCAACCTATTTGCATGAAAGCTATTTATTAATCTAGTCAAAACCTCCCTTGACTACAAGACACATCAAGACAGTGTCATATGACATGACTTTTCCTATCATGACAACTATGAAAACTATACTATTAAAATCATTCGTGTGTCGTCATGTTTAAAAATATTACACAACTATCATGTCCTGCTAATCTCCCGAAACTAACTATAATAATATAACAATACTAATGAGGACATGACATATAAAAGAAAATGACTCGACAATTTACGAAATCCTCAACATTAAACGCTTCCTGCTTTTAAAATTATATAAAGTTGTATAAAATTTCTTTCTAAAAGTTTTCCAAGTTTTACATTTACTGATGGACAAAGGTTTAATCAAATCATTTATAGAATATATTTTTTGATTTGATGTGTATGGTTTAATTTTATGTTTATAAATGCGTATAAAATTATTTCTTGTCTTTCTTCTTACCCTTTTATTGATTTCATTACAGGCACGGAAAGAAATCTTACGATATCCAAACCTACTCAGAATCTTGTGTGCGTGTGTGGCATTTCGGTCTCTCACGTTAGCCCTAACATGTCAAATCAATCCCCTAGGTTTTTTATTTACGCTATACTTAGATTCCACGGCCTTATCCTTCTTAACTTTAGGGTTACGAGACGACATAGGTTTAGCTTCTAACGGGACCGTCACCTTCAGCTCGGCTTGTACTGAGACAGCTCGTTCGACTACAATGTCCTCCATCATGACAGCTTCCTCGGCTTGGACCTCAACAAGCTCGGGATTCCTTTCACCGCTTTCCGAATGATCATTGTTATCACACACTGGTTCTGTCAATAAATCAACAAGTTTGTCTGGAATTAAATCAAAATTAGGTATCGGAATGAACACACCGGCTTCCATGTCTTCATCCGTCATGTTCTCTTCTGTCTGCTCCTCAGGCTCCTCCTGGATTGGGCCGCATCCCACCTGCTCGTGGCTCAGGTCACTCTCCCGGCAGCTCTGTTCATCATTGTCATCATCACGGTCAACATCATTTATTAGTGGGACATCCGTCACCACGCTAAAATATGAAACTGTATTATCCTCTACATTTTTATTATCTTGCCGTCCGCATTCGTCGGATACATCGGCGGTAGTTTGTTCCACATGTAACAAAGTTTTTAGTGCACGTATTTTACATGAAATGCACTTGCAGGGAAATTCATTCCTTATTATCTCGCACAGCAACTCAAAATCAATACCCTCGTGGTATGTATAATTATAAAAATGTTTAGCTGCACCATGCAAAAATGCACCCAATATCAACGAAAAATCGTTCTCTCGCCATTCACTCTCAGTGGCAACGAGTTTGAATTCACTTATGAACTCTTCAAAACATACTCGGTCTACGCCGGAAAACATATAAATTTTGACGTTTTCATACAAAATCTACTCTCATTAAAACATTCGCCATCTAATTAAAAAAAATCACTTAGCGTTTTATTCCACTAGGCGTCGATACATCGCCTGACATCATCATCAAAATACTCCTCTGGTACGCTTTTACGTAGCTTTTGGGGGTTTTACCAGCCCATATACTTTTTTACTTCTTCGTGCAATGTTTCACGCCTTGCACACGCGTTTCGTCTACGCGTTTCGTATACGCGGCGTTTCGTATACCCAGCGCCTCCACCATTTGTAGACCATAGGACATATTCCTGTGGTCTACAGTACCATAGATTGTATTAAATTACTATACATTATAGGTACCTATAACATTGTGTCCATAGGTATGCTAAGTTCAAGCTTTATTGGATGCCAGAAAGAACTTGCTAACTGGATTACTAATTTGTAACCGGACACACATTTGAACGAAGCTTGTAAAAATGACTTTATCAAAAGACCCGACCCCTTAAACGACTAAATAGTTCCAAACAAGTCGGTTTTCAAGCAGTCTGATGCAGTTTGTGGCCTCACATCTGTGATTGAACTGCATCAGACTGCTTGAAAAGCGATTGTTTAGAACTTAGTCATTTTTAGCAGTCGGGTTTTTATTGAGTTTTGAAAATTTAAATAGCCGGTCACTATCACAATTCTGACGAATTCAATAACAGCTCATATGTCAAATTCCGTCCAGCCGTTTGGGCTGTAGGGCGTGCCAAAGAAATGGACATACAAACATACATACATAAGTACATACATACATACGCTCGAAAAACATTACCCTCTTTCTGACGCAGTCGGGTAAAAATGAGAAGAAAAATATACTTTTTGTGCCTATTTTTTCCTATTCCTTCTCTTCTGTTTGTATTTTAAATGTTAGTAAGAACATTTTTTCTTAAATAAATGAACTCCTGCATGATCTTTGAAAGAAAAATCTTAGTCAGTTTCTACGCCTTGCATAGCAGTGTAGACCACTAGGCTAACCCAACGTTCACTATCACGTATTACACATCTAACGAGATCCAACATTGAGATTAAATGCCATGTTTAGTTATGACGCGAAAGTTCAAGGCACAGACAGGAACTCATGCAAATGCGATGCTTGAAGGTTGAGAAATGATGCTATAACAATATTGTGTGGGCGTTACTGAAGAGCAGAAATAATAGAAACAGACAATGATGACACGCTTTTGATTTAAGTTATGGAATGATATGAACTATTTGTAATGTATGAACTGCTATTGTAGACTGTACTGTATTTAAATGGAACTATTTGTAATGTATGAACTGCTATTGTAGACTGTACTGTATTTAAATGGAATATCTATATTTCATTTCAAAAGAGAATGTTCTCAAGGTTTTATGTTAAATTTTTTTACTTTGACATGCGTTTTCTTATCTAAACAGATTATTCTATGGTATGTATGATTAAAATAGGAACTGACTATGCAGTGATATTGATCATGAATTCAGTTTAGCTGATGGTGTCTATAAGATACATACCTAATATAACATCACACCTGCATGTGTCGCAGGGCTAGGCACACATATTGCCCCAATATTGGTAAGGTCCCATGGCGTCATACACATTAATACAGAGCGAGCCTGGTGTTAACCGGGTACAAGTCTAGGCTTCCAGTTGTTACTGAGAAATTCCAGATGGAAAAACCCAATAACCGTTTGCCCGATCCGAGAATAAAACCCAGGACCTCATGCGACCACTAGACCAAGTTGGTATACTAGACAGGCTGTTTACAGATAATTGCACAAAAACGACCCGCAGTTCCAAAAAAATAAAGGATGTTCTCAAAGCTCTGCTTACGACCTAAGCAAGCTCTCCTCAGTGCAGCTGCAACAGCTGTACGTGCTGTGACGTCACGTCCCGGCCACCACGGATGTACTTGTCTCCCATCTAATTGGGTCAGTCCAGTTGCGAGGCAGAACTAATTCCAACTAGTAACCACTTATTGGATCAGACCAAACAAATTATTAAGACTCTGCATTTCTATACAAACAGACTATTCAATTTTATAATTATAATACGACTTCAACTGGAAGATTAAAATAAAAGAATCTTTATACTGAAAATGTTGACGATTTAATTCTCGGAATTCGACAAGTTTATCTCACGTTCCCAACACGTTGCTAATCTTTTCAAAACAAAAGTTTAACAACTTTTGAAACGTAACTCTCAATCACATAATTATTTAAAATGAGTGCTTCAAGCGATTCTGTTGAATTCAAAATGGCGTCTGATCTGAGCCGAGACGGTAAAGTTGCGCGCTAATCCGCTCTCATATAGTTCGTTTGAATATGCATGCGACTTCTAAAGTGGAGCCACGTTTTAAATGCTTCGCTATTTCGTATAATCTCTTTTGTTTCAGAAAATTCGAAATTTTGCCATTATTGTGCTAGACTTCGTTAACAAGCTCTATTTTAATCAGAGCATATTATATTATATTAGGTATTTTGTGAGCGCATTCCTACCCACATCATAATTTAAAAAGTACCTCCCTTACAAAATGAATTAAGAGGCTTCGTTAAAAGAAGTAGTTGTGATAAATAAAAGCCAATTTTCAGGCATAATAAGTTTATAATAATAATTAATAAGTTTATTTAATATTTCGTTGCACAATTCTAAGGAGTGAATGAAATCATTGTGTAAGCAAGTTTTCCAATGTTTACCAGATCAATAATAAAACGATCATTGGATTGTTCTCATTGCATTCGTAGAAACAATGAATACCTAAATTGATACTGATACCAAAATACAGAATGTAAGGAATCCATACTGGCGAAACAACAAGTTATTTGTCTTAAATTATTTCGTTAAGGTATGTTACGAAATAAACGATTTATCTATTCGCATTCCTTCGAACTAGACGCGCGCCAGAAGATTCTTCGCAAGGAAATTAATTGTTTCAGTGTTTATACATCCACATAGCTAGCCCCCATTATGTTGAGCTATTGACATTTTTATTACGTCGATATTTCTATCATATAAGATCTTACTGCCAACATTCTAGGCAACAATGTAATGGCATTGTGTTTAATATACCTATCCTGTTTATGGAATTGCTACCAAAATAATGACATTTCCTAAAGGTAGAACGAAAAGTTTTTGATAAACTAACTATCCTTGAGCCATCCCAAACAAAGTGCCAGTGTGGAACCCCTCACAGAATATTCATCATCCTTTTCCCTCATCAGAATGTAGCCCATAGGTACCTTCCAAGATTTAAACGAAGCCAATGACAGAACGTTCTAGATATATAAATTAAATATGCAATGTCTTAGTCGCTGGACACACAGAAAAGACGTAAGACAAGGACGGTGCCCGGACAGGGCACAGACGGGGCGCCGCGCGCCGTCGCGACTTTTTAAAACATAGGTATAGAAAAGACGAGGTACGGACGAGGCACGGACGTGACACTGGGTGCCGCGAGAGATGACAGTTTTCAACCAAATTCAATCAACCGTCCGATTTTGACAGGATAACATGTCTTCTTCCTAAGATGAAGATGTGGTTAATTGTAGTGGTGTAATTGTATGTGACAGCGACGCGCGAGTCCCGGCACCTGCGCCCACCCACCCGCACCCCTTTCTGTATGTTTTACGATTGGGCGCAGACGAGTAAGGGTCGTGTCCGCGCCCTGTCCTTTCTATATGTCTTGAGTCGCGTCGCTTTTATATATTTTGTATGAAAAGGACGCGAAAAAGACACATATCTGCGCCCCGTCCTCGTCTTACGTCTTTTCTGTGTGTCCAACGCCTTATAGAACCACTGCCTTACTTGCTGACACGATAAAAACTTCCAAAGAACTTGTAAGCTCACTGGCACGGCAACACCCCACTTCAAAACTTCAAAGTTGAATATATTTATAAATAAAACTGCCTTCCCATTCAAAATCATGGAACACGTCATTTAGTCGGGAGGCGACAGTTTCGCGTTTTTGCATATTCATTGAGCGCTATCGACACGTCGTCCGGCACGCGGCGCTTGACAGCCGGTGATTGATCACCCGTCACCGCAGTGTGTAGCGTAGCTGTGGTTCCCTTGTGCAGGTTGTGAGGAAAGTGCGTGAGTGGTAGTTTCGCAAGAATGTTGATGGATACGTTAAGTTCATTGGCCTTGTATGAGATAGGGACGTTTTGTGTTTACAATGTTGATATATCGTACTAGCTGTATCCCGCGGCGTCGCTCCGGTGGCCCAACCTTCAGGAACTGTGCATTTTCCGGCACAAAAAGTGTCATTTGACACTCAACCATGGTATTATTTTACATCAGTGTCCCAATGACCGTACGCATCAGTATTTCCAGAGAAAACCTTTGACAATAATTTTTAGAAGAAAAAGGAGGAGGTTCTCAATTCAGATGTTTGTCACTTTTTTTTATGTTTGTTCGCGCATAACTCCGTCGCATGCCAACTGATTTGAAAAAATCTTTTGTTGTTGGAAAGGGTATACTTTCCAAATGATCCCATTGAAATTTTATCTAAGTCGGTTCAGTAGTTTGGTTTTTATTAAATCCAAATAGCTGGAAAAAATATGTGGACAAGTCATCCATGAATACGAAATTGCATATTTTTGCTTTCCTGTGACTTTCCGCAGTGGTGTTGTTAGGTGTGGGGTAGGTACCACTAAAAACTGAAAAATAACAAACTTTTTCACAAAGAAAAGAAACCGACTTCCAAAAAACACTACAAAGTTCAAAATAACTTTAATTTCGGAAGTCGGTGTCAAATAACGAAGAAGCAACCAAAAACAACGACTACTGAAATTAAAGTTATTTTGAACTTTGTAGTGTTTTTGGAAGTCGGTTTTTTTACTATCAGCATCAAATGGACCCACTTAATAGACTAGTACTTGTTTCTTGTTTATAGAGCACAACCGTGTCGTTTTAGCCAGCAGGCTGCCAACATATCCCACTTCATCCCACCTTTAACCACTCCGCTTTTACCAAACATATGGAATGCATAGGGAAGATCGTAACATTAAACCTACCAATTCACCATTTCAAAAATATTGGAAAATATAGCCACTGACTTCGAAAACTCCCGTGGAAAGTAGGACGTGTCCATAAAATATATAACGTATGTTCACGCTAACCCCATTCCGATATATTGATGGGGTATTTGCAGTATTTCCAATATGATGGGAAGCCATGGCGTTCTTTATAGCGCGGCTATATCGTAAAACACCATAATATTGACGATGAAACGCGCACATGTATGAAACCTCGATGTCATAAACTTTAAAGAGATTTAAAAGTCTCTAGAAGCTTTCTGACTTAGAAAATCTCTTTCGATTTAGCTTTTTAATAAGTACTTCTTACATTACTTTTATTCCCTTTGTCCGTTAAGTAGTAAAATATGTAAACTACATTCACTTACTGCATACTTCTGAAAACCCTTTTTGATAATATCTACGAACATTTATTTTCTTTATCATGCAAAAGAAAGGGCTTTTAAAGGCTTCATTTAGCAAAACTATGCGAGTGTACAGGCGGTCCAATATTGTTATTAACATAAAAGATAAGCACCACTTTATACAGGGTGCGTTTTAGACCCAAACAAGCTTAATATGTGAACAAATAAACTAGTCTAAATTGTTCGCTGTTTATAGGCTAGGTTATGTTGCAATAAATTGTATATGGCGCATTAAGACATGAACATTTTTTTTATTTATTAATATGGTCGTGTTGGGTATCAAACTAAAGGGCTTGATAAGCAGATTCCAAAAATATAATGTTTAAATAATAATTTGAACCCCAAATGGTTTAAATGAAAACGAAGTTCAAAAACAAAAAAAACTTTTTCACATAAAAAAGAAACCGACTTCACTTTTTAGTGGTCACCCCACACCTAAGAACACCGCTGCATAGTCACAGGAAAGCAAAAATACGCAATTTCGTATACATTCCACATATTTTTTCCAGCTTTTTGGATTTAAAAACTGAATTACTGAACCGATTTAGATAAAATTTCATTCACCATTTGGAAAGTATGTAACACTTTCCAACAATAAACGAATTTTTCAAATCGGTTCGCAAGCGATGGAGTTATGCGCGAACAAACATAAAAAAAAATTACAAACATCCGAATTGAGAACATCCTTCTTTTTTAGAAGTCGGTTAAAAACTAAAACCCAACTACAGAAAATTCACGTTCTAAAAAGCATTCTCATCTGAAATTGATTGATGATAGCCACCGTTGATAGCGGTCGTATGCCACCTATTCTGGTAAAACAGTATGTTTATGGTAATGAAACATCAAACTTTAGCACTAAAGATTAGGGCAAAATGGCTGACCACTGCTATCATCTGAACATCAATAAACAGATGTGAATGTTTTCTTGTTTCATACTTTTTAAAACGAGAATTTTCTGTACTCGGGTTTGTTTTCAAATTTTCCCACAGACATGCATGCCAATTTTATAAAACTGTTTATACCAGCCTGTTTGATCAAATAACTTGATCGTGTACGGCCTGAAGGCAATCCACTAAACCTACAGTTTTCCAATAGAGCCAAATTCTCTACTTTATGCTCTATTTGAATTCTCACTACTATAATCATTATAAACAAGAGTTTCACGCTGGTTGCGGATTTTGCTCGAATGAGTTACCGCGGCCCTGGAAAGCAAAAGGCACTACGAGGAGCACGGATGGGTTTTAGTCAGTGAGAGTCTGACACTCCCTCCCGCTCCACCCAGTGGCAGGAGTCGTTTGATGATATCCCATCCATAAAAAAAAGAGTTCTACGAACTAATTTTTTTTGCCCTTTCTGGTTATATATTATGTTATGCCGGGGTTCCTCAGGGGTCGGTGCTCTCGGCAACATTTTTTTTGCTGCATATTAATGATCTGCTATGTCCCGGTATTTTTGGGTATGCAGACGACAGTACTGTTGCTGAGAGATACGTGTCCAACACACGAGCTGGTGGGTCGCAGATCCGGTCTCTCCGAGAGGCTATGGTTGAGCGCTTGAACTGGTCCTTACAGGCTGTCTCAGAGTGGGGCGATGCCAATCTGGTCAAGTTCAATGCTGCTAAGACCCAGGCGTGTCTTTTTTCCTCTAAAAGGAGCCGATTCCACCCAGCTCCATCTTTCCGAGGTGTAACCGTGCCGATAACCGACCAACTTGACCTTCTTGGTGTTACGTTGACATCTACCCTTAATTTTGGCACATTTATAGAGGCAAAGGCTCAAGTGGCTGCCAAAAAGTTGGGAATCCTAGCAAAGGTGCGACGGTACTTCACGCCGGAACAGCTGCTCAAACTTTATCAAGCGCAAGTTCGATCGTGTATGGAGTACTGCTCGCATCTTTGGGACGGATATGCCAGATACCAGCTTGATGCCCTTCAGTCAATAGAGAAACGAGCCAAGAGGATCATCGGCAATGATAGGCTCGTCGAGTCGAAGCTCTAAAGTCTCGAGCATCGACGCCGTGTTGCTAGCCTGTCGGTTTTCTATCGGTTGCATTTTGGAGAGTGTACAACGGGATTGCATAGTTTGATTCCGCCTAGCCCGTTCCATCATCGGACCAAAAGACTTACGGCGATGCGCCACCGGTACATGGTGGACATCCCACCCACACGCACAAAGCGTTTTGGGAATATATTCATTGTGCGTGCAGCTAAGGAGTGGAATTCCCAGCCGGAGTCTGCGTTTCCTGATAGCTACAACCTGGGAGTCTTTAATCAAGTGAATAAGTTACTTCTAGGCAAGCGTGCTCTATCTTCGACCACATCGTCGCTTACCATCAGGTGAGATAGTGGTCAAGTGCGTGCCTATCAATAATAATAAAATAAAAAAATCTGAAAGGTCTTAAAAACTGCAAACGATTAGCAAAAACGTTTGTCAATATGTCCAAAATGTATGGAGTTGCCTTGAACTGCCAAAACGTCACGTTGTCAATCCCGAACAACTTGGACTACAGAGAGCCAATTTTAATATAATTGAGTCTGCGCGCATGCGCCGTACCGTACGGTGGTTTACGCTAATAAAATGTCGAGTTCTAAAATCGTTAAGTGTAAATCTTGTAATATCGTGATTAATGAGTTGTTGGCTTTTGTGCAAAACAAATTGGATGTTATGGACAATGAAAGCCTCATTAATATTTGTGCAACGGGCTTCTCCAGTGAGGATATTAACGAAGCAAAGTCGTTATTATTTGAATCTTTGTCGTCGGGTAAGCGTAAAATATCCAGACGTAAAGAAAAGCAATATAAGGATCTGGAGGACATTATAACGCTGTTTAAGAATACTGATCCCGAGCTTATCCCCATATTTGTGGCCAGAGAACTGAGCAAACTACCGCCCGTAACGTTTGACCACATCGATGTTACAGGGTTACTCAAGGATTTAGTGCTGCTTAAAAGCGAATTAAATCTTATAAAAAATAATTATGCAACTGTTGAGCAGCTGCAAGAGATAAAAAATGAACTGCATAATTGCAAATTTGGCTCAATTGTGGGAATAGATGATTACAATGTTAACTCGCGTAAGCGTGGAGCATTTTGCATGGATAGTGGGCCGGTAGGAATATCACCTATAATAAACAGAGCTAAGGAGCCGACACAGAGACAACACAGCATGGACAGGTCGCCACAAGTGCCGTCTCCGTCAGACCTGTATGTGGTGAATAATACAGCAAGCGAGACCAGTGTAACGGAGCGGGACACAGAAATACTCAGTGTCGCGTCTGTTGGAATTCAACGTGATGCCTTATCGGACAAGTTGTTATCTCAATCAGCTGTGAACGAAATGCATACAATCGTGCCTACACTAATTGAAGTGTCTGAGAAACCGTTAAGCATGGCTGAATTGGTGAAGAATAACGGAGATTTTAAGACAAATAAACCCGAGCCGGGTTGGACACTCGTTCAAAGAAATCGTCTACGAAACCGTTTTGTGAGTCAATCAGGCAAAGCAACCACGGAACCGCTCAGTAATTTTAAAGCGGCAGACATTAAAATACCCTTGTTTGTCTCTAATGTACATAAAGACACCGTGGAAATGGATATATCTGAATACATTTATAAGAAAACGCAGGAAAAAGTAACACTTACTAAATTAAAAATGAAATACGATAGAGGGTATAACTCATTTAAACTTTTTGTATCAAAATGTAAAATGCATTTGTTCCTTGATGACAATCTGTGGCCGGATGGAATAAAGTTCCGCCGTTTTGTGAACATGAAAAAGGGGCCAGATGATCAAAGTGATAATGGAACACACATGTAATAGCACACTGGTTACTTTTAACTGCAAAAATGTGAAAAGGAGTGTGGAATGTGTGCGGTCATTATGCAAGCGCGCGGACTTGGTAGCACTTCAGGAGACCTGGCTGGTGGCGCAGGACCTGCCCTTCCTCGGCAACATCGATGATAACTTTTGTTATACTGGAAAATCGGCGATTGACTTGTCATCGGGAGTGCGGAGAGGAAGACCCTTCGGCGGGGTCGCTATTCTATGGCGTAAAAGTGTGTTTACAAATGTGACAGTTGTGCATAGTGAAAGTGATCGTATTACGGCAATTAGAGCGGAAACAGGTAACAATCGTGAAGTTTTAGTTGTATGTGTGTACATGCCTACCGACCAGTCTGACAACTTACCTTTGTTTACAAATTGTCTAGGGGAAATTAGTGCTATTGTGGAGCAAAGTTGCGTGGAGTCGGTGTTTATTTTGGGTGATTTTAATGCTCACCCGTCCGCTCCTTTTTGTAATGAGTTATTGGATTTTTGCAATGAAAATAAATGGATTTGCGCTGACATAGATAAGCTTGGTGGTTTGTCAGATACACATACGTTCTATAGTGATGCACATCATTGTAAGCGCTGGCTGGATCACTGTTTAGTCACGGAATCAGCTTTGCAAACTATAACTAGCATTCATGTAGACTATGGCACGTATTGGTCGGATCATTTACCATTAATTGTTTGTTGTAATCTTGACGTAATTAAAACTAAGTGTGTAATGGATAATTGGGTTTCTAATGATATTATGTGGGGTGAGAGGGAAAGTAGCGAGATAAGAAGTTATTCTGACATTTGTAATAATAAGCTAAAAGACCTTGACTTTCCAAATGATTTTTGTGTGTGTGCAGACAGTATGTGTAGTAACTTTGGACATAGATATATTATTGACAATTTATATGATGACATTGTAAACATTTTATGTGAGGCTTCTGTGAAAAGCAAGAAAGGAAGGAAGCTCAAAAAGGGTAAAACGGTGGTAGGGTGGAATAAATACGTTAAAGAGGCGCATAGGCAGGCTAGGGAGGCATATCATAGGTATTTAGTACAGGGTAAGCCAGATAGTGGGCCTGTACATGACGCGATGTATCTTACACGTAAAAAATTCAAATCTAGACTAAAGTTTTGTCAAAACCACCAAGAACAAATTAAAATGGATGTATTAGCCTCTCACGTTGGAGTTAAAGATTTTAGAGCTTTCTGGAAATGTACTAAGAGGTTGAGTGGTAGGGTTAGTTTACCAGTGAGTGTGGGCGGGTGTAGTGGGCCTAAAGATATAGCTAACCTTTTTAAAAACTATTTTAAAGTTGAGGCTCCTATGACCAGCAATGCTGTTGTGCCAAAGGTTGAGTCCGTGGCTGCCTGTGAGAACCCAATTGGGTTTTCGGCTCAGGATGTTAAAACTATTATCAATAACATGAAACGCGGTAAATCTCCGGGCAGTGACGGACTCAGCATTGAGCACCTACAGCATGCAGGTACACATTTGTTTAGAGTGTTGGCTATGCTATTCACTTTCTGCATACGTCACTCGTATTTACCACCAAAGATGACGGAAACTATTGTTGTGCCTATAGCAAAGAATCGCACTGGTGACGTGACTGATAAATGTAATTATAGGCCTATCTCCCTGGCTACTGTGATGGCGAAGGTCTTCGATGGTCTTCTAGATGCTCAGCTCAGTAAGTACGTTAAGCTTCATGATGCTCAGTTTGGTTTTCGTGAGAGGTTGTCAACGGAAAGTGCTATTTTGACTTTGAAACAAACAGTCACATATTACGTTGATAAAAAAACACCCATCTATGCTTGCTTCCTGGACCTATCGAAGGCCTTCGACCTAGTCGATTACAAGAGACTCTGGGCTAAGCTTGGGGAGGTCGGGGCTCCGGCTGAACTCATTAATATATTATCTTTCTGGTATAACCAACAGAAAAACTTTGTCAAGTGGGGGAACGCATATTCAGATGAATATAAACTTGAGTGTGGTGTGAGGCAAGGGGGGCTGACCTCTCCGAGACTTTTTAATCTGTATGTCAATCAGCTGATTGGTGAGCTCAGCAACAGCCATGTTGGATGTCATATAGATAACGTATGCGTCAATAACATCAGTTACGCGGACGATATGGTGTTGCTGAGTCCATCAGTTGGTGGGCTACGGAAACTTCTAGGCATGTGTGAAGCCTTTGCTGAGAGTCACGGTTTAAAGTACAACGATAAAAAGAGTGAGTATATGCTTATCAGAGGTAAGATTAAACAACCTGAACATATACCACCAGTGTATCTTAACGGAGTATCTTTGACTCGGGTCTCTCAGTTTAGGTATCTAGGGCATGTTGTGACCGAAACCCTACATGATGATGCGGATATTGAGAGAGAGCGGAGAGCATTGTCGGTACGAGCAAATATGTTGGTGCATAGGTTTGCGCGGTGTACAGCGCAGGTAAAAGTAATGTTGTTTAGAGCCTACTGCCAAAGCTTTTACACTAGCGCCCTATGGACCAACTACACGCAGCGGGCCTACAATGCTCTCAGAGTTCAATATAACAACGCCTTTAGGATTTTGGTGCGGCTGCCTCGGTTTTGTAGTGCTTCGGGCATGTTTGCCGACGCCAGAGTGGATGACTTTTATGCTATAATGCGCAAAAAGGCAGCCTCACTAATTCGAAGAATTCGAGGTAGTGGCAACGGAATCCTAAGGATGATTGCGGATCGACCAGTATCGCCAGTGGTGGGAAGGCTCATTAGGCTACATGTCTTGTAATTAATTTTAATGTTGTGTATTCTGTGTATATATTTTGTTGACATAATTTTCATTTTCCCTGACATAAATTGCTACTAACATAGACATAAGTGAATTCATTAACTGATAACTAACAAAGTATGGACAGTAATGGTCTGAAATAAACGAATTTTATTTATTTTTTTTATTTTTACTAATTTTTAAGCAACGTTCACATTTGCATCTTTCTCTTTTTTTTTAAACATTTCCACACTAGGAATTTCTCCTGTATCGTGGGTGCGTTTACAAACATATAAACTCACATACACAAACAACCAGACCTGGAACAACTATCTGTACGCCATACAAATTTTTGTTCCGTGCGGGAATCGAACCTGCAACACGTACCGCAGCAGACAATCGCTCAACTTGTATGAAAAATGAGGCTTTGACAGTTTGCGACTGGCATGCGAATACGAAAGTTGTTAAAAATCCATGTTAAATAGACCACACACAATAATTAAAAAATGAAACGCTATAATTGATTGCCTAAATTGCGATTTTAAACGTCACTCCTATCTGTTATTGGTCCCGAACTGTCTTAACTCAAAGAAATGAGGTTGTCTTTTGTTGTCACAACAGCCTGCAGTGACGTCACTAGACGCTAATGTACGTCCGATTCACGTTCGGTTCGTTTAGAAATGTTTGCTAAAAATCAATATTAACTAAAACAAAACGTTGCAGTGACTTCTTTTATACTTTTTTTATCATTAATTTTAAATCACAAAATGTTCATAAATTCTGTACTAGCATCTTCCCTGTTGGCCCTCTGATAATCGTTCTCGCTGACAGGATGTCACGCAAGTGACACCGCCGCCGCCGTCACCGCCGTTTGACTAATTCAGTTCGAAATTCAAATAAACCAACCGGCTCTTTTGGCTCAAATATGCACCCTGTATATTACCATAGACCCACATATTCTGTACCCCTATTATTTATGGTCTGACCGAAGATTTATGTCATTTGGGAGTGGGTTCCTAACGAGTGGAATTTAAGTGGATTCCTGAGATAGGCGCGTTCCGACACGGTGGTACATTCGTCCTCATATATTATGGTTTATGGGCGATTCGGACTGTGGTATAGCATTCGCTTTATTGGGAGTAGTAGTGATTATGTTTATGCATCCTGTTTGTGTGTTTTGGCAGAGAGTGGGTTCTGGTTTATATGATTCCGGAAAAATAATATGATTCTAGTTTGTCCGTCAGTATAAAAAATGTTGGACAGAAGTTTCTGATATCACGTGTAAGGTAGAAGTGCACCAAGGCGTGACGTCACATGGATCTTCAACGGACTGTGTTGTCCTAATTTTTGTTCACGTGACAAAAGAAAATAAAAGTCTAATATTTTTTGAAAATCTAACTGACGGACTTAATAGCAGTGTCGCCCTCTATCCCCCGATCTGTCTGCTACCTTATGCCGTTTTCTGTACTTTTATTTACATAATCTTGGGATAGAAAGAAAAGAAAGAAAGAAAAAGATTTTATTTGCGCCAAGCATGACGTATATTATATACCAAAAACAATCAAAAATTACAAAAAATTAAGCATGAAGGAGCCTCCTCGTGTAGCGCAATATGTTCTATGAGGCACTAAACTGAACCGAGCGCTCTGCGCTTCCTGGACAGTCTCACTTAACATCTTATAAGACTGGCCAATCCTTCCCTTTCGGTGGTAGGGCTAACGCCCGCCTGGTTCGCGACCACCCTCCCACCGGATTCCGGTGTCAAGTAGCCTGCTCTGTTTCGGGCACGCTCGCTCTATCATAGACCTCATCCATCGCTTTTCATCAGGCGTGATCGAGGTCAAGAGCTAGCCCATTCCTCAATAAAAAAAAATAAGCGGACTTAAGGCGCTATGTTGACAAAAATGATAGTTCGAAAGCTCCGATTTCCGTGCACTCACCGCGAGCTCCCCGCACTCTTGCAACCAGGCATTCCCTAGTCCCTACCAGTCTACCCCTTTTTATGGATGGTAAATCATCAAATGACTCCTGCCGCTCTGGGTGGAGCGGGAGGGAGTGTCAGTCTCTTACTGACTAAAACCTTTCCGTGCTCCTCGTAGTGCCTTTTGCTTTCCAGGGCCGCGGTAACTCTTTCGAACCAAATCCGCAACTACCCTTGTATTAAAAAGAGTTGGTCAAGTACATCGGAGGACTTTACAAGGCTGGGGATGCTTCCTAGTTTTATTTACCTACTACACCAAGTGAATAGGACTCATTATGCTGCTTTTGTTCTACTGAAACTTTCATACAACGACGTTGTTTTAAACTGACTAACATTAACAATCGTTTCAATCAGAACCACAGAGTTAAAGGTCTTCAGTTTCAGAACAATTAAAACGTCACGATTCACGATGTATAGACACCTTAATGAACAATGGTGTTAATTAGCCAAAGATAACGAATTCACAAAATCAACACTTTTCTTTGAGCGAGCACTTTCCCAAGGTTAAATACTCATCAGTTACTGACAGCTCTTTTGTGAATACTAATGATCTTCAGAGAAAGTTTATGAACTCACTCCGACAATTAACTCCGTGATTATTTTAACTTTCCGTTTTAACTGAGGTATAAGAGATAATATTTTGGTCTAGTAAAGTATGGGGAGGGGGTGGTAGTCGTAAACTTTGTATCCGCCCACTTTGTAGTACTTCGAGGGTAACTTTTTCTAACCTAACCATTTCATAAATTAAACCAAGTTTACAGTGCAAACTTTTAAACCCAAAGGTTGAATGGTAGAGAATGTCATGTTGCATTAGCTACCTATGTATCACTACTGGACATTACAGTTTAAATAACATTACCTGGTTCTGTTGGCAATAAACTTACTTTCCTTCCACTTGCAGAAATCTTGTTTTTTTACTCGTTCAGAATAAACTAGAATCGTATACTATTTATCTTGGCAAATAAACTTAAAATAATGAAGAGTCTCTAATCCTTTGGCACACTAACATTATTACTTAGAAAAAATCTCTCCGGATATTCTTTGGTGCTGAAACGAGGTCACAATCCGGAAGGATGAGACACATAACAGAAATAATCAGAAGTGTTGCTTCATACACTACTATTCGTTTAGACAGAACCTACTCACTGTTGACTTTACATAGAGAACAACGAAGTAGCACGAGCTTCTTAAAACTGACTGTCAATTCCCTGTCAAAACTCCTCCGCGCTTCGGGAAGCATGTAAAGCCAATGGTCCTGGCAGTTATTTATAAATTTTTGACAGTTGTCACGTTTCGGGAAAACAGAAACCAGAACACCAGACATCAGTGTCTTCCCAAAAGGTATCGTGTTACCCAGCTACTCGGCTGTGGTGGTCAGATAGAAAATCGTTCCACGTAAAATACTGCGCCGTATCTGACTGGACTAGAAACTGATCCCAAGTTATTTGCGAAGATAGATCAAACGCTACGCATACATTACCAGCTCCCTAAACTCCGCTGCGCCTCTCAGGAACTGACGCTCCTGAGCAAGGCGCAGTGACTGATGCCTGCGGACAGCGAGCAATGGGTAGCTCGCTGTCCGCAGCTATGGTGAGGATGTATGTCCCTTTTAGAAGGGTTCCTTTCTCTGTCCAGTCTCTTGATTCCTAGCTGAATTTGAAAAGTGGACCTACTGCTTTAACTCGTGTGTCAAGTCTGTCCCACACAATACATTCACAAACTCACTCGAAAAGCGTTATTCTTGCCCTCTTGTATGTTTTGGCGAAGTTTCTCGACACAACGCGTTGTGGACGCCGCGCCAGTAATAATAGCGTGTATTTTTGTATGCGTTCGTTTAAACATCTGATTTATGTCGGCGTGAAACTGCCCCGCTCTGGTCAACAGTCATTTGTAAATGTTCGCTGAGTGTACTTTAACTACGGATAGATCATCGCGAGACTTCCGTGGGTGGTGTATAGCGCGGATACAATTTTTAGGAGCATGAGTAGAGCAGGTGCTTCTGGTAAAGTATTTTTCTAGTAGTGAGAGAGTTTATTGATAACAATCATTATAGATGTATAACGATGATAGTGGTATCAATCAATAGACTACATAATTATATTATCAACAAATCTCTGAAAATTCTGCGGATTTTGGCAATCTGAGAGCAGAGATAGAAGAGGTATGTAATGTGGTAGCAGTGACAAGCAAATCTCACATAATGTTATACTGCAATCCGTTACATACATAAGCCACGAGAGCATGATAAATTTTCGGGGTAGTGATAAGAAATATTAATTCAGGACTCATTTGATACTTACGATCTGTTCATCTGCAGTCAATTTGCTTTAACCCAGCCTCAGCCCAAACGTTTCCAGATGAAGATGAGTCGGTCCAGATTTTGCTATTGTTAATAGAGCAGACTCGTCTGTTAGTAGGCAGTAAACCCAGATTACCGTCATGTATTAGTGTTCTATCTATATTCAGGTCGTTCTAACTAAACGAGCTGTTGAAACTCAACCGTAAAGAGAGTGTTCACAACGGCCTCCAAATGTCAGACTATTTCCCAAACAGCTGTCGTTTATTCATATCAACTGCTTATCTCTACAGAGAAGTGAGCTGGTTCCTGTTACGTTAGATATAAGGTTGAAAATGGATATTAATAAAGCAACACATTTTCACGAACGTAATTTTATTACAACTGTGACATTATGACAATTTACGAATATTTACACGATATGTACAAATTTTTACATCTTAATTACACAGTATACAAACAGTAACCTTACATTCGCTATGCGATAAAAAATTACATTTTAGTAAATTCATCGTTACAACCCTAGGCCGAATCGACTCCATACAATTTTGACTTTATACAGAAACAAAACAAGTTCATCACATCGCTATCTACACTGCACACCTTATACGTATTATTAAAAACTTGAACCGTACAAAACTGGACCCTGGGGCAGGTCGGCGGCCGGGAGACAGGGCTCGGGTCTCCGCGGCCGCCGGCGACGCCGACAGTCTATCTACCTAGTCGATGGACACGATGAGTATGTCCTCCTCCAGCACGGCGCTGGAGGGCTCGCGGCGCCGGCGAGAGGCCCGCACTCAGAGCTTCGTGTGCGACAGCCCGTTGGGCGCTATCAGCGGCGCCAGCGTGGCCGGCCGCGCCTCCAGCGGCAGCGCCTCGCTTGCCGCCACCGACTTCGACGTCAGCGCCGTGGACGCCTCCGAGCGCGACCCCCCTACGCCGCCGCCCACCGACAGCCCCCCGCGCGACTCCGCCGCCCGCAGCTGCGCACGCGCTGCGCCACCTCCCCTCTTCCGCGGTATCACACTATTCTCCACATGCAGAGTAGCATTCACGTCCTTCCCGGCCGCGCAAGTGCAAGCCTTTAGGAAACTCTTCTTGAAATTGTCAGAGAGAAAAGCGTAGAGTATCGGATTCATAGCAGAGTTGCTGTAGCTGAAGCATGCGGCGACCAGGAACACTGTAATAGTGATGCGGCTGGCGCACTCGTTCGGTGGAGAGTATATGAGCGCCACTTGGAACGCCCAATACGGGAGCCAACACAACACGTACACCGCAATCACTGTCAAAACTAATTTGGTCACTTTCCTGTGCGATCGTTTCTTCTCTTTAGACTTGTTCTTGGGGCCAACGGTCTTCAGCTTACGAATGACGAGGCAGTAGAACACGAAGATAAGAGTGAGAGGGGCGGCGAAGCCGAGAGCGAATGAGTACAGCGTGAAGGACGTCTGACCCTTGTTGAACTCTCGCTCGGGCCACACGATGTTGCACGAGAGACCGTTGTCTGTCGGTATCAGCGTCGTGTACATAAAGATGGGCGTCATCACCAGAGCCGACGCTGTCCACGCCGCTGCAGACACGACGCGCGAGACGAATGGCGTCCGGAGTCTCGGGGCCGCTATCGGGTGACACACGGCTATGTACCGGTCAGCGCTCATTATACACAGGAATATGGAGCTGGTGAACTGGTTGATGCCGGTGGATATCATGTACGCTTTGCACATGAAGCGTCCAAACGGCCAGGACCGGAGCGACATGGTGGTGATCAGGAACGGTATACCGATAAGAAAGCACTCGTCGGCGATGGCGAGGTTCACGATGTACATGTTGGTGACGGTCTGCATCTTGGAGTAGCGCAGCACGACGTAGATGACGAGCGTGTTGCCCAGCAGCCCCACCACGCACACCAGCGCATACAGAACCTGTGTCACCACGTACACCACGGGCAGGTTGATGTTGGGGCAGTTCTCGTACGTTCCGTTGTATGTGCCGTTTTCGTCGTACGAGTAGTTGCCGTCGCGGAACATCTCTACGTCTTCCAGCTCCATTGTGACGGATTCAGAAGTAGCTTTCGTAGACGATATTTACCTGGAAATTAAAAAAAAATGTTATATTAGCACGATTGATGCGCTCGCACAAGTGATATACGACTGATTATAGGAATATTTGTGGGCAAGTCATGAATGTAATCAGTAGGAGTCTGTTGTGTTCTCGGGTTACTGGAAGTGTGGTCGAGATAAACAGTCTGGGGTAATTACAAGTTACATAAACAAACAGATAACTGTGTAACGTGACCCATTTCATTATCAGACGCAGCGTGAATCACATTGAAAAAAGGCAGTGACAATTTAAAATCTATACAAATAAAATAAAGCTAAAGAGTTTGTTTGTTTGAGTGCGCTTATCTCTGGAATTAGCACATTCATGAGGAAGGTTATAAGCTATACGAGAACGGGAAATTCCTTCGGGAACGGGAAAAAAACGGGCAATGCGCGTACGAAGTCGCGGGCAAAAGCTTATATATAAAAAGTATAATGTCCTTTTTCAATGAGCACACGCGTATGAAATTATTGAACCTTGTTAGAATTTCCAATATGACATTCTCATCATGAAATGTCCACATTCATCCTGAACTCAATATCGCGAGTCCACATGAGCCGTGAGCCGCTACTCTCATGATTTTCCCATGATTTATTGGTATTTGCAGAGTAGTTATTTCACGGACTGCCCGGGCTGGATTGAAGCAGTCTGATATGATTGACGCGTTGTATTATTACGTTCCACTGAAATATGTTCGTAATGGGGAAAGATGATAGAATTAGCGTGGGATCGACCTACGTCATGAAACGGACAGATATTCAACCAATATTATTGTGTAATATTATTAGTTGAGTATCTGTAGCAGTCGTACGTGGAAAATGGTTGGGATTTTTATTAATTTTGCCACATAATACTTTGAGAAAAATGTTTGCTTAGCATCTCAGTCAGTAAGTCGAATGACACACAGCTGGACAAAACAGGAAAAAGTGACAAAGTGCAAATAAATAATGTGAGTACTCACATTTTGTGTCAACAAACAATTATTTGGAGAGCTGTCGACGTGGCACCGGGACACATCTGTAACAAGAAGAAACGAATCGTTAGCTAAATGATACAATCACAGCAGAAATTGTTTTACAATATGACTTAAGACTCAATATGTTCGACGATGTCACTGTATTTTGAGGTTACTAATTAAGAGTTTTTTTTAAGCATTGACTTATTTACTAACTTTACTATTTCAATCTAAATGTGAGTATAGTGTTAGCTAAGGATTTTTAAAGTAAAAGTTTTGTAGCGTGAGATTTTTTTAAACATAGGTAATCATCATCATCATCATCATATCAGCCGAAAGACGTCCACTGCTGGACACAGGCCTCCCCCAAGTGTCGCCACAACCACCGGTCCTGTGCGTCTCGCATCCATCGGTTACCCGCGACCCTCACCAGGTCATCGGTCCACCTTGTGGGAGGCCTTCCAACACTGCGTCTTCCGGTACGCGGTCGCCACTCCAAAACTTTTCGGCCCCATCGACCATCTGTTCTGCGAGCAATGTGCCCTGCCCACTGCCACTTCAATTTGGCGATCCTTCGGGCTATGTCGGTAACCTTGGTTCTCTTGCGGATATTATCATTCCTGATTCGATCACGCAAGGAAACTCCGAGCATTGCCTTCTCCATTGCCCTTTGGGTGACTTTAAGCCTTCTGATGAGGCCCATTGTGAGCGACCACGTTTCGAATCCATAGGTCATCACTGGCAACACGCACTGGTCATAGACTTTCGTCTTGAGACACTGTGGTATATGAGACGAGAAGATAACGCGCAACTTCCCGAACGCCGCCCATCCGAGTCGGATTCGACGGTTGACTTCCTTCTCGAAGTTAGCCCTACCTAGCTGGATCGTTTGTCCCAGGTAGACGTACTCATCAACAACTTCGAGTGCAGAGCCTCCAATCTTGATAGGAGTGGGTGCTACATGGGTATTTACCATGACCTTGGTTTTGTCCATGTTCATTTTAAGACCCACTCTTTCGGAAGCTCTACTGAGGTCATCGAGCATTTGGTCCTCCGTGGTCTCAGCCATGACGACTATATCGTCGGCAAATCGAAGATGAGTGATGTACTCGCCATTGACATTAATGCCTAGCCTTTTCCAGTCCAAAACCTTGAAGACGTCCTCCATTGCGGCCGTGAACAGTTTCGGAGAAATCACGTCTCCCTGCCTCACACCCCGCTGCAGGAGGATAGGTTCTGATGTCTGATCCTGAAGTCGGACTGACATGGTGGCGTTTTCATACAAACACTTCAGCACCTCGATGTACCGATAGTCGATCTGGCACCGTTGGAGAGACTGCAGCACAGCCCAAGTCTCGATCGAATCGAAGGCATTCTCGAACATAGGTAATAATAATAATAATAATAATAATCATTTATTTCAATCCATTCAGATCATAATTTTACCACACAAATTAAAATCATAAAATAACATAAAAATAAAATAAAATAAAATAACGAATTTCAATAATATACCTGCCTCTGAGTCATTTGTTTGTTTGTCAGTACATTAATCATATAACAATGATTGATGTACTGACAATCAAACCTGTTCGCAAATACGCTCAGGATGGTGTTGGAGGTGGTCCAGAGCCTCCGCCCCAGAGATGCGCACCGCTTTCGCATCGTCGTGTAGAAACAGTCGACACGGGCGTCGGCGAACATCCCCGAAGCGCTGCAATGCCGGGGCAGCCCCAACAACACCCTGAACGCATTATTATACTGAACACGGAGAGCGTTGTACTGCTTCTGGGTATATGACACCCACAGGCTGGCCGTGTACAGGGACGTACAAAAGGCTCTGAAAAGAGTCAATTTGACGGCCCCCGAGCAACGCACAAACCTGCGCGCGATCATATTGGCCCTCACAGACAACGCCCTCCGCTCCCTATCGATGTCCGCATCGTCCCTCAGGTCAGAGGTCACGATATGCCCGAGATATTTGAATTGTTGAACTCTTCTTAACTGAACACCGTTCAACCTAATAGGTGGAACAGAATCCGGACAGCTCCGACCCCTGGCCTGAAAGACCATGCATTCACTCTTTTTCGCGTTATAGAGCAAACCGTGATCAAGCGCGTAACGCTCGCAGACACCCAGCAACCTGGACAAACCACACACCGAGGCGCTCAGCAGCACCATGTCGTCTGCGTAACTAATATTGTTGACACAAACACCGTCAATATGGCAGCCGACACGGGTGCTGCTGAGCTCCTCTATCAGTGCGTTCACGTACAGGTTGAAGAGCTTCGGCGAGGTCAGCCCTCCCTGCCTCACCCCGCACTCCAACCTGTACGGCTCCGACATAGCAACCGACCATCGAACGACGTTGACCTGGTTAAGATACCAGTACTTAAATATATCTATCAGTTCGAGAGGCATTGAGATGTTAGCTAACTTTTGCCATAAGATGTCATAGTTAACCAGGTCGAACGCCTTCGAGAGGTCGAGAAAACAGGCATAAATAGGTGTGCTCCTATCGGAGTAGTACCTGACAGTTTGCTTCAAACACAAGATAGCTGATTCAGTAGACAGTCCCGGCTTAAAACCAAATTGATTATCATGACTTTTTACGTACCGGTCAAGCTGTGCATTAAGCAAACTGTCAAGAACCTTAGCAAGTACTGTGGCTAGTGAGATTGGCCTGTAGTTGCTTGTATCGCCTAAGTCACCGGTTTTACTCTTCACAATTGGTACCACCAAGGTCCTCATCATCTCTGCTGGTAAGTACGCATGTCCTAAACAAAATGTATATAACATGGCAAGAACTCTGGGCAGGTGGACGCCAGCATACTTTAGATGCTCAATGCTCAAGCTGTCATGGCCAGGAGATTTTCCACGCGACATAGACTTTATAACTCCCCGAACGTCCTTCGCTGTGAATCTAGTGTTTATCTCCTGTCCATGTGACCCCTCCACACTGAATGACCTTGATGGTCCCAATGGCGATTTCACCATAAAGTAATCCTTAAATAGGTCTGCAATACATTTCGGTTCACTCACCCCGTTGACGCTCACTGGTAAGCCCGGCTTACTATTTAGCCTACTAGTAGTTTTCCAGAAGTTACGAAAGTCATGCTTGGAATGATGAGACACGAGGATATCCATCTTTAACTGTTCCCTATTATTTTGGCACCACTTTAGGCGTGATTTAAAGATTCTACGACTCTCCCGCATCTCCCCCCAAACACGTCCCGCACTCGGTTTACCCCACCGTATCCATTCCATAAACTTACACCGAGCTACCCCGTGAGCGTCACGCACATGCTTGTTCCATCCGATCACTGGTCGTTTCCTTCTCGGCTTAACAAAAGTATAACTCTCAGAGGCGGCTTTACACAATACATTAACAATCCTATGATACATACTGTCAATTATACGCAAGTGGTCTGGGTCGTCACAACGTTTATCACTACAGTTACTGAATTCAGACGGAAAATCAATATCTTTTAAGCTATCATTACAAAATTTACTATATATGTCTATTTGTTCAAGGTTTCTCTCCCCCCATTTTATTTTATTACACTCAAAATTATCTTGCAAAATCTTTGGTTTTACATTATTAATATTACATTGAATAATGAGTGGCAAGTGGTCAGACCACACCGGATCATACTTTATGTGTGTATCAACTATCGTTTGACAAGCTGACTCAGTTACAACACAGTGGTCTAACCATCTTAGCGCCCCATTCGCGTCACTTATAAAAGTATATGTGTCAGACAACAAACCCAAATTAATGATATCGGCACATTTCCAATCCAAATCGTTACAAAAATTAGAAAGTTCATAATAGAATTGCTCACCCGGGTGGGCGTTGAAGTCACCGAGCATGTAAACACACTCAATACCTTCATTGCCCACTACTGCGCTCAGTGTCGCCAAACAATCCGTGAACTCGGCTAGATTCACCGTGTTATCAGTCGGCATGTACACACTGAACACCAAGAATGACCTTGGCCCCATCACTACCTTAATACCGCACACTCGATTATTTTCACATCGCACTACAGTTACATTATTAAAGATTTTCTTATTCCACAACAATGCAACTCCTCCCCACGGTCGTCCCGAGATCATTCCTTTCGACGTGTCCATGGGCGATACACCCGTATAAGCGAAGTCATCATGAATGGAACTCAGAAAATCAATGTCGTGCGGCAGCAACCAATGTTCCTGCAAGGCAATTATGTGGGAGGTTCGACATAACTGCCGTACATCATCTACTGAGCGCTTCACATTCTTACAATTAAAAGTTATAAAGTTGTATAAATCCCTTTTTGCCATATTTATTTTGTTTTTTGGTCGGCCACGGCGTAGTTACCGTTCGTGCTTCTCTGCGCGGTATAGGTAATGTCATTATTTAATTCATTGAAACCGTAAAGTATAAGAATCTGAATATTATTATATTCATATAATATATATCACTTGGCATTAGTCTCTGGCTAAAATACAAAATTTTCAGCGGTCAAGCGACAGCCACTGAGTGTACAAAAGAAAAACAAACTGCTGTCTTAAAGAATCACATCAAAAACGGAACTATTCATACTTTTTCTTTTCTTTGAAAAGTCTCTGTGTTCCGTCATCGTCAAAACTAAACGTAATTTATTCAACAAATCCTAGGTATCGATTAATAATGTTTAATGCTCCATCAGTTCGCAATAACAAAACGCAAACCTTCTATAGTCCGTGGTGCACACCGTTACTCGTAAAATGTTGGAGCGAAAGCCCTGACACATCCACCGCGTGTGTGAGAACATCTCTTTTCGCGCCAATCGTTCTCAAGTCCCAATACTGGACAAATTATCGTTTTCTACTTCTACGTGCGTATATCTCCTACTCGCATCCTGGAATTCCTGTGTCCGAAATGCCTGCCCTTGGGACAATCGGAGGTGGGAGGCTCAGCGTGAGCCGTAGCAGTCCAAGGTACGTGTGTGCAGGTGTGTGCATTGTATTTGCTATTGGCATTCTGTGGAGTCTTTTTTTTTTTTTTTTTAGGTATGACCACTAGCAAGTTAACACACTTGGGATATCAACTGCTTAACCGGACTAACCTGTGGTGGCCTCAAATGAATTTAAGGCCCCCAGCCAAGGCAACAAAACTAGCTACAAGCTAAAAACTACTGACCGCTCGCTAAGGGCATTCTCTGTGGAATACGACCTCGGCTTAGCGGCGTCAGTTTGGGACAGCAAGGGACAATCAGGCTGGGTCGTTTTATTATTTAGGGGTTATTAAAGCTAAAGGCTCAGCGGCGCGGGCTGGCTCGTTTGAAAAAGTCGGGGAGGGATTCTGTGGAGTTTTTGAACATCGTCTTTTATACGTTCTCGTTGTATTCCTCTAGTAGCAAAAAAAGCATGCGCACTAAAGCCGAAATAGCAGGGGTGGCCCCTGCTATTTCCGCTTTGGTGCGCATGCTACACTCTGTGAATGTAAAATCTACAAAATACTCAATGAGTCGAGAAAATTCTGTAACAATAAACTCATTACATAGCAATGTTTGTTTCAGTAATGAAAACATCTCGCCAGAGTAATGATAGTGTTAAAAATCTATAAATATCCTCGTCATAACATTAGTTTAAAGCGTCTACGAGTTGCTATTGAGACAAAACCGCAGAAGTTCCATTCTAGCCTTGAAACGCATCGATGTAATTATTTACATAGGCCAGGCTAGGCAGCAGGCACAAAAGCAATCTATTAAATAAAATGACGATTATAAAACAAATGCGGAAAAGCATGAACTTTTACAGGAATACTATGGTAGAATCTTTGAAAAGTTTGATGAAAATTTGTATGTTGTTAATTAAAATTTGTTTTCACTATCCTGTAAGATTGATCGAAAGATAGCAACCAAAACAGACTAATCGTGACACGTATCTATGTGCATTCGGTTCGATTCGGTCAAGCGGTGCAGATTCGTTTATTTTGTAAGATCTTCAAGTCTTGCATGGTAAGTGAATCTTCTGCATGTAGGTATATTGTGAACTTTTAACACTAATACCGATAATATTTCTGTTGGTTTCAACTTCAGCCGCAGTCTGTCGGCCGCTAGGTCGGCGGCAATCTGTCAAACGCATGTGTTTACTTAAATGTGAGGAAATATCTAGTTTAGCATTAGATTCCTTTTGAGCTGAGCGGCGGCGTGGCGGGGGCGTGACGGAAGCGTGAAGTGAGCGTGACGGGAGCGTGTCGGCTGCGGCGCGGCGCGGATAATGCCAGGTTGTTTGTTTGGCCAACGTGATGTGCGAAGGTTATGTTTTTGGTGATTAATTGAAGGTAGAATGTAGACAAAAGACACCAAGTTGTTAATAACTTTTATACTTACTCAAATACTATCACTATCCTACTGAAGAACAAAGGTAGAGAAGTAACGAGCTAGTCACCACGCTTGCACAGTAGGTACATAGAAAAACGCTTACAAGGTGAGGATGGCTTGTAGGTGATCGCGGTACTGGTTAAAAAAAACAATATGAAGTGTTTGCACAGAAACCAAATCAAAAGCTGCTACATTCTAGATTACTATCAGAACATGACCGATAAAATCTTGCATATCACATAATAATATTGATGAGGAAAACCCTCCAACCGATTACCCGATAGAAACAACTATACCTACACAACAAAGCAATTAAGATGAAATCAGTGAGCAAATGAAAACAACACAGGAATCAATCTGAAACTCATCGCGGACAGTAATTGATTGAGACATTTCAGTCGGACCACAACACATTACACAGATTCTCACGACGTCACAGGAAAACTGTTTTATGTCTCACATCCCTTCTAATAAAATATCATAATACATTCTTAGCTTATGTTGTGAAGTAAACCCTCCGCTATATAGAACGCGGAGAAGTCATGGAATAAAATCTAATAAAAATCGACACACACTTCGACAGGACCGCTTACGCTTGGTTATTTCACTTTTAGAAATGTTATTTTTGAAAGTTTACAAGATCTGTGGTTAATATTTGGAATATTATTTATTTATTAGTGGGCTTCTCAATAATGAGTACACTCTTACTTAATAATTTGTCCATTGCAAACTTTAACTTTTGTCTAAAGTTTGCACAGCATGCACAGCATGCAATGTGTGCAATGTAGGTTCAAATTGTTGTTTATTCTGAGTCAGGTGTCCGTTGTTACGGCTACGCTGTACGTTTGCCATGCCAGCGCCGCGTGGCCACCAGCCACTCATCTATGGGTAGTGTGTAGCTATGTACAGTGATTGCATTGGATAATTCTACATACTGACGATCCTTCATTCATAAACAAAGCATAGCTAAGTAATCGTGGGTAACTTAACTATGGGCTGTATCACCCCATAATCCAAACATGGTTTTAACGAGTTATTTGCTTTCAATAAAACCATCCCTGAGACAGTTAAAAACTGTCTATAAATGGTTTAATTGAAATAAATGCTCCGAGTTTTTTTTCTGAGTCATCATGACAACCGCTGCCGCTTCTTCGTCTCCGCTTTCTATATAGCTGTGGCTTTAAATACATAGTTAAAGCCGGCCTACATACGCTGTTGGACAGTAAAGTACTGATTACATTCCAGAGATATTAACTTACTACATAGTACATTTAAGTTTATGACTTCTCTCGCCATTCTCCCTTTGATGGCTTCCGGGGTGTGACTATAAAATTGTTATTGAAGATTTGAGGAAGGCCCACATTGACAGCTTAGGAAACAAAAGAGTGAACTCAATCCTCTACACTAGGTTGTGTACTTAGATATTTGTGTCAGGAATGATGTAACCATAAAATTGTAAAGAAAAATAATTTAAAAGAGTGTCCGTGGAGTTTCTTGCACGTTCTTCTCCATAGAGATCTACGCTTTGGAACGTGCAAATAGCTTCATCTTTTTTTTGACCGACCGACCTTGACAATTCAAAAGTGCCTGTGAATGGTTTATTTGAAATAAATAATTTGAATTTGAATTTGAATTTGAATTTGAATTTTGTCAATATTGCTATGATCACCACATGCTCATTTGTTTTGCCAGTTATTTTCTTTTTCCTCTTAGACAACTATCAAGCTAAGATTTTTTTTGTCTTCATCGGCACCAATCGTCTAAATTATAATAGAATCAAACACATTTTCGTTCGTAACGAGGAGATTCCTTGTGTTGTGAGATAACAAGTTTCCGAAAGCTATCCACCATTTACGATAAAAAAAATTAACAAGTAGCTACAATAAATTGAATTTTCAAATAGAATACCGTCAAAGAATTCTTAGGAATTTGACATTCAAATGATTTTTCTTGTCATTGTTGGTGGAACAGATAAAAGAAGGACTTTATCTCCTAACCATTATGGAAATAACAATCAAAGGGTCCTCTTTGAAAATTTTAACAAAAATCTAAACTTTGATGAAATAACAGAAGTCTTTTGGGTTCTGTAATGAAAGAAAACGCCATCTTTACTTTTGTCTTATGGAAAATGGAACTCGAAGAAAGATTTAATGAACTCAGGTGTTTTAACCTATTTATTTATAGGTATTTAATTAAAACGATACAAGACCAATCACATTCACTGAAAAACAAAACGAAACCTATATATAATTTTCTTACTTTTCATTCTTAATCTAATGTCCTAAACATTGGAATACCAGGGAAGCATGACCCAGAAGGGAGGAGTCATACCTAGGACTGGACTCTAAACAAGTTAGCTTATATTTTTAACTTGAGGTTTTGTATTTGTGTGTCGAGCTCAGTTCACACAGCGGTCGAGATTTAGACGCGTGACGCAAACGTGATACGGACATAACAAATAAATCTATTGTGAAGTAGGTCCGCCCGTCCGACTGTTACTCGTCGCGAGTCGTCTTGTGAGTTGCGTCATAGCAGGAAATGTGTCTATGTTTACGAAATCTTGTCATAACAGACAATAGATCTGTCTGCATCTACCTCAATACGAAAACTTCATTGTATGCAATGACCTGCATAACATCACACCTGTATGCCCATAGAAGGGTAAGGCAGAAATGCACGCCCAATACGCCACAGTTCATCATCTGCTTAGCCTTTTCCCTACTATTTTGGGGTCGGCTTCCAGTTAAACTGGATTCAGCTGAATACCAGTATTTTTAAGCGGAGCGGCTGCCTCCTAGACCTCCACAACCCATTAACTGGGTAACACAGTACTTCTTGACAAGACTGGAGTCAGATTTACTGGCTTCTGACAATCCGTAACGACTGCCAAAGATCTACAAATAATAGCTGGGACCAGCGGCTTACTGACGTGCTTTCCGAGGCACGAAGGAGTTTCGGTATGTTAAGATGGCCACCCATCCACAGACCAACTTCAGCAAGCGTTGCTCAAACTGAACGCAATATTATGTTAGATAGTATTCAGGTTATATCTGGAGTTGCATACTATACGGACCTTGTAGAACCAGAACAAATTTAAGTGCGTTCAAGCGATTTTGCCATACCTACTACTGGAATCAAAAGTAGCTCACAATTTCTTTAGGACCCATTATTATTAGTGTTAATGTATAATCCGTGGTGCTTAGCAACTGGGCTTATCCTAGTTGTATATGTCCCTTGGTGCCTATTTAGCCTAGCTCTGTTCTGTCTCGTGCTTAATAAGGAGGGAAGTCGAAATTACATCATTTTCTTTTCCTACTCCTCCGCTGTTATTTTCTGATTAATTTCGTTGCGGGATCCAAGACAGTTAAATCATTTCTTTGGGATTCGTCGAGCTTCATTGACTCAGCGTTTTTTCTGGTGATCGCCAATGTTGATCATGGCTTTCAGAAGTTGCAGTGGCTTGGGAATGTGATGTGGTGGGCTTGTCCCAAACAAAAAAAAAGGGTTACTCAACCTTGGAGAACGATCCGTGCGGCTGTTATTATTTGGCCACGAGCTCCTCTTGCATTTCGCCAGTTGTGTTTTACGAATTCTGAATGAATATTGCCTAAAAAAGTTATATGAAAAAATCTGTGCCTGTGTCGAAGTCTTGTTTTCAGATTACCACAATTGATAAAATTGCAACAGGGGTCTTTAAGTAAAGAGTGAACGAGTTACTTCTTGGCAAACGGGCTCCATTGTCGACCACATAATTGCTTTCCATCAGGTGAGATAGTGGTAAAACGCGAGGCTATCAATATTAAATAGTTTACTACATCTGTAGGTGTTTGTGTGTTTTATCTAACCATGACAGCGTAGTACAAACATTCCTCAATAATACAAACCAAATTATAACATCTGTGTACATTCTGCTCGTTACTCAGACACGCTATGTTTCATCACCACTACCATCGCGTTTGCGATGCCAAATCACTATCATTCACAATACCATATGTTTCCCACTGCTCGCTGCTCATAGGCCTGTCCAGCATCCAACAATATTTTGATACAAAACAATACGGCTGTGAGAATCTAAATAGATCAAAGCTTAGGAAATGTACGAATCAATTAGAACACGCTGTTACAACGGATGTCTAACCGCTAGATTTGCTCACAGTAAAACAAACTCGTAAATTAAAAATAAACAATGGAATAGCCGGTGAGATTTGCTTAAAATAAAATAGAGTTTGTTGATCCCATAACATTGGATTTTTCTTACAATTACGAAATTGATGAAAATATTTTCCTCAGTATTTTACACCTGTGGCCTGTGCCGTGCATATCACAAACAAAGACTAAAAATATATTGAATCTGAATATTTATAATTACTTAGTGAAGAAGTACTAATACCTATGTAAGAATACGCAGTTTCTTGAAAAACGATCAAATCGTTTAGAAAACCATAAGCCACGCAAAAAAAATTGCGTACATTTTTATGAGCACACATGACTGCGTTGCGCCCGCGCATATGTGTATTGCGGCTGTTTGCGCAGCTGGGCTGCCAATAAACGTGATTTGTGCGCAAATTCGCTTTCACTATCAATCTGATTTAAGATCTATAGTTCTGCATCCGTGGGCAGGCTGGAATGTTTTGTTTTATAATTATTTAAACATAGAATGTGGGTACGTAACGTTTTGAGTATACTCATAGTATACAAAAATGTTCATTTAGTGTACGTAAAACCAGAGAGCACACTTAACACACCTCTATACATTCTACAATCAAATCAATTTTAAAAATAGAACAAAAAGTTCCCCAGAAGGGTTACATTTGTCCTCCAGGCAGAGTATATTAATTTGTCCCCTAAAAAGCACATGATCCGAGCTTCATCCGGCTCAGACACCTACAGTCAGTACAGTCTCAGTTGTTTTGTTGTTCTTTTGTTTGAGGCCTGTGTTGCACAGCAAATAATGCTGTGTGCTCGCTGCACGTTGTAACGTTGCTCTGTCACCATCACTGTGGACTGGGCGTTAGTTTCCGGCGAGAAGATTACTTTTTGTGTAAGGAAGAAAGTATGATGGAGACTGTTTTTGTTGAGTGAAAATAGTCTTTAAACTGGAAAGAAAGAGTTAGCTGTAAAAGTATATCTACGTTAGTATTTGCATTATCTCATTGATTCTGGTTTTTTATGTAATTCTTGCTAATGAGAAAATACGACCACGGATTTAAATTGGTGAATGTTTGAACTTGTCAGTCAAAATCAAGCATTTGTTTACTCAGACTAAAGATAGTCTGAACAAGACTGCTAACCAGAGGAGTACCAAAAACACCTCTTATTTATTACTTTTAGAACTGCTGATAATATCACCAAAATAGATAATCAGAAACGAGAACGTGCTTAGAATACTGAACTGACTTTATGATTACGTTTATAATAAGATTTTATCATTCTTCAGCGTATTGAATTCTATTAACTTTTCCTGGAAAGCGCGGGACGAAATATTAAATATTTGGTCGAGTATGGATTCTCGTTATTGGAACGATGACTTTGAAGAACTCTCTCAGGGATTGTTCAGATGTTCCAAGTTATTACTAAGTAGATAATACAAGCGATACTAACACTGTCTTGTAGTGCATGTAGTATCTACTATTTAATTTTAAAACTCGCTTCTGCCAGCGGCTTCGCCCGCGTGATGCAAATTATCCCAAGGGAACATTTTCCTGAGAGGAAGCCTATCCCTTTGTCCTATTCCAAGACACGGGCTACCCATGCGCCAACGTTTTATCTAAATCCAATCAGACGTTGAGACTTGGAGACATAATAAACCGTCAGACATTGCTACTTTCGCATTTCAATGTTACGAATTCACGTTTCTCAAACCAAAGTTTCGGTCGTAGAACGTCCAGTCCAAGCACAGAATCACAGTAGTACCAATCCAACAAAACAAACATTTGTAATATTAGATGAAATGTTTCCAAACAATGCGTCTCCTTACACGATTCGACTGACGGTCACACAAATGCTTACAGCCACTAAACGTTTGTACCTAAGAAAATCTGTAATCCTTGAGTGCCAATCTATACTTATTATAAATGCGAAAGTTTGGATGTTTGGATGGATGTATGGATGAATGTTTGTTACTCAATCATGCTAAAACTACTAAATGGATCTTGATGAAATTTGGCACAGAGGTAGATTATAGTCTGGATTTTTTTTTATCCCGGGAGTCTGTTCCCTTTTTTTTTTTTTTTTTTTTTTATAGGATGGGAAATCATCAAATGACCCCTCCCGCTCTGGGTGGAGCGGCAGGGAGTGTCAGACTTTTACTGACTAAAACCCACCCTTAGTCCTCCTAGTGCCTTTCTTCCCAGGGCCGCGGTAACTCTTTCGAACATATTCCGCAACCCTGGCAGGCTCTGGCCCTGGCGGGCCCCGTCTCCGTTGCTGACTGCTCTTTCCGGCGCGTTCGGAGTGAAACGCGCCGTCGACTCTGGCCTGACCTAATCGGACAGCGAGCTACCCATTGCTCGCTGTCCGCAGGCGTCAGTCACTGCGCCTTGCTCAGGAGCGTCAGTTCCTGAGAGGCGCAGCGACTAACGTTCGTCTGGAGGAGGCGAAATGGGGCCATTACTGGCACTCCATTTCAGCCCCCTCCCGAGCAGTGGCAGCGGCGGCGACGGTGGCGGCGGCTGCGGCGGAAGCGACGGCGGCGGCGTCGGCGGTGGAGGAGGGTTTTCTCTTCGACCCGGCCCTGGTGGGTGGACCGCAGGCTTTGCCCCCAGCCCAGTGATCGGCCGGCTTGACAGCTGCCGCACATGCGAAGCAGTGCGGCGCGGCGTCGCACGAGCCGGCCCTGTGACCGGGCTGACCACAGCGGAAGCAATGGTCACTGCGGTCCACCTCCGAGGTGCAGCGTGCTCCCACGTGGTTGCCAACTTGGCAACGGAAGCACCTCAGAGGTCTGGGCTCCAGCAGTTTTACCTGCGCGGAGACCCAGCCCACCAAAAGCCTTCGGCCATCCGAGACTTTCTTGGCCGCCGACACGGGGCAGCTCACCACTACGGTTCGCATGCCCGTGTTGTCAGGACGGATGGTGCCCGCCTTCACCTCCTCTGCAGAGCACCCCCCCGTCCTGACGACGGCGGCCAACACCTCCTCCTCCGTGACGGAGTCGTCCAGGCCCAAGATGCGCATATCTATGCACTTCGTGGGCCTGGACACTCGGAGGAGTCTGTTCCCTTGAATAATTTTCGACATTCACGTGGGTGGCAGTAAACCAATAAATATAAACAGCAATCTCATGGCCACTTCATAAGTTATATTTATAATGGGACGAGCTTGACACCCATCGACAGGATTGATCCACACTTGTCCAAAGTTGAGAGAAATGACAGGAAGAAAAGGAGGCCTTCGACCTGCAGTGTAACAGAACAGGCTGAAAAAAAGCTACACTCGTAAAATCTTCATGAAATTCAGACCTATCACCTTGATACTGCTGATGTAATTTTTATGATCTTATTAGGCTTTCGACAACACAAGCAACGCATCAAAACGAGTATAAAAAATATCGTTTTCTGATACCTACAAATGTTTACGAGACAATCGGAGAGAAGGTGGGCGTTAGTGGCCCTTAAGACAATAATGGCGGACCACGCGGTTAGGCCTCTTCAGACAAACAACTTCTAACTGCGACTATTTGAAGATATTGACAAAGTTTGAAGAATTTAATGTGATTGGAAATGGCTTGGAAACATATTTTATTATAGCTGCGTTATCCTTACGATTACTCGTAATATAAACGCGAAAGTGATTTTGTTTGTTTGTTTATTATGCCTAAATTACTAAACCGATTGTGATGAATTATGGTCCATATAAAAATGGAACCCTGAGACGGCTATAGGCTACTTTTTTGTGGAAATCTAAAGTAACGCGAGTGAAGCTGCGGGAAAAAGTTATCTGTATAACAAAGACATCCTTCAAAAAAAAATGTAAACCTCAAATTGCGTTAGCTCAAATTTGGCTGCTTATAACGGAGGTCGTGGGTTCGATTCCCACTCAGGACAAATCTTTGTGCGATGAGTACGATTATTTGTTCTGTATCTGGGTGTGTAATTTATCTATATATTATGTATGTATTTAGAAATATATAAGTATGTTTATCAGTTGTCTGGTTGCCATAGTACAGGCTCCGCCTAGTTTGGGATCAGATGGCGGTGTGTTCGTTGTCCCAAGATATTATTATATTATTATATATGACTTTTCAATATCCAAACACACAAAAACATGGTAAATCTTTGTCTTTCCAAATAACCAGTTCTCTGAAGCTCTGTTTATTTATTTATGGGAGCATTACTTAGCTATGGGTAGATCCTCATACATCACGCATGTCGCTCGCCAACCACGGAGACATTTCGATCAGTGAGCCACACCCACGCACTGAGTTATAGTCACTTAATTTCAGAAGCTCATGTTTCATGGAGTCCTATAACGAACGGAGGGCCATGGTGTCCCAAGGGTGCTGTGAGTAACTAAGGACTTTCCAGGGACACATTTTCAGCTAATTTGTGTTTTTGATATCAATGGCTGCTTGAAAAGAATTGCCACTATCTAAAATATTTAAGTCCATGTTTTTAGGAAAATGATCTACGTTTTCCTGTCCTCTGTTTTGCTGACACGTCATGATCTGCCTAGCCTTTTCCGAAATTTATTGGGGTCAGCTTCCAGTCAAAGCGGATTCAGCTGAAGTAGTAGTAGAAGTACCAGTAGGTATTTCACATGAAGCGGCTGCTTACCAAACCTACACAACCCATTAACTGGGTAACACGGTACTTCTTGGCAAGACTGCTGTAATTTTCTGGCTTCTGACAATCCGTAACGACGGCCAAAGATGTCAGTCGGGACCAACGGTTTAACGGGCTTTCCGAGGCACGGAGGAGTCTCGGTATATTAAGATGGTCACCCATCCACAGACCGTCCCCGGCAAGCGTTGCTTAACCTTTAAGATCGACCTCTGTGGCTGTTATTATTTATTAGACGTGTAGGTACAGGTTTAAAATACTATTATTATCTCTGTTCCAACTAACATTGCTATCCTTTGAACATAATGCCTGTCTGGAAATGTTGACGGAGACATGTTTTCAAGCGAAAATATACAAAGAAAACTAGATTTAAAAACGAATAAAGCGTAAAATAACTGTCAGCCTACGTGTGTCGTGTTTACTGTTGGAACCAATTTGAAATCTTATGATACCTGTATCATAAGGTTTCAAAACTTCAAGAAAACGCCGAAAATAAATTGTGTGATTTTAAGAATCTCTCTGCCAACATGTCGAGTGGATACCTAGGTAACATTTTTCGTATAAACTGCGTACGTGAGAAGTACAGTCTCCGGGGACTTTTCATATCTTATTCGACGCTCGTTATCCCAAAAAAGTAAGAATATTAGGTTACTAACTACGAATTGTTCGACCTTTTCACGAGAGCCAAGTTCTAAGTAGATTTTCTGGACAAGTTAGAAATTTGAAACTGCTGATCGGATAGAAGTTTTTTGTCCATTCCAACGAACAGTCATTTTCATCTAATTAATAAATGAATACTTAAATAAATCAATGCTAGGAGCTGAAAGCTAACAGGGCATTAATTCAAGTATTTTCTAGTGTACGTGAAAACAAATATCAGCTTAACACCGACCCGCGGCTGTCTTGTTACTCGACTGCCCCAGAAGGAGGGTAATGTTTTTCGACAGTACGTATTATGTTTGTACATCTATTTCTGTTGTCACCTGCTGCTAGCTTAAACGACTGGATAGGTTTAAGATATACCTTTTTTATATAAATATTTTCCTTCCATATCCTTTAAGTTAATAAGTTATTCTATGAGATCCAAATCCATCGTGAGTATTATTATTAATTGATGTCTTTTCATATACTTTTAAAAATAAAGCTTTGTCGGTTATTTACGTGACAATCAATCCTTTTATCACTACAAAGATGACGTCAAGGCATGCAATTAAAGAAAAAACACCATTTCTAAAATAGAATTGTGTACAAACCAATTACGGAGAGGTGCCATCTCGCCCACGTGAACCAATACAAGTCATTGGTAATACAAGACAGACGTTGTTTTATTTTCAACTAGCTGTACCCGTGTCTTTAACGCGTCGCTGTCGGAAAAAATGATGTTATATAGCATTCCTTGATAAATGGACTATCCAACACTAAAATAATTTTTCAATTCGATCCAGTTGAGATTATTGAGTTCAACCAAACAAACAAACTCTTCTGCTTTTTTTAAAAAAAAAGTTATTGAGGAATGTGCTTGCTCTTGACCTCGATCCCGCCTGATGGAAAGCGATAGATGAGGTCTATGATGGAGCGAGCGTGCCCAGAAGATGCCTGTTCACTCTTGCTTTGAAGGCAGACGGGTTATATATGTGGAAGGGAACACAGATGCTGGCAGACAGTTCCACATTTTGGCTGTGCGCATAATAAATGTAGAGGAGAAGCGCTGAGTACGACTCATCGGGATATCGACGAAGTGCGGATGGTACCCACCAGTACCTACGTCTGGTATTCCGGTGGTAAGAGGGCGATGGTGGGATCAGGTCGTCGCAGCTTTATATAATACGAGTATATTAGTGTAGATTATTAAGCACGAAATAAAAACTGCTTTAAAGCTTGACAGCCCTAGATAAGGGCTGTGTATCCTTGAATTTATAATATCTACTACCACGTGTAAAGATTTCGTTTTTTATTTTTCGACTGTTTCGTTTCGTTTCGTATCAATTTCAGATTTTCAGGAATATCGAAGGCTCGAATAGAATATTGGCTGAGTAGTTTCTGTGATAGGATTTAAAATTGCTGTAGGGTTTTGTAATTCTTTGAAACTGTTATATTGGTAGAACTTTCGTACTTTTCTGTTGCAGTATGTAAAACTGCTTCTGGAGAAATGGTTTACGAATAACTTACTCGTATAGACTCCAGCAATACTTAAAATAATACTAACTTTAACTCACTTGTTAAGTATATTTACACTTATTACAAAAACTAAGTGACTTCCTTAATATTAGTTTGAAACCATTTCAATGGTTGAAACTAGTTTTTTTTAATTTTTTTTTTATTAGGGAAAACAAACAATTTTTAAGCAGACAATGCTTCTTCAGTGAGTTTGTATGTCACGAACCTAAGTCGTCACAAGCTTATGTTGCTGAGTTTCTTAATTACCTACTTCAGAGTTTTTAATGAATACACCGTATGTATAGTATTATAAAGTATCAAGCGGCTTTATAATGACTTTGTCAGCAGTAGCGAAGCCGATCGACAAAACGTTAAAATTGTATGGGATTGACAAACGCTGTGGAAATGTCACGTGAACCTCAATAGCATTCGCTGACAGAATGGCACTTTGTTGAGAACCTCAGGATTCAAGAGGCTCTCAAGCACGGCAGGTAGATGATGACCAGGTATATCAGGCATTATCATTCATGTACGAGTAACTTAATGGGCCGTAGACGTCTCGCCAATGATGCATGCCGCCATTATCATCTACTGTTTATAGCTACGACGTCACTAATACTATGTATATGTGACGTCACGTTGGGAGAATGGTGCGCGATCATGTTTGGATGAAAGCTTGACAGGACCGGAGATTGGAGATCTTCTTTTGTTTATTACCGACTGTAATTTGTGTTTGCGGTAAAACGGAAGATATCTTTCGGGTCTAGACAATGTGGAACTCTATTAGAATTTCGGTTTGTCTTGGCCCTCTTGACATAAAAACATACATACAGCATGTATCTGTAGCTCGAAGAATATGGACCTTCTTCTGCCATGGTTAGATAAAAAACGATTTATATTACAAACTCCGTGCCATATAAGACAAAGCTATATTGTCGATTCAAATCAGAATAGAAAGGTACATTAGATTAATGAAAAACTGACGAAGACAAATCGAAGCATCAATATTATTGATCGTGTAGCTTTGTTTGAAAAAGTAGTTTTTCCATATAGTATTTGTGTGTGTAATATAGTACGTTCTAATGTAAGTATCTTTTTTCTTTTCTAAATATATTATTTTATGAACTATACTGACCTATGGACTGTCAACTTCTTTGGAATCATCACGATGAAATCTGTAACAAAGGAAATAGTAACATCAGTTAAAAGTGGGCGCGTATCATATGTACCTACATCATCACACACGTAATTTAAAATGAAGATATTAAAAACAATCACTACTGCCAAAGGTAAATCAAATTATAAAATAAATAATCAAAAGGTTTATGATGCCAATGTTGAGGTTAGACAATCTTCGAGTGAGAGTTACCTGTTAAATGTTAAAATTCCTTCACAATATTTTTTATTCAGTCTAAATATTTCTAGAATCTTAGAACAGTATTTTCTTTTTTAAAACATCGGTGGTGCCTGCAGTGAATACTAAGTGCGCTATTGTTGAATGTTGAGCAAACCATCGACTGATTCGATTTAGATAGAACATTGATTTCGTAGCCGCGCGGTGTACGCGCTTGCTTTACACTTCAAAATACCTTTTTCTTAAAAAAAATATTGTTATCTATAAGACATTGTAGCTAAAGAAAATCAATCAACAGTTTGACGTCTTTCGTTCATTTTCACTTCAAGGCTAAGTGCTACGTTTTTACTACAAACTAAAAACCAAGATAATCTGCTTTTTGGAACAAGGTTTTATAAATATTTTTGCTGTAAAGACACAAAAAAGTTACGAGTATGAGTGGGTACTAGAAACATCATAATCATAATCTGCAACTTTGTCATCCCAATTTATTAGTAAGAGTCGCCCTAACGTGGCATTTGCACAACAAGAAAGCAGGTTGCAGGTGACGAAAGAAAAGAGTGACTGGAAAAATATGGGGAAGGCCTTTACGCTGCAATGGGATACTTTAGACATTTTTCAAAATTGTAAGTTTATTTTCTTCTGTATCTCCGTATGTATGTTTATAGCATGACTAGATTCACAACGTCATGTTCCACAATAGAGATAGGTACAGCATTTTAAATCTCAGCCGCATCTGCTCGTTATTCCCGCATGAGGCCAGAGGGCGCCCCTGTGCACTCGCGCCATGAATAACATTATTCAAATTCACACCGCGGTCATTATGTTTGTCCCACTTCACGAAAAGCGCACAGAATACAGAACGAACCAGAAAGGCAAGCGGCATCATTATCCACAACTACATCTTCAATTTGTTCGAAAGAGTCACTGCGGTCCTGGAACGCAAAGGGCATTTGGAGGAACACGGATGGGTTTTAGTCAGTAAGAGTCTGACACTCCCTTCCGTTCCACTCAGAGATACATAAAAAAGGATGGTAATGTAGACTGTTTCACTTGTTTGTGGAGCCGTAAACGGACGGACGGTTAACTACTGCATAGTGAGCAAGTGGGTAGCCGCCTTGTTGCAGTGTGTGCAGTACAACAGCATCCTGAAAATGGTTGTTTATTGCAATGGATGCGCATTGTTACGGGCGCTTTCTATCATAGTTTGTATGCGAGAGAGACTTCCCATTGACAAAGATTTTGTTGGATTGGATTTTGATATCATTCCATGTTAACTAAAAAGGAATAGCGTTAACCAATTGTCGAATTAGAATATTTAAGAGAAAGATTTACCTACTGGTATCTCTATTCTTTGCGACACCGTGCCTTCTGCTTAGTTCTGTACTCTGTGGCGAAGTGGGAAATCGCGGGAAATTGTATTTACTTTACATTCCTGAGCAGTGTGGAGGATCACCGAAAAGATTAATTATGGAACCCGTTTTGTGGGATCCTCGGGTAGATCTTTTTTAAGATAAATGGGTTTAATTTGGGGTTATGGTTTAGGGGGTACACTATAAAAACAGTATCAACAGAATATTTATGGTGACCAAACATGCTTAGTTTAGTAAAAATATTCCCTGTGGGTGTGATCCAATAGCTTGTCCTACGATCAAATAGCTTGTCAGAAGAACTCGCTAGTTCCCTTTTGGTTTGAAAATATTCGTTTTCCTTGATTAAACATTTACCATGTGGACCCGGTAGCTGGGACAGAGCGGTTACACAAATCAGTTATTCAGAAAGTATTTAAGCTTTTGCTGTTATCTAAACTTTAGTATCTGATTGAAATCGGCTTCAAGAATCCTAAGATAAGATATTTATTTGTTCAAAGAACAGTTTATTTTAGGATAGAATGTATGTCACGGAAGGAAACGCGTAGGTGTTGATATTGACAAATTTATTATATTACGCATTGACCGGTTATTGTGGCGACGCTTGGGGGAGGCCTATGTCCAGCAGTGGACGTCTTTCGGCTGATATGATGATGATGATGATGACGCATTGACGAAATATAAGCAAAAATTAAATGTATTTGGTAACTAATCAAAGACTCTTTTGAATGATATAAATAATGTACCTATACATACCCAAGTTAGGTACTTAGGAGGAATTTAAAAGTTCTAAGTTTTTGCGAAAAATTTTTGGCCCTCTATTAGGTAGGTAGTTAAAAATCATAATAAATTTATTTTGTAAACAACAAGTTTTACAAGACATGAGTTCACACTACAAGTTCCTACATACAAACTACAAGTTCTAGTGTTTTTATTCAATTTATCGTTCCTCACTTAGTAAGTAGGTACCAAAATTGTAACAGAATTTTATAATAGTGAGCCGACAAAATGTTAATATGCAGTGTTTTACTGGTTTTCGCAAAACAAGAATCATTTAATCACATTTATGTCAACAAGGCTTTTCTGTTCAGCCATTATTACTCCAATCAGCTGATCTTAACACCATCAGCACTACTGAACATAAGCCCTATAATTAGCAAGTCTCTCCCGGCTCATTCCGCGATAAGCCTCGTCACGCCATCAATCAGTCGCCACCCTCTCTGCAGGTGACGTGACGGCCAGGGCGTGAGGTTAAGGACCGTGTCTATAAGCCCCTGTTTAGAATACAAACAGATTTTAGTAAACTTCTAAAGATATTTGACACCTAAACGATAACGATAAACTTAACAATGAAATCAAAGAGCAACAAAAAATAAACACGATCTGATTCTGTTTTGATGTAATAAAACGCTAGAAACCAGTTTTCTTATAATACTGACCTGCTATCTATCCCTACAATTACTGCAGATAAGGGAGAAAGTGGGGTGAGCAGATTAGCCCCAGGACATATAAATACTTGCAACTAAGCGGGAAATAATTTCAGACCCCCAACCCTCTCCTGTACTTTGCACTAAGCACCATTCCAATTCCAGCGGCCATCAAACTAGCATGAGAATAGTTCCTCTCGAACTGTTCGACTCCAAACGACGTTTAACTCCTAATTACTAAACGGATCGGCTTTCTATCTCCCGGCACATCTCTAGATCGCAACTTGCCACCAACTCACCGGCCGACGTACAGTCAACGACCTCGCTACTTATCCGCCTAAGGTCAGACTGCGCCCTTATCGCTCCAAGCTTAATCCATCTTCTTTCACAATCGCCAACGATCCTTCCTAAATCCATACGCTTTGAATACATCCACCACAAAGGATATTAAACTGTAATTTTTCGACTATTAAGTTCACTTTGCAGAGTCAAATGTGCTTTCTGAAAAATTGCAGTTTCATTCATAATGTACTTTAGTAAATGGAGTTAGGTCTCAATTTCCCGCGGTTAGCTCAAAGTGTAAGTTTCAATAAGGGGCCAACTGCAGGGTTTGCAATAAGAACATTGCCAGCAGTTGTCTCGTTTGACAAGACTTATTGAAACACAAGGTTTTTCAGGATTTTCAGTGAAAAAACTTTAACGTTTTATGTTTTATGTGCTAAAGTCTGGAACAAAGTGAATTATTTTTATTTGAGTTTGCAGACGACAGATTTTGCTTCGAGCTTGTTGGAGCAGTATGGCGGTATCTATGAGGTTTTCCTATTAATAATACATATTATATTCATTCATTCAAGACTTAGGTAATGCGAGACGAACTCGGTACATTACCGTAATGAGATAATAAATAAAGCTTCATCAATATTATTATCTTCAGCACTGTATTGTTAGAAGAATAGTGTTTCACATTAACTACGTATATAATAATAGCTCCGGTATTCATTTCGTAGCTAGACGTCCATTATCTTCAAATATAAAAGCTGCCATAAACCATCGCTATTTATTTCTATTATATTACAATACCTAGTAGATAATTGAATGAGCTAGATTCAGTACCTAATTATATCGCACAAGAAAATAATTTGGCTAACAGTGGTTTTGGCGGAACGAAAGGTTACTATGCATTATTCCAGACTGCTAACAGCACCTCTGCCTCCTTATTTATGAACCTTGAAATGATTTATATATTTAATTTGAAGTAAGTACATACATAAAGCTTCTTTTAGAGTAAGCCGGCAGTGGCGTCCGAGGACTGGAGGAAGAAGTGTCGGTCGTCCGGCGGAGAGACAGGCAGACGACCCTGTTGCCATCGCGGATACAACCTGGATAAAGCTGGCGCAGGCACAAAAAAAAGAGGAGTATGCTCAGCATTGGGCGAAGTCGAGCTGTGGAAGACGATGATGATGAGAGGTTCTTGTGACGGAGTTCATCGAATATGATGCCCAACCAGCTGTACGTTGAAGGGTTCTACGGCCTTCTCGTATTTCTATTGCGTATCTTACAGAGTAAGAAAAATTAAATGCTGGCCAGCCAGTCTTTCAACATAATAAAGTACATAAATCGGTACATAAGTCTTATTGAATTCCGTAATAACGCCGCCGTCTGTCAGTATACCGGTAGCCACTCACCGAACAATGCCATCCTATTATTTTTTCAATTTTCTCCCAAATTGGAATATTAATCTGCTAATCAGTGTTCCCTTCCGCCTATTTTCCTGTAAAAGGGGGAAAAATTCTGAAACCCTGTTTTAAAGGGAAATATTGCGTTGTGTTTAGACTACATTGTACATTTTTGCTTTTAAAAGAGATGTCAAAAAATTCGGGCCTGCTTAATATTTTATTCAAGGAGAATATTAATTTACGTTAAACATTTTCTCGCGTTATAAGTTGACAAAGTTAATGATTCATTGTATTGTAGGTACCAGTATGATACCAGTATTGTGTTGTACCAGAAATAGACCAGTATCTATTGTTACTAAATATAATATAAATAGAGTAAAAAAGCCTGTGCTTACTGAAAGCAGTAGTCTCAAGCCTCAGATTTGACATCAAGATTTCTCAATATCGCCGCTCAAAAGTATAGCAACCCAGCGTCAAATAGAACCAATACGGATAGGTTTAAAAATGTGTAACAGGATATCAGATATATTGGCAAACGGTCTCCGAGCCGAGGATAGCGACAGCCTTATTCCCAATATCCGGCCAAAGACTGGTCGAATTCACGAATATCTGCGAATAAACCCGGATTTCCTCCTACGACGCTTTTAATTGGATTATTAATATACTTCCTGTAAGAGCACCTTTGTTGAAAATAATTAGGAACAAATATGGCACACGCTTTGACTGAAGTTATGAACTTTTCTAAAAATTACCTGAAGAGCCTTTCTGAGCAAGTAATTTTATGAAAAGTTCTATAATTTTACGTCAACGTTGTCTTAACTTAAATATACCCAAAATATTTATGTAACCTGCATTTCGATGTAATATAGTGATAATTTGGAGATTTAGCAGCATAACGTACATTATCATAACAACAATGAAAAGAGCATAAAAATATCCACTGTTATTTCGATTGCATGAATGCGTGACTTATCATCCGTACCGATATTTAAAATTACAACGCCAAAATTCACAACAACTTTATTCAAATTTTGTTTTACGGAAAATGCTCCGACATTTTGTTTGGCAACCGTTCGGGAATCTCCGGCGATCTTCGACAATCTTCAGTGATCCCTGTGTCGCTTGCACATATTTTATTCAGCGCCATGCATGTACAATTTGTAGGGAATACTCGGCCATGTGTGACGTCACACGTCCAATGTGAACGGTTGCAGAACGTAATTTGAGGAATTTCACGCTTCGTCTCTCGAAAATTGGTCCAAAATAGGGATGATTGAGCGTTGCTGAACGAAATTTTGCATTCATTTTGGGATAGAAACTAGGTTCCTACATGATGTAAGTATTTATAAATTCAAATATCTAGGTACTGCTGCATAATCTACACACCAAAGTTTACTGCTTATCCTACACGGAAAAAGTAAATACATAGGTAATCGTTTGTATTTGCGTAAGAGAATTCTCTGCCAGTGTCAGGCTACGTAACTGGCTGCCTCAACCATTTCTTCCGGACAGGTAGGACAGGTACGCGAACGTCACGGAGCGTCGGAGTGACGGCTTAAGGCTGCAGTCTTGCAAAATTCACTCGCGGCGAATAATTTGCGCAACTTTAAATTCTTTTTCTTTACAAAGTAATGAAATAACATGAAATATTTTTATTGCCCATAAATAACCATAATATAAGTAATAGGTAGTTATTTTTTTTAAGTTCTTCTAGGTGGATTATGTTAGGTAAATCAAGTGTTAAATACAGCTCTCTCGCGCCCAACATCATTTCGAGTTCTGTTTGGGCGCTCAGTCTATGGCAATGAAGAATTAATTTACAAATCTGTTCAGCGCATAATTAGCTCAATATTCTCGTCTTCAAAATGCGCTGATTAGTTTTTTCTAGTTATGTTTCATTTTCTTAATTCAGAGGTCACACTTTCATCAAAATTCTCTGTTTTCATCTCTTAATAAACGGTTTGTTTCATTATAACTATGCATTGTATGTATGTAATAATTTGATTATTTTAATGCCAAGAGTTCATTAAGCAAATACTTAAAAAAAAATAGCACCTAAATCACATTACCCTAACAATAATAATAATCTCAAAAGACCTCCAAAAAACGAGTTCATAAACAAGAATTGAGAGAGAAATTCCTTAGTGGCCGCTGCACGGGCGGAGCGTTCGGACGTGTGGTCCACGACAAATTTTAATTGTTCCCTCTCGCTCTAACATTGCTCCTGCTCTAACGTTGGTTACGCACTGTTATGTATCTAAAGTTGCTCTACTTTATTATTTTTTGTATATAATTTTTCGGGTGTTGTAAATATTTGTGTTTTAGTAATAGTATTGTAAATATTTGATTTCAATATGGATCGTAAACGTAAAAAAAATATGCATGCACGAAAAAAAAAAAATTGGGCTCAAACGTAGAAGTGATGAAGAGAAATAGAATCCAAAGGTAAGTAGAACTGTTTACAGTATTCATGTTTAGGGCCTAACTAAAAGGTCAAATTCAATTAGCTAGCGAGACTCCACAGACTTGATGGGTGTACGATTTTATCAACTCACACTTCAAGTAACAATACTACCAGCGGTCCCAAACAAATCATCAAATCTTTACTGTTTTTATAAAATTGTTATAATATTGTATACAGGGTCGAATTAAATTAGATAGCGAAAGTCCGCAGAAGTGATGGGTATCAATATATAAGTTGACAAAACAAAAATTAATTAATATGATGTTCATGCATGCTGTCAGAAGGTATAAAAGAGTGTGGTTGGGGAGGGCGTGAGTGCTTGTGTGGGCATGAGTGTGTGGATGGATGTGTTTGTGGGTTGGTCGGTGTATTTAGTGTCTATGTACATACATAAATAATAAATACACACTACTACTAGCGACCAAAATCGGATCGGCTAATCGGCTAATTTGACCAAAGTCGGATATCTTTTAACCGTGGAATAAAATTAATTAATAATATGACTAATTTATTTTCACAGGTCTGCTGCTGGCTCTCGTCAACCATTTTCAGATGTTAGCAACCTGTCAGAAGCGCTAAATATTAATCCTACCTCTTCTACTATTGGAGTACCAGTGATGATTGAAAATATTGACGGAACTGAAAATGTAACAAACTCAAATAAGAAAATGAACCGGAAGCGAACATTTGAGGAGGCTTTTCCTTTTCGCCGAATTTTCGGAAGGAAACGTCAACAACCTGTAATTGTTAGCGACGACCAACAGCTGCAAATTGATAATGAAACAGAAATGACCAATGATGAGGAACTGTTTTGCCTAGAAGGGCGCAGAATCGTATCGATCAAAAATTTTTTAGAAATTTTGGGGAAGATTGCTGATCATAACGAAAAATCTTTTGGATGCAGGTATACAAATTTGAAATGTATCGGTGAACGACGTAAAGGTTTTATATCAAAACTGCATTTCAAGTGCGAACTCTGTAATTCCGAATTTGACATAAGCACTGAAGATCCGTCTAACACTTGTGATGTGAACCACGGTATAGTTGCAGGTATTATTAGTATTGGCTGTGGGTTGGGAAATTTAAATGAATTGGCAGGTAATGCTGATATACCTGGCATGTCAAAAAATTTATATGCTCAGACAAGCAAAAAAGTTTACGAATGGTTCCATAAGACGGCAGTAGAAGAAATGGCCAAGGCAGGCATCGAAGAGGCAGAACATGCGACAGAAATTGGCAGTGTCGATTGTGATGGTACACCAATGATTGATGTAATAGCTGACGGGTGTTGGTCCAAAAGATCTTTCCGTAATAACTATTCAGCATCATCAGGTGCAGCAGCAATAATCGGTGCATACAGTGGTAAAATTTTATATATTGGTGTAAAAAATAAATACTGCATAGTATGTGCAAAAGCTGAAAATAAAAAAAATAAACCTGCAAATCATATTTGCTACAAGAACTATTCTGGTAGTTCTTCCAGTATGGAGTCAACGTCGCTTGTTGAAGGATTTGGTAACTCTCTTGAATCTCATGGTTTAATATATGCTAGACTAATATCAGATGGTGATTCAAGTACTCATAAAAAAATATTAGAAAGCAATCCATATAAAAACTGCAAGGTTCAGAAGATCGAGTGCAGAAACCATCTGTTAAGAAATCTATGTAACAAACTGAGAGCACTTACTAAAGATACTCATATTCCTATTCAATTAAGGAAACTTTTAACTGACTTCAAAATCATGAAGTTACGCAGATACACAGTGCGGGCTATAAAGTTGAGGAAACACGAAGACATTTCTGACAGTCAAAAAATGGTAAAACTTCGTACAGATATTTTGAATGCATTACACCATTCTTTTGGTAGTCACTCTGATTGCGATGACGCTATATGCCCAGCAACTGATAAAACTGACCGAAATACGGCACTTGATGTAGCTAACACAGTTTTGTGGAGGAAAATGAGTCAAATTGTCTTGTTTTTGGCTGCAAACGCTAAAAGTCTAATTTTTGACGTCGATAGCAATCCTGCTGAGACATTCAATTCAGTGATTGCCAAATATGTGGGGGGGAAAAGAATTAATTACACACTTAAGAATTCATACCAGGAAAGGTGTTCCGCTTCAGTTATTTCCTTTAACACCAAGCGACCAATAAACGCTATCCATAAATGCATATTTGGTAAACCTACTGGCAAATACACAAATGTATATGAGGTACAAAAAGCGAAAAGAAAAGTTTACAAAAGATTATTTAGAAAAAAAATCCGTAGAAATAGGAACGATCCAGATTATGGACAGAAAGCTCAAAGACCAGATATGACCGATGAAGATTTTCAGATAACAAAAAATGAATTTCTTAAACAAACGGAGCTTTCTGACCAGCAAAGAGACGAACTACAGAAACAGACGATAGACCAAAGTTCCAGTCAAGAATGGTTAGAAAACAGAAAAAATAGATTAACCGCGTCTATGTTTGGAAAAATATGTAAACGTAAAGAAAACGTTAGCTGCGCTCCTTTAGTGAAAGCTATTGTGAAACCACAAAAGTTGTCAAATGTCCCATCGATCACATATGGTAGAGATTATGAACAAATAGCATTAACCCAATTATCTCTGCAGGAAAACGTCACAATTACCCGCTGCGGTCTTTATATTCATAAAACACTCCAATATTTAGGAGCAAGTCCCGATGGTATTTATAAAGACAAAGATGGAAAAACAGGACTGGTAGAAGTAAAATGCCCATTTTCTGCAAAAAATATGCAAGCTGAAGAAGCTATAAAAGCAAAAAAAATAAAATTGTGGAAATGTAACACTAAGAAAAATACGTTTGTGATTGACAAAAACCACGATTATTATTTTCAAATTCAGGGCCAATTAAACATTACGGAGATGGATATGTGCTTATTTGCCGTATGGACTGGAGAGGAGTACTCAATGAAAGTCGATTATATAAAAAGAGACCCTACGTTCTGGCACGAAAAAATGGTAGGCCCATTGTCTAAATTTTATTTGCATTGTCTGCTTCCTGAGTTAATTGATTCCCGCCTTGAACGCTCGATGCCAATAAAAGACCCGCCATATATCATTCAAGCTATTGAGAAAAAAGTAAAAAAAAATAAGAACGCGTCCACGTCTTCTACCGCAGACGCTGTCGTTCAGGATAATTAATTCCTGAAAGAAAAGAAAGAAAGAAAAAGTATTTGTTGTGACTCGTACAGGAAGATCTAAACAAAACAAAGTCAAAAATAAAAAACCGGCCAAGTGCTAGTCGGACTCGCGCACGAAGGGTTCCGTACCATTAACTACAAAAATCACGTCTGTTGTATGGGAATAAAATAAATATTTATTTTATTTTGTTTTTAGTATTTTGTTGTTATAGCGGCAACAGAAATACATAATTTGTGAAAATTTCAACTGTCTAGCTATCGCGGTTCTTGAGATACAGGCTGGTGATAGACAGACGGACAAACAGCGAAGTCTTAGTAATCGGATACCGTATTTGCCCTTTGGGCACGGAACCCTAAAAAGTAACAAAGAAAAAGAGTAATCGGTGCACAGAGTTACGTATAATTTGAAAAATAAGAAACAACAATTTTGTGTTTAATAACTTTTTATTTATTCAGCCATTTTTTTGTCCCACTGCAGGGCAAAGGCCTCCCTTCCCTCCTTCCACTTATCGCCAATCCTTGTGAAAAGGGTCGAGCTCGTCCCGCCATCTCATTCTGGGCCTGCCGCGTTGTCGTTTGCTGCTGTTTGGGACCCATTGTGTGGTTATTTTAGCCCATAGCCCCTCCGGCATGCGACAGATGTGACCAGCCTTCCATTTTAGCTTGGCAGCCGTGTGACCTACATGGGCATTTTGAGTTTTAGAACGCAGTATCGAGTTCCTTATACGATCAGAAAGTTTAACTCCAAGGATACTGCGCTCCATTGCTCGCTGACAGACCCCGAGTGCGGACTTTTGACGATTGGTTAGTGGCCATGTCTGCGCTCCATAGGTGAGGGTAGGAAGAATGCACATGTCCATGAGTTTTCTCTTTAGTGAGAGAGGGAGAGTTCCTTTCAGTATTTGCTTCATCGACCAATAGCTCTTCCAGGCGTTCTCGGTGCGTCGAGCAACTTCTTTATCGTATCTTGCCTGGAAGGAGACTATTTGGCCGAGGTATATAAACTCATGGACATATTCAATACCCGCACCCCCAATTCCTATGTTACCTTGGTCTTCGTCATATTCATCGCGAGTCCAACCTCGAGGCTGGCACTGCTCAGTTGGTCGAGCATTAGGCCTAACTCGGCTGCCGTGGAGGAGAAAAGAACAATATCGTCGGCGAAGCGGTGATTAGTTAATCTTCTATCGCCCACGACGATGCCCTTGTCCCTCCAATTGCTTTTTAGTTTTCTAAAGACTTCTTCAAGCGTGGCTGTAAAGAGCTTTGGAGCAAGCGGGTCGCCCTGTTTAACCCCTTTATGGATAGTGAATGATGGTCTTGTGGTTTTTATTTTTAAAGGCTGCTGTGCTATTTTGGTATACCTATTTTTTGTAGTAGGTTAATTTATGTAGGTTCGATATCTTGGTTTTGAAGAGATTTAAATATGGCGTTGTGCGATAAACTGACAAATGCTTTAGAGTAGTCGACAAATGCGAGGTATAAAGGTAAGTTGAATTCTAAATGTTTTTCTATAACTTGATTAAGGGACTGTAAATGGTCAGTAGTGGATAGGCCATGGCGGAACCCGGCTTGTTCGGGAGTTTGATGTTGATTGAATTGGCCAGAAATGCAATTTTCAAGAATTTTTATGAATATTTTGTAAAGGTGTGAGATGTGGCTGATGGAGCGGTAATTGCCGATGTCGGTCTTATCACCTTTTAATGAAGGATGATAACATTTGAGTGGCAGAAACTACTCGGAAAATCACCTTTTTGTAATATTGAATTAAATAAGTTCCTTATGTATGGCAACAAGATAGGCTCCGCGGCTCGAAGTGATTCGGTTGTAATACCATCTTCGCCGGGACTTTTATTGTACTTCATGCCTCTGAGAGCCCGGTGTACTTCATAGCCAGATATTACCGGGACCTCCTCAGGACATCAGTAAACTTCGGTTGTTTTTTGGGATGTTTGGTCGTTGGAATATAGAGATTTATGCAACTCGGTACTTATCCCAAGAATTTTTGCCCTATCTCCTTGTTTAACACCATTTACCATACCACGCATAGCTGATCTTAGGGATCGGTTGTTTGTCAATGCGGTAGCCAGCAGATTGGTACGTTACATTCTGTCGCTCTTCTATAAGACGTGTTGTGCTGTCAGTAAGTTTTGTTTTCTTTTTCTTGAGGCACACAATTTTTTGACTGGCGATTTTAATAGCTTCCTTTATGTTTTTATACTGTACATGTACGTCCTCTGAATCTGTGTCTAATAAACTGAAAGTGTTTTTAATATTTATGTCAAACTGTTCTTTATTTGCAATTAGTGTACATCTATCTGAACTTTTGATTGTTTTTTGTTGCGATGTAATTTCAAATCAAAATTTGCTGTCCGGTGATCGGAGCTGATAACTACTTCATAAAAAATTATAATAAACTTACTTTACACAAAAATATGGCGTATTCTTTTAACACTCATTGGCTGGCCCCACTATCATTTTTTATGTCTACTACGATACTACGGAACACACAAAAACACTACATCCAGACCCAAAGTACCATTAAAATTTAAATAAATATTGAATAATACTTAGTAGAGCAACTTTCCGACCGTGTCAAATTTTGTTTTAAATTTTACGCTAGGTAGGATGAATGCGGGGACTGCGGGGAGCCCGGGTGCAGACGCTCGGCGCGTGGACTCGCTGCACGCGATTCTTATATTGTGCACTAGAAGACTAAGCCCTTAAGACGTTTACCACTTCAGTATAAAAATAAAATAAATACCTACGTATTTTATATCGGTAGAGCTAAAAAAGCTTTTTTGAAGTGCTGGAAGAAAGAAGCTAGTCTACACTAATATTATAAAGAGGAAAGATTTGTTTGTTTGTTTGTTTGTTTGAAATGAATAGGCTCCGAAACTACTGGACCGATTTGAAAAATTCTTTCACCAGTAGAATCCTACATTATCAGTGATGGACATAGGCTATAGAAAATTTTAAGAAAAGTTAGGGATCCGTATGAAAACTTCGATAATGTAACCCAAGGTGTGAGAAAAAATCCTTATATCGCATATGCTGCGGAATCTATTGACAATAGAGCAAAGTGATGTACTACAGTTTTATAGAGATCATCAATATCTACAAAAAAATTTGCATGTCTAACTATTATGGATAAGTCACCATGGCCGCTTTTTGTTCATATTATTCAAGCAAATCCCATGGTGAAATAAAATATGGTGATTTTAGTATCATGATATTAATCCTTATCCATTTAAATGGTTTGATAATTAAGGATGATTATGTCCGTGTAAATTACACTTTAAGTTATTCAAATCGGACCTTTCGTTCAAAAGTTACGACGGTAATAAACATGCTCGGAGTAAGAAAAATGTCGCGGCTTGTGCGAACTGGGGAGAATCGTATCAATGTATGGTCCGATGAAGTTGAAACACCACGGCATTTAAATGTTTTCGATAAAACAATAAGAATAACAAATGTTTGGATTTTTCGAAAATAGACTACATAATAAGGAGTGAAGTAGGGGTGATTAAGATTTTAGGGGAGGACGTAATTGCTTGCTTCAATTTATGTCGGAATGCTATGAACAAACTAAAAGCGGGATAATTGAAACAGATGTACCTAACAATTTTTGCATAATCAAACCCTGACGAGTTGAACGGGGCGAACAGTTGCGCTGAACCTGGGCTCGAGACAAGTGAGATTCTGTCAAACGGTGGCGTGGCGTACGCGATTGTCAATACGTTAAAAATGTATACTTAGGTTTGATAAATGCTATCGAAATGTCACGTGACCAAATTCCTACATTTTGGCATTTCGACAGTCATAGTCGCATTCACTAATTAAATGGTACATTGGTTAGGGGCTCCTGAGACCATAGAATAAGTAGAAATGGCTAAGTAATTGATGAAAATCGTTGTGCTTAATTTTCCAAAACTAACATTTATAAGGGGGTATAGGGGGCGTTGAAGTTTGTGGAATACCTACTAAATCCGCGCGGACGAAGTCGCGGGCGAAGTGCTAGTAAGTAAATAAAAAGGTATCATACTCTTGATTTATGAGCCAACAATGCACATGCATCATTCATAAAGAACATTCAACATCGTCTCGGTGCCGGCATCTGAATAGCTGAGCGAGCCCGGGCACGCCTCGTAGTCGCACGTGTTGAGTTGGTGATAGCCGTCGTCAACGACACGGTGGACGGACTCAGGACGGTACCTACAGTACCCAGTTCAGTTCACATGTTGGCAACTTTGCTCTTCATCTTACCGTGCACTACATTGTTATTTTCTTCTTAGCGTGATGATGGCCAATCATGATCTTCCTGCCCTTGTCCCATGTTACTTGGGGTCAGCGCAACACGTTTATTTTCATTCTGTCCTATCAGCTGTTTATCAACTCCCTTTTCTTTCATATCGTTCTTCACACAATCCGTTCATCTTTTTTTTGGCCTCCTTCTCCCTCTCCATCCATCCACATTTTATATTCATAACCTTTATATGAACTAAAAGTTAAATGCATTTCATCCCTCCTCTTCACATGAATATACCAAGACAAGCGGTTCCCTTTCAACTTTTCCGTCAACTATCTCGAATGTACTAATTTCTCACTTAATTCATTCTCGTCACTCGCGAATACAGTTTTAAAATATTAAATACTAGCTTTTGGTTTTTCGTTTACGAGGAGATAAGGTGCTCACATGTTCAGGGCATACAACGCAAGGCGAAAGGGGGGCCATAGACTACGGAGAGATGCCACACATACACTGAAGATCAGAGCCATCCTAGACCACAAATCTGTGGAGGTTGTCTTTACACAGTGGACCTGAGTGCGACGTCTATTTAATTTTCCAGAGCGGCTACGATAAAGCCTGCATATTATTTTGACATTGACACGATTATATTGCGTATTAGACAAGCTAAGTGGTATAAAAACTTGTCAAAAGACTGTCATTCCAAAGTTTTTAAAGCTATTGATCCGATCATAGTATGTAATTAACCATGGCTCTAACATTATCCGATAATATTTACATCCTGTCTCGGAATCTACATATTTCTGTTGAGACTAGTTTACCAAACTCACGTAAGTGTGAATTATCTCACTCTATCTTTATAAAATGTGTTTGCTTAATTACATCAGATCAATGTTTTTTCTACTAAAAAACCTTAATAAAGTAAGTTTTCGTTAAACAATGCAATTTAAGAAAACAAATATTACGCACATAACGTGAAACCAGAATTTATCAAAACATTGCCCTGGAATTAGCTCCTTTGGCCCAATTGTCTGACTCCTTTAGACCATCATGACCATCATTTATCAGGACCAATTTCCAAACTCCTCCTTGGTACCTACTAAAAGATCCCTAACGAGAAAAATATTACCAACAAAATAACACGTTTTCTGCTACAAAAACATAGTAGGTCACAATCAGATCTCATTTATTATTGTAATCGCGAAGTGCAGAATCAAAATCTCATTAAGGTGAATGGATGAATGCTCTCACTGCCATTTTGTCGCTAGATGGCGACACATCCACAATTTCGAACATTTTCAATTTTTACACTTAACATAGAAAGTTTTAATAGACAACTTTATTATAGGCTATACCTAGGGCATTAACTTGATTTTTTTAGATAATCACTATGCTTGTTAACTGCTACCATACAAAGATTACAGCAGAATAAAGATTTAGCCGCATGAATTTACTCTTTACACACACATGCAAAGTAAATAGTAGTAACTTTCGACCCTACTAGATGTCGTTTTATTCAAAAATGGTTGGAAATTAAAATGTCCAGAGGACCAAATTGTTATATTCCAATCTATTTCTTATTAATATAACCTTAGCAATGATTATCATCACGCTATACTTTCGGGAAGCTGAGCAGCTAAAAACCTTGACATAAATAAGGTCGGCTATTTGAAACAATTATCAACCGTACAAATAGACTGTCGGTTTAGAGACTGCCTTTCATTAGGCTTGGTGTGGGTTCAAATCTCAATAGTTGTATTTATTTTTGAATTATTTTTTATCTTTCTTTATCCTTACCAAACCTAATATTTTCAAATATTAATAATAATATAATTATTGGTCTATGCATATTTTTGTTTCTAGGCTCGATATCCTATCGGATTTGGTGGTAAAAAGGTATCCCTTTTCACCATAACAAATTATTCAGATAAATTATTTTGGGTAATAAACATTGCATGTTACGCTCTAACATCGCAATCAGTAAACATGGGCTCGGCGTACGACTATGCACCGAAACTCACACATCTGTGATCAGTGTCATCCATCACAGTCGCAACCTACTGTTACCGATAGACAAGGATAGAGATAGGAGACGGCGCTGTCGTGCGAGCGAAATCGCGTTAGCTGCCGAATGTTGACGAATGTTTACGATTATGAATGACATGGCATGTGGTAGCGTTAGCAAATAAAATAAAAAACATTAATTATTTTGAGGTAGTTAAAAAAGAAATTAATATTGTTCGCTCGATCGCGCAAGGTTACTAAAGCTTTACTTCTGCCTTTGTTTTCGGACAATAACAAGCCACTTTTGTCTCCTTAATTCATCTTTAGGAAACCTGAATAAAAAAGAGCCTTAAGTATCACCATTATGCATTTATGTATAAATAAATAAAGAATATGGCTGCACATGACGTGCAGTTTGGGAGTTACGAGGAAGCCTTGAAATCATAACCGTTTGCTTTGCCACAGTCGCGTAATAAAGATAACTAAATATAGTGAAGTAGTGATTCTGCACCAACAATTAGGTACTAAAAACTAGACTTTGTCTTATAAAACATTTTTTTTTAAATAAGTACCTGTTGCGTAAAACATAACTGTTATCAATTATTAATAAAATTGACTTGAATTTAAATAATCATGGTTGGTAAAACAATAATAATAAAAAACTATTAATATGTTTGAAGAAATTTGTGTTGCTAACCTTACGCAACCTCGGTCTGGTACTAGTCGTCGCGCGTTGTTTACAAAATCTCTCAACAACTCGCGAATTGTGCGTATCGTGTCTCTCACGCATGTTTTTAATATCTATCTCGCTCTCACAAACATGGCGAAGCAAACGATAAAATATTTTTGTTATTTTCAACAAATTAACATTTTTGGCTGTATTTACGAGTGGTGTGTCTTATTTTTATTCCTAGTATTATTAAAACACTGTTGAGCTGCAAAGATTAAAGATTTTATTACAGATTTTTGGTTTCCTATGTTTAGGTAGGTACTACTTGATACAGAAAGTCAAGTGAAGTCAATTTTTTTTCAAGTCTATGGAGTGAAGGTAGTTCAATTTACACGATAATTAGCAATAAGTACTACTAATTAATAACAATTTCCGAGATACTGATAAAAGCTAACATGTGGGTAGAACTAGGTAAGTATATTTATTCATAGTACCTACCTAAACAAAAAATCTCTAATAAAATTCTTTGCCTTAAAAATCTAGAAAAAATATAGGTATGTTTAGGTATCAAATAGGTACTAAATTTTTGTAAAGGCGAATTGAAATTTTTGAGCCTTTACGTGGAGATCCTAAATGTCGGCAGTCCATCCTGACATCAGAATGACTGCCCATTTTTTAAATTCATTTTCTCAGTTATTAATTAGGTACCAATTATTTAAACAAAGATATCAAATAGTAGCAAATAGGTATTAGATCTTAGTAATATTTTTAAGCTGATCGGTCATTTTGGCCAATCATTCTGAAGGTCACATCAATGATTTTCCGTGCGCGACTGAGTTCCAACTGAGTAGGACCGCTTGCTGTGACTAAGTCCCGTATCTAATGGTAATAAAGGTATATTGTACCTACACAGGTTGTTGTAATGTGACTGAACCTAAATAGTACCTAACGTGTAAATAAATTGTGACGTGTAGGTACTAAATAAATAAAAGATTATTTATGCAATTATTCGTCGCGATCTAAGAATGTTTTCTTTAGGTGATACAGTCGTAACATTCAGTGATTAGTGTGATTACTGGCGTTCTTTGGTGGAATGGTTTTAGATGGCAAAGCAAAGGGTTGTTATCAGCTTAGAATATCTTGGTATTAGTTGGTTAGAGTAGGTACCTACCTATGTAAGTACTCGTATGTGTCACCGGATAATTCCAAACATCGTAAGATTGTAATAAATGTTGTTTATGTTTTTGTTGATTATGTTGAGAACAGATAATGGATTGTGGAGGTCTGGTAGGCAGCCGCACCACGTAAAATACTGGTATTCAGCTGAATCCGGTTTGACTGGAAGCCAATCCCAGTAGGTATAGTTGGGAAAGGGCTAGGCAGATGATGTGTTGAGAAGAAATAATTTCGAATACACTGAATCACACCCAAATTCAATAGTTTCAATACTTGTCTTATCTAGAAGAAATTATAAGTAAGTAGGTACTTGTAAATATACAATCTTACGCGACTTATAATATTACAATCATGCGATACAAATGTAAAAAAATACATCATCTGTGAAAATGTCAACTGTGTAGCTATCACGGTCCGTGAAATACAGTCTGGTGACAGACAGAGACGGACAGACAGACATACGGACCGACAGACGGACGACCATTGCGTAGGTAGCTAGGAAAAAAATAGGTAAGTTTGCCTACGCTGATCGCCTGATTTAGGTATAGGTACCCTAAGTATACCTACATGAACTTCTTTTCTCTGATTTGATTCAACCCAAACCAATGAATTAGTACTTAACCGTGTCAGAAAATGTTTTATCAGTACCTACTTACATACAGTGGAAAGATTTTTAAATCTTTAGGTAGGTAGGCACTATTTATTTAAAGTAGATAAGTAATACAATAATAACATTAGTATTGTATCTGTGTGAACCAAAGGCAGATCGCAGATAATTGTTTTCACTTTCTAGCATTATTTCTCATTCCCTAAAAAAAAACATTTCATCAATCATAAAATATAAAATCCGCGGGCAAACCCGCGCGCCGGCGCTAACTTGCTAGAAACACAATTTTGACACACAATCACGCATGGACTGGAATTTGGCAACACGCGTTGTTGCCAAATTGCGTCTTGAATGGCAACGTCGCATCGCCGCGTCCGTCACTCGATAACCTTGGCGCTTGTTCGAATTTTCGAACAGCGCCATCTACTTAAAATGTTCACCGCACGTAAACTCGTAACATAACAGCAATGAACTTTTTCTCGGTGGTTCTATAAATTTCTGTCAGATGGCGCGATTCAGGTCACTCACACATGTAAAGATTTTTCGTTTTTTATTGGGTCTAATTCTCATAGAAAGACTGTTTTTTTTCTAAAATTTGGGCGATAGGCGATCACAATACATTATAAAATCTCATTATACTTGCTTTATTCTGCAGAAACTGTTTATTTACGGAGATTACAGCTCCTGAAAAATGTATGGCGAGGTCTCTTTAGGGATCCCCCTTAAGTGCGGCTGAGATTAAAACCAACAGCGGTGTTCCTCTATTAGCATAAACCGTTTATGATAGAAAAAACGAGGGTATGATAACAAGGGTGAAAGATCAAAATACATTTTGGTAACAAGGAGGAGGAGTCATGTCCCAGGACCCTGACAACAACTGGTTTTATAAAACGATTATACATAGGAGTACGTGCTCCCAAGGGGGCAATTAGTGAATCCTTATAATATTATTATAAGGATACTTATACTACACAACTCATTTGCTCATTTTATAAGCCTAGCTGTACCTTAAGTGTTGTTGTTGATCCCATTTTAAAACTCTTTTCGCTATTGAATACCGCGTTAAAAGACTGTCAGCCTGATCGATTCAACTGATTTCTTATTTTTCCTCTCTCGTTTGGATTGCCAGGAAAACCTCCCATGAAGCAGGAAGCATAGCACTCAATCACTCCAAGGAAAAAACCATTGAATTTATGAATACCGATCTGAGCTGCGAGGAGCAAAAACTTCCGAATATGGAAAACAAGCATAAAATATAGATCATCTCCGTCTCTTAGATAGCAATAAACAGGAGGGGGGAGGGGGGAGGGGAGGAGGTCGACAAACGTTTTTCGATTATGTCTACAGCTGTTTGTTGAGTGTATCCTTATTCTTGCAAAATATCCGCATGTGTGTCCTGTGATATTTGTTATGGTAAAACTACGCGTAAATTGTTGACATTTTTTGGACGTACCAGCTAGTCAGATGTGCGTCCAATATCTACTTCAAACCTAATAACGAAAAGCATTAAAAAACCCTTACTTAGCCACTGTATAAGTCATGCCGTCAAAATAAGTTTATTTTTCTTACATTTTCAAGGGAAGAAGAAAAAAAATGACGGTATATGATTACTACGGCGCGGCGTCGTCGTCGGTCGCTTTGAAGTACGATGTCGCTACAATTGACTCTTACGTGAATTCGAGAGTTGCGTTAAGAAATGTGTATGTAAATAAGATTATATATATTCAATATTCCGATGTTATTTATTACAAAAAATAAGTCGTAGAAAGTTGAAGGTCATCGACAAGACGACACAATGTCGAACCGACGAGAGACGCTGTCTTGAGACGGAAGAAGGCAGAAGGCAGCTTCTATACTTTTATCAAGTAAAAACCAAAGAAAATACGATTTAACTGCCTGAAAGATTTTTAAACCCTCTTGACACTATTTTTCTTCTTTTTGTCACTGGCACGACAGTTGTTTAGATTTTGGTGGCCCAAAACATTGTCACTTCCACGGCATCGTTGGTGGCAGCATATAGGTCACTTAGGCTTTGGGGCACAATGGGCAAGATAGGTGGTGCATGGTTTGTGACTCGGCTCCACATCCACACCCTGCAGTTGATGTGTCACGGTAGCCCCACTTTGCGAGGTTGAAATTACACCTTCCTACTTGCGTTCTGGTGCGGTTCAGAGACTTCCAAGTGGACCACAGAAGGTTAGACCCTGCGGGAAGATGTTTGCTTGGTTGTAAATAGTTCATGGGTGGGGGAAAAGTGTCTTGCTACAGTTTGCAGTGGGCATCAGCTGACAGAGAAACTAACGATTTGAGGAAGCTGTCTGCTACTGAGTCTTTGAGTTGGTTAGTTGTGCACCAAATAGTGGGTGTCTTATGTCACATTCTTGTTTTCATTATTTCCACACCTATGTTAATCAACTTTATGGATTGCACAAATCTTTAAGAGTTTTCAATTTCCAAAGTTGCAAAACCAGGCAAAGGAAAACGAAAAAACAAACAAGTACATGTAACGCGTGCCGTCTGCCCATTCATTCTGTCATTCAGAGTTATCTGAGATGATCAAGATACAGCAGCACAATGCACGAATATATCAGTGTATTGTGCCATTGTGACGGATATAAGTGATGCCAGTGGATGGGACGATGGGCCACGCTGGGCCATTGTCGGGGCGTAAGTAGATAGTGGAGATAAACAAGGTGAGGAGTGTGGAAAGGAATGTTGCGTAAAATTGAGTAGTTGTGCTAAATTATGGTAGAGCTATATTTTTGGTAAGTGCAATAAAGTGACCTGAGACTTTCGTCAGATCCTGCGTATCTACATGGTAATAATTATGGCAAAGGTTATCGATATTGAATTGTATAATGCCGTAGAATAATAATTTTGTCAACGACACATTATCGTTTCTTTAGATTTTGACTAAGATTGTGTGTACTCAGTACTCATAAACATGGTCAAGTGTTACTGGGTGATCAACACTGGATTATGAGAAAAATCCAGTTCAGCTCATTTAACAACTGATTTTCTCATCTGTGGTTAGTGCCGTGGCCCCAATGAAAAAGTTGACCATATTCATGAATGCCTACTTCCCCTTGAAATATAGCCAATAACTTTAAAGTCACCCAGTACGCTGCAATAGACACTATTAAAACTATTCACCATTAAAGCCTACCACTTCTCTGCAATTTCAAACACAAAGCGAACAGCGGGCGCCTCATTATCCGATGCGGACAATTGTCGGCCGGACGCGGACGGGCAAAACCGATATTTCGTGGCTAGTCCATTCGATGGCTGATAATGGCCCACTGTGGTCATAATAGTGGGCTAATTAACCAATTTAAGGTAGTCAAAAGGCAGAGTAGATAAACTATTATGTACTTCAAATAGTATTGGAGAGAATTTTCGTGTTGACAGTGTTTTACATGAAAATTCTCTCCAATACCATTTGAACTACCAGTTATCGTATTATATGTATTAGTAGGAGGTTTCGGGGGCGATTAATCGACCTGGCTTGGTTGCATTTTTAGAAATCGTCGTTTATCCGTGTTTCATCCAGGTCATCAAGTACTAAGTGTTTACACTAAGCATGTTATAAAGTTTTATACAAAGAACCGTACGTCAAAACGTTTTTATTTTAGGAAACCTACACGTGCTCTCCAATAAAAGTTGCCTCGTGTAGTCGTGTCACAAAAACTACCAAGAATGAGAATAAATTCTTTGCTCTAAAAGTATTACCAAATCTAATATTGACTAAGTACCTACCAAATCTTTCCCAAAAACTGAATAGACCAACTCATTCGTCGACCGCTCTAACAAAAGCTTGTCATATCTCAGGCTGGTGTGTGCTGTCTGCAAATATTTTGCTACAAATTGGGATAAAACGTGCATTGTATCTAAGTTGTGAGCTAAGGAGTCATTAATTTTGGTCTAGCAGATAGACGTTAGCTAGGTCTACCTGCGCTAGACTGGACGAACGCTTCACAATTACAAAGTGATTTAAAGGCCTGGCTCTGGAGGGTTAGGGAGGCAGACATCTTACGTACAAGGACGCCTGGTACTTAAAGTTTATGCCAACAGATAGAAAGGTGACTTCTTACCTGTTTAATTATGATGAATGATGAGACTCATCATAATTTAAAAAAACTCAAAAGCAGAATAAACTGTTTTTAGAGACGTGTAAAAGTTCTTTGGTAAATAGATAAACAAGGTATTCTTTAGTGCAACCAGTCTGCCTAACCTTTTCAACCACGTGGCTGGCTTCGCACTCACGGCTTTACATTTTTGTGCGACATTGTACAGCTCTGAGTGAGGAACGGTGCGCGTCCATTACTCTCTGTATCCACAATCTGTACTTATCTGCAGTACGAACTGGATGCTTTTAGCGTCATTACAGTCTACTAACCCAGCTAAGTAAACCTCTAACGTAACGGATCCTATTATTATGAATGTTAGACCTTTTGCTCCCTTCGCTCTAAGATATATCCCGCCACGTTACCAAGTCCGGGATCCCGCGGTCCACATTAGGGGCCCGAACAAATGAGAGCTCCTAAGTCCGTCCATGATTGAGGCCCGGACGACCAGGGGTAGCCAACACAAAGGACGCGGAGATTTAGGGGCGAACGGAAATATTATCATTACGTTATGATTGCACGAGTTCTTTTATGTGGATCTTCTATGCGAACGATATCATGTAATAGGTGGTGATATGAGGTAACGAGATAGAAAAGGTTTGCGGAACGTCGCGACTTCGATTAAGGAATAAACTTATTTTTTTCATAAATTGATATTTTCGGACGCTGCAACATAATTACTCGTAAAAGATATCTCTTACTGAGGTTTGGTAAGGATTTGGTGAGGTTTGGGAGTGTCAGACTCTTACTGTCTAAAACCCATTCGTGTTCCTCTTAATGCCCTGTGCGTTCCAGGGCCTCGGTGAGTCTTTCGAACAAATTCCACAACCCTTGCAATGCATTGACCCTAGGGGGCCCCGTCTATTATGCTGACATCTCTTTGAGGCGCGCGTGGAATACTACGCTTTACCACCGATCGCCTCGACGCTGCGATGCGCTGCTCAAGCAGGGCAGTTCCACCGGAGCTCGAGGAGGCCCGGACGCCCGAGGAGGTCCGGAGGCCCGGAGGCCCGGAGGCCTGGAGGCCAGGAGGCCCGTAGGCCCGGAGGCCCGGAGGTCCGTAAGACCGGAGGCCCGGAGGAGCGGATTCTCGGAGGACCGGAGGCACGGAGGACACAGTGGCGCATACGCTCCACTCGTTCCACAGTGGCGACACCCGGGGCGTTACCTCCCACCGAATCCGAATAAAGAAGCTAACGAAACAATCGTGTTCGGTGAGTACCTGCGTTAGTCAGAAGGTGAGGACCCCGCCTATAACCTGCACTCCTCAAAGAGGGGACTTATCGCCACCAGAGGACTTATCACCACATTTTACATAAGCTGTCCTATTACATTTGTGTCTATACCCACAGACACAAGTCATAATTATGTTTTGTCCGCAACAAAGAATAAACATTATGAATATGAAAAAACTCAAACCGTCCTCGAAAACGTTTGAAATTGGCATCTCAATACAAACTTTAGCGGTCTACAATTTATTTTTCACCCTCACTCCGCCAATAAGTCACAGCCTGTACAATCTTCTTTGACCGACACAATTTATGGAGTGTACCGCTCACTGCAACCGCAGTCCCGCTTTACCGGCAAATCGGGATCTGGCAACACCGCACCGCAACACTCGCACATCTGGCACCACGCCGCATCGGACGCGCGTCGCTTACGATAAATATTTCAATTTCCGTGTGGTTGCGGCGCCGCACCGCAAATATCCTTCTGCGACCCGCAAATATCCTCGTTCGACCCGCAGATGTGCGCTAGGATCAGATCTATCGCGCGGCGCCGCAATGAATTGCTGATACAGAGCATTCGTTTTATACAAGTTTTATATGTATTGCCAATGTATCTGATATGTGATTGGTTCCCGGAACTAGGAATTTAATACCAGTAAAACGGAGTTGTAGTAAACTAGAGAGCGGCATGAACAGATACGAAAATAAGGATGGTGCAAGGAGAGACACTGTAAAACTGGTGGACCGAAATTGGATTGAGAATACGTAAATTTCATTACGGCTGTATTGTCCAAAGGTCGGCAGTTATGTTTAAGTCCCATATAATAGAAGCTGAGCCAATTGACCGATGACCTGGTGAAGGTCGCTGGTAGCCGATGGATGCGAGATGCACAGTCACAGGACTGGTTGTTGTGGCGACACGCGCGGTAAAAGGTACTTCTAATCGGTATCGCTTGCGACCAATAAACTACGAGGGAAGCTGGACTGACACTACTTTTATAAAGTGAACGTGATCCTGATGCTGTCATTATTTAATCCAGTTCAAGTAACTGAAAAAAAGAATGAATGAGACTATACCTACCTACTTTCTATTAAAAGTCTCAAGTGAGTTCTAAAATAAAGTCGATCTAATTATGTCACGTAATAAGATACCTGCGAGCAATTGAATTCCTGAATCTGAGAGCATAATAATTATGTGTAAGTAGGTAATTATATTTACAAAGCACCATAATGTAGGTAATGCATGACATTAACGTAGCTAGAGAGAAAATGCTCTAAAAATAGAACTAAGTAGCTGCCTGCTATGATGATGGCTTAGAGCTTAGATTACTTATAATCAGTTATCGGTACTTAGAGGTAGTGACATTCCCAAGATTAAATGCCCGTTATCTTAACATGGATATGCCTTCTGAATCCTGGGACCAGGGCCCTATTTAAAACCCCGCCGCTACAATTTAAATGACAATCCGACAAATTTGGCAAAAACTGACATAATTTACTGTCACTATTTCGTGACAGGTGTTGTTTCGAACTTACAAAATTGTGGAATTGTCAGATTGTTGCTTGTCATCTGGAAATTAGTAGTTTGATATGTTGTCGTGCGTACTCATGATACTACGCGTCATGACGCATCTTCCGGGTTTCTGTATACCGAACCGCGTCCGCCACGTGCTTGACCGCTATACGACTTAACTGCGCCTAGTGAACTACTGCTTCGAGAGTGGGAGCTGAGGAGAAATGCTGCCAACAAGAGAGAACAAGCTCGAGGAACCCACCTCTGAAACCTAAGAGGCGGGTTCCTCGAGCTAGTTCTCTGAACCGCACAGAACTTATAGTACTTACGACTAACTAGTCGCAAGTAGTACAAGTTCAGTGCGGTTCAGAAAACTAGCTCCCTCTCATTTTAGGTACAGAGCAGTCTCTGTGCAGTGCCGTTCACTGCTGGTCCTTCTATCAATTCCTAACCAGCCAACCACCCACTACAGAGTACATGCAGGTGTCAGCTTGTCCTGTTCATATTGATTAGCAGCCGCGCTTACACAATAAGAGTAATTAAACTAAGCATTTATTTATTTTTCATGAATAACCCTGGAAAGGAATACTCGGAAGCATTTGGGAGGAAACTTTCTCCAGCAGCGGGTCAGTATAGTAACATGCGTTACTTCATGGTTATTTTAGTGAAGACATAACTTTACGTCGCGGAAAATCAAAATGAATGGCATTCGATTGGAGAGGTCTATATCCAGCAGAGAACAGCTGTAGTCTGATTATGATGCCTAACCTTGAACAGGTTATACAGAAATATTCTCGCTGTGTAGTTATGAGGAGCTTAGCATAACTCGGAAAATGTATAGTTTTACACTGACGTTATTTATGATATAACTTTATTCAGCTTGTTATGCTGTGTACATACTGTTCCCTCTAAAAAGATAAATTCCTAGTGTGGGCAACGTTTAAAAAAAAAAATAAAAAAAAAAAATTGTGGGACATTTTTTTTATTAAGGGATATCTGTGAATGTTGCTTAAATTACATGTTCTACCTGCATTATTCAATTTTAGAAATTATATGTGAACTAATTGTAAAGAGTAGTGCTTGACGCTATGGTGGTAATTTTAAATCACTGTAACACTAACTTAGTTACAAGACAAATGGTAATGGTAGGTATGGTTTTGAGTACGTGGTGTCTCTAATGAGATCTGGGGGCTAATTCACGTAATTTTATGACGCGCCGATGAAGTTGTAGTGCAGTTGCAGTTTAGTTCAAGTATGAGTGCTAAACGGTATTCTTAAAATCTTTGAACTGCGCGTAAGCTGCGCGTGTACTGCACGTCAACTGCACGACAGCCAAACTTACCTACGGTGTGGCCTCATGAGGGAAAAAATATTACTCACTAAATAATCGAACAGAATCGATTGCATTTCAATGAATATAACGTTATTGTAATATTAAAATATTAATTGAAACGTAAAAGCTGTCATTTTGAGACGTCAAACGAACAGTAGAATACCGATCATGGTGCGATCCGAATCGCGCACTAATGGCGCGCAACAGTAGAATGCCGTTTTGCGCTTGCGTAACGCGCACTTGACGCGACCGTGTCTGACAGCGGTAGAGAATACGAAAAGCGTTGTTTTGATCGAAACTTAACTGCAACAGCACTTCTTTTGTTACGTGAATTAGCCTACTGAACGCGAACAGGGCTCACATTTTGGTGGACGAGCGAATGTGCATATTTGTGTTCGATGCAATTATGCATTTTCGCTTAGTGTTCGATTAAAACTCGAACACTGATTTTAAATTGCAGCGGGTTATACGCGATTAGTATCTCGCAATCAGTGAGGACAGGACCGACGTTTGCTTCAGTTGTAAATACATAAAACGATGGTGATGATGTCTCTTCCTAATACGAAAATAACTTTATTACTAACTAAATAAAATTAAACATGCTAATAAAATGTACAGTAAATAGTTTTCAAAGTTAAAATCATCTTCAAATGCACATACCTACTTAATAACATTAGGTACACACTTCATATTTGACGCCTATGACCATTTCATTTTGCATTTTAACATCACGAGTCCCACTATCGAAAATGGAACTCTATCACACTACAATATAGTCGGATATCATTTGAAACATACCTGGCTAGTAATAAATGTGAGCTGGTTATGAGGTGCACAAACATAAAGTTCATGCTCAGAACAACATTGTTGTGTTTAACGCTATACAATGCTGCTTATACAGGGGTCGGTGTTAATGCACTCAGCATCGAGGGGCAACTGTGGCAACTAATGGACATTATCGTTAGTGCCGCTGCAAATTGCTTTAATACTACAGGTCAGGTTGGACGTGACGGCAAATTAGCCGTTTGTCCGGCTTTATGATGCATACAGAACGGACATACGGTCTTGGTACGTTGCCAACTGTATTTTCTTATTGGTTGACCGGGCGGTCCCCAATGACCGGTATTTGGCAACGGTTTTTATATAGGTAAACGATACAGCTGGTAGATTGTATGCGTTTGTAAAAATGTGAATGTGTATCGTGTTTGGCTTTAGATTTCCCTAACGGTACACTGGGAAATGGAGACCTCCAGTTAGAAAAACTAAACCGTTACACCACAGTCGACAATAAAAGTTTATAGTCAATTAAATTAAAAATATGTACCGTGTTTTTCAAGTAGCTGCTTTTAGTATAGGTATTCGTGGATACGTTGTTGACGTTTATGAAAGTATTAATTCTTGTCGTCTGAGACTGCGACTGGCGACGGTAATGTAATAGTTCACAAACAGTAATTAGGTAGCAAATAGAATTAGCTCGCAGTACTACTCTCGCTTTTAGTTTGTACGTCTCCGAGATCATATTATTTGCGAGCACTCTGTTGGTCCCTAATTACTAACTATAAGTAATGATATTATGTGGGTGCCAAACTGTGTTAACATAACAGGCTGTCGCGTTTTTTTGTTTATTAACTTGTAACAACATACTTTGGGCACCAATCAGTTTGCTTCACAAAGTGATCAAGGAAATATCTTTCTACATTTCATTGGGTAGGTAGGAAACGAGGATTTCATTCAAACTTACTGTTTTCACTAATGGAGTTTCTTGACCATTCTTCTCCGAATCTACTTTTGCGTAAATGAGGCAGAGCCACTTTTTTATCATAATTGGTCTAATTTGAATAAAGAAATGAATCGACTTCGAAATTCACTATAATGTAGAACTCATTTTATGCGAATTTAAGCCCTAGTTTATCATTGGAACTGTATCCTTATTCTTTTATATTTTCTGCTACTTTGTATTCAGTATCTATAAGTTTTATGTAGTAGTGGTAACTAGTTTTAAAATTGATTAAATATTAATGTCACTTAGTTAGGTAGGTTTTAAAAAAATCCTTAATAAACTCTATAAACATTTATATCCTACCTCAATATTTTACGAGCATTTCTCAATCGAAATAATTACATCATAAACTATTTCAAATTATTACATAAAAACAACTCGAAACAGAATAAAAATTCAAAGCTAAATAAGCTCCAATTTCATTTCATTTGGAATGAAAGAGGCCGTATATCTATCAGATTATAAACAAACACGTGTTGAACAAATTCAATCTCGGTACGTGATGTGAATCACAGCACTAGTGCGACCGGGCACATCACTAGTTCTGTTTAAACTCATTATAAACTATAAATTGGGTGGCGAGTGGAGAGTGGCCGGTGATCGATGGCGGCCGCGCTCACACCGCACCGAGCAACTCACCTCGTAAATATTTAACGTTATTTTTAACGTTATTTCTCCGCACCTCGTATATTATACAACGTTTACATTATTATTTATTAGACTCGCTTTCGGTTGGCGGGCGAGACTCGTCAGTTGATAGATTGGATTTTTAGCTGCGTATCTGTTTTCGTTTCAGTCTGTTTTGTTTGTGTAGGTGGTAGAATTCAAGCTTATCATCACTTGGTAATAAATAAATTGGTATTAAAGCTATTGGTTTGTGTGGATTACCTTTAATAAAACGTTATGGTGTAAACAAAGTTTGTATTTGTATCTCAAAATATTGGGCCTATTTGAAGCAACATTTGACTGGTAGTAAATCGACATAGTCGTGCGTTGGTGTGACTAAAACCAGCACATTAATATAAAACACGGCGCATACAATCAACAGAACACAGAGGACGTGACAATTAGTGATCGCTACGTACAAATTATACGCAATTCGCACAATCGTGTTGTCTATAATAACAACATTAAGTGTGTACTTGAATACATATTAGGTGAAATTTTCAGTGACTCATGTTCTATATACACAAATTAGGTAAGCCCGTCCTGCCAGGGTTGCGGGTTTTGTTCGATAGAGTCACCGCGACCCTGGAAGGCAAAGGGAGAAGGGAGAAAGAAAGAAGAAAGAAAGAAAATTAGTTTATTTACTAGGAGGAGCACGGATGGGTTTTAGTCAGTGAGAGTCTGACACTCCCTTCCGCTCCACCCAGAGCGGAAGAAATCATTTGATGATTTCACATCCATAAAAAAAAGCCGTAGCCCGTAGGTAAACATTTTGTTGACGTCTATATTTTGAAGAAGTTTCTTCTATTTTGAGGTTTCTATCAAATTTATGATCGTTTATTAACTTCTACGAGTAAAATACTGGCTCAGTGCTTCACCAATGGACCTCTCTGTGTGGTCGAAATATTATTTAGTCTGTACGTGTGCGTCTTGATCGCAAATTGCTAGGACTGTAACTTCTGTGTTCAGTGTTGTTATGTTGATGTAACTAGTTAGTTAACTGTGTTAACTCCGTGCAGATGATCCGGCTCGGTGGCCCGGCCACTGATCACATTTGTATGGGCACAAAGTGTATCGTGAACGTTCAAATAAATTGACTGTAACTGTTTCTTAAGACTCCCGGATGTTGCTTGTTATGTTGGAATTTGTAATACAATTTTCTATGATACCGACTCTTATTCTCTCACATTTCGTCAGCTACTCTTAGCTTAAATCAATATTATCATTTTTTATTTTTATTAAAAAATAAACGCTAAGTTTAAAATAACATAACAAAGATTAAGGTTTACTTTCTACAATCATGTAGTTTCATGACAAATGGGCTCTGAGATTAAAATTAACACTGACAACTGCTTATCTCCCTCAGGAGTGACATTGTGGGCGTAATAGCGTGGGCGATGTGTACCACAGGACCACAAGTTACAGCAGTGGTAGGTAGGCCTCCAGCCCTGAACACCCCCAGAACACAACCCACGTGGGAGGAACGGATACACGCCCCCGCAAATTCTGAAATAATAGACATTTAAATAAAATAATCATAATTTCAGAAGCCTAGAGTTCTGTATACCTCACGAATCAGAAAGTGTGTAGGCGGCACGCCTGTACGCCTACACACAATTTTGGTTTTGTAACAAGTCATTTTGATAATAACCGAGACTTTTCAAAAAAATAGAAGAAAATTATTAGTAACACCCACACAGCCCACCCTCTAGGAATCGATACAGCGGCCTTCGTAAAAATAAAAACATATTTTAGGCAAATAGGTGAAAAAGTTAGTACGACTTTAATTTACCTAGCCAATATTTAAACGATTTATATGGAACTAGCACTTCGCCCGCGACTTCGTCCGCGTGGATTTAGTAGGTACTCCACAAACTTCAACGCCCCCTATACCCCCTTATAAAGGTTAGTTTTGGAAAATTAAGCACAACGATTTTCATTAATTACTTAGCCATTTCTACTTATTCTATGGTCTCAGGAGGCCCTCGACAATGTACCATTTAATTAGCGAATGCGACTGTCGAAATGCAAAAATGTAGGAATTTGGTCACGTGACATTTCGATGGCATCTGTCAATCCTATAAATTTTTGACGTATAGACAATCGCGTACGCCACGGCACTGTTGACAGAATCTCACTTGTCTCGAGCCCAGGTTCAGCGCAACTGTTCACCCGGCCCCGTTCAACCCGTCAGGGTTTGATTATGCAAAAATTGTTAGGTACATCTGTTTCAATTATCCCGCTTTTTGTTTGTTCATAGCATTCCGACATAAATTGAAGCAAGCAATTATGCCTTCACCTAAAATCTTAATCACCCCTGCTTCACTCTTTAATATGTATGTAGTTTATTTTCGAAAAATCCAAACATTTGTTATTCTTATTGTTTTACCGAAAACATTTAAATGCCGTGGTGTTTCAACTTCATCGGACCAAGCATTGATACGATTCTCCCCAGTTCGCTCAAGCCGCGACATTTTTCTTACTCCGAGCATGTTTATTACTGTCGTAACTTTTGTATGAAAGGTCCGATTTGAATAATTTAAAGTGTAATTTACACGGACATAATCATCCTTAATTATCAAACCATTTAAATGGAAAAGGATTAATATCATGATATTAAAATCACCATTTTTTATTTCACCATGGGATTTGCTTGAATAATATGAACAAAAAGCGGTCATGGTGACTTATCCATAATAGTTAGACATATGGTAATGCGGACTTTTTTGTAGATATTAATGACCTCTATAAAACTGTAGTACATCACTTTGCTCTATTCTCAATAGATTCCGCAGCGTACGCGATATAAGGATTTTTTCCCACACCTTGGGTTACATTATCGAAGTTTTCATACGGATCCCTAACTTTTTTGGAAATATTTTATAGCCTATAGGTGAAAGAATTTTTCAAATCGGTCAAGTAGTTTCGGAGCCTATTCATTTCAAACAAACAAACAAACAAACAAATCTTTCCTCTTTACAATATTAGTGTAGATTAAAATAAAAAAGATAAGAAACAAATAATAACACGTTTCCATTTAATTTCATCACTTGAACACCTGAAAATTATACTTCAATTTGATATTTTAAACCCAATTCATAAAACTTCAAGTCAACTCAAGTGATACTGGGAGGTACTTCTCCGCTTCAGTACTTTTCAAATACGATAATATCAGCTGATCTGACATTCAAATATCATGTAAAACGATTCAGATAAGCGCGGGACTGTCAATGAATTTCAATTCAATGACGTGACGGGAGATAGTTAACATTTGAAATATATGAGTTTCCTTAAAGATATTTAAATGGCACATGATTGGTTGATCTGCGAATATAAATAAAAGTTGGTTATTGACGCTCACATTAACGTTCGTTAACGTAGATGCAAAATAACTTAAACTCATGGAATTTGGTTATAATCTCAGTTTTAAAATCAGTACTCAAAAGTAATCTTCGATAATGAAGCATAAACTTTAAATTAAATACGTGTGCAGTATGAATTTTGAAAATTATCATCATTTTCATCCACAGCCCGACTTCGCCCACTGCTGGGCCACTCTCGTACCAATCCCGACGCTCCCGTTCGTCTAGAAAACATTTCTTACTGATGCAGTCAACTTTCCTCCGTAGAACACAGTTACATCAGCCCTGCGGCCCTACCATGACGTGTTAAAGCGTGAGTCGTTCGAGCGAGAAGGAGGGATGGAGCTATATAGGGTGTATAGCTCCATCCCTCCTTCTCGCTCGAACGACTCACGCTTTAACACGTCATGGTAGGGCCCTTGCAGTTGTTTCATCGGCCTAGGCACTGTCGCACCGGTGCTCAAACACAAACTTCTAACAAGCAATTATATTTTTTCACTTTCATAAGCTCTGAAAACTGGAAGTGTTTTCAGCTGAAGTTTGCTACTTATTTCAGTTGTTGTTCCTTTTTTAAAGAGAAATGAAATTAGTGTTATCTAGTTCACGTAAACGAAGTAAAATGAGTACCTGTGAAAGTATCACTGCAGGTAGTAGTGTTCCATAGTTTCTGCCGACCCCCAAAGTCAAAAATCATGAGATTATGTATGTATGTTCCACGTAGAGGACAAAACCCTCGTTTATAGGCTGACAAACAGTCTGCGATATAGCTGATGGGGGTGATTACCCTGGGGATTGCATAAGCTTAGTGTCAGTCATTTGTTGGTATGTTATGTTACTCGATATTTTAAACCAAAAGGGAGCAATGCTACTTTTCCATACAAATATTAACTGTAGTGAGTATACTTCTTACATAGAAGATACTTATCTATTTCCTCTTTACAAGCATTTACACAAGGAATGCTCTAACTTGTTTTAAGATTAAATCATAGAATGGTTCTATTTATAAGATAGAAAGTACGCCATAAATACATAATAAATCAAAGTCAAAGCATTTATTTCAATTAGACCATTTACAGGCACTGTTGAATTGTCAAGGTCAATCAAGGTCGGTCGGTCAAAAAGATGAAGCTATTTGCACGTTCCAAAGCGAGATCTCTATGGAGAAGAACGTGCAAGAAACGAAATACGAAGAACGAAGAACGAAATACGAAGTGAATAGGCTACTTGATATTATTTGTTAATATCTAACTATTAACAAGTTTCCAAGTTTATGTCATCTTACAACAAGAATGTAATGGACATAAACATTACATTGTTGACAACTATTACTGTAATATTAATACTAGAGCGATGTACGAGGCCGAAGTAAAATTATGTGGAGTGGAACTATCTATACCAGTATCTTCGCAGCTTTCAATTCAAATACTTAACAACTTAACCAACGCTTTCATGAATAGTTCGCCAAAGGCGATCAGACGTTTCTAATATTATTTGTCTATGGAATTAATCATATTTTTTGACAAATAAAATTGATCTTACTTTTTTTTTGGCGGAACCCGAGCTTGCTATTTTGATAACTAAAGTCAACTTAAGTGTTTACCTTTTAGTTTAACTTTATAATCATATTCATGTTAGACTCGAAGAAAGAACCAATTTTAAATGCAAAATAATTATGATAAATATTGCGACATTGCCCGCACTTTTCAGCGGGTAGGCGCGACGCGGTGCGGTGCGGTTGAGAGACTTTCCCATGGCCATTTTATTTAACTCTCGGTCAGACCGCGGATCCTCTGTCATCTTTCTACGGAACCCCAGGGTTTTGCGGACCACCTTTTAGGAACCGCTGCACTAGATTATTTACGAAGATAGAATAGTATTGGGTGAAGATAGAATGTAGTTTTTTTTTATTTATTATACACCAATTATTTGGTATATAATAAATAAATATGTAGTATGGGTATATCTATACTAATATTATAAAGAGGTAAAATTTGTAAGTTTGTAAGTTTGTACGTGGGGGGTAATCTCTGGAACTAATGATCCAATTCTAAAATTTTTTTCACTGGTAGAAAGCTACATTATTCCTGAGTGCTATAGGCTATAAATTATTTTTATAACATGTATATTAACCGAGCTATCACAACTTTTGTCTAGCAAGTCGGAAATAAATACTTCAATAAAATAGAATTATTTGCATGCATGTATGTGTAGGGTAGGTGTAGGGTAGCTGTAGGGTAGGTGTAGGGTAGGTGTAGGGTAGGTAGGTAGGTAGCCAGTTGACGGGAGCGAAGCCGCGGGAGACAGCTAGTTTATTATATACCCATAGAACTAAGTTTAAGTGGCGGTATTATTGCTAGCAGCAATATCTACTAGACAACCTTTCAACTTTCAGATTTCGCATTAAGTAATATTAATTCCTACTTAACTGTAAGTAAGCCGTTCTTATTCAGTAAGTTTCAACCCTCAACGTAAGTATTAATAAACAAGTTAATTCCGTCTGCTAAGCTTGTGTCCACAAAATCAATACGAAAGTCAGTAAGCGTTTGCAAAGCGATTCAGTATTAAGACAAACTAACAATAGAGACAAGTATTTCTTGTGGCGACCTCTCATAAGTTGAGAAGTGCCCAACTCGAGGGAAAGTTTGCGCAGTGTCTGGCAAAGCACAGTCGTGTGGACGAAAGGAAAACAATGGACAGTCTCGGAGAACTCGACCAGTCGAATAGTTTGGAGAAGAGCTTAGGAAACTAGTTGGATAAGTGGTAATAGGTTTTTTTGTGTGGAATTGGTTCGCAAATTGCTTGACGGTCTAGCTTATGGATGTTAGTTATCGCCGCTCATTGACACCTTTTTTATGGATGGCAAATCATTAAATGACTCCTTCCGCTCTGGGCGGAGCGGGAGGGAGTGTCAGACTCTTACTGACTAAAACCCATCCGTGTGCCCTTTGCGTTCCAGTGCCGCGGTGAGGCTTTCGAACAAATTCCTCAACCCTGGACGCCCATTGATACCTTCGAGAGTACTTAGGTTAGATTTGCAGATGTGCCTGTACCGATATCTGTAGTACCTATATCAATCGTTCTATAATGGTATGTTCTGATAGACTGGTGGCAGGGCAGGACTTGCTATGGTGTCAGTAGTCTGATCAGTTATTTTGGTAATTTATCAAGTTTTCCAATAAGTAAAATAGATTTGAATGACTTGTAGGTTATTCAAATCCATTTTACTTCACACAAGTATAGTATTTGCTTCTACCAGCTGCATCGCCCATAAGTTAAAAATTATCCCAAGGAAACTAAATTCCAAGAAAAAAAAATTCTAAGTCCTATTCCAGGATATGGTCTACCCGTGTGCCAAGTTTTATCTGTTCCTGTTCAGCCGGTAAGACGTGAAGACAAAGACACAGACAGACAGACAGGGCTACTTTCGCATGTGTATTATTAAGTTTGGATATGGATATCAAATTATCAATGTTTAATTCTTAACTGGCAACTTAAATGCGTGTTATTTGATTGCAGAGCCGTTATTTAACAGTTAACATTTGGCGACGTTACAAATGGACCACTATTGCCCATAAACTATGCTGGTTATCGCCAGTTACAGATTTAACACCGAAACTTTGACAATACACTTTATGGGCCAGCCATAAGCTCGTAAAATACGAGAGATCAATCCGATTAATGCAGAGAGTTAATGTAATGTGTTTGACAATTTGATTTGATTGGCTATTAAACTACATGAGGTTACCGTGTGATCCCTGCACGTGCTGTGGCAATGGTTATAGTTAGTCGCACTGTTTCAAATTATCTACCTTCGTTAATTATAATCGATAGAAATCATTTATATTGGGTTCTACACCGTGTCATTCTTTCAGTGATAAACGTTTTTTAAAAGACAAAGTTCGAAGTAAAAGATTGAACATTTGATACTTCGGTATGACTTGTCGATCGATAGAATGTCAAGCAAAAAAAAACACTAATCAAATCAAAATAGATTCAAATCTCAACGGGTTTGACTTTTCTTTCGGTTCTTATTTCGTTAATCTTCAAAGCACTTCCGTAAGAAAATCTTTTTGATCATCGAGATTTGAGACCCTCATCGTATTATAAAACAGATTGCCGAAATCACAGCGCTTTGCGAAGAAAGGGACGGGTATTGGCAATTTACTATAGGTAGGTATAATCTTACCGACACCTTAAACGGTCTTTTAAGATCCTGCTAAAGGAGGCAACCCTGTAGGCTCTATCAATGAGGCGATACAGGTGCTCACTAAACTTTTCAGGTCGATATTCATGATATCGTCATGACAGAGACGTACGTCTGAACGTCTGCTGCCCCTTGCTGTGTCTTTCAACATGATAATATAATCTAAATAATGAGCGATATAATCAGTGGATTAATAAGGGAAACTGGAAACAAAATATCGATATATAAAGCAAAAGTTATAGTGCAAAAAATATAAACGAACAACTTTTAGCATGGGACCAAATATGAAATCGCGTAAAAAATATTGACTGCCCCATACACTTATGTGAGTCGACATAACTAACAAAACGACATATCTAACATAACTCCACAAAAGAACAGCTGATTTATTTTACGATTTTGGGGTTGCTCCCATAATAAAGGTGGTTCATAATGATGAGTATAATGACTCCTTTTCAGGTAATGTATTAATTCTGTTACAAGTTGTGTATATTTGTTTAAAAAAAAATAGTAAAAGATACAAAAAAGTCCTTTGTACTTCATAATTATAATGTTATCTTTTACTATATTTCTTTGTGTACTTAAGTAATAAAATAAATAAATAAAAAATATTATTCATAAAAAAGCCATTAAAATTAAGCGATATGGTTATTATTTCCCGAATAAAAAGATTTTTCACCAGTGCATCATTATAATGGCATAATTATTTCTAGGTCACAGAAGTGGAGTGCAAGAGGACGGAACGATGTAAGTACATACATGGCAATATTATGTGGTACCACGTAATTATCTATTCTATTAAAACCCGTTTGAGAAGGTTCCAACAAAATGTTTATTCCCGAGTATGGTTCTATTTGTGTCTTGTGTATTATTTAATTTACGACTACGTCAATGTGAGCCGTCTTCGTTTCCTATATCTTCTTAAACATCAAATCTTTAGGTGGATAATATGATCATTATTCATCGTACATGATGCGAAATGAAGCACGCCCGGGGGAATCTTTGTATCGCTGATTTATTCTCGACAGATGCTAATATCAGGCTGATGGTAACGTCAGACAATTTAGTGTTAAGAAACATGCTACAAGTGGTCTTTTATTAGGTACAGTAGACCATATACCTAGCTGGGCTGGTACCTACTCTCTTGAAACTCAGTTCTATATTGGTGCTAGAACAGCCGGTCGATTCTGTTGACATCACCTAGGCGGAGTGAACGACAATTGAGCTGTCGTTCCATCTTATTTGTATGGTTTGACAACTCACCCGTCGTGCACCCCGCCCAAGTGTTCACTACGACATGTTTACAGAATCACCCTGCAGGTCTGGGTCAAAGCTTAGGTATGCCTAACACTGAGGTGAGCTCTACTGTACTTACTAGGTAATATCTACAGGTATTACAAATAACTCTTGTAAATAAAGAAATCCATAATGCTTCAGGTTACGAGGCAGCTAAAGGCGAGTTCTAAAATACATACCTAGTTAACTTGCTACAATGTTTCAACACAAGTTTTGGCAATTGGTAGGGTTAACAACGAATCAAACACGCCCTAAGATTAACGCGGTCTACCTTTCTTTTTTACTTCACCTTTTCAATCCCCTTATTTAACTGATAAAATAGGCTGCACTAATGAAGTAAAAAATCTCAAGCATTTTGCGAATAAATACTTAAGGTAAAGCGACTGTAAAGTGCACCTGCATCGCTTGGCAAAAATGTCAAAGTAGGTACTCACACGGATAGTTTCAGCCTGAAAAAGGCGAAATAAAGGCGAAGTGCATGACACGGCTCTGGCAACACTAATACGAGCAGCTGAAATGCGATGCCTCTGAAAAGGAAAGCTGCTCTTTTTAATTTTTTTTCGGCAAAATCGTTTGACAGCACAGGCATGGAAACCTACATTTGGAGTACATTAAGTTAGTGTCTTTATCCAGTCACTGAATTGTTTAGCAAATTCTCAATAGAAAATTGTTTGCTACTCATTTGCCTAACCTTAAGCTTTGTTTTTTGAGTAGAAATGGGCAAACAGAACTACCCAATGGCACCCGTTAAATGTGACCCCTGACTGCTTAGCATACAATGTATTATTATCATGTTCTAGTATAAACGTTTTGATATTACAAAAACGTTCTTGTTTATAGACTTATTTTCTTAAGAATTCTATGTATTATACTTTTCAAGTCTTATTCTATTTTAATAACTCCTTGAAAAATAATTAGGCTGAAAAAATATTTTCGCCAAAAACATTTATCCCACTATTACCGTTTATACATAAAGAACAACGTAAATGGTGACATTACAGGCAGTTGCTTTGTTTCTGATAAGTGAGTCCAGTGCATGATATCAAAACAACTTTAGCTGTATAAATGAACTATGATGCAGCCTTTGTAGTAGAAAATGATTCTATCTGTTTTTAGAGGGTCGTGCAATGTTAGCATCGAATTTGAATTTATAAAAAATAAAATAAAATGTTTGTTTCAATAACTTACAATACCTAGTTACATTTTTACTTTTAGGAATGACCAAATGATATGATGCAAAACATTTGCTTGTTTTACGACATTCCGCCCTTCACTACATACAGTATCATTGTATTTGGGTTATTGAAATGAAAGTACTTAATTAAGAATACGAAGATAAATCCTCAAAGATAGGAATACAAATGATTATGCATTTTGCAACGGTATCGGTTAAAAAAATATAAGATTGTTTAATTAAATTATTATTTGTGTTTCCCTACCCCCACATGTGTCACATTATGTCAATGTGTTGTTTTAATATTCTTTCAAATACAACCTTGTATTATCTAGCAGTTCAGTCGAGCGCACATTACACGAACCCTTTTTTCGCATCACATTATTTACGCTGAGTTCGCGTTACTGCTATATGAATTCCGGCATGCCAGGATTCTTTGCGAACCCCACTGGAGGATACCTGTTCATATTATATTTGGATCATCCCCTTTACACGCACTCCCCTGGCATTCTTTTTGCTGGATGTGCGCCGTGCCTTTTGATATTCATTTACATACATACCAGATGTTAGGGTTGGTATTCGGACGACCATGATATTTGGTGCTTCCAGAATTTTCCTGTGAAATGAGAAATCTAAGTGACTAAATTGCCGTGACGGTGGTTGCTGACGGGTTAAAATTAAACTTTAACATTATCGCTAGATCATCACCTTTTCCAACTATCTTGTTATTTTTCGGATTCAGCTGAATACCAGTATTTTAATTGGAGTGACTGCCAATATGCTACCGCATAATTATTTAAATGAAACCAGAATGAGTGACGACATTTTATTTGGTTCGTAACAAAAGGTTTCGGGCACATTCGTGCTACGGCGACTGCTGGCGAATGATAAATGTGTTAACTTCACTTCGCCGGTAATACACAAACAAACAACTTGCGAAGAGATATCACTGTAGTTGTTTACGGTGGAATGTTATTAGTTCTGATTTATTCAAGACTTCGTTGGTATTCATAATATAAAACTATCGTATAGTTGTCAAAAAATAAAAGGCCCGTTTTGACAGCAGGATACAACAAAGAGAATCAAAATCAAAAGCAAAAGTCATTTATTCAAATTAGGCTGAGAGCCAGCACTTTTTGAACGTCAAATTTTACATAAAGACAGTCCCCCAAAACGCCCACCCGTCACCACTTCCTAGTGTTTTAGCTGGGAAGAAGAAGTGGCGCAACAAACTCCCCAGCAACACATCTGTCTGTTACGTTTTAAGAACTTCAATTAAACAATAGTACGCAAAGTATTTTAAGACACGAACAAAAAAATAAATATTATTTACAACATGTTAGCTAGCACACTCCATTATACGAGTACCATTAAAAAAAAAAAAAGAGATTTATTTAATGTATCTTTCATACTTACTAGTAAAGTAATGTTGTATCCTGCTTTCAAACCCGGCCTTTTATTTTTTGACAATATAATAGTGAATCGATAGTGGCGTCACAGTTTCCCAACGACCATAAATCCATCTATACAAATAAATAAAATTGAAGTTATTGTTGTATAAATAATGGATATAGTTGTAAAATATGGATGGAAGAAATTTAATTCATAGGTACATAAAGTAAATCTTCAATGACAAGTCACATGCGTCATAATTAAAATACATAGAACAAAGTACAATTTTTTCATAGCCAGTATGCAGCCAGTACGATTATTTGATAATAAACTTTAAAGAGTTATAAGAACAGCTTTTAACTAAATTCATATGAAAGTGTATATGACACAGCTTTTTAATAAAACTTTTTTTATTTTTTTGTCAGTTTTTCTGTTTGTAAGCTAATCTCCAAAGCAGCTGGACCGATTTAAACGGGCAGATTACTAATGTTAGAATAAAATCCATGAAAATACTTTTCACGTAGGCGAATCCGCAGGCAAAATCTAGTTACAAAGTAATGGCAACTGAAATATAATACAATATACATAATAGGGTCGCTACGAATAGCTGTGCTACGAACCGCTACGAAAGTGTCTACGACATGCTACGCAGCAAAATCTCGTAGTCTACGAACTATTTTATTTAGTTAAGGAAATGACGCCAGTAACTAAAACCACCGATCTCTGTTTGATAACTGTGTCGTCTGTCACTCATCGAGTTACTAAGATAAACCAAGGTAAACATGCAGCTAATCAAACTGACCTTCATACAACTTTGTGAGTTCGTGTTACTATTTAATATGTATGAGCCCTGAAGCGAGGTGAAAGATTGAAGTCGTCCCAAAGTGACGCCATTGCCATGTCCAGTGTTTGATTTTCGGATCAACGGTTCTATTTGTGTTGGAATTTGAATCGGTAGATTGAATGTCGATTGAACATGAGGCCAAAGTATTTATTCGAAGAGTTTAGCAATTTTAGACTTATGTGACACTCACGTTTGTGTAAAATTTCAGTTGTATATGTTATTATTGTCCAATCATTTATTCAAGAAGGGAAATTTAATGTAATTACTTTGAAGAAATTACATTTAAATCTGTATCAAATAATTTTGTCGGAACTTATCCGAAGGTGTTGTAGTGAAGCTAAAGTTTATATTAATTAAGCTGAAACACACTTCTAAGCTCTCAGGTTGATCCTGAAGAAGTACTGAAACAGTTTGCGCCAACACAGGCAGAACCTTCATGATTAAGGCGGGAACACACATGACGTAGCTGGCACACTTGCAAGAAAACTGTCATGAGTTACCTACACATGCCTTTATCTGGCAAGTAAGTAGATACAGCAAACCTTTTTTTTACTGGCATGCAATATGAGGGAGGAGGGATGCGGGAGCTGCAACCGTCGACTCGTGAACTGACTTGAGTATACGTCTTGCAAATATAGGCATGGAAGGACACAATCTTAACTTGCAAATGCATACACAGTGTGCCAGTTCTTTTTCTACATGCCGTTAACTAGCTTGCACGCCACTGTTCCATTTTACAAGCATGTGTATATTTACCTTAATGCTTCGTAAATAGCAAACGAGCGAAACGGGCCAAACTCGCAACTCATAACCTCCGGAGTTTAAGATCATAGGCAAGTTGAATAGTGTTAAAGACAACATGCAAGTATCCTCAGAAGTTTCAAGTAACCAAACATTAGTATTCGTGTTCCAGTATGAGATAAGACTGGTTCTCTGCTAAAAATGTATGATATTAATTGCACATCTGGTGAGTTTTGTTATTATATATCTGTATTTAAAGTTTCAGCTTCCTTCCATAGCAACTTACTATACTTATGATCTCCCTATCCTAATGTTTGGCGATTTTTATAAATACCTGAGGCTTCCAAAAAAAATGGCATTGTGACAATAAGACGAGACGTTTCAGTAGAATTGGTTCTGGACAGATCAAACCAATAAAAATGTTAAAGATAAAACGCAGAACGTTCAGAAGTGGGAGCTTCTGAACTTTGGTTGAATTTTTTTCCAGATTTGTGTCTTCACTTCTAAGTAAAAATTAGACCAAGGCGTGACGTCTCGCGAAATTTCAGCGCACTGTATCGTCTTCACTTTTATTCAAGTGACCAAAGGATAAAAACCCTTTCGAAATATTTTGGTACTTAGTCTAAGTGACGGACCAAATAATGTTTTAAGGAATAAACCCCAGATCGCTTCATTACTGCATTATCAGGTGGCAGGGTCCTGTCTGCTAGATTTCATGTCTACTGGTGACGAAGTAGACCTGCTGTGCACATCTGTTTGCTGGTTTATAAGGTTGGGTCGATCGTTAGAGCGTCTACATTCACTTGACGTTTACGAACCTTAAGATTTACTGTTACAAGTACTAAGAGCAAGTGTTCATTACACGTGGAACGACTCAACTCTCATGTAAAACGTAGTAAAATGAGAGTATCGTATATAACATTGGTTTAGAATAATTGACTAAATAAATAACTTACAAACGAGTTCGGCAAGATTGTACCTGCGGCTGTACGAATTACTCATGTTTTTATTTAAAATTGGATTATGTGATATAATTGTGATTGTTTCTTGTACTACTTTCAGCCATTGCTATCATTTGAAACGTCTATCTAACCAAAACACGAAGAAGAATTATTATACAAATAGGCACCATTCTGACTAATATTCATGTTAGTGTCCACAAGCCTAAATTGGTAGCCATATTTGAGCCAGCACTTTACAGAAACGACATTTTCTAGTACCCATAACAAACAGTTACATATAGATGAGCTCTGAAACAAAACAACCGTACTACTAACGTAGCGGACCCGAAACACTAAAGCCGCAGGAATTGGCTCAACACAGCTCAACAACTTGACAACAAGTCGTGCCAACCTCTCCTTATTGTTATTTCCTAGTTTCCTGAATTTGTTACAACTTTTCCACATTGTTCTCGATGTACTCGTTATTCTCGCAAATGACCGAGTCCACTTCAGTACGCGATAAAGTCAAACCGACTGAAATACTTAATGTTGCATGGAATTAAAGATTGTGTTGTGTCCGACTTTGGCTGTAAAAAAATATTTTTGGCTCTATGGTCAAAATTCCAAAATTGCATACTTCTTACTTTTTGGCAACACAATAATAATTGTATCTCAAAAGAGACCTACGCTTCATAAATGAAGCCTATGTTTATGTGTTGTTGAGATTGGGTAGAATTTATTACTCTACGAGTACTAAGGTATGTCACCAGATTATTGTAAACACCGTAAGCACACACACACCGTGTACACGCACATTCACACACACACGTCACGTCACACACATTGTAACACCGTAATCTTGATTTATTTATAAACTCTCGATATATTGTGAACAGATAATTCTAAATACAAGAAATCCCATAAAAACTCAATAGTGTTTGATATATCCGTGTCTTATTAAGTAGAAACAGTTTACAATCTCACGAGATTTATTACAAACTTAAAATGTTTGCAAAAACCCGGTTCCAGCACTTTTCAGTTTACTTTGAAATGGTTTCTAAGAAAAATAAAAAAATTGTTTGTGTATAAGTAGGTAGGTCGAAGTTAAAACCAAGTCCGAACTATTCAATAATGTTTATTAGGAAAATTTACTCCTTTCACTGACTTTATATGCGTATCAGAAATTAATTACTCTGCCAAAATATAAAATAATAAAGCATTGAAATAAGCACAAAAGAGCGCAAAAAATATGAACATTTTGTAATTAGTCTTATTGCAATCCAGTGTGGAAATCTTCTCATAAAGTGAGTTATTTGTTTTATGAAGCTCTTTGAAGATAGGAATGCTATAATAAAAATAAATATACATTTATGCAAATAAACAATACGATTTTATGCTTCTTTTAAAATTGAGAAAAAAATTACTAGATGACAGTTTGCAAACGTAGTCTAAAAAACACTTTTTCAAAACGTAATACTTTAGTCATTTATTTCTTGTTTATTATTGCAATCTACCTAATAGCCGTGCCCGTAATATCTTATAATAAAAATAAAATTATTAAGCAAGTAAGTTCTATAAACCTTCAAAGGCTTTATAATATCTCTACAGTAAAATGGATTACAGAAAATCCCTTTTTTATTGCTTCAATCCATAACACGAATTATGGACTTAACCAACTCATCTACATAATATTCATGGCTTATAAGCATCCAATAGTAGCATAAAAGCCTTTCTAAACTATCGCCAATATCCCTGAACTAGCATTTGCTCGCGGCTGCGCGCGCGTTAAATTGGGTTATAACTCCTTCTTCTTCAAGGGTCCCATGTATTTTTGTACTCGGCTATTGAGGCGTGAAATCGTTACAAAGAAAAAACTAACTTTCTCAATTTACATTATTGGTAATATACCAAATTGTCCTTCTTTTTGCAATAAATCTAGTTTGCCAGAGTCAGTCAGAGTCTGTAAGCGAAGACCTGAACAAGGTCATCGCTTACAGACTCTAGTAAACAAAAAAGATTAATCTCGCTACTGGGATACCAATACCATGAAACGATCCGTAAGTGCGAAAGTACTTAGAATATTGGCACATAATCCTAAGATTATCGTACACTAAGCAAGAACTTACGTCCTAAGTTATCACTGAAGTTGTGAGAAATTTGTCACTTAATGGGCACCAATCTGTATTGGATGGTAATCTCTTTCATTCCAAGTTTTACTCAAGTATTTAAGCGCTCTTTCTTGTAAGTATAATAGTAGTTTATGCAACGACCATATAAAAAGGGTTATTAAAACACGAGTGTCGGTTGATCACACGAGGCGTAGCCGAGTGTGAAAATAGTAAAAAGTAAAAAGTACGTGTTTATGCATTCGTTTTTGAACTCATATTTGGATCATTACGTTGTGAGTGTAGATATAGTAATTTATGATATTAGTGCGGTAAGTTGGTTTTTACAAACGAGTAGACGATTGTAAGCACGAGACGAAGTCCAGGGCTTACCATAGTCACGAGTTTGTAAAAACCAAATCCGCACGTGTGTCATACAACGTTTTTCGACACATTTGCGAGAAAACAGTACAATAAGTAATGAAATAAACTTTTTGTCTTTAGAAATCAGTCGGAAAGTCGCAATAATCTTTGACGTTTCTAATATGAAAATGGCGCGAATTTGCAACGGGCACCATTTTCATATTAGAAACATCATCACATGTATACGCGTGGTGAAAATTAGAACCACGTCTTTCATTTATTTTTATTTATCTTGTCTCATTTTCTCTATAATATTAAAATGAGACAAACGTATACAGCAAAAGCGCTTCCAAGGAGGTTCGATCATTCAGCTTATTTATTCTCGTGATGTGAAACTCCTTGGTGGAATTCTTATTATTTTTTATGGAAATTAAAAAAAAACCGTAAAGAATACGCACGGCGCTATACAACGGAGTTTGCGGTAAAATATGTACTTATGTGAGAGTACCTATTTTGCCGCACGTTCCATTGTGTGGTGCATAATTTTTAACTTTCGAACGATGCATACAGACTTCGTAAATGCATTTTTTGAGCAAATGTGTTTGAAAAAATTATTTATATGGCGCCGTGTATAGTCGTTTTTTGTTTTGATAATTTTTGACAGGCCTGTTGGTCTAGTGGTTAGTGACCCTGACTGCAAAGCCGGAGGTCGTGGGTTCGATTCCCACCCAGGACAAACTTTGTGTGATGAGCATAATTGTTTGTTCTGTGTCTGGGTGTAATTTATCTATAATGATGTATGTATTTATAAATTATATAAGTATGTATATCAGTTGTCTGGTTACCATAACACAAGCTCTGCTTAGCTTGGGATCAGATGGCCGTGTGTGAGTTGTCCCAAGATATTTATTATTTTATTTATTTTATTTTAAACTTTTAGTTCAGATTTCAAGACATGCAGAAAAAAAGTCTTAATTTTTAAATTGTTTTGAAGATGACGTTAAAACGAACTATTTTTGGACCAATTTGAATCAATCACAGAATATCAATTAAGATTTTGATGTTACAATCACTTCTAGATTATTTTCTTTTCATGGATCCGTCTCGTCACCAGCCGTTATTTATCTGATTGACGTCACCAAATCAATCATATTTGTTTGGAAGCTAAAATAGATTCGTTTGGTATTATCGTGGGTTACGAAACGTGCGTAAAAGTTGGAAATAATTAGTCTGATCGATGATCGATTCGTGTTGTTTGTCTTTGTTGCGAAATCCTTTCATAGCTATGGATTTGGGTTTAGATGATACAAAGTAATAAACTGTAACTGAAAACACTGGTCAGCCCTTGAATCCGAGTGTTGACGGTGAAACAATTGTATAAAGAGAAGACTAAAAATAATACATCGAGTCAGTCAGAGTTCCGATAATTCTGGGTCACAAGTCAGTACGCATGCATACCATAAAGCTGCTGTATCAGCGATTCAGTATTTTGAAGCGCCAGCGTATCGCGGATATTTCACGCTCACTGCACTTTGGTCAGGGCTGCCACGGTAATAGTAGCCACTGGAATAAACTGCGAATATTGGTTAAACTGGACAAAATATCACTACATTCGAATATTAACCCAAATGCTAAGCTTTGCGTGTCAAGTTTCATCCAAAACCGTTCAGCTAAGAAGTAAGGAGGTTACAGACAGAGTTACTGTAACATTTATAATGTTAAGTAATGGTCTTATCAAAATATTTAACTCATTTCTTTTTGTTATTATAAATTTTTAGATTAAGGTCCTTTAATGAAAGGAGAAAAACGGCACTATTTATAATGGTACAACAAAACTCTGGTAAACATAACGAATAGGCTTCAACGTTGAGAGATGGAGGGATTTGTTGTGAAAAACTGCGGGCATTTACGTGTCTGGGCGCGTGATTGATGCGGGGCAGCCCTGGGACGCGGCCAGTGCAGATAACGACCGGTCAAGCCGAATATTGGCCGGACAATGCGAATATTGGTCGCGACGCGAATGAAAACGGTCGTCCCCACAATACGAGATACCGTTGTTTATGGCTCGGCCGCGGCTCTGTGTAATTGACTTGATTCCGCGGTTTTCGACCAATTCGACGAAAAATAATTACCACCTACATTTGGACGACCTACATATCGACGTGATACCATTTTCTCGGAAAGATACATTAATTATTGCTGTGTTGACATTAAATGGACTCATTTTTGTAAACTGGGTTTGTTCATTTGTTAAATAAGTGTTATATCAGCTAGCTAATAATAATCTTTTCAGTCAATGTTCATTTTCACAGCCTTTGAGTTGTGTCTTCGAATAAATAGTTGATATATAAATAACTATGTTTCTTAGTTGGAAACAGCAAAGTAAACATTTATAACGAAAAGTAAATAGGTGGCCCTTGGTTGGGCAAATGCTTAGAGTGAGGTCTTAGGTTGGATACCCATTTCAAAGTCAAAGTCAAAGTCAAAGCATTTATTTCAATTAGACCATTTACAGGCACTTTTGAATTGTCAAGGTCGGTCGGTCAAAAAGATGAAGCTATTTGCACGTTCCAGAGCGTAGATCTCTATGGAGAAGAACGTGCAAGAAACTCCACGGACACTCTTTTAAAAATGATATTTTGTTACAAAATTATGGTTACATCATTTATATTGAAATTATACATATATGTGAGAACGATGTAAAAGACGTGCAGGATAAAAGAGTCCGGAGTAAAAAAAGAAACAATTCAAAGAAATAATTAAAATAAACCATGGCAGCCGAGAGATGACCAGTCTCAGCTGACGGCGCCCGTTCACGAACATGACGCATACGCTAGCACCATTCGGCTCAACCATTTTTTAGGGAGCCAAATGATCCAACGCATGTGCCACCATCAGCCAGACTTTTGAGTGAGCATGACATCCCCAATCGCCAGGGTACATTCAAGTCAAAGACCTACCCAAAATGATCTTTATAGTTTAAAGCTACACAGTACTCACACATGTGCATGAAATTATACAATGTTAAATTAGTTGCATCTATACAATGAAAAAAAATTTGCATTCTTACAATCTTCAGCCGGTCCAACAATATTACGAAATGCTAACAGATTACTTTGAGCCCTTAGTGGCTACCTAGTGGCGTTGTGGAGCAGGACCAGCATTGAGCCAAGCATTTTTATCTTCAATATACTCCCCTAACTTATAATATGCTTGCCTGCATAGTGTGCGTTTAATACAAGATTTAAATTTTGTCTCATTTAATTCTAATATTAATTTTCACATTTATATCGCTGAAATGGTCAAAGTCAAAGTCAAAACGTTTATTTCAATTAGGCCATTAAACGGCACTTTTGAACGTCATCATTTACATTAAAATAATATAAAGTGACTCTACTGTCCGTTCGCAAGGGTAGATTCTTATGGAGAAGAACGGACATGTGGACCTTTTTAGTGCAGCCGTGAGCTACACACTAAGTTTTTGGCATAGGTACATATTTTTTTTTTTGTTATTTCTATGTACTGTGCGCGTTTCATGTATGTGCTAATTAAATATTATTCTTTTTTCTCTTATTTCTATAACATTTTATAAATTCACAGCTTTTTCGCCAATTAGGTCATCATCATCTGCCTAGCCTTTTCCCAACTATATTGGGGTCGGCTTTCATTCAAACCAGATTCAGCTGAATACCAGTATTTTACGTGGAGCGACTCCTATCTGACCTCCGCAATCCAGCAATTGGGTAATACAGTGCTTCTTGAAAAGACTGATGTCAAATATTCTGGCTCGGCCTTCATAAAACTATCCAGTGATTTAATTCCACTGTCTCACGCCCACGTATAGATTCCCCTATGACATCCACTACGTGTCACATCGCTCGGGCATGGGATTATGTCAGGGTATATGTAGACTACTATACACCGCAGCGTCCACCTCTACTCCGCTAACACCGGCTTAACAGCGTGGGTGCTGACTCAACACAAGCCACGCCAGGGTCTTGTGCCGATAGAACGTTTGGGAGGCAAAACAGCGGTCAAGCCACGTTTCGACTCCGAAGCAAAGTGATTAGCAATGGGCTGACCGTTCAATGGAGCTTGTAGTAAGTTATATAAAGTGGTACGTCAGACTGAAAAACATAAATCGCCTACTGGCGCAATTCTGTAATTACGTAGATGTAATCAATTTCACGCTCCTTGATATTTATCTTGATTTCTATTTATTTTTTAATGTACTAGATGGTGAACTTCTACCTAAAATAGATTTTTATATTTTTAAATTAATCTAATTACAGTATGGCTTTAGAGAAATACATTTAAACTTATAAGATGTTATATACAAGCTAGTAGAAAATATGTATAAATGTACAAGTGGAGTAAAAAGGGGGAGGGAAAGAACTCGCAGGGCATCAAAAAATTCGTCCACATCGCTGTCAATGGGTAATTACCCAGAACACCGCCACCGGCCGCATTGCCACGTTCAATGATTGGCATTGATTTGAATGTAACACTTTACGTTTCCCACACTAGGGAAACAAAATATGAATCGGTCGCTTCGTTCCCGAGTTTTTGCGAGAGTAGCGCATGGCAATTGATCTCTGTGCCTTTATGTAAGAGTGAATGATTGTACCGCTCCACAGATCTCTGAAAGCTATTTTGATTGAGTAGGTACCTACCCTATATACTATATTGTGGGCAATAGACACGTGTCGGGATTTGATTACATTAGGCGTATCGGAGCTATTTGCGGCGCAATTTCATTTATTGCTTGATTGGAACGTGAATGTCGACCTATAATACAAACATCAATCTCAGATATAAACGAGATTTGATAACTTAGCTAGGAGTTAGGTACTAAAATATACCGTAATCATAATCCTCATCCGTACTAATATTATAAATTCGAAACAAACACGGTCTGTCTGTCTGGATTAGGACATAATATATGATACCTTTTACCCCGGGAGTATATTCACGCAGGTAAAGCCGCTGGCCGAAGTGAGTATCACATACACATGTTTAGGTACCTATTCCTTATTAATAACTAGTATTTTCGGCATCACTCTTGTAGACTTTCCTACGACAACCGTGCATTTCTCCGAGGAAATGTAACCCATGATGCTCGACCACATTGTTACTTACGTTCAATGAAAGTTTTATTTCAAGTTAGATCAGCTCTACGACAGATTACGAACAAAAACAATTTACCGATTTATAAATTACTTGCTTTTACAAGTCGAAAGATACCCCGAGGCAACATACTGTCCTATTTATGGACATGGTGTACTCGTGTAATGAACTTATGAACATGTTAATAAACTGGTGAGAAGGAAACTTGCTCTTGTGCTTGATATTTTTAAAAGTACTACGAGAAAAGCTTTATAATGCAGCTTTGTTGGAATTGGTGTGGCTATGTGTCCCAAACACTGCGTTTGGTGTCGACATCGGCCACCACTGCTCGAGGTGCCGGATACGGACAGACAGTTACCTACTTTCGCGTTAATATTATTATAGAATAGATTAGTTAGGGTACATAACTCCTTTCTCTCTCTCTCTCTCTCTCTCCACAAATTATTTACGACAAGAATATTTACCACAGATTGCTTAATCAGAGATAAGAAATCATGAACAAAGAGAAAAAATCAGTTACCGTTTTACTAAAAAGAAGAGGTGAATAAACTTCGACTCAAACAAAGATTACCATCACAAACATGCATAACTGTGACAACGTTTGACTAGTTGGTTGAGTTTCAAACAAGGAGAAGTGTTTCAGTATTTGAAAGAAAAGCATTCCGTTGTAAGTTTCAAGTTGTGAGCTGACACAGTTAGATATCATCGACACGCTATGAAGAAGAATACTGTTTTAAAATTAATGTATTTTTTACTATTTCAAACATTTTTCTTTGAATTTCTTAGTATTAAAGCTACTGTTTGTATAAATTTGTTTCGTATATTTCTACTAGCTATTTCTCGCAGCTTCGCTTGCGTTATAACCGTCTTCAGAGTCCGACCGAAATCGGTTCAGCGTTTTAAACTCATTTTCGCATTTGTAATATTTTTTATCGTTTCAAGTACCGTTGTAAGTAGCATAAATATTGAGAAAAAGTTTACAGAAATTGTACCCAACTGGGTGACATTAATGACATTTATTTAGTTAATATTGCAAGAAGTAATTTGTTGTTCGTGACGTTTCGCTTGACATTTATAATGGCACTGAGAAAAGCAGTTCCTTACTTCACGCCGAACAACATTTATTTTGCCACAATTTAGTTTCCTCCTTACAAATCTGTACAAAGTTGTGTTGAAATAAATACGGTCGCGACATCGAAGTGCACTTCAAGTTAGTGAAGAGAAGGTGTCAGGTGATGCCACCGAGTTTTGAAGATTTCAGCAATTAGGAAACTTAGTCCGTCGCCGCTTGGTTGAACTACAGGATTGTTATGCGATTTCATTGAAATGTAGCTAGCGTTAATTTGTTAGTGTGATGAGTTTCAAGCTTCTCAAACAATATGCACGCTAATAAACCGCTTGTCCTCGGGATCTATCTGTTGTTCTTTACTAAAACAATCGTGTACATTATAAAGATGTTAAGTTTTGAATAAGAAGGCTAGGCTAGGAATGAATACTTATCCGATTTCAAAACATGTGTCACTGTTAAAAGTTACCCTATCGGTCGGTTTTATAATACTTTTATACCGAAAAAACTACCCATTTCCTGTGGGATTTGCCATGGGAGCAAAGCCACGCAGGCACAAAGGCTTATAGCAAAAATAATACATAAGTAGTTAATAATAATCCATTCAGATCACCGAGACCACCCCTCAGTAAGCAAACCCTCTTGAAAGGCTCCGCGCCGCCGAGTCCAGGAGTCACCGTGGTAACTGTCTCCTTATTGAGTTACGTACAATTCGGCCGCTTACCGCCGGCCGCAAGCCGCGGCTAGGGCTGTCCCACCTGTCTTAAGAAAGTTCAGTCCTAACGGTAGTTTATAATCATAATTCCACGAATTCTTGGAAATTAATGAACGGGTTTTAATGAAACTTTTATCGCTTACGCAGTATAGCTAGGGACAAAAGTTTTTTTTTTTCTCAAAAAGTATTTGTAGAGACTGAATGATTTTTCACTTTCATTTTAAAGAAAATTTTGAATTGGTCGCACTGTCCGTTTCAGCTCTAATTTCCATGACCATAGAAACAGTGACATATACTTCAATGTTTACATGAAAACCGTGAGGAGTAAACGCAAACTCCTATTTTCAAATATATAAAGTCTCAGCTTTAAATCTAATCAAGCCTGCTTTATCTCCTGTCAAATACCATGTGAGTTATTGTGATTAGTAGAATAAAATAAAGCAAATCGTAAGTAAAATAAAATTTACCAACAAATAATTTGTCTTTTAACTGATACGTCACAAGACTTGTGACAATTGCTTAGATTGACTCTCAAGCGAGCAAAATTGAATCGTACACAAACGATTGTGTATTTTTTTTTGTCCTGAGCCTGTTCGGGTCTTTTCGGTAAGATTCGATTTCGCTCGTCCCACCATCTTTGCCTTGGTTTGCCGCGAAGTCGTCTGGCATTGAATGGGGCTGATTTGGTGATTATTTTTGCTCATTTCTCGTTTGCGGCAACATCGTCGGTTGGTCTATGACGCAGAGATGATTAATAAGATTTTATTCAATTTCAGTCAAACTTGCAAACCATATTCAACAAAACTGGCTGTATTGATATTTTATAATTATTTCTCACTTGTCAACATCATGTTAGAAGCACCCCTGCCTATCACGGAACTGTTTCAATCTAATAGAATAATTAACTAAAACAGAAGTACTGATTTGTGCCGCCCGGACCCTCGCCGAAGGTATCGAATTATCTTTCAACCCGAGACCCTCGGGTGTCTCCACTTTAATTAACTAATTCATTAAAGTATTCGTGTTTCCGATTTCCTGATCAATTGACGAACCCGGATTTGAGGAAAAGGTGATTTATCTCATAAAATATTTCAGAGGTAGGAAGTAATTTCTTGGAGATAAATCAAAATTCAATAAACGATGTGTTTTGCTATTTTTTTTTCTGCAGGTTATGTACTGCTCAGAAACAAATGCCACCGCGACTGAATGTGCGTGTTGATTGAACCATCCTTACTAACACAGAATATTATAAATGTGTCCTAACTGAAAGTGAGTCTGTTTGTTTGTTAAGTTTTCAAGCCTAAATCACTGTCACTGACGAATTTGGTGCAACGATGGATGGGATCCTGGAGATCGTGGCTTCTTTTTAAAAAAAACCAATATAGGCCGTGTGCTAGAGCCAGGGATAAAAAATTTGCAACGCCACTAACTTGCAAGATCGCACTGCAAAGCTGTTTTTTCTCCAATCAAACCAAACCCTTCCTTGAACCATTTAATCGTGTAGCCTCAAAAGTAAACAACCATCAATAAACAAGGCGAGCTCCCCGCGACCCCATCCATCGCGCCGCTGCACGGAGGGCCCGGGCAGGCTCGTAAACGTCGCGCGATGTTTATTCCGCGATATACAAACGGATATGCAAATTGCACTTACGAAAATACGATGTTCTGCGACTGATAAGGGGGCATGGACACTTAATGGCCACGTGTAATAAAACCTATGCCATATACAGGGTGTTGCAGTAGTGCGTGGCCATGTTTAAAGGTGAAGTTGGGCTGATATAAATTAAGAAAAAAATGAGACACCTGGCTTGTAATGAAACTTTCAGTTAGTGAAGAATTTTTTGCAATGTTGTCAGTACCTACTTCCAGAGATTATAAGGTAATGTCGTATCAATTTATAAAAAATATAATCCTCGATGGTCAATGGGGCCGAAAAGTTCTGGAGTGGCGACCGTTACCGGAAGACGTTGGAGCTGTTGGATAGCCTCCCACTAGGTGGACCGATGACCTGGTGAGGGTCACGGGTAGCCGATGGATGCAAGACGCACAGGACCTGTTGTTTTGGCGACACTTGGTAGACCTATGTCCAGCAGTGGACGTCTTTCGGCTGATATAACGATGATGATGATGATAATCCTCGTACAAAGAAACAAAAATTACTTCTTTATAATTGAAAAAGTTAAAATGGGTATTATACAAAATACCTAAGTATAATAGAATTGTTCTACATTCAGCCAACAATATTGTCTGTCATGTTCACAAATCCTCAGAGACACAACAGGATATTTCTTACAAACTTTTTGTGAGCGCAAACAACTTGGGACTTGCTAAATGCCAGGGACTATACTAGGGAGGGCTATTAAGTCAACTTAGAGCTGTCTACAAAAATCTTATAAAACAGACAGTTTGCTCCTCAAAGCGCTTTATGAAAAGTGTTGAGAACGGAGACAATTGCATAATGTATTTGTCCAAATTAGCCTTGCTGCGGCCATTAGGCGCCTGCTGGTGGGGGCGGGGCTGACAGGGTTGATGGGGCTGGCTGGCTGGCAGGTCGCCCGCGAGCCCGGGACGGCCGCAACACTCACATTACCTCTTAATGTGCAGTTTTCCTACACATTAACAGTGCACTTGGGTGAGCGAAGCTTGGAAGTGGAACATGAAGTTTTTGGACAGAAGTATAAGATTAAAATTAAGCTCCATCTACTGTGTCTGGTTGTAATGCCCTGTATCTGCCGTTTGACCGCGACCCGTGCTTTCTACGAAGTCAATCCATACAAATATAATATATACGCAAGTGACTCTGTCTGTCTGTCAGTTTGTTGCCTATATATTTGAATAAAACTTATTGCACGAGAATTCAGATGTTACCTCGGAATAATTTCCAACTTTCATGTGCGTGAAAACGCTGGAAAAAGTAATCTGGAATATATTTTAAGGCAAACACAAGCCTGCCCTATGTTAATTTTTAGGAATTAAAACACATTGCATGAAACATCTGAAAACATTGAGAACGCGGTAGTTTGAAAGATCAATTAACGTTTATTTAGTAACGCGATCGTCGCTCACTGCTAACGCTATCAAAATAATATAATAGGACATATTAAATACAATGTTATTTACATATAACATTGTACATACGTGACCTTCTGCATTTCGTTGTTTTATGGCATCGTGACACAGAAAACATGGAATGAACTACACTTTTATGTAAATGATCGGATATAGCCCAACAGACGTTCCAGTTAACAGTTAGGTAATAGTGATTTAGTTTAGTAATTTACTGTTGAACAAAGAAAAATATAATTTGCGGTCCGTTAAGAATATAATAACTGATATAACCCCTTTTTGATAAAGCGGTTATTATATACTTCTGGATGGATAACTCCTTAGATTGCATTATTTGGGACCAGACTGACAATATTCTACTAATTTTTAAGTAACTTCGCATTCGCATCTCAATCGCAATCTGTCAAAAATGTATGGAAATTGAGGCTTTTTAGACAGATTGCGACTGAGATGCGAATGCGAACGTTGTTTAACACTTTGTGGAATTGGCCAAAAAGGCCTAGCACGAATGTTTTGACGTATAGTATCGTTAACGTAAGCTAATTTATTTTTAATATAAAAACTACAAATCCATAGTATTTTAGTTTAATTTTATGCGACATACAATTTGTATCAATAAAAGTATGAATTTATTATCCAATTCAAATGAGTGTTATGTGCGAAACGAGTATTATATAAAGAGTATTAGGTATGTTACCTTACGTTACTATAGGTATAAAACATTCGTGCGAAGTCTTCAGCAGGTGGCTACGTTAATTGCAGTATCAGTGGTATTAATTTAGTCCTTCAAAGTACAGGTGTATAGGCAATTGAGGCACCAACGTATGGTTCATGTTACACCGCACTCACATGGGGTCTGGCGCGTCCATAAAACCCCATTTGGTCAAGTCAGCCTACCTCTTAAAGTGTATGTACTGTTATCTGATCAGTATTTCCAGATACTATCTATAATTAACATAAACAATCAATGACTCCTCTTAAGTAATTAGGTAATCCCAAATAAACACAGCCAGGTAGGTAGGTATGTATATCATCCTAATTATATTTCCCCTCGGTTTACTCGCTAGCTTTACGGCGCTCTTAATAAATTTAATCTCTCGCAAGATGGCTTTCAGCAGCACTCATCTGCAATTTGTGAGTTTCCGTTACTACTTACTTACATTACGGAATTGTGTTTATTATTTAATCTTGAAACTCGTCTAGGTATTTTGTTAGCCAACCAACTGATGGTAACTAACAGTCTTATTCTGTTCACATCTCACTGAAACTTAGGTGACGTGAACTAGAAGTGAGCTGTCAACTCATCAGATCTAGGTAGACTGACAGCTCACTCCTCGATTGCCCGCCAGCCTCACGTAAGATACGGGGATGAAAACAAATTACTCTCTTCACATTATTTTTTTATGTAGGTAGGTACTTATATACCTAGTTTCGATCTCAATTGGATACGCCATGATCTTTCTTAAGTATATTTTAAAATATCTTCTGCATGTAATTATGACCCAAGCTGCTTGCGCCAGTAAGATTTCTATGTATAAACAAAACAATACAGAAGATCAAATGTTATTTCAAGTAATAAAATCTTTAATAGTCCTTTAAAAATGCCTTCTTCCTTATGAACATAAACGTGTTCACCCATTCATTCATGAAAAACAATTTGACGTCTCCGAAAGGATCCCATAAAGGTTAGAGCACACATTCTGCGTTAATATCTTTTCCGATAATAGGAGACATTCGGATACGTTTCGCGACGGTCGGTGCGTTGGCGGCTTTATCCGTCAAATCTTTTACGAGATAACATGACAAAGGAGAGGCCAGCGTGTCCTAGATATAATTTTTAGATTCTGTTTACGTGATGCTAATATCGGACAGCACTTTATATCAGATTTATGGCCGGAGATACGAGGGACCGTGCCGTTGTTAATAAAAAGAAGATGTTTTATTTAAGTTGTATTAGGATACCTACCAACTGATAGTGATCGCCTATTTGGTAGTTATTTTATCCCCTTATTGTCAGACAGCCAGAAAAACTCACTCCAGTCTTGCCAAGAAGTACCGTGTAACCTAGTTAATGGGTTGTGGAGGTCTGGTAGGCAGCCGCTCCACGTAAAATAGGGATTCAGCGGTTTGACTGGAAGCCGACTCCAATATATGGGCTAGGGAGCTAAACCAAACGGTACTTACCATCAATACCATCCTAATGAAAAAAAAACAAATGGCAACTAGATAAGTAGTACACTTATCATATTTTGCCATTTCGTCAGGAAGCACCTCCTAAATATCAATTACCCCAGTATCTATAACGTAACTTACTGCTACACCCTATCATCGACCATCCTCATAAAGACACTACCCATCTCCATAACATTATCCCATAACCCTTCCTAAACTATGGCAAACGATAGTTTAGCCCTAACTGGAGCTTAACCCGTGTACATACGTTAGCTAAACTGCCGGTTAACGAGGGGCCCCTGCCGACCGGGGCCCTCGGCGTATCGCGGCAGATCTCACTCGTGGCTGCAAGTAATTAAAACAGAGAGAGGATTAGCATTCATTAACTGACGGTAACAGGTAGGGGTGTGCGGCAGAAACGTACAGAAGACTCTCTTATACCGGATTAAGAACCTGAGTAAACGTAATGTAAGATTTCAGGTTAATTGGAGCGGTCTTAACAAGATGTTTGGACATAGACACATATATGCGACTGAAGAGATTAAACTCACCAGTAATCAGACTTCGGAGACCCCCAATTAAGAAACTCACTCTGACGAACAGTTCGTTTCTAGTGTGTGTGCGAAACAGCCTCGATCGGACTGTATCAAAAACCGTGTGCCCGATGGGATTTTCCATTGGCAAAAATGACGTGCTTTCATGCAAAGTTAATTGACACTTTTTGGGAATGTATTTCCCTAAATCTTTTCTGTTCAAAGTTAAGTCAGAACATTTATTTCAATTAGGCCATTTAACGTCATCATTAACAGTTATGTATAAAAAAAAATAAAGTGACTCTACTATCCCTTCGCAAAGGGAAGAGTGGACAAGAAACTCCATAGTTACTCTTTTTAAATAAATGTTTACAATCAATTTGGTATACACAATTTAATTTAATATAATAATATGTGAGGTCGATGCACCTAGAGTGTACTTACTTATAGGAACAAAGTATCAGCAGAGGTAAATTTAGTCATTTTCTAAATAAGTACTCACGTATTTACAAATATTCGAACCATTTTTTAATCAGTGTGTGTGTTAACAGAAAAATTAAAACAAAAGCTTTATAGGTAAGGGTCTCATAATATCAAAATATACGGAAACTAGAGTCAATGGTTTAGATTGCGTTGTTTGTCAGTAAAATAATGAATTTATTCCATTTTCAGTAGAATGTGTCAAGTGGACCTTCTGTGCCTATATTCTTTTGGGAGCAAGCTAAGTGACACATAATCTCAACTCCTCTCCGCTCAGCTCCATGCGCTCGGCTCGCTCGGAGCAACGGTGACAGCGGTGTGCACTCAGCGCTATTAGTGCACTTTAGAGAACAACCGCGCCGCTAATGTGAGACACCCTTAAGATCGCTCCTAAGTTGTTGAATGGAGTTAAGAGACCGGCTTCGAGGTTTTACGTTAGAGTGAAGTATCTTTTCTCTTGTTTTGTTTAAATAATTATTTTAAGACAGTGTTAAAGTGGTTTAACATTTCGATATAATGGAAATGAACATAAAAAAGTATAACCAGCGGTTTGATATATTTGATAGGCAGTAATTAAAATGATTAAAATATAATTAAGGCATTAATTCCGCCTTTGAACAGTGTTTTTTACTAGTGCATAAAGTTTGAATAAATAAATAAATAGTAGGTTATGACTTAATAAGTTTGAAATACACTGATGTTCAGAATTTCATATCATTAAGAGTCCCAACCTTCTTTTATTCATAACATTTTTCCTCATCAAAATACCTAGGTAGTACTATGTCACTGTATACTTCAAATATTGCTCAAACCACTGACCCGCATCCCTTATCCTTCCCGAACCTAGCTTCGAGTTAAATCCCCCGAATATTTTCTGAAACAACTTTATCCATTGACAATAAAATAGCAAATATTTTTTTACTCTTCGAAGAACTCGGAAAACTCGGATCTCGACAAAAAGCCTCCGATGGGAAGTTCCGGCTTTTAACCGGAGCCTCGCAAAGTGCTTTGTAGCCGCACCTGAGACTGCCTACTGGATTGGACGTATTTTTAATAATTTTTCTCATGAAATAATTAATTATCTTGATGGAATTTACGTAGGAATTTAATATAATTCGTTTTAAATCACCAAGTCTATTTTATACTTTCTACAGTTTATTTCAATGAATTTGTTTCCATTTCATTAAACTTTTTACAACTTTTTTGCATGTTACTAGGTAAATCGGAAAGTCCTCGAAGTTTATTACATTTCAGCGTGAATACATACTTACATTATATTACATTAAAAATATCAAAGCTAGAAAGAAGTGAAAGAGTCGTAAACTCGTCACATTTTATGGCAATACATGCGAATATTTTCTCTTGATTGCGTCACGAGCAACAGCTCACTCCACTTTCCACGGGTGCGAGTATGTACTCGTATGTAAATCATGTAGCTGCGTAACTAATTAACATTCAACTATAAATCTTGCGTTTTACGACTGAAAATCGCTCGAGTAATTAGGACACCGCTCTTCGTAATAAGATTTGCGTGAAGTAGGTGATTGTTTCGGCATTTATCGTGTACATGTCGGGGTATGTAAAGAGGTGCTAAGACCACGCGCTGTAAGGACGTCAATGGTTCTTAATATATGTAAACATGTTACATGTCTAAGGCCACGTTTCACCTGCAACCCGAAGGTCAATATTCTACTAATATTTAAGTATCGTTCGCATTCGCGTCTCAGTTCGCTATCTGTCAAAAAAGCCTCAACTTCCATACATTTTTGAATAAGTAGAATTGGCGCTCTGCTCGCATTACATTGATGAGCCATGATCGAGCTACCAAGGTCGCTCGATCATGGCCCAAATTGTAACTAAACTTGCATGCCAGTTGCAGGTAGAAACGTGGCCCTGCACACGTACCTATATTTACTGTCAGGGAGTGCAAAAGCAATGTTCAAACATTATTATCGATTAAATATGTTTGCACATTGCCTAAGCAAACGATAGATCGAAAGTCAGCTTTTTGAAATATAAGTTTATTTAAAAATATTGGCAATTATATACTTACAACCAAATGTAACCTTTGAGACATTTTGAATTGTACCTACCTTACTTATATTTTGCCGAGTGTGGATGTGTGAAAATCAGGGTTAACTTTACCCTCTTTTTTTTTTTAAGGATGGGAAATCATCAAATGACCCCTTCCGCTCTGGGTGGAGCGGCAGGGAGTGTCAGACTCTTACTGACTAAAACCCACCCATGCTCCTCCTAGTGCCTTTTGCGTTCCGCGGTAACTCTTTCGAACAAAATCCGCGACTTAACTTTACCCTACCCAGGCACTTCTTGCTATTCTTGAGCCATGAGTAGCTGTCTCGTATGAAAGTAATATTCAGAACAATAACAGCTTTCTGTAAACGACTCAAATGTCAAGCGTTGCTACTTGACATTTGAATTTGAAACAATTCTTTTCTTTTCCTTTGATAAGTATTTCTCAGTACTTAATTGTGTTCAATAACAAGTAGGTTAAGCTGTTTATCGCATGAATACCTAATATTAGGATTGAATAAGTGAAGTTTAGTCATTTCAATAGACCAGACTAACAATTTACCTAATTTAGGAGCGAAAAGCTACGACATGGTAAGTAAATTCTATTCATTGTACAAAGTAATCATGTCGCATATAACATCAAACTACGCAAAATCGTCACAACAGCATAATATATAATATTCGTAATCCGCCATTGTGGAAGTTCTCGACCCTCGCATGTACAGGCGGGAAGGGTTCGTGAATGGCGGGTAACGAAACCGAATGATTCGCCCTAACTGGGTCAAACAGGACCCGCTGACCGGTGATGACGTCTGGAAAGCTCTGACCGACGTCAAACGCGGATATTTCCGCCCTTAATATGGCATTTCGAGTTTTATAAAAAGTTCGGCTTTGAATATATATGTCTTTTTCTAAAGCTCAGTGTGTTATTATCGCCCGGGAATTGTATATTGTTGATAAGTTTCAGTCGAAATGGCGACAAATGAAATCTAAGCGATAGCAAACCGAGGCGGAAGTTTGGCGATAAAAAAGTTGGTGTGAGGTTGCCTCTTAAAAGTTAGATAAAGCGTGTTTTGGTCGGAGTTCGGAGATTTGACGTAATACGGAGCTGACGCTACCGCGTCGTCTTGTGAGCCGGATAATACGCCATTAATGAACTCCCCTAATTAGTAGTACAAGGAGTTTAGATTTAATTAAAAGGTGATCATAAAGTAAGTTTATGATGAACGGTGGTAGCAAAAAAAATAAGAGGCAACACTTTTGTCTCATATTATTAATTATCTTATATGAATAATTCCTGTTCTTCAGTAGAGAACAAATTGATGTTTACCAAATTAGAGATTTAATAAAGAATATCCCAAAATTAACGCCAGATTTGATAACTAAACACAGTTTTTCTTTTTAATTTTAAATTTTTTTAACTCATACAGTACACAGGATAGGGTTTGTATGGAATAGCAAAAATAGCAAATAGTCTCCAAGGCTTTGCATACAAACTCATAATTTTATCGTTTCCATTATCAATTTTCATTTAAATGTGGCTGAAGCGTTGAGTCAGCGTTGAATCTTCTCGTGCAATACACTGGATGTGGTTGTGAACTTGTTTGCATAGACTTTTGATTTCAAAGAACTCTAAAAAGAAATCCAGTGGTGGTGAAAATGATAGATATTCTGAACTTTGACCACCAAAAATAATGTTTTATTTTTTTTAATATTGTTCAACAAAACCGCTGCTCTCTTGGCCTCCATTTCTAGTACCTATCAGCAATCAAAATTTACCATCAGTTATAATATATTTGGGATTGCCAGCACTTTTTCACAAATACATAACTTGCGTTAATTTTGAAAAAAAAACTGTCGAAATCTGTCCACATTCTCTTCCGAACGAAGACAATGTCTTAACTAAATAGAGTTTAATGTAGTACTTACTTCACATTCGCAGCTCGGTGCAACAAGTACAGAAAATAATCCAATTCACGCTCGCGAGTTAATCTGAAACAACACAAATGTATTCTGTTAATGTTGTGGGAATGTTAGAATATCTTTTGTTTACATTAGTAGAAGGTTCTTTAATATTAATGTAATACTCTGATGGACTCAAAGCTTTTCAATCCATTACAGGCTTTCCCTATAATGTGACACAATCATGTTGACGGTTGTAACAAGCGTTGCTGTTTCTGAAACATGTTCAATTATAGGTATGTAGCCCAGTAAATTAATACAGTATGTGCTATGCTTTGGTATCAAATATGATAAATTTAAATACCTACACCTAGAAGAAGTAGGTATAACTAGAATAAAATAATAACTACAAGTGAAATATTCTTCAGTGGTCAACAATTCTATTGGAAATATCATTTCAAATTTTCATCATCATTTTCAAATATCTTTTATTTATTTCTGCTACAAAATAATTCGGCCGAACTTCAGCCTCTTCAATTTCCAAGCCTTGTTTTAAATTGGGTCTATTTTCGATTCCAATACATTGTTTAGTCTGGTTCGGTCCATATTGGGCCAATCTCCTCAATCGCGTCGCTCTGGCGTGCTGCCAGGCCCTACTTCCCCGCATAGATTCCCCACTTTACTCCGACTTACGCAATATACTTGAGACTTAACAATCTCATCGAGTTTCGAAACCAAACCTACTTGTGGATGATTGTGTGCCAAATAATTACTTCCTAGGAACTTTTTTCTGATGTCATCTAAGTAATGCTACTTGATTTTAAATCGCTAGAATTAAAATATTCAGTGTATACTAGGTTATAGATTTAGAAGGTCCCATATTTGAGTACCAAAATTCATCAAAGTCCGTTCAGCAACTGAGACGTGACAGTACCCCACCAACCGTGTCTCCACGTTGCCGTCGTGGTGGGGCTTGCGTGTCTCAGTGATCTTGGGGGCTTTGCCGGTAGAGCCACTCATGCCGGAAGGTCCCAAGTGAGAGACCAGACCAAGAGAGACACAAGAGGGGCACACCGTTCGGAGACTTGAGCAGTGTTCGGGTCCTCGGACGGTGTGCGTCTCATTGGCTTGCTCGCTGCTCTCTGGTACGCGTCTGATCATCAGACGTGACTGTGAGGGCAGCGAGCAAGCACTGAGAGAGAAGGGGAGAAAGGGACCGCACCCTTAAAAAGGACAATCATGGACAGGCCTGGTAAACAGATATTACCCCAGGGCGGTACGGACTGCACAGCGGTCCGAGAATCCGCCACGCCTCGTGCGTCAAGCCCCTCGTATTCTGGGGGGGGCAACAGGGCTGTCCACCAACCGTTTGCCGATGGCAACAAGGGCCGAGGAGGCCCCCGATCCGAACTATCCGAGGAGGACCCGATCGGTAATAGTTTTGGCTCGCCCGACAGAGTGTCGGTCGGGCAGAGCGCGGCAAGAGGCGCGCTATATTGGAGGAGGGGCTCGCCTGAGCGTCACCTGGGTGCAGAGTCGGAGTCCGAGTTGGACTCCGACGACCTGGTGACTATTAGCTCGGCGAGCTCTGGACCCGAGGGGGCGGGGGCTGCTGCGGAGGACTCCAGGTCCTTCCGCAAGCGGCCCAGAACAGAGGAAGACCGGGGGTCGTCCGGCAGCGAGGAGGTTGCCTCGGCTCGCAAGATCCCCACCAGCAGGCGGGGCAAGGGCCGAGAGGGAGGCAAGGGGAGATTGCCCGCCTCCAAGGTGGCTGGTCACCGAGCCGAGGAGCTCGTCGCTGACGGACGACCCCCCGTAGAGGGCGGTCGCAGGGCTCCTGGTTCGGAGTCCTCCGGCGGTGAGCCGGATGACTCCGGACAGGAGCGGGTCCGGAGGGCCGGGTTTGCGGAGGTAGTGGAGGCCGCGCTTCGTGATGTGGCCTTGAAGAGGAAGCTTTCCTCTAAGAACAAGGCCATAAGCGAGGCGATGGCCTCCATTCTGGCGGCAGCGGAGGGTAACCCAGGGGGGCCTCCGCGGGACGAGATGTCCAAGCTGCGGGCGGAGGTCGCCCGCTTGGCTGCCGCCACGGAGCGCCTCCAGAGGGAGAATGCGGGGCTCCGAGCAGACCTGGCCAGGCTCCAGGGAGCCGGCCCACAGGGGGCGCCTAAAGGGGGGCGCAAGGAGGACAGCCAGCCCGTGCCGCAGGAGGGGCAGGTGCTGGACCTTGTGCGGCAGGAGATGGCTGCCTTCCAGGCGCGGTTCTCCGTCCTGGAGGGCATCGTCCTGCGCCCCCCGTTAGCGGCGAGTGGGAAGGCTCCGGGCCGGAAGGCGGCGTCGTACGCGGCCGCCGTGGCTGCCACACCGGGGTCGTCCGGCCAGGACAAAGGGTCCGGGCCGGCACCCGCGAAGCCGGTGTCGGGAAAACCGGACCCGGCCCCGGGAAGGAAGAGGAAGGGTGGGGCGGCTGCGCGGACGGCGAAGGCTCCTGCGCCAGCCGTGCAGCAGCTCCCCCCGGCTTCCTCGCCTTCTGAACCTCCCCCGGATCAAGCCGAATGGCAAGTGGCCGGGGAGAAGAAGAAGGCGGGTAAGGCAGCCAGGGCGGCAAAGAGGCGGGAGAGAAGGCGGCGGCAGCGAGCGCGAGGCGTCGCGGCTGCGCTCCGCGCCCCGAAGACCGCGGCTGTAGTTTTAACGCTGCAGCCGGACGCGGTCAAGAGGGGCGTGACGTATGCCAACACGCTCACCAAGGCCAAGGAGGCCATCAACCTCGGTGAGCTTGGCATCGTCGGGGGTCTCCGGCTCAGGGTCACCATGACCGGGGCCAGGATGCTCGAGATCCCTGGAGCAGGCAGCGGTCCGGCCGCGGACGCTCTAGCCGAAAGGCTTAGGGCGTCCCTGGGCGCGGATGACGTCCGAGTGTCCAGACCCACGAAGTGCATAGATATGCGCATCTTGGGCCTGGACGACTCCGTCACGGAGGAGGAGGTGTTGGCCGCCGTCGTCAGGACGGGGGGGTGCTCTGCAGAGGAGGTGAAGGCGGGCACCATCCGTCCTGACAACACGGGCATGCGAACCGTAGTGGTGAGCTGCCCCGTGTCGGCGGCCAAGAAAATCTCAGAGGGCCGAAGGCTCTTGGTGGGCTGGGTCTCCGCGCAGGTGAAACTGCTGGAGCCCAGACCTCTGAGGTGCTTCCGTTGCCAAGTTGGCAACCATGTCGGAGCACTCTGCACCTCGGAGGTGGACCGCAGTGACCACTGCTTCCGCTGTGGTCAGCCCGGTCACAGGGCCGGCTCGTGTGACGCCGCGCCGCACTGCTTCGCATGTGCGGCAGCTGGCAAGCCGGCCGATCACTGGGCTGGGGGCAAAGCCTGCGGTCCACCCGCCAGGGCCGGGACGAGGAAGAAACCCTCCTCCACCGCCGCCGCCGTCGCTTCCGCCGCAGCCGCCGCCACCGTCGCCGCCGCTGCAACTGCTCGGGAGGGGGCGAGAATGGAGTGCCAGTAATGGCCCCATTTCGCCTCCTCCAGACGTACGTCGGTCGCTGCGCCTCTCAGGAACTGACGCTCCTGGGCAAGGCGCAGTGACTGACGCCTGCGGACAGCGAGCAATGGGTAGCTCGCTGTCCGATCAGGTCAGGCCAGAGTCGACGGCGCGTTCACTCCAAACGCGCCGTCAGCAACGAGCAGTCAGCAACGGAGACGGGGCCCGCCAGGGCCAGAGCCTGCCAGGGTTGCGGAATTGTTCGAAAGAGTTACCGCGGCCCTGGGAAGAAAGGCACTAGGAGGACTAAGGGTGGGTTTTAGTCAGTAAAAGTCTGACACTCCCTGCCGCTCCACCCAGAGCGGGAGGGGTCATTTGATGATTTCCCATCCTATAAAAAAAAAAAAAAAAAAAAAAAAAAAAAAAAAAAAAAAAAAAAAAAAAGACGTCACAGTACAACGAACAAACTCACTTCCACATTTATAATATGTATTAGAATTTTCTGTAAAAGTTTATTCGACAAATTACTATATAATCCAGAAAATGTGAAAACGAACTAAGGGAAGGTAGACACAGGAGACTCATTTTATGATTTAGCATGTCATTCCAAGTGTTGGGTTATCAAAATTTTTCAATTGAAATTTTTACTCAAACTGTACTGTACTGTGTAATAGTAGTTTATGCAACGACCATATAAAAAGGGTTATTAAAACACGAGTGCGGGTTTATCACACGAGGCGTAGCCGAGTGTGATAATAGCATCGCACGAGTGTTTTAATACCTAATTATATGCCGTTGCATACACTATTTTATCTTCAAAAATAAAATAAGTAACAAAATAAGTCGAAAAATAGTTAATTCCAATATGGCGGATATTCTCATTGCGTATTCGAATGACTGCGCAGCGCGCTCAAACATAGACAAAGATAAAAGCGCGCCAAATATTAAAAAGAAAAAGTGTGCTATAAAAATTAAAAAGTTATTTTATGATGCAGTTGTTTAAAAATCGAAGGAAAATGTTGAATCGTAATGGTTTTTTTTTTTAAATTTTACCTATCCACGAAAAAAAAGTATGTATTTATGCATTCGTTTTTGAACTCATATTTGGAACATTACGTTGTGAGTGTAGATAAAATACCTTATCTGTGGCTAGGGAAAACTCAATGAATGCGCGAACGAAATCTACCGCCAGCCTCCTCCAAGTCCGGAGGTGATTAATGTAATTATTATCCAACCGAACCAGAGCCTTAGATAAACAGACTAAGCTTTCAGTAGTTCGTCTTGAGAAGGCTTTCAAACTAATGAATCGTCTGAGTCGCTCCGTTCCCTGTCTCGATGGTTCGCCGTATTTACCTAATTGTCATCAAATTAGTATTGCTGAGTGAGTGACTACTCTAATTTAGTAGACAGTCAGTACCTACCTAGAAACACTGAATTGTCCCCAGTGACCATTTTGATTATAAAACCTACATCATCACACCAAAGTACCTAAGTCCAACACACATATCTATCTATTTTCAAACGATCTATGGCTAAATAATTGATTAAAACAAGAAGCACTATCCTCACAACAGACACTCGAAATAAACGAGTGGTTCCATATAATTTATTCGCTGACAGAGGTTTCACACAAACAAGCAAGCAAGCAATCCGACAGCCAATAGTTTGCCTATCGCAACTATAGCCAAACAGCCAAACTTTTAATGATCTGAACCCGATTCACCCGCTACCGTAACGAATTGGGTATAATTAATTCCTCTATGTTTGGAAGTGGGAGGTGAAGTTTTTGGCCAATGTAAGCTTGTTTGTATAAGTACAGTCGTTTATCATCGATCGCCTTTCGCCGGTCATGTTCGTAATTGGGGTTAGGTCGCACTGCTGCTTGACCGATAGCTGGAGCTTGTGTTGGCCATTAATATCTGTAGCTACAATATTGCTAGACAATGAGTTGTGTAGTTAGTTAATAGAACTTGTATAGCAGCCTTGTACACGAAAGTATACTTGTGATTTGCTATAACTACTATACGTTCAAACCACGAGTGTGCTTTTGTAACTTTTATGTCACGGAATCAAGGTTTAAATTACGTGAGCTCCAAAAATGCAACAACTATAATAAAATTTGTCAAAGGAAAGTTCAACCAAGGATCCTTCTTTCCATACTTATTTCTGCCTGTCTTCAACATGGCTGCGTTACAGTGTGAAGGGTGTGTACACTTGTATAGTGCCAGCTCAAGCACATGAGACTTGTTAGCTGGTGTCTATGACGCGCGTGTCAATGACACATAGGACACGTCCTAGTCGACGTGACAGCAGAGGTACCTATTGCAGTTTTAGTACCCAGGTAACAGATGAGGTACGTTGCAAAATAAATAGCTTTTGCTTGAGAAACATTATGCATAAGCATACGTCGTAAAATTTTATTTTCGTAAAAGTAATCATAGTCAGTGTTTTAGTGCTAAAAAGGTAATAACTTTACTTATCTACATACATGTAGGTATGTATAGGTATATAGTCGGTACGTATTCTTCGCCTAGCCGAGTTATTACTCGCATTTGGAATATGTAGCAAAAAGTGTCATAAAAAGTATATCAACTAGGACCGACGAGTCTGGTATATGTAGAGAGATATAATATAATCATGTATATTATGGTACCTATGTGTGATGTTTGTAAAATAAATGTTATATGTGAGTAGCGACATGGAGCGGATGCTCGCTCGCTGACATCAAACATCGAACTACTTCGTCGAACAACTTCTGAAAAGTGAAATCTGAACATCGAGTCCTACGCTTACTTCCTAAATGGAAAATCAGACTCATACGAACCTTAATTTTACCTGAAGATCACACATCTATTCGGCAGAGTTGCACCTGTGCTCCCCAATTTCGTTAGTTATGGTTTTTGTAAGCCCCCATGTCATAAAGGGAGCCTACTGACATCAACTGAGCACACATCCACACTGCGGGCTGCTACTGACAATATCCAAGAAAAACACAATAACTGACCAATAGTCCGACCCGGGAATCGAACCTAAAACCTCGTACTCTGCATTATCGCTTGTTGGTCACAAGACCAACGAGGCAGTTAAGTATTTAGATAGTGCCCGGGAAATGAGGATACTCAGATAACTAGGTAGGTATAGAATTTTACCACTACAGCAGTGCGATTCTGTAAACATGTCGAAGTGAACACTTGGGCGGGGTGCACGACGGGTGAGTTATCAAACCATACAAATAAGATGGAATGACAGCTCAGTTGTCGTTCCCTCCGCCTAGGTGAACACCGTGAGATGTCGACAGAATCGACCGGCAGTACAGTATAGGTACCACTTTTAATTGCGATGTTTATTTTTAGTTAGCCAGAATATCCAGACATTTTTTCATGAATAAATTTTATAGGCCTTGCGATTTTGTGTGGTAAATAACATTACTAAGACATAATAGTAGTTTATTCAACGGTCATATAAAAGAGGTTATTAAAACACGAGTATGGATTTATCACCCGAGTGTTTTAATACCTAATTATATGCCGTTGCATACACTATTTTATCTTCACTCATACAGTTGAAATAAAACAAAAGTGGAAAAATAGTTTATTCCAAACTCACTGCCACGGAAAAGTATGTGGTATGGCGGGTATTTTCTTTGCGTATGACTGCACAGCGCGCGCATCCCTAAACTATACTATTTTTCATCGCGTATGGTCAAAGTCAATGACCATACGCGCCAATAAATTAAAAAGTAAAAGTGTGCTCTAAAAATTAAAGTTTTTTTATGATGCAGTTGTTTGAAAATTTTAGGAAAATGTTGAACTGTAATAGTTTCTTATTTTATTTTACCTATGTGTTTAAACAATAGTTTTTGAATTCATATTTGGAACATTACGTTGTGAATGTAGATAAACGTGTGTTATCTATCGAACACTGAATAGATCGTAAACAGTTAACAGCTTGCTGAACACTCAGCTAACAATAGAGTATTGACCTATTTCACATAACGACCGTGTAACCTTTCCTGAAGCGCCTGAAGAATTATATGACGGTTCAAGGCATTCATTTTAGCACTAAATAAAACATTTTGAGAAATTCATGTGTTATATATACTTATACTTCATTCAAATACTCCTTGTAAACTAGAGGCATAGTTTTTAAGGTTCCGTACCTCAAAAGGTAATAAAAGGAACCCTCATAAGATCACTCTCTTGTCCGTCTGTCCGTGTGTCACCACCGATTTTCTCAAGAACGGACGGAGCTAGCATATTGAAATTAATACCAGATACTGAGGTCTTTAGTCCCTTTTAGGAGTATAAAATTAAGGTCCTGAGTCAACACGATAAAAAGAAATGGGCAAATTTAGATTCTCGCGAACACTTGTAAGTACCAAAATTTACCTTAATTTTCAACTTTTTATTTTTCGGAATTTTCCCTTAACTTGTGCTGCAAAAACGTGCTATTAAACAAAATTGACAATTCTAGCTCAACCGGAAGTACCCTATAGGTTTTGTGTCGAAAACCTATACGGTAGTTCCCGTTGACCTAGAATCACAAAGAGCGAGTCCGACTCGCACTTGACCGTTTTTTTTTTAATAAGCTTGTGTTTGATCACAATCTCATCGGATGGTAAGTGGTGGACGATCGAGCTCGCTTGCCTAGAAGTAGCCTATTCACTCTTAATTTGAAATCCCTCAGGTTGTAGCTGTCAAGAAACACAGGCACCGGTAGCGAATTACACTTCTTAACTATTCATAATAAAAATATTTTCAGAAAATTGAAAATACTTTGCTACAGAAACACAAAAAACTCAACGAGTTGAGTATTGGCTCTGGTTGTATTTTATGTTCCGAATTTTCATAACCAGTGGAATACGACCGTTAAGCGATACCTTTAAAAGTGATTCTCGACACTCGACCGTTCAGTTTAATACCGACCTGAAACAAAGCTTTGTTATGACGATTCTTTGACGCTCCCAAAAATGAAACGAATTTGCAGAAAACCTGTTGGTGAATAGCACTACATTTGTGTGTCATCAATCAGAGATATTAAATTCTGTTGAGAGCGATTACGCTGTTCCATAAAAATTTTCAAGCATTTATTTTTCGAAATGAATGAACCGATTTTAATGAAACTATGCATTGATATCCAGATCTAAATAGATAGATGTGATGTTTCACATTCTTTAGAAAATATGAAATCACTCTTTCTCTCTCTCTCCCCCTAAACTCTTTTGAGAAAATGTTCTCAACTAACTATTTAGACCTAGATATAGCGTCTTAGCCACTTGAAAGTTTGTGTAAAATGCTGTACGGCGTAAACGCTCTTAAGATACTGGAACACCAACATTTCTAAAAATATATTTTAATTAGTCTATAAACCTATTACTGAAATCGTTTGACAATAAAATGTCCCAATTTAATACAAGAAGCAATTTACATTCACAACAATAAAGTAGCAATTTGCAGAACCCGCCTGTCGTATCTACGACATAAACGTTCTGTCGTATTGAATACGACATAAAGGCTCCGTATCACTTTCATATTTATTCGCGAGGCTGTAAAAGCGAAATTAACATTTTTACGTTGTTTTGGCTTGGGGCGTCACCGCGTCACCTTGTGCGTTTATAACTCAATTAATGGTTTATTCACACCAGCGTGTTGTGATCCAGAGTATTTTATCTACATAAGTGCACCATAAAGTGTAGTGTTTTAGTAATCATCAGAATACCTCGCCGCAGTATAAAGCTAAGTGCAGCTTCTAAATAATTGAAATGTAAAAGTTACGGAAAGGACCTAGACTTACCGAATAGGTAATTCAACTGCAAAGATCTTCGTGGCGTATTTTTAAAGGAGTGTCTATCTTTACTGTCACAGTATCCATCGATCCTTCCGTAACCCCTTAATGAGGCGTCAATCACGCTAAACATGTGACGTGCCACAATATATCCTCGTCACCCGACCGCATCTGTAGTTCTTTTAAAATGACAGCTTATGCTGCCGTCGACTTTATTATTTTTCTATCCAGCGGGGTAGCTTCCATTCCGATATTTTCTGTAACGTATTTAAGCTTTGAAATGGAACGAGCACTTTACTCAGTTATTTGAAATCGTTTCAATCAATTTTTAAAGATCTGAGCTTTTCTTGCTGTGTCTTCTCCAAAGGAAACGAATGTTTTTTAAGTGCCCATGACGGCCTGTGTGAAATAAAATACATTAGTTTTAGAGCTTTAAGTTTATCCGTAAAAGTACCAAACAAGAGTAAAACAATTGTTTTCCCCTTAATTGTCAAGACATCTCAATCATTGGGTCGTCACTATGTATAGTTCAATTAGTGAACGCTAAACTAACGTGTTGCAGACCGCCACAAGTTCGGCCGTTCCGCGCAGATGGCAGTTGTCGACTGGCAAACAGCATCGATACCGACCAGTGTTGCCAATTACCGCTGTTCGAAGCTGTTAGTAAACTAACTTTGTAGTGGGCAACACTGTCCATCTTCAAAACTTTCGTATCTCGTGCCACCGCCGAAATTAAGTTACAGTCGTAAAAGATTTAAAAACACTTGCCGTTACTAAGTTTATAACTAATTATTGTAGCTTAAAAGTGTTATTGGGTTTTTCCATTAGTAAATTTGTCATTGACAGCCCGGAGTTTGGAAGTTAGTGGGGGCCCCATGCCTCGGTGCGCACGTTAAGCCGTTGGCCCTGCATCAGATCTCTCTCCGGTCGTGTCGGGTTGTCGTCCCATCAGAATATGAGAGCGATGGAAGAGGGAGTGCACCTGTGTGTGCGCACACACGTCTGCACTGTAATGTTATGTCCCGCGCCGATGGCTAGCCTCCGTTAAGATTGACCGGTTTGCAGGCCAAAATCGGTTAGGAAGACTATATAGGCTAGCTTCCTAATGATTCAGATCTAAAGAAACAACGACTAAATCATACTTCATGATGCCTAGTCATTTGATGTTTTTAGGTACCAACTGAAACACTGAGCACGATTTTATTTTATACCAATCAATGTGTAACACATAGTGAAATAGCGTTGACGTAGCATCTCAAGTGTAAGTAAGGATTCGCGAACACGAGGGAAACTCAATTAGATCCTCGGAACAATCACAACGCTAATAGAACGCGCGGCGCCCTAGTGCGACTAAAAGCTCATAACTCGATCAGCTCGGAGGAGCCCGACTCCACCCGACTCCGCCCGGAATAATGCGAACACCCGTAATTAACGATGATTTACGTGTGAATGCGACTTTGATGTCGAGACAATAGGCTCCGAAACCCTCTGTAGCGCATAGACCATTAATTTTACTGTTATATAATAATTGAACATAAATCCTAACTAAATAATGCGGATTTAGTGTTTCTATGGCAGGGAGCCAACAATGGGTAGTGCGGTGGGTACACGACTTTAAATCGCAGTAGTTTTGTCGCTAGTGTGTCGCCACCCGGTGTCACCCTCGCTGCCTAACGACCGACTAACTTCGACCAATTCCTATGGGATTTTTTATGTGTCCCATCCATGGTAGATCGTTAATGGTATATACCGTCTGTCGTTTAATCGCACAACTTGCCTCCAATGTGAGTAGTTTGAAACTATACACGGATAAACTCCGATGAGCGCTGCTGTTGTGCAGGGAGTATTCTAAAGTGAATTTATTTAATTTCATTTCTGTTCAGATACAAAACAACATAACAGTTTGTTTTATGTTGAGTTTTAAAACTGCTTCTAATCTTTTGTAAAGCTCAACATTGTTACGGGCCATTTTCTATCTTTAAACTTTGAACCCATTTGACCCCACATCTGAAGTACCCCATAAAGAAGCAAGATGGCGGCCTATCCATCCGGAAAAGCTGAATTTTATAACATGAAACAAACCATCGTTCAAACAATATGGACGAGCTCTAAAGTATAAACCTTCTAATTTGCCTGCTGTACTTTACTTTATGATTCACTTACTCAGTTGTAATGCGTGTAATGAAACTTTATGTGCACATGCGCGCGAGTTTATTGCACGCATTGTTAACAGACGCACTCGACGGCATTCAAATGGTCGCCGTCCTCCGTGGCGTGGTGGTGCGACTGAACGGAGGCTGCGGTTTAATATTAATCAGAGACGTCTGCGCTTTTTTTAAAATTAAATTGCATTTTGAATATTAAATGTCTTTCATTGAAACCGCTTTTTATAAACTTCAAGTCAGACGTTTATCAATTTTAAAACGACACATAGTTTCAAAACTGTTTCATTCCATCGATTAGGAATGTTGAACCACAATACTTACATTGTTGAGGTAAAAGTTAATGGATCATAAAATTCAGTAAGTACGTCGAGTAAAGTTTTTATACGATAGATGTTATTTCTAACGATCTTCAGCGTAATGATCGCACAGCTTCCAACTTTGGTTTGAGCATCATTAATGTAGATAGTGAGCACATTCCAAGAGTTTGAATAGAAGCTTGTTTTAAAAATATTAACTTTATGTCTGCTGTTATGATTATGAATGAAAGTATTTCGGCCGCTTATCTTCTCCGCCCACACCCGACAACACAACAACTTCAGTAGTTATTATGAATTGTTTTTGATACTATTCCACCAACCGCTCTACAATAATATAAGTTTGAAACTTAAAGAAAAACAACATTGCTTGAAATTGGTCGCTATTGGGAAAATAAATACCAAGGCAGATTTTATCGATCTGCCTAAATAGATATTTATTTTCTAAACAAGGCATCTGATAGTTCAATTCGAGAGCAAATCAAAAATTAATAAGGCTGTTTTTATTGAGGAATGGCTTGCTCAACCAAGCCTGATGGAAAGCGATAGTGCTTATGAAATGGTAATATTGAATAAAGTCTCGTGTTATGGGACTAATTTCGCGTGATAGTCGAAAATGATCCCAAGGAAACTTATAGCTCGGGATAAAAAGTATCCTATGTTTTATCTAAAGCCGTTCAACCGAAAAGTCGAAGAGGTGAAGATCAGACAGACACTGTTACTTTCATATTTATAATATTAGTATTAATGCCACGTGTGTGTGTCTGCTCCATAGAAAAGGAAATACAGAAACATGTTATAAATATCTCCTAACACCACTCCTCAGAACCACGAGATGTGTCCTCCGCGAGATCAAAAGGCTATGTTCCACTGATCAGAACCACACCCTTTTTTTTTTTTTTTTGAGGATGGGGAGTCATCAAATGACCCCTCCCGCTCTGGGTGGAGCGGCAGGGAGTGTCAGACTTTTACTGACTAAAACCCACCCTTAGTCCTCCTAGTGCCTTTCTTCCCAGGGCCGCGGTAACTCTTTCGAACATATTCCGCAACCCTGGCAGGCTCTGGCCCTGGTGGGCCCCGTCTCCGTTGCTGACTGCTCTTTCCGGCGCGTTTAGAGTGAAACGCGCCGTCGACTCTGGCCTGACCTGATCGGACAGCGAGCTACCCATTGCTCGCTGTCCGCAGGCGTCAGTCACTGCGCCTTGCTCAGGAGCGTTAGTTCCTGAGAGGCGCAGCGACTAACGTTTGTCTGGAGGAGGCGAAATGGGGCCATTACTGGCACTCCATTTCGGCCCCCTCCCGAGCAGTGGCAGCGGCGGCGACGGTGGCGGCGGCTGCGGCGGAAGCGACGGCGGCGGCGGCGGCGGTGAAGGAGGGTTTTCTCCTCGACCCGGCCCTGGCGGGTGGACCGCAGGCTTTGGCCCCAGCCCAGTGATCGGCCGGCTTGCCAGCTGCCGCACATGCGAAGCAGTGCGGTGCGGCGTCGCACGAGCCGGACCTGTGACCGGGCTGACCACAGCGGAAGCAGTGGTCACTGCGGTCCACCTCCGAGGTGCAGAGTGCTCCGACGTGGTTGCCAACTTGGCAACGGAAGCACCTCAGAGGTCTGGGCTCCAGCAGTTTCACCTGCGCGGAGACCCAGCCCACCAAGAGCCTTCGGCCCTCCGAGATTTTCTTGGCCGCCGACACGGGGCAGCTCACCACTACGGTTCGCATGCCCGTGTTGTCAGGACGGATGGTGCCCACCTTCACCTCCTCTTTAGAGCACCCCCCCCGTCCTGACGACGGCGGCCAACACCTCCTCCTCCGTGACGGAGTCGTCCAGGCCCAAAATGCGCATGTCTATGCACTTCGTGGGCCTGGACACTCGGACGTCATCCGCGCCCAAGGACGCCCTAAGCCTTTCGGCTAGAGCGTCCGCAGCCGGACCGCTGTCTCCAGCATCCTGGCCCCGGTCATGGTGACCCTGAGCCGGAGACCCCCGACGATGCCAATCTCACTGAGGTTTTTTTTTTTTTTTTTTTTTTTTTTAATCTTTATTTATTTAAGGGATTTTTGTACACATAGTGACGATGTCAATCCCATCGTACTGCTACAAATAATTTAACAGAAGAAAGGAAATCTTATACTATTTCTTAACTAATATAAAGGAGTACAACATTTTTGCTGCTTCACAATTAGGTTTGGCTAAAATGCCATGGAACATTCCAACATCCATTGTTGACACTTTTAACAAGCTCAGAAGGGCGCTTCTTTTGTTTTTGTAACGAACACATTCCACCAACACATGATGCACGTCCTCTTTTTTATTACAAATCTCACAGTTAAGAGAATTAGACTTTCGCATGAGGTAAGCAAAGTGGTTTAGTGGAATATGTCCTGACCGCAGGCGATGTGCAACAACAATTTGACAGCGACTCAGTTTTGAATCAAAGAACCAAGGAACATGAGGAGGCTCACACTGTATACTCTTATACCAGATTCCTTTTGATTTAGATCTTTCATTAAAATACTCCTTCCAATCTAGATGGTTAATTTTTCTAAATTTACTTAACACTTCCGAATAACTTGGTAATAAACCCCATGATTGCGTGCCTAACATTATGGCCTTTTTGGCTAATCTGTCAGCCTCCTCATTACCCAAAATTCCCACATGAGACGGTACCCACTGGATAACAACATTATTACCTATTTGGTTCATGAGATGTATCTGTTTTAAAATTGTGTATGCTATAGCTAAACCCTTTGAACCGTTACGAACACATTTAGAAATATGTTGTAAAGCACTTTTACTATCCGTGCATATGACCACTTTATTCGCATTTAGTTCCAAAGCATATTTCAAAGCTTCCCAAATCGCAAATAGTTCGGCTGTCATTATAGAAATGTTATTATTCATTTTATAAATTTTGTGACATTTATTGGCTAAATCACAATATGCTGCCCCGACTCCATCTGATGTTTTGGATCCATCTGTGTATATAATATGACAGTCAGTGTATCGTTCACTTAGTTCTTTAAGGGTATTAGACTTAAGGGAACAAATGTCATAATGCGACTTTGGAGCAGTGATACTTTTTAAATCACATCTAATAACATCCTTAATATCTATGTTAGAGATCCAAGTTTCTAAAGTAAACATCAAAACTGGATACGAAGAAGAAATCTCCTCAGGGTCCACCAAACGTAGTGAAGTAACTAGAAGAGGTTTCCTCTTCCTATTCCAGTATCTATTTTCAGTCATGTTACTCAGTTGTGAAATCAACCCTGCTGAAATATCACTAGTCCTGGAATGTAGTTTCAGACAAAATTTAAGAGAAAGATACTGTCTTCTTATTTGTAGGGGAGGAATACTTAGCTCACTCTCCATGACATGTATCGGAGTCGTTTTAATGAAACCGCCAATTATTCTTAAGGACAGGTTTTGTAATTTGTCTAATTTATAAGTGTGACTATTTGCAGCATTATCGTACAAAAAACAACCGTAATCAATCCTACTTCTAATAAGGGCAATATAAAGTCTACGCATATATATAGGATGAATACCCCAAGACGATCCTACCAGAACCTTGAGTAATTGAATTTTTTTTTGTGCTGTCTCAAATACCTCATTAATATGTTTTCCCCATCTTAAACATTTATCGAGCCACATCCCTAAATATTTAATGTTATCGACCGCGTCCAAAGTTCTGTTGTTAACTTTAACATCTACAGACAATCTTCTACGACCTCTTGTAAATATACATAATTTTGATTTATTACTAGATAATTCTAAGCCCAAAATATTTATAGATGAGACAAAAAAATCCAAAGCCCGCTGCAGACTTTCTATACTATCTTGCAATTTATTGTAGTTACAATATAGCACGAAATCGTCAGCGTACTGACTGACAAAAACACTTTTTAAATTTTGACAAATATTTGCTGTGATTATGTTAAAGAGAAGGGGAGATAAAGGATCCCCCTGAGCAATTCCCTTACCAGTCCATCTTACAAAGTGTCTGTTACTTTCTTCAGCTTTTATAATGAGGTGTCTTTCTTTAAGAAATTCCCAAATGTAAGAACAAATGTATTTTCCAACTTTCAAATCATTCAAAATGTTTATAACCCGGTCAATAAGAACGTTATTATACGCTCCTACATCAATCAGCTCTCAATACATCCAAAAAAGCAGCTAAGGTTGGCGTATTATTGGTAAAGCCTATTTGTACTTTAGTAACTAAGCGTACTAGACTATCATGACACGAGTGATCTCTTCTAAAACCAGTTGTACTCGGCGATAATATTTTATTATATTCTATAAACCATTCCAGCCGCTTCTGGATCATGGAGTGAAACAATTTACACAAACAGGATATCAGTGCTATTGGTCGTAACTTACTATCGGAACCACTGTTAATTTTAGGAATCGGTACTATGTAAATATCACGCCATTGAAAGGGAACCGATGATGTTTTAAAAATTAAATTATATAATTCGAGTAAATAATCTTTAGCGACAATAGGCAGCCTGGAAATCATTGAATATGTAAGATTATCGATACCGGGAGCTGTATCATTTGTTTTAAAGCAAGATTCAAATTCTTGCTTCGAAAACTCACAATTTAACGGTGATTCAACATTATTAAAAACGGGAGTTGGAGTCATCACAAAATCTGGGGCCAACGAGTTTAGAAGTTTTTCTTTTTTTTCATCTGATGAACAAACTCCTGTCTGCCTAAAACCTTTCATCCAGCGCATTTTCCTCCACATTGTAGTTGAAGTTGTGGTCTCATCAATACTGTCGCAGAAATTATGCCAAGACTTAGACCTTGCTTGCCTTATAAGCTTTTGACTTTGGGAAACTTTAGCAGCTAATAAATCTAAATTTTGGGGGATAGGGTTTTTCCTAAAGTTGGTTAATGCTAAACGACGCTCAGCTACTACTTTAGAAAGTTGTTGGTTCCAGTATATTTTTGGTTTAAATTTAGAAATCGGATTATTACAGAGTTTAATTAATGGAATAGCTATATCTGCAGCTTTATTCATTTGCGCAATAAGGAAGTCATACATATTCTGAACATCATCTGATGGCGGTGAAGCTTCTAAGAAATTGTTGGAAATAATTTGACAGTAGCTAGTCCAGTCTGCTCTTTTTAAATTTCGCTTAAATGTGATATTGGCAGATTCTTTATATTTAAAACTGATTTTGATTATTAGATGGTCACTACCAAGATTTTCATTACTAACACCCCAAGAACCATAAATAGCAATGTCTGTAGTACAAAATGAAACATCAGGGGAGGTTTTTTGCAAAAAACCATTCACGAGCTTCATTCTAGTAGGTTCGCCATTATTTAATGAGATATAATTGTTTTCAATTGCAGCTTCAAACAGTTGCTTCCCGCGCGAATCATTTCTGTTTGACCAGCAGGGGTAATGTCCATTGAAATCGCCTGCAATAATCGTGTTTGTCGGAAATTTAGAAAAAATATCCTCCCAGTCTACTTGGGAGGTTCTAACGGAAGACGGACAGTAGACCGATATTATGTTAGTAAATAATTTACAATTAAGAATTTTTATATTAATTATTTCTATGCCTGCATTAGTCACACTTATAGGATCTAACAAGGTTTTAAGAGATTTGTGTGAAATAATCGCTACTCCTCCATACGAATCAAATCGGTCCTTTCTATAAACATTGTATCCACTTACGTTTATGTGATTTTCGGCGTCCAACCACGTTTCGCTTACAATGGCTATATGAATATTTTCCCGATTCAGCAACACTTCTAAATCAATTAACTTAGGCTTCAGACTCTGAGCGTTCCACTGATATATATTGATATTACTATTAATCTGAACATTAGCCATCTATAAATAACATGCACAACCTACTTACAATGTCCCAATTCTTAAAATATGTAGCAAAATAAACCATAATTTCTTCTAAAACTAATTTTAATCCCTTCTTCATCTTTTGTTCCGTTGATAATTCTGATATCCATATCTCTTTTACCTTGTTGTAAAACTTTGTCAGTTTAGATAAATTCTCGCTATTTTCCAGTTTTTTAGGATTTTCTATTATGCTCGTATCTTGACGATTTTTCTCTTTCTGTATTCCCTGATAATATTTATGAATATTACTCTTTTTTTGTTGCTTTTTCTTCCCATTTTGTTTTTTTTTAATTTGTTGACTTGTAGAAGCTCTTCTTTCGGTAATTTCTTCTTCACTTTCACTTGTATCTTCGAGTGAAACACTTGTATCCATGCCGGTATTTTCCACATTTATTTGTGGTTCTATGGGGGTGAGAATATTCCTGTAACTTTTACTCTGTGTGGTATGAGGAGGTGGTATTCTGTTAAATTCAGTATTTACAGGAACTTCTTCATTATTGTTTTTTGATGGCTTCAAATATAAGTCCAGCGCCGTCTTATAAGAACAGTTGTTCTTACTCATTATGTCCCTTATCATTTTCTCTTTAAGATAAACTGGACAACTTTTATTTAGTGCCATATGTGGGCCCCTACAGTTATTACACGAAAACTCCACAGTATCACAATTATCATGATCTTTTCCGCATTTAGGGCATTTAATCTTCTGGGTAGGACAAAAGCGTTTCATGTGTCCAAATTTCCAACAACCTGAACATTGGGTAACCGGGAACAAATATGATTCAACTTTAAAACGGCACCCATATCCAAATATATGTGAGGGTAAAGTTGAACCTTTAAAGGCGACACGTATAGCTTCACTATTAACCCACTGACCATCATTAGTTAATCGTTTAAGCCTTTTAACTGCACAAATATCTATTTCACTTTGAAACAGTTCCGTGAGTTCGTTCTCCTCTAATTCCAAGTCAATATTTCTGACAATACCATATATAATGCTCAATTGGTCTGTTCTTTGACATCTAAATTCTAATTCTCTAAACTTTTGGCAATTAATAATTTTATTTGTATCTTCAACATTTTTAAGTTTTATAAATATTTTATATGGGCTTTTATATTTGATCGTAAGGATATCATTAATATTTTGTGACTTAAACAATTTGGCCATACCAACCATTTTTGGAAGTACTGTCTTAGATGTAAGACATACCTCAAAATATTCTGCTTGCTGGGTATTATTTTCAGATCTACCCACATTGCGATGATTATTTTGTGAATTACTTCGTAATATTCTTTTCGGTTTTCTTTTCACTGTGGTAAATCCATCATCTTCTTCGATAATTTCTTCGCTATCTTCTCTCATTCTTTTGTCAACATTTCTCTGTCTTTCCTCTTCTACATTTATTGCACTTCTTTTTATAATTATTTCTTCTCTAGTATTCTCCATCATCTCTTCATTCATAATGTTTTCATCTGGTATAATATTAGATTCCGTACTCAAAGATCTTCCAAAACTATCCATTGTCTAAATTATTGATTAACATTGGTGTTAATAGTAGAAAATATGTCACGACAAACAAAGTAAGACGTCCGAACGTCTCAATCGTCAACGCGGCACTGCTCACTGAGGTTGACGGCCTCTTTCGCCTTAGTGAGTATATTGGCATACGACACGCCCCTCTTCACCGCGTCCGGCTGCAGCGTTACCACTACAGCCGCGGTCTTCGGGGCGCGGAGCGCAGCCGCAACGCCTCGCGCTCTCTGCCGCCGCCTTCTCTCCTGCCTCTTGGCCGCCCTGGCTGCCTTGCCCACCTTCTTCTTCTCCCCGGCCACTTGCCATTCGGCTTGAACCGGGGGAGGTTCAGAAGGCGAGGAAGCCGGGGGGAGCTGCTGCACGGCTGGCGCAGGAGCCTTTGCCGTCCGTGCAGCCACCCCACCCTTCCTCTTCCTTCCCGGGGCCGGGTCCGGTTTTCCCGGCACCGGCTTCGCGGGTGCCGGCCCGGACCCTTTGTCCTGGCCGGACGACCCCGGTGTGGCAGCCACGGCGGCCGCGTACAAGGCCACCTTTTTTTGGCCTGGGGCCTTCCCACTCGCTGCTAACGGGGGGCGCAGGACGATGCCCTCCAGGACGGAGAACCGTGCCTGGAAGGCAGCCATCTCCTGCCGCACAAGGTCCAGCACCTGGCTTTCCTGCGGCACGGGCTGGCTGTCCTCCCTGCGCCCCCCTTTAGGCGCCCCCTGTGGGCCAGCTCTCCGGAGCCTGGCCAGGTCTGCGCGGAGCCCCTCGTTCTTCTTTTGGAGACGCTCCGTGGTGGCAGCCAAGCGGGCGACCTCCGCCCGCAACTTGGACATCTCGTCCCGCGGAGGCCAAACCTCGGTTAGCCTCCGCTGCCGCCAGAATGGAGGCCATTGCCGCGCTTATGGCCTTGTTCTTGGAAGATAACTTCCTTTTCAAGGCCACATCGCGGATCGCGGCCTCCACTATATCCGCAAACCCGGCCCTCCGACATCGCTCCTGTCCGGAGTCATCCGGCTCACCGCCGGAGGACTCCGAGCCAGGAGCCCCACGACCGCCATCTCCGGGGGGTCGTCCAGCATCCTTGGAGGCAAGAACTCTGCCCTTGCCTCCCTCTCGGCCCTTACCCCGCCTGCTGGTGGGGATCTTCCGGGCCGAGGCCACCTCCTCGCTGCAGGATGACCCCCGGTCGTCCTCCGGTCTGGGTTGCTTGCGGAAGGACCTGGAGTCCTCTTCCGCAGCCCCCGCCCCCTCGGGTCCAGAGCTTGCCGAGCTAACGGTCACCAGGTCGTCGGAGTCCAACTCGGACTCCGACTCTGCACCCGCGTGACGCTCAGGCAAGCCCTCCGTCCAAAATAGCGCGCCTCTACCCGCGCTCCGCCCGACCGACACTTTGTCGGGCGAGCTAAAATCGAAACCGATCAATTCCGCGAAGGATGTTCCAGATCGGGGGCCTCCTCGGCCCTTGTTGCCATCGGCAATCGGATGGTGGATAGCACCGTTGCCCCCCCAGAATACGAGGGGCTTGACGCATAAAGCGTGGCGGATTCCCGGACTGCTGTGCAGTCCGATCCGCCCTGGGGTAGTATCTTTTTTTGGGCGCTATCCATTTTTTTCCTTTTTGAGGGTGCGGTCCCTATCTCCCCTCCTCTCTCCCTCTCTCTCACTGCTTGCTCGCTGCCCTCACAGTCACGTCTGATGATCAGACGCGTACCAGAGAGCAGCGAGCAAGCCAATGAGACGCACACCGTCCGAGGACCCGAACACTGCTCAAGTCTCCGAACGGTGTGCCCCTCTTGTGTCTCTCTTGGTCTGGTCTCTCACTTGGGACCTTCCCGCATGAGTGGCTCTACCGGCAAAGCCCCCAAAATCACTGAGACACGCAAGCCCCACCACGACGGCAACATGGAGACACGGTCGGTGGAGAGAAACACACCCTTAACTAATCATACCTCTTTGTGATCACTTTTAACTTTTGCCCTTTGAGACGTAATCATGAATGAAGGGAAATTTTCATAAAAGTTTAGTCAAAATTGTAGAACGAACACGAGTTTGAATTTCAGGGGAAGGGGGAAGAGGTGGTGTACTCGAACGAGTAAATCCGAATGTATTCGAGGTCTATTGTTTTAAATAAAGTAGAGGGTTTTTCATAGAGTAGTTAGAAGGTAAATTCAATTGATAACCTTTATTGCTTTTGACTCTGGTGGCGATCACCTTTTCCATACTATTGTTTTACAGTACAGTATTTGAATACGTTGCGTTCAAAGTCATTTCAAAAGTGTCTGAAAGTCAAATCATGTTCAACAGAATATTTGAAATTTGAAATAATTTTCTCCAACGACCACTTCCAACGGCTGAAAAGTTATGAACTTTTCGGCCGTTGGAAGTGGTCTTTCTGTAAGCTCTTCTCTCGTGTCGTGTCGTCCTACACGCTTCGCGGTAACTACGCGTAACCTTGGCGGGGCGAAACGGCGCGGGCTGTAGTATTTGCGGCACGTTCGCCCCGGTCACACGCACATCGTCCGGAGCCTTTCACTCCGCCTGGTCCCCGAGGCGTTCTCGTGGATGTTCATTCATAATTACAGCTAACGTCACGTCGGGAGTACTAGGCTGTATGGCCCGGGGCGTGCGGCTCTATGAGAAAAAAGATTTTTTACAAAACAAACGTTTGCCTGATTTAGCTAGCGATATTATTCGTCCCACGCTTTTTGCAATTTTACATTGTTATAATCCAAAGCGAACAGAGATAGTTTTTTTTATTACTTAATTTTGTAACTGTTTTTCATACTGAAATACTTTGGTAAAGTCAAATTATATCAAAAATGAAAATTCTCTAGCAAAACATAGTCAGCATTCACTGAGACAGCAAACAATTTAACGGTTGTGTTGCTACAAAAACATAATATATTTTAATAGATTATAAATATGTGGGTCGAAGTGGAGACCAGCTTTGATAAAATAACTAAGAACCGACCGACGGCATCAAATAAATAATCGAATACGAAATAGAACATAATAAATAATATTATTTGTGACTCGACTGTATCTACATGTAGACTTGTGAACTGTGGATACTGGTACTCTCCGTTATTGGCTAAGTTAGTTAGTTAATAAGTTTATATTGATCAGTTTGAACAACTACTCCAGAGTCAATATTTTTTGTTATTCCTCGCTAAATTCCGTTGGCATAAGATCTTATATACAAAAAGAATACTTAATCGAACAAAGGCTTTAAATACATCTTTTTCTACGAATGATTCTTAATGGTGATTCTTAACGTATCAAAACGTGCTATTCGCAAATCGTTTGCTAATAGGACGATTTGATACGGAGGCAAATGAGACGCTAAAGCCTCCGAAAACGTCCTAATCCTTCAAAGACAGTCAGTTCATTAGTCTTCTTATCTTCGAGGCTTTCTATCTGTAACTTTTCAGCGCAAAGCAGTGTGGTACACCTCCGGCGGTTTCTTTTATTTTTATTGAGGAATGGTCTAGGTCTTGACCTCGATCACGCCTGATGGAAAGCGTTGGATGAGGTTTATGATGAAGCGAGCGTGCCCAGAAGATGCCTTGAGGCATTGGTACTCCCACGCGTCGACGAAACACAGCAGGCTGCTTGACGCCGGACTCCGGTGGAAGGGTGTTCGCGAACCACCTGGTTCGCGACCACCCTTCCACCGGAGTCCGGCGTTAGCGCTACTACCGCAAGGGAAGGATTGGCCAGTCTTGTAAGGGGTTTAGGAGAGCCTGTCCAGGATGCGACGAGCGCTCGGTTCAGTTGAGTGCCTGATGGAACAAATTGCGCTACACGAGGGTTGTCGAAGGTTTCCTCTGTTAAACACACCGGCCTCTGCCTGCCTGTTCCCAACTATATCGGGGTCGACTTCCAGTCCATCCGGACGCAGCTGAGCACCAGTATTACACATGGGGCAACTGCCTATCTGAGCTCCACAACGCAGTGAGTGAGTGACCCGGTACGTCTTGGCAAGACTGGTGTCTGTTGAACACAACTGTGACCATTTCTTTCTTCAACTCCTGATGTGTACTCCATATTACGATTCAGGCGGGATGACTGTTGAAATGGCGATTTGCATAGAAACGTCGAGTATTCAAATATTTTTCTTTTTTAAGGTAGCCATTAAGACGTTCATTTGGATTGGATACATGGATTTCAATCCGTTTGGAAATTCAAAGCTTGAAGATGTCCATTTGATTGGCATACGTTTAACACATTTACGAAACGATTTTAGAAGACGTCCACTCTATTTGGATTGATGAACGTATCGTCAATGGCTACCTTTATACGGATCTAATTAGCTTGCCCTGTTTTTTGTTTATTTATTTGTTTGGGTCAAATTTAGTAGTTTACCCCTTCCTGTTGACAGATTGATGAAATATTTAGTACACACCTTTAATTCCGATGACAATACAATTTAATATTTTCATTAAACGATATTGAAAAACAGATATCACTAGGTCGCGGAAAAATCGGAACAGTTAAATTAAAAGGCTAGGCCACCAACTAAGTTCCTGCGCCCCCCGCTAGCGAGTGCGGCGAGTGGGAAGGCCCCCCCAGGCCGGAAAAAGGCGGGGACATATGCGACCGCCGTGGCTGCCACACCGGGGTCGTCCGGCCAGGACAAAGAGTCCGGGCCGGCACCCGCGAAGCCGGTGTCGGGAAAACCGGACCCGGCCCCGGGAAGGTAGAGGAAGGGTGGGGTGGCTGCACGGACGGCAAAGGCTCCTGCGCCAGCCGTGCAGCAGCTCCCCCCGGCTTCCTCGCCTTCTGAACCTCCCCCGGCTCAAGCCGAATGGCAAGTGGCCGGGGAGAAGAAGAGGGCGGGAAAGGCAGCCAGGGCGGCAAAGAGACGGGAGAGAAGGCGGCGGCAGAGAGCGCGAGGCATCGCGGCTGCGCTCCGCGCCCCGAAGACCGCGGCTGTAGTGATAACGCTGCAGCCGGACGCGGTGAAGAGGGGCGTGACGTATGCCAACACGCTCACCAAAGCCAAGGAGGCCATCAACCTCGGTGAGCTTGGCATCGTCGGGGGTCTCCGGCTCAGGGTCACCAAGACCGGGGCCAGGATGCTGGAGATCCCTGGAGCAGACAGCGGTCCGGCCGCGGACGCTCTAGCCGAAAGGCTTAGGGCGTCCTTGGGCGCGGATGACGTCCGAGTGTCCAGGCCCACGAAGTGCATAGACATGCGCATTTTGGGCCTGGACGACTCCGTCACGGAGGGGAAGGTGTTGGCCGCCGTCGTCAGGACGGGGGGGTGCTCTACAGAGGAGGTGAAGGTGGGCACCATCCGTCCTGACAACACGGGCATGCGAACCGTAGTGGTGAGCTGCCCCGTGTCGGCGGCCAAGAAAGTTTCGGAGGGCCGAAGGCTCTTGGTGGGCCGGGTCTCCGCGCAGGTGAAACTGCTGGAGCCCAGACCTCTGAGGTGCTTCCGTTGCCAGTTTGGCAACCACGTCGGAGCACTCTGCACCTCGGAGGTGGACCGCAGTGACCACTGCTTCCGCTGTGGTCAGCCCGGTCACAGGGCCGGCTCGTGCGACGCCGCGCCGCACTGCTTCGCATGTGCGGCAGCTGGCAAGCCGGCCGATCACTGAGCTGGGGGCAAAGCCTGCGGTCCACCCGCCAGGGCCGGGTCGAGGAGAAAACCCTCCTTCACCGCCGCCGCCGCCGCCGTCGCTTCCGCCGCAGCCGCCGCCACCGTCGCCGCCGCTGCCACAGACCGTTGCCTACATCGATGCCTCGAGAAACACGATCTTAATGAATAAAATAACTCCAGGTAAAATTAAATTTTTTCTACTTCAAAATTCCAGAGCGGTTGTTCTCAAAACCGGTGTTTACTTGTTTGATCCAAGGAAGCCGAATATAACGAATATATATGTATTAAAGTTCATATATAGACGCTTTTAACAAAGTTCCTTCACAATGTTCCCGTTCGTCACTCGATCTCGATGAATGTGTGAGTCGTCGCGTGACGTGAATGAAGGAAACAAGGTCAATTAGGACAGCGGAGGATTACCATGTTTGAATTACTTTCAGTGATCGAACTTACTGAATGTATTCAACCTCTGATTTGTCTTCTTATTGTATAATTTGATTCAGGAAGTAAATCAACATTCAAATGATTGGTTTTGAATCAAGAAGGTTACAACCGCCGCCCAGATACCGATGGTTGCCATAGAAACAATGAGGAGTTTCATGACGAGATGATTTTTATGAGTAGACTCCCGTCAATCCCACAACTCGACATAAATATTTATAAATCAAACACGACAACGTTAATATCTCGAGGAGCACTTCTGCCTACATAAGAGGACGTTGTTTTAAATCCAATTTGTTGATTCTTTCGTTCCAGATGATTTGGCGCTAACGTCTCGAACATGAGGCGCTCGGTGGGCAGGCTCCACTTTATTTAAATGGAATCGCGAGATTAAAGCTTCCGCGGGTAAAGAGGCTTATTCATGTTTAATTAAAAATTCTTTGAGTAGTAACCCCCCCCCCCCCCGTGTACCCCACTACCCCGCAGACTGACAGGGTATCGTGATAACTGATAACTCTCTGTTTGTTTGGGTAATAAGATATCGTCGAGTTAATAGATTTATCTTTGCTGTAACTATTAGTTAAGGATAATCGCGTTTGAATCAAGGCGTGAATATTATTACTTTTAGCAATACGAGACATTGGCAATTTCATAGTTATTGTCTGTAAAGACACATACAATTTCACGCAGATTTTGTTTATCCCAAGAGCAATATGCTATGATACAACAAATGGAAGTCGATAGCTGAGGGATAACGCGCCGCAAAATGTCGCTTTTGTAGCGATATGATATTATTTTGATATGTTTTCGTCACGTTGCTACATTGGTCCTTAAGGCGCAATGAACACCAAAAACTAGAAAATTGCTGGTTTCCTCACGCAATTTTAGCCAAATCTGTTTAGTTTCAAGCTGCAGTAAAAATATATGTTAATCTTAACTTTATTTCAAAGAACAATGTTGTTTCCGAAACATGTTTAAAAATAAAATCCTCGATAGTAATGATTGTCAAAGTTACCTCTAACTTTGACCTTAGAAAAAAAAACCCATATTACTAACCTACTTATGCCTATAAAAATTATACCAAATAATAAATCGAATCTTAATGCAAAACTTTGTTGTTTTAGATTTTTAATAGCTCAACTTAGTTTTGAGGAAATCGATAAAATGCATCATATTTGGCAATAAATTGTAAGCATTTAGTGACCGAGCTCCTGCTGATCACAGCGCCTTAAGACTTAGATTAAAAAGACGATCTGTATGACTGGCTAACAAAGCAATCTCTGAATATCGGATTCGAATTGAGTCGTGTTGTGTGATGCGAGTCTCGGTGGTGTGGTGGTGTGTTCCGTGTGTGTAGTATTAAGCCAATTAAAAGTTGGTCGCCGTGCGGCGCCATTCTCGCGGTTCACTGCGCGGTTACTATGACAACCCAGCGACCGCGGCGGTGGGGTACGGCAGTTTATCATGACTGATTTTGATGCCTGACAAAAAAATTAGGTACCCAAAATCATGTTTTATATAATAATACCTGAGTGATTAATTGGAAGGAAAAACATAATAATTAGCTATGAATGTATTCATTTTTTATAAATCCTGTGAAGCCGCACTAAGTTAAAGGACAAAGGTATTTAAAATTCTAACTAAAATGGAGCTAAATAATTAAAACATAAGCTCCAAATCTTTTGTGCAAATCGAATTAATTCAATCTTCTTCGTAATTTAACTTTGAGAAACTTTGTTTAGTCAATCATTCGCTCGATTTGATTCAATAAGCCTCAATAGAACTCTGAATGTACAGTCAAACACACTTTTAATAAAGCAATCCACTTTTCAACAGCAAAGCAACGCGTTTGACAATGGAATGATAAGATGAATTTATACAAATAAAATAATTTACAAAAATGTTGCCAAGCGAATTATGCGAATTTTACCAATTTCTACAATTTATAAACTGAGCGAAAGGTATTTAAAAAATCTTTAAAGGCATTAAAATTCGTCATCTTAATCAAGGACTGCTTGAATTTATATTTGTCAGGATGACAAAATAATTGAAGAGAATTCTTATTGAGAATATTTTCGCAAACGTTTCGCTTATAATAATAGATCGGTTGAGACTTGAGAGTAAACTTCAAAGACATCTGTTCTACAATCCTTCAGCTTCACGCTCGCCGGGTATTGTCGTCTCAAACGATTCATTAATCAGTAAAATCGCGTCTAAAAGTGAGACGTTTCTAAGAACACTTCCGATTGTTACCCGCCATTCTGCTTCACTTATAAATAAATACGTAATCCGCCGACCAAACAATAACGGTGGCCAATCTCAATAAAGATTTGCCAAGTGAGTACTCTCAGTACTTTCTCAGTACAGTCGCATGGGCCAACAGCACGACACGACCAGGGAGAGATCACGCTGGAGCAACAGCTTTGCGTGCTTTGCGAAGCACGCAGGAGTCACACACCAACTTCCAAACTCTGGCCGGCTACTGAGAAATTCCTAATGGACGGCGACAAACCCGATAAAAACTTTTTTCCCGACATGGGAGCACACACTCAACAGTCGCGTTTGCAATCACGAGACCAACGCTACGGGGCAGTTAAAATTATGCTTCACTTACTCAACTTTTGTTCAAGGTTCTTTCTAGCCAATTAATCCTAAAAAAAAATGCTCCATCATCGATTGCATGATACAATCACCCGCTATCAGCTAAGATGGCGGTTAATAAATCGTCAGCCTTAAACTGACTAAAACATTATCCTATGCAAAAACAATGCGTAGTTTCCCCAGCTTAGACTAAACCTTTAACCCTTTAAAAGCGTTTATGCCTTCAAGATATTTTCAAAGGATCCAGGTCAGTTAGGGATTTCAAAAGGTTAGGATTGATAAAAGCTGGCACAAAGTCAAACCAAAGTACACCAAAGTAAATCTGTTTTTAGTATCAAACGCCTTCTGCGTTAAATGTCTCAGAAACACAACATTCTACTTTCGAGGACTAGACTAAACAGTGTGCGAACAGACGGAACGTTTCAAATGAAAACTTTTGTATCACGTACGCATTACAGGTAAAGAAAACACATTAGTTTATGCTAGCTATACATCATACGGCCGTGAGTGATCAAGCGAGTTTGCAGAAATGTAGGTTTGTGTATCTTGACTGACATGTTGAGATTTGAAAACGTTGAAGGGAATCAGGAAATTAATCTAACATTGATAGGTATTACCAGAACCATAGATATAATAAACAATACCAGAACATTAGAAACATGACGTTTGCTGTCATCAAACTTAGTTAATATAGTTTGAGTACAAAGTTGTCAACTTAATGTCAAGTAAGATTTGTAATAAGCTCGAAATATTGTGGCCCTAGTGATTGCACTTCACATGTTGATGTGAGTTACTTATTGGAAAACGTAGGTACGTGAATATTGAGACATCCCATCCCTATGAGTCCCTAGTACAGCAGAACGAGATGTTCGCACGTGCATTATAATGTATGCTTATTCACTCATTACCAATATCTTGCAATCTACTCCATATCAGTTTGCACACAGCCCGGAACAACTAGCGCCCGGAACAACCGGTACAACCGGTACCTATGGCTGATCTTGTGGATCTATGGGAGAAAAAGTAGCTGGCACTCAATGCGCAATGACTTTCCATCAGCAAAAGAATTTCAAAGATCACCTTTTACAAACATGTAAACAAACAGTCTTACCTCTTTGTAATGTTACAATAATAACATCTTGAAATAATACTGCGTTACAAAGTATTGCCGAGCGATGTTATCGCTCATATAAAATGTTTTAAGGACATATAAATGGATCGCGCGCACTTTGCAAAGTTTACTTTTATCGTCAAATTAAAGTGCAAGGTTCGACACATAAAAATTCTTATGCTTATTGCTTGTGCAAGACGAGGCCATGTAAAAGTGCATTTGTAATGGGTTTTAAGTATCAATAAATGTTGTTTCTTAAAATATCGAAATGAAAAATATCTTTAGTGTTCAATAAAATCAAAATAAAAGTAATTGAAAGCCCCCCGGAATTTCTGTGTCCTGGGATCTAGTCTCTTTCAGTCCAGTGGACACATAAAACAGAGCTCACTCAACACAAATTATTATAAAAATAAAAAGCATTTTGAAAGTTAAAAGTTACTTGATACTGTCGGCTAATTTAAAAGGAAAATATTGAAACGAAAAGTCAACAGAAATCATCTAAAGTGCCAGTCTGACGAACGGAAAGTGTCACTTTAACGGACAAGTGTCAAACTGGGTTTACATTAGCGAAGTTTTTACCAGAGCCACTTGAGTTCGCGACTGTACTTCTTAGTCTGCGCAAACACTTGTGTGGGCGAGTGTCCCTCGTCTGCTAATATTTCTGGATGGAGCTAAACGGTGGCCGCGAGTTATTGCGGAGGTTTTCAATGGCTGCACAATGGACCCTCCGGCGCGTGACAAAGAGACGTGCTTGCTTTGTCACGCTACCGATGAAAGGTTTTACAAAAACACGGCATTGTTAAAAAATGAAAATTCTTGGTAATGACAGGATACAAAAGTATCTCAGTGACATTGTTTTGTATTTGTTCGAACATTTCTTTATATATTTTTTACGATACTACATGGTCGCTAGCACGATTTCTGGGAAAAAGGTCTGTGCCCTGCGGTGCTACAACATTCATATTGTAAGTTCTGATTTATCTTTTTAGAATAGAATTTTTAATTACTCTCAATAAGTAATTAACGTCTAGCCGCTGAGATGATGTTGGTTTTGTGGTAATTACTATTTCAAGGTAGCTTATTGTTGTTTCGCTCCATGAAAGACTTGAACATCCAAAGTCGTGTTTTTTACAAATTCCTAAAAATTGTCGGCTGAAAAATATGTTGATCAAACGTTTTAATAAAATTTCTTAAGAATTAGTGATTCAATGGATCGCCTAAGGCCTTGAGTAAAACCAGTTCAAGTAAGGCTGGTATTCTCTCGTTTGTCATAGAGACCAGTGAGTGCTGAGCCTGCGATCACACACAAACGGAATATTCCTGGAGTGATTGATGGGAGCGAGCAGCTGCCAGCAGATAATTAATCAAATAAACAAAAAACTCGCACCTATATTAATACGATGATAAAAGTGTTCACAATTAATGGAGTATTTTATTTTTTCAAAAGACTTCTGAAAAATATAGCAGAAAATCTAGAAATTTTCGTGACGTTATATTTCATTGGCTGTATAGTTAATCTAGTGCTATAAAATAATTTTCGCGGCTTTGCTTGAGTATTGTAGATAATAATGCCAACGTTCATCTGAGGGCCAATTCTACTCATTTTTTTCATACATTTTTGACAGTTTGCGATTGAGATGCGAATGCGATCGTTGCTTGAAAATTAGTAGAATTGACACTCTGATATAATATACTTTTTGAATTGTGAAGGTTTTTTTAAACTGGTGCAGTTGTTCCGAATGTTACCCACCACTAACACATAGTCTCACAGCTCTCTCTCTATTTATTATTTGACTGGCCTGTTGGTCTAGTGGTTAGTGACCCTGACTGCAAAGCCGGAGGTCGTGGGTTCGATTCCCACCCAGGACAAACTTTGTGTGATGAGCATTATTGTTTGTTCTGTGTCTGGGTGTAATTTATCTATAATATGTATGTATTTATAAATTATATAAGTATGTATATCAGTTGTCTGGTTACCATACAACAAGCTCTGCTTAACTTGGGATCAGATGGCCGTGTGTGAGTTGTCCCAAGATATTATTTCCTTTATTCTTTTGTACAATACATATAAATTACATTTTTAAATATTAAAATACAAAGTTATAAAAATATTTAAAAATATAAAAAATAGTAGCCCACCGGTATCGGGAACAGGGTCCAAGCTACCGGCGGTCAGGGCTCCAGCGAGAGGAACCTCCTAACAATCCGAGCCGTGTCCAGAAGTACTGCTTTCTGAATCAAGCCCTTGATCCAGCTGCCTAACGAGAGCCTCCTGAGGTGTTGGTCGAGGCTCATGGCTATTAAGCCGTTGGCTGACACGACTATCGGTACAATGATTGCCGAATTCACATCCCACATGTCGACAACCTCGCGAGCCAAGTCAAGATATTTTATTTGTTTATCTTTCTCGGCTTTCACGAGGTTCTCGTCATGCGGGACGGTTATATCTACAATCATTGCGCGCCTCTCGATTCGGTCCACCACCACTATATCAGGCTTATTTGCAAGAATAGTCCTGTCAGTGATGATGGACCGATCCCAGTACAGTGTGATACTGCCATTATCGAGAACTGGGTCGGGCACATACCTGTAGTACGGCACCTCCGATTCCACAAGACAGTATTTCAGAGCAAGTTGCTGATGGATAATCCTGGCTACAAGGTTGTGTCTATGCAAGTACTCTCCGTTAGCAAGACGAGAACAACCAGAGATAATGTGGCGAATTGATTCTCCCGGACGGTGACATGCCCGACATATGTCAACCGTGCCGTCCTTCACAATAAATCTCCGGTAGTTTTTCGTCATGATAACTTCGTCCATAATTGCACAGACAAAACCTTCGGTTTCCCCAAAGAGGTCACCAAACCGTAGCCAGGCTACGGACGCTAATTGATCCACGTCGGGCCCATGTAGGGCCCGGAAAAAGCGTCCGTGAAGTTCCTTACTCTGCCATACCGCCCTGCGATCGTTGGTGTCAAGCACTGCAGGTTTGCGCCAGTTCTCATTTGCCAAGGAGAGTGGGGTGAGTCCCTTGTCCACCGCCACTACATCTCGATGCATACCCACGTCGACAGCTAGGAAATATTCCCTGAGACTGCATATCTCGCGATTGTGGATAGTCTTAGCACTTAAAAAGCCTCGACCTCCACATTTTCGCGGGATATACAGTCTCATTACCGACGACCGTGGGTGATGCATTCGATGTGCAGTTAGCAGTGTACGAACCCGCCTATCCAGGGCGTCAAGTTCCGTTTGAGTCCATTTGAGTACGCCGAAAGAGTACATCAATACCGGCATGACCCATCCGTTGAAAGCACGCACCTTGTTTCCGCCCGACAGAAGGCTGTTGAAAACCTTCTTCAGGCGACCAAAGAAGCGCTCCTTCAACGAATGCTTCATGTCAGTAACACTGATGCCTAACGCTTCCGACATACCCAAATACTTGTAAGTTTCGGTTGGAGAAAGGGATCTCAGGTTTATGGAATCCGAGAGTTGCGATCCCACGGATTCCATAATCTCTCCATGCTTTACATGCATGACCGCACATTTGTCCACACCAAACTCCATCCTGATGGCACTACTGAAAGTTTCAGTTACCTTCAGTAGCTCCATCAGTTGCAGATTACTGGGGGCAAAGAGTTTCAGATCATCCATGTAAAGGAGGTGAGATATAACCTGACAACCTCTCTTCAACCGATAGCCTAGTCCTGAATTCTCCAGCAATGTGCTGAGAGGATTCAAGGCTAGGCAAAACCAAAGCGGACTCAAACTATCGCCCTGAAATATACCCCGCTCGATCCTAACCGGTTCGCTATTCCTCTGGATATTTCGACATCCTGGATAGCGAAGGACTGTCCTCCATTGCCCCATACATGACGTCAGGAAGGTGCGTAGCGTTGCATCAATTTTATACAATTCTAGCACCCTCATGAGCCATGTATGAGGCACCGAGTCATAGGCCTTCTTATAGTCTATCCAACATGTCGACAGATCCTTTCGGGAACGCCGAACCTGTTGGCTAATGGCCGTATCAATGAGGAGTAGCTCCTTAGTACCGCGGGACCCATTCCTACATCCATTTTGAGAGGCAGACATGATGTTATTGCTGCTAATGTGATTATTAATTTTAGCTCTCAAAATGGATGTAAGAACCTTATAGACCGTCGGTAAACACGTTATCGGTCTATAGTTTTTGGGTTCCGCGGTGCTACCAGATTTATGGAGCAGGTGGGTAACTCCTGTGGTAAGGAATTCGGGCAGCGAGCCGGACTCCAAGGCAGTTTGGAACAGAGACGCCAAACGAACATGCGACCCAAGTAACCACTTAACCCAAAAGTTTTGCAGTCCGTCCGGCCCTGGAGATTTCCAGTTAGGCAACGGACGGACTGCACGGGCTACATCTTGGGGGCTAATTGTGATTGCCCCCATTTCGGGTAATGAATCGCATGCTCCTTCGACTTCTCGAATCCAATCTCCTTCGGTGTGACTGACAGGCACCGACCAGATGCTGCGCCAGAATGAGAACATGGCGTCATCTTCTGGCAGGCGCGTGTCAGTCACACCTTGTTCCGGTCGCTCCCAAGCCCTGTATACCCACCTTTCATCACTTCGGAATGTGCGATTCAAGGTGTATCGCTCCACTCGCCGCCTATACCTACGAATACGATTTGCCCATGCATACACCTTCTGCTTCAGGAAGTCGATGCGCTCTGTGACACAGGACATATAGTCTTGGGGACTGATATCAGTCCCCGAAAACGCCCGTCTCACAAAACGCATCACTCTAGGGCGAGTGTTGCCCTCCCTGAAGCAGGTCAGTTTGCCGATTAACGCTCTGGCCCCACCGATACGACGCTCGATCCTGCACTGCCAGGCCGGTACGGCTGGTTTTGGTCGTGTAACTCTGTCCTTGGTTATTTTGACGTGAGCTACACGACATGCCGCTACAGCCGCGCAGTACATTATCGAGTGTGCATCAGTGAGGTCTTCGCAGTCATCAAAATAATTTGACAACTGCGAATCCAGAGCTGCCACCAGCGCCCTGTTTTTGTTATGCATGGGCAAACGAGGTAAGCGTGGTCTAAGTTCAGGTGGCGTGTAGCGATATTCTCGAATAGCACACTCCAAAGCACTCCTCAATTCGTCATTGCACTGGGTACTTACGTTTGTAACCCTGTCATTACTATCCTCGTCAGCGTTGCTGGGTATTTGGGCTGACTGTGGTGGTGCCACAGTCTGCGACGGAGGAGTAATGACATGGCCACACATTTCAGTTCGGAGGCGATCAAGCACACTGTCATCCAACATACGGTTACGCTGGATGACGCGCACCTGATCCGACAGTCGTTGCGCCGAAACGTTGACCGCTGGTTCAAGTACCTGAAACAGAGAGAGCATCCGACCACGGTGCGCAGTCAGGTTGTTTCCCCCCTCTGTAGCCCCATAGTATGCGCGCATGACGTTTTCGTTGATGGATTGTGTCCATCGCATGCGCTGCACACTTCCGCCGGGAGCTGGGACCCTATCAGAGGCCGGTGGGCCTCGAGGTCCTAAGCCGTCCGGCGGCCGGCGTCCTCTCCGTCGACGTGCAGGTGGTGGCGTCGTGGGCGGCGAGAAGTACTCGTCGCTCGAGCTCGACGCGACTGCCACGGCCGGTGTCACAGCACTCGCGGTGGGGCTGGGTTCCGGCGGCGGCGAGGCGGAGCTGAGCGACGAGGCCGGAGGTGGTGGGCGTGCTCGTCGAGCTGCGGCTCTTGTCAACATTTTTATCGATCGTCGGTATATTTCATAGTTCGACCACTTTTTGTGTCACACATCTGTTTGTTTTTTTTTTTCTTCTTTGGTATTTGCATTTTCTATTGTAGTTAGGGATAAATATGGATAAATTGTGAAATAAAAATAGTTAAAATTGGACGAGAAAAAATTCGTGTCAGTTCGTTGACAGGCGAGCCACAGATATTATTATTATTATTATTATATAAAATAAAAACATCATAATTTATTGTAATTTCAAGTGATTCGTAGCCCGCGTAGCACTCGCCTACGCCCGTGCGTAGAGGCCTACATTCGCAGCGGCGTAGCGCTACGCAGTCGCTACGGCTGGTCGTACCGTGCTAATACAAAACCACTTAGGACGGCTTCCATTTGTCATCACCATTTCGTGGCGGATAATACAATTAAATTAAATTTTAATTACTACATTACGTTAATGGCAAAATCCCTAAACATAAGAGCGAATAACCATAACATTAGAGTAATCCGGCGCCATATAATTAAGGGAACGAGCAATTTGCTTGATTAAAGTTAGTCGTAACAATGTACATTAGTAGCCGCTAATGTGTGGCTGTTCGAACAAGTCTATTGTTCCGAATCATTGAGGATTGATCTGAGTGGGGGAGGGGGAGGGTGCGTTGAACAATGAAGGCGTAAATTGTACAAGACATTTGAAAGATGTGGCAGTAGTGCAGACTTTATTTCCGTAATAGGTTTTATTCTAAGGGCGAATTTCACCAATGAAACTGAACGCGATCAGTACACCTAACTGCGTTCAAGAGCTGTCAGTGTAAATATTCCATAGAAAAATAATGACACTGACAGCTCATAAACGTGGTTTATTCGCGTTCAGTTTCATTGGTGAAATTGGCCCTAAAAATCTAGATAAATCTAGTCTACATATCGTATCTACTACACATTTGCTGAAGTTGCCTAAGTTTCATGCGTATGGCTGACAACAATGAAGTTCATTCATTGTGTAGAACAGTCGATATTGTGGAAAAATATTTCATTTCATGAATCGAGTTCTTAATTCAAAACACAGAAATCCAATTAGTTAAATCCGCTGCCCTGTACGATTTGATCCGGAACATATTTATACCGACTTCGGTTCACTTTGTTTATTGAATATCGTGATCTCGTCGTCCTCGCGCGGGGACGGCACGTATCCGCGGCGCGTTTTATGTCAAATCAATAGGAAGCCGCACGAGTCTGAGTCGTCTCATATCCCGAACATACTGACTGATCAGCAAAAAAGTGAAAATCTGACTCCAGTCCATTAAATGGGTTGTGGAGGTCTGGTAAGCAGCCGCTCCACGTAAAATACTGGTATTCAGCTGAAGCCGGTTTGACTGGAAGGCGACCCCAATGTAGTTGGGAAAAGGCTAGGCAGATGATGAGTGACTGATCAGCTGTCATAAACTGACGTCATTACCGGGTCGGAGCGCTTGGTTTCAATACTTATTTATGACTATAGCTTCAGTGTCATTTTTGTTTGTTTATTTTCACCAGTTCTGTAAATTGCGAAAAAAAAACATTTGAGTCGTACTTCTTTTCGATTATTAAAATCTACTATCGAGTAAATATTAATCACCCAAGATAACAATAACATGTAATGTATTATGACGTTATGTACAGTACAAACATTTCCTTAATGTCCCACGGCAAATATCACATTTCCGAATACAAACAAATGCTAATTTCCTTTAATAACTATGTACTTTATTGTTGTTTTCTTTTGATTTGATTTGTGAACTATATAACAATAAAGTACTTAGTTCTGAATTCAAATGATTAGTCACGATAAATCTAATAATTGATGGACATGGAAATTAGCATTTTTTTTGTATTCGGAAATGCGATGTTTGCCGAGGGACATTAAGAAATTAGCTGTACTGTAACTACATACATACGTACATATATACGAGTATATAAAAACAAAACAAAAACATTTGAGCGCCAATGTACTCCTCCACATCGACGAGTACAAAGATCCTTACTAATATGATAAACGCGAAAGTTTGTTTGCACATATGGATGTTTGTAACTCTTTCACACAAAAACTGCTAGGTACTGCTACTGAGTGGATCTTGATGAAATTTGTCACGGAGTCTACCTCCGTGTAGTCTATAGGCTGGAATAACACTTGGGATACTTTTTATCCCGGGAGTACGTTCCCTTGAGATAATTTTCGACATTCACGCGGGCGGAGCCGCGGGCGGCAGCTAGTACCTACTTCATATTTTTAGGAATTATATAGAGCAATTTCAAAAACCCAATGTCTTGAAGTTATCTCTCTCAGCACCCAGGCATTACCAGCTTTGCTACTGGCACAAGTTCAGGAAATAAAATAAACCAGGGAGCACAAAAATAAACACTCGACGAATAGGTATATACATAAGTATATAAATAGTATATACGAATAAGTTGGGATCCCCAACGCTATCCGTAGTGTTCCATCGAACATGCCAACTTCACCTTCTGACAGCTGTCTACATTCACAAACGAACACAAACGGAAGCCCGAAGCCCTCATCCCACCAATGTTTACTTCCGTATCGACACAATCTCATGGGGGGGAGGGGGTAGGCAGAACAACAGGCTAATGTCTATTATTATTAATTGAGCTACCAGAGCATGACCACCTTCTTAGGAAATGTACAAACGAAGTTACTGTCTCTGATGAAGTAATGTATTTACATTACTTCATCAGAGACAGTAACTTCGTTCAGTACATTTGTACTGCTATGTGTAGCCGAGTGGGACCGGTATATTTTGTTTACTGGCGAAAATATACGGTTCGCGTTACCTGTTCTGAAATAAAATATTAATTTTAGTATTCAATTCAAAGCATATAGTTCAAGTAAACCATTTACAGGTACTTTTGAATAGGCAAGGTCAGTCAGTCAACAATATGAAGTCATTTCCTAGTTCCAAAGCGTAGATAAGAACGTGCAAGGAACTCCACGGTCACTTTTTTAAATAACTTTATGTATTACATAAGTTTCTGTGTTAAGTTTGTTGGTCCCGTATGTCATTTGTAGATCTTTGTCGATCCTTACGGTGTGTCAGAAGCCAGAAAACCTGACTCTAGTCTTGCCGTTGTGGCGGTCTCACTGGAAGCCGACCCCGACATAGTTGGGAAAAGGCTAGGCAGATGATGATGATGATGATGATACGTTTCTGTGTTCCTGATGTGGTAATGTGGCTAAATGTATGTAGAGCCGAGTGTTAGTGGTTTGTTCTGTTTCTTAAATACAATATTTAATGTAATGTCCATCAATATCTCGGCCGCGATCTCAAAGCAAAAGAATTTATAATCACATGGACGTTGTCTAGATGTTTATCTACAGAGAAAATATTTGTGAAAATGTTTTTGTGTATTTGTATTAAATAGGCACTAAAACTAGAACACCGATTTCAAAAAATCTGTCTCCAGTAAAAAGCTTAATTATCACTGAATACCATAAGCGATATTTTATTTACAGAAAGCCTCTAAGTAAGTCTCTCATTTAATTTGTAGCATTTTCTCCTTGGATATTTTATACAATACGAGATACTTGCATGGTGCATTAAAAGTGGATCATTTGTTTGAAAAATTGACTTACCAAGGGGACCCCAGAAACTTGGTTGTGAATTTAAAGAGAAGTAATTGCACTATGTAAACACTAATATTCAGCTGCACCGGGTTGGACTGGAAGCCGACGCAATCTAGTTGGTATAAGGCTCGGCACAGTGATGGTGGTGATAAAGTACAATAATTACTAGATACTACTAATTACTATTATTATAGACTGTATAATTATACTGTTACTAAGTTCTACTAACTCTCCCAGTATCTCAGTAAACAGAGCACTCCGCGTAGTCTCAGTAACAAGGTGCTGCTCTATTTGCTCTGATAACGGCTGATAACAGCGCGCTCATCCGCTCCCTGTTAACCTAATAACGTGCAGTAACCAGTACTTACTAATTAATGTAAGTATCTAGGTACATTCCCACATCTTCAGAAAGAATACGCAGTGTTTAATAAAGCCCAAGGTTATGGCTCGGCCTCATATAAAACTTTATCTGTTTATTCCTTTTACCGAAGAAACGTAGCGCCAAATTAAGAGATGCGTTTTGCACCAGCCACTATTTGTATTTGCATCACCCGAAGGTTGAATATTAAAAATGAAAGAGCCTAAGGCCTTGTTTACGGAGACGTGATTTTACACGAGTCTGCTTCAAATTCAGATGGAGCCCGCGAACGCGACGCGTGACGCCTTTCGTCTACGTCTCCGTAAACGAGGCCTAAAGCATAAGTCCGCCTCTGTACTCTTGTATGGTCAGCCATTCTAACTAGATGCTTCTAAAGTATAGTGTATGTGACTGATTATCTAGCAATAATCCAAGTGCCAGGTTACACAATACTTAGCCGGAATGCAAGCAATACCCACTATATGCATGCAAATCTAAAGTCATTCTCCTGATCGAATGGATCTGCAAAGTTACAATGTTTGATATTTATTCACCCTACAAATCTACGTCAGTAGCGACCGGGATTCGGTTGCGGAATTTGTTCGAAAGAGTCACCGCGGCCCTGGGTCTCGAGACAAGTGATATTCTGTCAACGGTAGACGTGGCGAAGGCGATTGTCAATACGCCAAAAACGTATGGGATTGACAGATGCTATCGAAATATCACGTGATCAAGTTGCTACATTTTGGCGTTTCGACATTCGCCTTCGCTAATTAGTCGGTAAGAGTCTGTCACTCTCTTACGCTCCGCCCAGAGCGGAAGGAGTCATTTGAAGAATTCCTGTCCTTAAAAAAAAAGTGTCCGGGACACGGATGACTATACGCATCAACACATTTACACTGCGTAGTGTTTATTAAGCTACTTTATATCCCTTCCAGGAATGATGTACATTCTGAAAGAAGATTAGGACAAAATAAACTTTATCTAAAGTCTGACATAGATTTCTGATCCTGTATCATGATTTGGGCTCGAAAATGTGCGCAAACAGGAGCAAACCGCGGCGATCCCACAGCCTGGCGCTTGCAGCTCAAGCAGCTTTATGCAATTAATTGGATTTACGGGTCGCAGCACAAGTCCCACAGACGAAATTTATTTGACAGTATTCCTCCTCGCTTACATCCTTAATTGCCGGTTTTAGTACAAAATAATTTATTTTAAAGTACAGTTAAGTCTGCGTGATGAATGCTTCAATTTGAATAGACACATAGTCAGAAAAAACAGTTAATTAAAGCTTTTAATTAAAGGTATTGTCACGCAAAGCGATTAACGTCAAGTCTAATAATTCGGCTGGCTTTGCTTCCGCGCTGAAATCCTACAGTCTACAGATTAGATCACAGAATAGAATCCTAATTTTCCGACATTGTACGTGCGAGGCGAACCTTGGAATAAAGGCAGAAGTTCCACTTCACAACGCTTAATGAAGAATCATGAGAATAAAATTCATCACTGGAGAGAGGCTGCGTCAAGACTTTTACGTAAGTCTCCTAAATGTAATGAAATAATGTTTAACCACTCGGGCCCAACATGTGAAAATTCCCTAATATAAAGTAAATCTTATGTATATGTAAATAAACATTAAATTCGCGATTAATTCGCGACACACCGGTGTGTCGCCGGGGACCGGTCTGCTACACTAATTTAAAAGAGAAACAGCAAATGGCAATAATCTGTAATCAGGCAATACCCGAAGTTCTAGATCATAATTATCATCCAAATAGTCTAACTCGTAGTTTAGTTCGGCCGATTAAGGGTTATCTCACCTTTGTCTATACTTATATGTATAATAATAATAATATAGTAATATAATAATATTATAAAGAGGAAAGATTTGTTTGTTTGTTTGTTTTGTTTGTTTGTTTGTTTGAAATGAATAGCCTCCGAAACTACTGGACCGATTTCAAAAAATCTTTCACTAATAGAATTCTACATTATCAGTGATGGACATAGGCTATAGAATATTAAAAAAAAAATTAGGGATCCGTATGAAAACTGCGATAATGTAACCAAAGGTGTGAAAAATCCTTATATCGCGTACGCTGCGGAATCTATTGACAATAGAGCAAAGTAATGTACTACAGTTTTATAGAATTTATCAATGTCTACAAAAAAATCCGCAATACCATACGTCTAACTATTATGGTTAAGTCACCATGACCGCTTTTTGTTCAAATTATTCAAGCAAATCCTTGGTGATATGAAAATATGGTGGTTTCAGTATAATGATATTAATATATTATTTGTCATATATACATTGATTTGTCGCGAGACTAAGCAGACGTGTTTTTGTGTTGATTGTTATGATATTGTTTTAATAATTGCGAATAATGTTATTGCAATATTTTGCAAAGTAAGTTTGTTGTGAAAGTGCCGAGTGTGACTAATAATTATACTGTTCTTCGTTGTGAAAGATGAACTAGATAGATCTTGCATAGAAAATCAGCGTTTCCAGTGTTAGAAGTATGTCTAACACAGGAGATAGCCCTTTTGGCCGCAGCCAATTGGTACGACGTAGTCCCCCTCCGACGCCATCGCCGGCTGTCCAAAACCAAACAAGAGACCCTGTGCCGCCAGCAGCCACTGAGAACGACTTCCCAAATGAAATCGTCTCTACGTCGGAGATTCAGAGATGGCTTGGGTCCATCGACACAATTCTAAATGAAATCTGCACGATTGTGGGAGAGGGAAAAATGAATTCCGACCAAAAACTCCGTGTCACCGGTCTTTGTCGAAAAGTCAATCACGGGACATCTCAGATGGCCGTGTTGTACCAATCGCTGAAGCAAAAATCAATCCAAGCGCACACCACTATCCAGCACCTGCAAGTGCAGCAGAATGTTTCGGAATCCCTTTGTCAGTTCAAAGAAGTCATGGAAACGAAAATGAGCCGAAATCAAGCAGATACTAGCTCCTACGCTAACATGGTGAAGAAAGGTACAGATAAATTTATTCGCCCAGAAAATATTAGTTCGGTCGCTATTTATCCCAGCGATAAGACTAAAACCAGTGATGATACCAAGTCGTTGGTTCAAAAAATTATCTCGCCTGAGGAATTGAAGCTCCATGTCCGCGGTGTAAGGAAAATTAGAAACGGAGGCGTTATCATCCGAACGGATAATCAAGACGACATTAATAAATTAAAAAGCTCGCAGAAGCTAGTTTCCTCAGGCCTTAAGGTTGAAGAACCGTCCAAACGTCGCCCAAGAATTGCTGTCATTGGTGTCCCCGTAGCCCTTACGGAAAAAGAGGTTTTCGAATGCATTTACGTCCAAAATTTGAGTGATAAATTACCGAACGTTACTCGTGAGTCCTTCTTAGAAAGTTTGAAGTTGAGCCATAAGTCAGGTAAGAAAGAACGACCTACCTGCAATTACATATTGGAAGTACCTGCAAATATTAGGAAAATCTTGATTGACCAAGGACGAATCTTCATAAATTGGACATCGTGTCCAGTGAGAGATTTCACTATTGTGACCAGGTGTTTTAACTGCCAGCAGTTCGGACATGCAGCCAAATTTTGTAGAGAATCGAGCGCTACCTGCAACCTCTGTGGTGAAACAGGACATTCATTCAAGGAATGTAATAACAAAGGTTCTCCGCCTCAATGTGCGACCTGCAAACGCTTTAAGCGGAAAAATGATCATCCAACAGGTGATGTAAATTGCCCAGCACGTAAATATGCAGAGGACAATTATATTAATTCCATTGACTATGAGGGCGCCTAGGAGCGCCGCCAATTTACTAGTTAATTTAGCACATAGATAGTAGGTTAACTTCTACATATAATATTCTTTGCATGGCTAATCAGCTTATTTGTGATCTCGATCGGTTTTCCGTGTCTGAAACTAAAATCTGTAATGTCGAGGAGTGCAAAAACTTAGTTTTTAAAGGGGACAAAACATTGACCATTCTTACACAAAATATACGCAGTATAACCCGTAATTTTAATGGTTTCCAAGTTTTGTTACAAGATCTTGATATATGCTGCGACATTATCGTTCTGACAGAGTGTTGGTTATCTAAGCAGACGGCCAATTTACCAACTCTCGATGGATTTAATCTTCACAAAAGCGACAGAACGTTCAACCAGAATGATGGTGTCGTCGTTTATATTAAAAATAATTTAAAAGTATTAGTAGAGGAACCTATTTTTCCAGACTGCAATTGCTTAGTAATTAAAATGTTTCCCGATACAGTAATAATGGCTATATATAGGCCACCATCCCTAAGTATTGATGGGTTTTTGAACTCGCTTAACAGTAACTTAAGAAAATTATCCTCGTTTAAAAATATCGTACTGGTAGGAGATATCAACATAAACATTGCCGCCGAAAAAAATGATACTCATTCTCATAATTATCTAAACATTTGCTCTTTTCATGGATTATTACCAGCTCATTATCACCCAACCCACCAGAGCGGCTCTTGTCTGGACCATATCCTTATAAAATTGCGGAGTCCTTCCAAAACCTTAGTTACTAACTCATCACTTACCGATCATCAAGCTGTTTTACTAACATTGCAAATAACTTCACCTCGTAATAACTGCATGCACAGCTATACTAAAATCAATATGACGAGTCTTGAAACTGACTTACGCGGTATTAATTTTGACCCCGTTTACAATTCACGCGATCCAAATATTTCTTTACAATACTTCGTCGATGTGTTGCAATCTACGATAAGGAAAAATACATTTACTAAAGTAATACCTAGGAAATATGGTAATATTAAACCATGGATTACGCCCGGACTTGTCCGCTGCATTAGGCATAGAGATAAACTCCACCAAAAATTAAAAAATACACCGGGTGATAATCAACTATCAATTATTTACAAACGATATAGGAATTTCTGTAATAACCTTTTGAAAAAGCTAAAAAACCAATACGATCAGACTCAACTACAAAAAGCAGGTAAAAACACTAAACTTATATGGAAATTCATAAAAACTAACACTATTAGGTCAAAAAATGCCGAACCAGCACTTGATCTTTTATCGTCTGAGCGGAGCCCTACCGAAGCAGTAAACAAAACTAACAACTTTTTCATTAACGTAGGAAAAAACTTAGCAGAAAAAATCTTATTTTCTAATAGATCTAGTTCTTCCAGTCATAGCCAAACTAAAACATATGCAAAACAAAACTCTTTTGTCTTATTAGATACCGATGTTGATGAGGTAGTAGATATTATAAATGGATTAAAGGAAATTTGTGCCGTAGGATATGACGACATACCTAATAGCATACTAAAAAGATTTAAATACGTCATTGCCCCTCCTTTAACTCATATTTTTCAGTTATGTTTAACCAGAGGAATATTTCCTAAATTGCTTAAAAAAGCCGTAGTCACCCCTGTGTTTAAATCTGGAGACAAAAATTGTGTAAATAATTACAGGCCAATATCAGTTTTAACTGGCCTGTCAAAAATATTGGAAAAAATTATAAATAGTAGATTAGTAAAATACCTTGAGAGTAATAAATTACTCTCTGATCAACAATTTGGTTTTAGGCCTAAAAGATCAACGAGCCAAGCTGTTCACCATCTAACAAATTATATAAGCACAAACCTGGATAACGGTCTGCACACCCTAGGGATCTTTTTAGACCTCGCCAAGGCTTTTGATACAATTTCTTGTACTTTTCTTTTGAACAAGCTGGAGAAGCTGGGAATACGGGGAGCACAATTGCAATTATTATCTGATTACCTAAGTGATCGCCATCAGTCTGTAAAAGTGGGTCAATGCATCAGTTCTGAACTTAAAAATACCTGTTACGGAATCCCACAGGGTAGTATTTTGGGTCCTACCTTGTTTCTTATTTATATAAATGACCTGTGCAATTTGACCCTCGAGAACGGTTTAATTATTTCATATGCTGATGACACAGCTCTACTTTTTACAGCTAAATCAAAAGTCGAGGTCTATGAGGTAGCACAAAATGGTTTCGATACTGTTTCTAATTGGCTTCACAATAATCTCTTAAGTTTAAATACAGATAAAACCAAATACTTATTATTTACAATGAGAAACACCTATCCAACGCTTACTAATCTAAGCATTCAAGCGCATAACAATTGTCACCTTCATTGTGCTGATATCGCATGTACTTGTCCTAGTTTAGCAAAAACTGACCATATAAAATATTTAGGTATCACGATTGACGCAAACCTAAACTTCCGCAAACACATCGATTTATTGTGCAACAGAGTGCGTAAACTAATATATATCTTTAAAAACTTACGTAACATAGCCGACTTTAAATTAATTAGACAGGTTTATTTGGCTTTGTGTCAATCTATTATTACCTACGGTATTACGTCATGGGGTGGCGCCGCTAAATCTATCATGCTGCACTTAGAACGCGCCCAAAGAGCAGTTTTAAAAGTTGCTACTTTTCGCCCCTTTCGATTTCCCACAGACCAACTATACATGGCATGTAAGGTACTAACAGTACGCCAACTATTTGTTTTGCAGGTAATTTTGCTCCAACATACTAACCTTTATTTTAACCCATTACCATCAGATAGAAGAAGAAAAGATTTGGTATGCACTAACTTTCGAACTAAACATGTTTATGCTCAGCGATTCTACTTATTTTTAGGACCCTACTTGTATAATCAGTTTAACAGAATACTAAAGATCTATAGTCTAAATTATAATAGGTGTAATTTACTAGTTCAGGAATATTTAGCAAAACAGAATTATGCAGACACGGAAAAACTTCTAGAAATTGTAAAATAAAGCCTCTTTTCTAATGTAATTAACTTTAATTAATTATTTTAAGTCTCCACTTTATTGGTTAAAATATTATTCGTAAATTTGTTTAAATATAATATCATACTTAATCTAGTTTAAAATAATGTTACTCAACATGTTACTTTTAAGTCATTGAAAATATTGTCTTCTTTTCTTTTATTATTTTGCATCCATTTCATTTTGTTTTTCATTTAAATGTTTGATCTAAATAGATGGCCTGAAACACAGGTTTTTTTATTAACCTAGATCAGGCAGGTCTACATTACAGTTAGAACTAAAAACATTCTCAATTGTAATTCATGTAAATCACAATTGTACTAACTTTTTACTTGAATAAATTATTATTATTATTATTATTATTATTATATTAATCCTAATCCATTTAAACGGTTTGATAATTAAGGTTTATTATGTCCGTGTAAATCACACTTTAAATTATTCAAATCGGACCTTTCGTTCAAAAGTTACGACGGTAATAAACATGCTCGAAGTAAGAAAAATGTCGCGGCTTGAGCGAACTGGGGAGAATCGTATCAATGCTTGGTCCGATGAAGTTGAAAATGATTTCGATAAAACAATAAGAATAACAAACGTTTGGATTTTTCGAAAATAAACTAGGTACATATTATAATAAGGGGTGAAGCAGGGGTGATTTAGTTTTTAGGGGAGGACATTATTGCTTGCTTCAATTTACGTCGGAATTCTATGAACAAACTAAAAGTGGGTTAATTGAAACAGATGTACCTAACAATTTTTGCATAGTCAATCCCTGACGGGGTGAACGGGGTGAAGAGTTGCGCTGGACCTAGGCTCGAGACAAGTGAAATTCTGTCAACTGTGGCGTGGCGTAGGCGATTGTCAATACGTCAAAAATGTATGGGATTGACAGATGCTATCGAAATGTCACGAGATCAAATTCCTACATTTTGGCATTTCGACAGTCGCATTCGCTAATTAAATGGTACATTGTCTAGGGCTTCTTGAGACCGTAGAATAAGTTTCCAAAACTAACCTTTAAGGGGGTATAGGGGGCGTTGAAGTTTGTGGAGTACCTACTAAAGCCGCGCGGACAAAGTCGCGGGCGAAGTGCTAGTAGGTACATAAGTAAGCTGCTTTTTTGTGTTTGAATTTTATGCATTTAAATGTGCAATAAAGGCCTTCAGTCGATGTCACCTAATGTTAAAGACACCGGACTACAACAAGTCAGTTTACCGACTTCTAATCAGTATTGAATGGAACTTCTGCAGCCATCAATTCCTTTTCCCGCGGTCACTGTGCGCCGGCGCGCCAAACAATACATCGCGCGTACACCCCCCACCCTCCTCGCCCCGCTCGCAACACGCCCGCCATTGTTTCACTTGTAATTAAAAAGTTTGGAAGCAAGTTCACGCCTCCAAAGAACAAGGAAATGAAAACATAAAAATCATTTTGTAAAGTTTCCGTCGCCAACGGAATGCTAAGCAGAGCCGCAGCTTCTAAGCTGTATTGTCATTCAAATAATTCGCTACGACAATGTGACAGACATGCTAATTAACGATATTATCGTCTTTTAGAATAACAATTTTATCGTCATTATAATAACAAAGTATGAGAGATGTGATTTGAATGGCGATAGTCAAATCTTGTTCTTTAGAATATAAATTAAAATATTTCATTTAAGAATAATACCGATAATCTTCAAAACAGCCATTTCATATTTGGCAATGATTTAAAACTGTATAAAAATCATTTATGTTTAAGTTCTGAATGCCTTTACAAAATTGAAACAAAGAATAATCAACTTTTCGATGTGCCTTCACTATGTTCTTTTGTAACGAAGGCTTTTCAAAAGCTTTTAACAATAATTATTGTGTAGGATATGATTATTGGATGTTTATTACGATCTGCTGAAGAATGGAAATGATACAAAACTAGATACTTTATTTATTGAGGTCGTACTTTTCAATTTTCGTCAATTAGCCAATAAAACGCTCGCTCTTTCCGCACATGTCAAGAGTTACAGCTTTCTGAGTCATCACCTCAAGAAATCCTTAGTTCAACTCCCCGGCTCCTTCCGATAAGACACTCGAATAAACCCGACCCAATAAGGATCACCGCAGACCGCTCTCTTCATAAACCTTAGGGTCGTCACTCACTGACTCAGACGAGGTTATAGCCTCCACGTCTTACGCAGAGTTATTGCTTGAATACTGCCTCGGATATCACTGTCATATAGTTGGATGTATTGTATCAGCACATTGATTTAAAACAATAGCTTTCGTTTTATTTTATTCGACTATAAATAGGGCAGAATATGATAAATGTTTCAGGCGTGGATTTATTTATACCTAGACGCAGTCTCGAGTTTTTTGACTTTGCCCAACACTAGGAATTGCTCCTGTATCGTGGGTGCGTTTACAAACATATAATAAACTCACATACACAGACAGCCAGGCCCGGAACAACTATCTGTAGGCCATACAAATATTTCTTCCGTGCGGGAATCGAACCCGCAACACGCAGCGCAGTAGCCAATCGCTCAACCACTGCGCCAACAGTGCCATTATTTTTTTTTTATTTTGTTAAAATCATCCAGCCCCGACTATGTTCTAGTCTAACGACTCTATCTGACTTTCAAACCCTAGTAACAGCTCCTACACTCATCGTGCATATTGGTAAGACTCTCGAGCTTCTCACGCTCCGTATTGACTGCCAAAGACACACAAGTGACAGCTGAAACGTAAATTCCTTGATGACGTTCGATCTACTTACGTTCCAGCACGCCACAAAATGACTTAACGCAGTTCCAGGAACAGTGGCTAGTAGAATCCTTTGAGCAGCGACTGCGGGGAACAGTTCGTAATAATTTGCAGCAGTCCCGTCGCGCCGCGCTCGCTGCGTCCGCGAGGCACTCACACGGCAAATTGCGATTTTCGAGTGGTTGCTTACACACGGCCTCTGAGGGACACACCGCGTCGTAGCTGTGGAGGAACGAAGTGGATGAGGGCGCTTGCAGATTAAAGGACGTTGCATTTATCATCGTGGGTGGAACAATTCATCAATATAATTTTAAATTGGAAACGGAAACAGCTTTGAGAATGAAGGTATGCTCGTGACTTCAAACGCGTTAGGTTACGTGATTCCACTCCAAGCTCTGAAATACCTATGTAACTCTGTTGTAGGACTTAACAGAAATTCTAGTAATATGAAACCTTCAAACATTTTAGGACAGCTAAGAAAAATTTTATTCTTCTCGGAAATGCTTCGGAGAGTAAAATTTTCTCGATCTCGAATATCTACAAAAGGGAAATACTCGACATCTTGAGGATTTCGTGGTATGAACCTCCTACAGCTTGTTTAAATGTAAAGCCATCGGTTTTCCCGAGATCTTAAGCTATCGATATTCCTGAGTGAGCGGCTCGTGGAGGCGGAGGTCGGATGCTGCGGTCCACAGTAAATACTGATATTAATTTAGACAGTCTAGAAGCTGCACTCGCAGTAATTGCTCAAGACTAACGTGACTATACAAGATGAACGGAAACAGCTGGTAAGATTGGAAACTTGAGGTTAATTGAAGTTCCTTCACTAGAAGCTTTTGGAATTGGGTATACCCAGGAACTTACGTCATCATTGTTACAGAATCTACAACGTGTAACAGAACAACGTGTAATATTTTAACTCATATAGGTATGTCCAGAAAGATTAAGGTGTATGATTTTCATGATTTTTGGATATATCACTAGTGAGGGATTTTAATGAGACCCGTATTTTTTATTTTCAGTGACTGAAAGTACTTTTTTTTCGATAGGTCGCCAACGACCCCGTGGGCAAACATGGTTCGAAAAAAGTACCTAAGAATTGTATGGGGAAAAGTAAAACGCGTTGTCCTACTTAAAAATCAGACAAAATGTTATTTTAAAGCTAGTAATAATTATTATAATTTAAATATGTAGGAACATAAGCGTTTGGAGAATCAACAGTAATGCTCAGCATCGGCCGTATAATGAAATTCCTCGAAGCATTTATCATGGAGATTGACACGACATGCACCACACAATTTCAGTTTTATTTTTAAAGTAAGCACACCTTTTTCGACTCTAGGAAATCTTGATCATATAACCAGCCGCATGCCTTCTTACAGCTAATGGTACCCTCGTCATGACTCTCACAGGACGTCCAGGTAGGCCTCTGTTAGTCCCATATTTCAGTAGCAACGTCCTTGCTATCGACCTTCGAAACTCCAGGGTGTCCACGTTAGATCCTAGTGACCTGGCCATCAATGTTGAGTTGTTCACAGCGACATCAATAATCCAGGTCAATATCGATAAATGATAAATGATATTAACGCGTCAATCTTTTTGGTCGTTTTAAACTAGATGAGGTCGTCAAGTCTGTAAACGCTACCCATAGATCTTTATTATCGTGCGACCAAGTTTGGTTGATCAATTTCGATTCTTCTTTTGATAGCTGCTGAATATATTTTAGCTTTCTGTATGGCTTGGACGCTAACTTCATTTGACAATAACGTGGTGACGTTATTGTCATTCCAGCGCACTGCCGTCATCTCTTTCATATCGGAAGTCATAAAATCCTCTGGCTTCTTTTTTGAATGATTTCACATCGAACAATAGACATTTATCTACTCTGTTCTGCCGGACAGTTCCAGTGATTTTTACATTCCTATTCGAAGACACGGCATATAATACCAGTAGGTACTATACGCCGTGACCTGAGAAAAGAGGAACATTTTGCATCATTATTTGCCCACGGGGTCGGAAATGACCCACCATAGTATTTTAGTATTTGTAACGATTTTACAAAGAAAATCATTTTTTACGTAAACGTTCGCTTATGTCAAATAGAAAAAAACAGGTTGTCCGTGAGTGTCACCAGATGGCGCTTATTTAGTTTTAGTACAAATTGACGTATACGCTATATAACGCGATCGAGAATGTTAAAAAACTAGCACTAAGACAACAGTAGTTTCGGCTGGTTTCGGCTGTGCGGCTGTCTGTCATCAGTTTTAAATTATATTAATTCGTTGATAATGTTCGTATTGACTGTATAAAAAATAATATTTGTGACATGAATAGCTCAAGATGTTGTTTAACCAATCCAAATCGATTTGCTATACCTAATTATTTCAAATTCAAATTCAAATTCAAATTATTTATTTCAAATAAACCATTCACAGGCACTTTTGAATTGTCAAGGTCGGTCAGTCAAAAAGATGAAGCTATTTGCACGTTCCAAAGCCTAGATCTCTATGGAGAAGAACGTGCAAGAAACTCCACGGACACTCTTTTAAATTATTTTTCTTTACAATTTTATGGTTACATCATTCCTGTTGAAATTATACAAACATATATGTGAGAACGATGTAAAAAGAAATGCACGTTAAAGTATCCGGAGTAAAAAAATAAAAATCAACAACAAATTAAAATAACAAATCATTAAAATAAACCGTGGCAGCCGAGAGATGACCAGTCCAAACTGACGGCGTCCGTTCACGAACATGACGCACGCGCTAGCACCATTCGGCTCAACCATATTTAAGGGAGCCAAATGACCCAACATATGCGCCACCATCAAGTAGACTTTTGAGTGAGCATGACACTCCCAACCGCCAGGGCAGTCAAGTCAATTAAAAAATAAATAAAAGTAGTATAAGGTTCACAGTACTCACACATGTGCCGTTAATTAATGAATTTATACAATGCTAATTACATTGAGTCTATACAATGAAAATATAATGTTTTACAGTCTTCAACGGGTCCAACAATATTTATAAATGTCAAAAGATTAGTTTGTGCGGCCTAGTAACTGTGGAGCTGGACCGGCATTGAGCCAAGCATTATTATCATCCCCCAACTTATAATATGCTTTCTTGCATAGTGTGCGTTTGATACAAGATTTAAATTTTGTTTCATTCAGTTCTAATATATTAGGAGGTATTTTATTATAACATTTTAAACAGTACCCCATGAAAGATGAGGCTACTTTAGCTAGTCTGAAACTTGGTTGAACTAGTTGATCCCTATTTCTAGTAATGTAATTATGTCTGTCGCCTCGTCTACTAAAAAGATGGAGATTCTTTCTAACGTACATAATGTTTTCATATATATATTGACAGGGTACCGTCATGATTTTAATATCCTTAAACAGTTCCCTTAGAGAATCACGTCGGCGGAGATTGTATATCGCTCTTATAGCTCTTTTCTGCAGAATAAAAATAGACTCGATGTCTGCAGCCCGTCCCCATAGTAAAATACCATAAGACATGATACAATGAAAGTAACTAAAATATACTAATCTCGCGGTATCAACATCCGTAAATTGGCGGATTTTTCTAACAGCATATGCCGCTGAACTTAGCCGTCCTGCAAGAGATGTTAAATGAGGACCCCATTGTAGCCTAGAGTCAACCGTAATCCCCAGGAAAACTGTTCTATCGACGAATTCCAGTTTCTCCTTGTTCAACACTATGTCACAATCACAACTTTTGACATTTGGTAAGGAAAATCTTATGCACTTAGTTTTTTTCCCATTTAAAACTAAATTATTAGCAGTGAACCAGTTTTGGACCTGCAGAAGGGCTTTATTTACGTCCTCAAGATTATTACTACGTCTGTTTATCTTAAAAATCAAAGAAGTATCGTCGGCAAACAAGACCATGTTTAGTTGGTTTTGCAATAAATGGGGTAAATCATTGATATAAACTAGAAATAAGAAAGGACCTAAAATCGATCCCTGCGGGACGCCCATTTTCACGTTTAATCCCGACGAATTAACACCGTTTATTTGGACTAATTGCTGTCTATCATTCAAATAAGATTTTACTAAGTTTAACGCTGTTTTGCCTAGTCCGTAATGCTCGAGCTTCATGAGTAATGTTTCGTGATTTACACAATCAAACGCCTTAGATAGGTCGCAGAAGATGCCTATGGCGTCTTGCACCTCTTCCCACGCATTAAAGATATGTTTTAGTAAGGTGACACCAGCGTCAGTTGTACAACGTCCTTTGGTAAAACCATACTGTTTATCGTGTAAGATGTTATTTGTGTTAAAATGATTAAGCATTTGATTAAGCATTACCTTTTCGAATACTTTGCTAAATACTGGCAATACGGACACCGGTCTATAGTTATTTGTGTCTTTACTGTCCCCGGATTTAAAAAGTGGTATAAAAGTTATACCGCTATACTGTATTTCATCAGATCCGGAAATACTCCTTGATCCACACATAAATTAAATATTAAAGCTAAATACGGCGCTATAGTCTCAATAATTGAGGTACATACTTTGATAGACAATCCCCACAGGTCTTCTGTCAATTTAATCTTGATTTGTTTAAAAACCTTTAGTACTGTTATTATATGTTTAAACTCAAATTTAGTTGGGCAGGCTGACTTGTGGAGAAAATGTCTAAAATATAAATATAAAGCGTCTAAGTTACATAATTTGGGCACCTTTTATGTCTGTAAATCGTGTATTAAATATTCTAAAAGTGGCAAAAGAAGTGCTATCAAATTCCAAACACCAACTATTTGGCGAGAACCAGAAAATCTTAAACTCAAAAACCAGTGAGAAAACAGAATCTTACTAATATTATAAATGTGAATGTTTGTATGTTTGTATGTTTGTATGTTTGTATGTTTGTATGTTTGTATATTTGTATGTTTGTATGTTTGTACGTTTGTATGTTTGTATGTTTGTTTGTTTGTATGTTTGTATGTTTGTATGTTTGTATGTTTGTATGTTTGTATGTTTGTATGTATAGAGGCGGGAGATGATTCTGCAGTCTTCAGACGATGCGTGCAAGTACCGGCAGCTCAATAGACGGATCTCCAAGTCCTTGAAAAGCGACCTCCGCCGCTTTAATACTGAAACGATTATAGAGCGGAATAAGGGCTCCAAGGTCTTTGCAAGGGATTTGTCTATTGGGCAGAGCCAGCTCACAAAACTGAAGACCGACGATGGCAGAACCATATCCGCCAAATCGGAGCTTCTGAGGGAGATCGAGACATTCTATGGACAGTTATACACGTCAATGACCAAACCCGCAGCAAATCTAGCGAACGACCCAAGAGTTAGATTGACCCGGCATTATACCGAAGACATCTCGGACGTCAGCCTGTATGAGATTAGGATGGCTATGAAGCAGCTTAAGAACAACAAGGCGTCGGGTGAGGACGGAATTACGGCCGAACTCCTGAAGGCGGGTGGAAAACCAGTCCTTAAGGCCCTTCAGAAACTGTTCGATTCCGTCATACTCGAGGGAAAAACGCCACAAGCGTGGAGCAGAGGTGTGGTGGTACTCTTCTTTAAAAAGGGCGACAATGCCCTGCTTAAGAACTACAGGCCCATCCCACTTCTGAGTCATGTCTACAAGCTGTTTTCCAGAGTCATCACAAACCGTCTCGCACGCAGGTTTGACGACTTCCAGCCTCCCGAACAAGCCGGATTCCGAAAAGGCTTCAACACCGTAGACCACATACACACGCTGCGGCAGGTTATACAGAAGACCGAAGAGTATAAACTGCCCCTCTGCTTAGCGTTTGTGGACTACGAGAAAGCCTTCGATTCGATCGAGACTTGGGCTGTGCTGCAGTCTCTCCAACGGTGCCAGATCGACTATCGGTACATCGAGGTGCTGAAGTGTTTGTATGAAAACGCCACCATGTCAGTCCGACTTCAGGATCAGACATCAGAACCTATCCTCCTGCAGCGGGGTGTGAGGCAGGGAGACGTAATTTCTCCGAAACTGTTCACGGCCGCAATGGAGGACGTCTTCAAGGTTTTGGACTGGAAAAGGCTAGGCATCAATGTAAATGGCGAGTACATCACTCATCTTCGATTTGCCGACGATATAGTCGTCATGGCTGAGACCACGGAGGACCTCAGTACAATGCTCGATGACCTCAGTAGAGCTTCCGAAAGAGTGGGTCTTAAAATGAACATGGACAAAACCAAGGTCATGGTAAATACCCATGTAGCACAATTTGAACTTAGCATACTTTGTGTAGTCAGCAACAGACAATTTTTTATGGCAACAGATTACTGTAAACTAGTGTAATATAATAATAAATTTTAGAAAATTAAGTCCCTAATACGATCCAGGTGTCACGTCGCTCGTGATCGTACAAACTGAAGCCCGCACTACACACTACACACTACACACTACACAGTGTACAGCTCACTGTTACACAAACACGCGATAAAAGCAGCACATCGCTCAACACTAATATTTACAATCGGACACTAATGTGCTTTTTATTCCAAGACTATCCATGTTACTAGGTCGTGATACACCTACGAGTAGCTCGCACAGCTATTTGGAAACTACTCATCGTTGTTACAGATTCGAGACTGGAAGTCCTTTTTAAGAACTTCATGATAGAATCTAAAGCCTCCCTACTCACTCGCGTGCGTGGCAGCGCCAACACTATACTGAGTGTTTTTGTAGATAGGTGGGAGTCCCCCATGCTGCAAAGGTGGGTGAGGCTTCATGTTGTAGTGTAGCAGTGCTGTAATGCTAACATTCGTTTTTAAGTATACTCGTATTGGTAACAATATACTTAAAAACTTATGAACAAAAAACTAATGACTTATGAACATTTAATTCAGACTAGGTCCAGTTGGTAGCAATACCAGAATATGGACCTAGTGTGTATCTATTAAAGTATCCATTTGCGAAGCAAGGTCGATATTGAAGGAAACGTTTTAATGTAATAAACCTAAATAAACTATGGAGGTTTTTTTTTTAGTTTGTCGCTGAGTGAATGAATGCATGTTTTTATGGGGTAAGCCAGAGGAGTGAAGCCGCAGGAAGAAGTAGTATAGTAGTGTAGTAGTACAGTTTTACTTGAAGAAAAGTCTACGCCAGCTAGGTATTAAGCTAAAAGATATTTTTAGAATGACAAGCCCATCTTTTGTTACCCATCCTAGCCCAAAGATTATACAATATCCAACAAAAAGTCCCGGCCGAAAAAATAGACTAAACTTCCTTTGTTTAACTTAAAAAGAACGCTTTCCTTCCGTCCGACATTAGCGGTAGAATCGCAAACAAAAGAACATCGCAACTAAGTTTGTCTTGTAATTTAATGCCACCACTTTATAACTTCTAAACGATTTAATATGACGTCTTGTAAACTTTCATTCATAATTCAAACAATTTGGGAAGCTTGACCAAGTCTCCAGAAAGTTTAATGTTGATTAAATCGAGGAATACGTGCGGTTATTTTTAGAACTTCTGTTGTTGAAATTCGAAGAAGAACACACTGAAATTTATCGAAACTGTAATGGATATTAACGCACTAGTTGGTCCTATCTGCCTCCGTATCAGTCCGGAGTTTTTAGCACTTCGAAATTAATTTGCTTATAGACACAGAATGCACATATGCATGACGAGTACCTCATGCAAGATGGCTCGATGTTCCATACGACCTGGCAGCACTATACGAGGAACATAACTGTGTTACCAGAGCATGAATAAAGCCCAAGCGCTGAACACAAAGACATCGTGTTCCATGACGTCAGAAGTTTTAATGAAGCAGGTTGTGGAGGGGGTCGAGCGAGGGATGTCACTGATAACACGCAGTGCGCGCGCGCTCAGTAGCGTATGTGACGTGATGATAAGGACTTGGACGTCCGGTACAAGCCCGCCACAAACTCTCAAACCACTGCAACTCCTGAAAGATGCCGAGTCAATGAAGCTCGACGAGTCCCGGAGAAAAGATTCAACTGTCTTGGATCCCGCAACAAAATTAATCATAAAATAACAGTGGAGGAGTAGGACAAAATATAATATGGACGTCCGGTACAGAGTGCAGGGGCACGATAACGTACATAATTATGTAGAAGGTAGAAGTAGCACTGAGAGCAAGCGTTAGCGTATGAACTAGCTCCCGTGACCTCAGAAACTGCATTTAATCGGGATTAAAGGAGACTGACAGGCAACAATACTGTAGCTGTCTGTGAAATAATTATCTAAATAAAATCAATATTTGCGGAATTACCTCCGACCAAAAAACAAACAACAACTTTTTATAATATTAATTTAAAATGGGCATTGATAAGTCACAAAAGATACTTGCTTAGTATCCTTTGACAACACGTGACGCCCAACATGTTTAGCAACGTACACGCAACATTGACAATGTTACTAAATAAAAGTTACTCGTTGCCGTTCAACGTGATGAGCTACATGTTCTGCGTCATGTCGTCGACTCAATACCAAATTTCATAATTACTCGTTTCGAAACGTATACATGATTATGTCTAATCTGTCTACCGTCACTCCGGGTACTTTCATCAAATTTTGACTTGGATACGAGGCTTTAGGGTACACTAAAGACCTTCTGTGGCGATTCACTTTGTGTGTTCACTGTGAATGTTGCAACGCTTGTTAAAAAAGAAAGTGTCCTTTCTGATTTATGCAGAAAAATATGCTAAAATGTTTTCATTAATCCACCCAGCTGCTAGATTCAAAGAGGAACATAAATACCGACTGCGACCGGCAGTCGGTATTTATGTTTTTCAAAGCTTTGAGCTGACATTGTAGGTATGCCTACTTTGAAATAAGTTTTCTTTCTAACATAGGTAAATAAGTACACGTAGAATGTTTTCACATTCTACGTGTACTTATTTACCTATGTTGTAAGTATCATTTTGATGGTACCATCAAAATGATACTTGATGCCAGTCAGTACCCAATTAGGGTTCGGAACGATTAAATCAATACCAAATTTCACAATTCCTCGTTTCGGAACGTTCTCATACATGACATATGTAATTTATCTCTATTTAACTACTATTTTTTGCCCGCGTCTCCGCCCCCGTGGATGTTGGTTATTGCGTAAAAAAGTAGCCCATGTACCTTCTCCGTCTACCAAATTTAATGACGATCCGTTCAGCCGTTTTAGCGTGAAAGCGTAACAGATAGACAGACAGACAGACAGACAGACAGACAGACAGACAAAGTTACTTTCGCATTTATTATAGGTACTCGTATTATAGTAGGGATTTTAATTCCCTTAGGTAAGTAATTACTTAAGCCATAAATAACTTTCCCTCCCAAGCAATAACTAATTAGACGACGATTATAATCAAAGGGAATCTCACTGATTACGCCTCTCGATCTCAAACGAGTGAAGTACTAAGCCCTGTCTCCACTGACGGATCCTAGAGGGATAAACAAAGCGGCGCCATTAGCGACGTTTAGCTCGACACGCTCGTAATGGAAGAGTTAATTTATTCGAACAAGCAGTAGTTTGTAACTCAGCCGGAATTTAATTCGGTCGCGACGACCGAGCGCTTTCCATGACGACGCCTACCGGTGGCGGTGCGCGAGGGGTAAGCGAACAGCGGGTGAAGTCTATGATGATGTATCTTGAGCAGATGTGTGACCAAGCAAAATTTAAGTACTCAAAGCTTTTCTTCCGGGACTCATTTAATAGTTAGCCATAACTAAAAAAAATGGCCGTTTTTTTGTCAGCTTTAACTGTTCCAATGCTGGGCAAAGTCTCATAATTGGGCTTCTTCACGCTAATTAATTCATTAATGTACTACTTTTACTTACCAAATACAATTCAAACCACCATTAATTAACATGTGACCATGTAACAAAATAAGGTGGAGTCTTAGAGAATTCATTAGCACTTATATAGCATCTCGACGTTATGATTGTTCATCGCACCTACATCCAAGCCCCGTCGCTTCCCGTTCGCACCTTCCACCAAGCGTGCCTAAATTACAGGCAGTGGTATAATGCGGCCGCTTCGACGACGACAACCGACGACGCGCGACGAGTTGTCGGCACGGAGGCGACGAGGCGGCGGTAACGCGACGAATTCGTACCGAGACCGGCTACTGCTACTTGTACATACCTACGTCACTCGGCCATAGAACTTTTTAGTCGATTTCATGCCTCTGATTGAGTGATTTAATTGTTTGTTTCTGATGACATTTTGAAAGAGCAATCTATTAGGGTTGAAGCAATAAGTTTCAATATTCCCACACATTATTACAACACAATGACTGGTCTAAAGAATGCAAAGGTCATAATGAACATTTAAGTAAATTCATTGCAATTTAAATGCATGCTCAAACTTGAAATTAATAAAGCATGATGTGTGTTTTTACGGTCAACTACTTCACTTTTCTTGGACATTTCTGTATGCAGATCTCGTCGCAAGCCAAAACCTACGTTTGACAATCCCACAACAAACACACTTTGCTATAAGTAAAACCCCATCCAATTTGAATCTGAAGTTTTTGAGAAAATCGCAGACTTGAAATCATACACACATGCGGGTCCACTACAGAAAATTCTTTATCAAAGTTGGGTAAAAATAATGTTAGAAACTGAGACCCTAAGCGTCAATGTCCTGCGCAAGGCTCTGCGGTGCCTCGTAACAACACCATCTCTTCAGTAAGGCTCTGCGGTGCCTCGTAACAACACCATCTCTTCAGTAAGGCTCTGCGGTGCCTCGTAACAACACCATCTCTTTAGTATGGCTCTGCAGTGCCTCGTAACAACACCATCTCTTCAGTAAGGCTTTGCGGTGCCTCGTAACAACACCACCTCTTCAGTAAGGCTCTGCATTGCCTTGTAACAGTACCATCTCTTCAATAAAGCTCTGCGGTGCCTCGTAACAACAACATCTCTTCAGTAAGGCTCACAATCTCGACAAACGACCCTACATTCCTAACTTTTGAATCCTAATTCTTCGTTGCGCTGAGAGCTCGCTGCGAATGGCATCATTTGGATGTATCTGCGACTCCGGCCTATCTGCCGAGTAATGCCTCAGTCGACACAATGATAGTATTTATTTCCTACAGACTGCTCTGTGTTTAGAGAATGATAGCACGCGACGTTGATTAAGAAACTTGTCGTGTCTTGCTAACTTTTTAGAGTAAAACATTGTCAACGGGTAAATCATAAAGGTTTTTATGGTGTTACTTTATTTTTAGTACAAAATTCAGTTGAAAAAACCAAATCTGCATTTATAAATGCACAATTAGCATTATCCAAGTTCAAATCGGTTCGCTTTGAAAATAAAAGTTTTATAAGTGAGTGAGTTTACGTACCAAAGTTATTAAGAACCTCCTCCTTTTTTAGAAGTCAGTTAAAAATACATGCCTTCCTTGGCAGTCGGGTAATAAGGATGCAAACAATATTCACGGACAGCTTCAGCACAAGATATTTAGTTGTGTTAAGAAGACGTTACCCGCGTCAAAGTAGAACATGGACGTAACCAACAAGAGACTATCTCATCTGCCTAGCCTTTTCCCAACTATATTGGGGTCGGCTCCCAATCAAACCGGATTCAGCTGAATACCAATATTTTATGTGGAGCGGCTGCCTACCAGACCTCCACAACCTATTAATTGGGTAACACGGTACTTCTTCGCAAGACTGGTGTCAGATTTTCAAGACAAGAGACCATCCGTAAAGGAATTATTAAATTACTGGTTCCGTCTGTTCGTTCTGTTCGTTCTGTTTATATCGAAAAATACATACATTTTTTTCTTTATACAAAGTTATGTAATTTTATTTGGGTTCGTTTTCCTGCTCTACAGTGAGAAAACACCATAACCCATGAAAATAAGTAATTATTTTTTTCTTAAGGCGGGAAAGAGTAGGAGTAAGAACAACTGTGAGAATAAACAGGATTAGTGAAATAATGAAATCAGAGAAAAAGAAATATGAAAACTCCAAAACAATGAACGTAACTATAATATAACATAACATATTTTAAATTCATGCAACTTATTTCTTCTAAAAGATATATTTCTGATTTCCCTAATTTGGCATAATGTACCCTATGTCATCACGTCTGCTTGGCATTTCGAGTAGCAATCATCATCTATCTGCGCAGAGCTAATGACAATTTCCGCTTTGATCAATGTACATAATGTACACAGCCAGCCGTGCTAGTACCTATTCAGCAGTGGACGCAGCGCTGGATACGCTGAAATGGAATTACTAATGTCATCAACAACAAAGTATTAAGAAACACAACTTTATCCAATGATATATGCATTGACTTTATTTGCTTGATGTCTGATGGCTCTATGAGTTGTTGGCATACAAATAATCATTATTGAAGTGAGTGAGTTTTTGAACAAAGATTTATTATTTATTATTAGATTTATTATTTACTAGGTTTCGCCCAGGTCTTCGCTCACGTTCACCCGTCCATGTTAGGCGTGAAAGTGATACAAATTCACTTCCAATTTTTATATTATTAGTTAGGATTAGGATTGCGTCTCCTACATCAATACCAAATCAAGCTGTGATTATATTAAAACCGTTTCGCCTTACAAGTACCAAGGTACTCACCAAAAGTAATAACTGGATCGAGCAGGAGCACAAAATGTCTCCATGGTTTAAGAGCTGTTCAATAGTAATTAATTCTAACAGTGGGCACTCCAATCAGACGGAGCCCGCACCCGCTGGCTCCGACACACTCCAACTAATTCTATTTGCTGCCGTTGTCTGACGAGGAGGAGGAACAAGCGCGTTCAGCCCGGATATAGTTCCTCTGACAATTATCCGGGATGGCTTTACATTCTCTGTTAACACAAGGCTATGCGACTGTAACCAGCGACGAACGAGGGAAAGGCGTAGCATAGTGATACACGTCAAAGTAAAGTTTAAGGCATCATTCTATATGTATGTAGGTGCTGTCTCTCGAATATTCCGAAGCTAGAGGAAGGCGCCGGTTATATTAAAGTGCAGAGGACGCCCACCTTGTGGTAGCTGGACGAGCAAGTCTGACAAATGTCTTCGCTTTTGGTATGTATCGAAGGAGCCAAGAGAGAATTTCCATACGAAAAATAAACGGATCGATGCAGAAGGTAGACCGAGCATAAAGTTAAAGCGAATAGAATGAAATACATTATTTAGTTTGTTAATTTGATTGATACGTAGTGATCTCGCATTAGAATTTTACTTGCACAAGAACGTCCCCAACTCGTCCTAAAGTCCTGTTTATCATTAAACAATACACACTCGACCTTGAGACATCCCGAAAAACTCCAATATTTGTTCAACTCCTAATTATTTTGTTTCAATTCCAAATCACTGAGACTCAGCAAATTGTTAAATTCACTTGATTTAAATCGAAGCCTCATTGAGCCTTTAAATGCGCTCTTAATTTATTACTTAAATGAATGTTATTTAGCATGTAAAGTCAAGATAAGAAACTCGGATTCTGCAGCGAAAGTGGTGTGGCTAAATAAAATAAAATAATTGCTTTCTATGTAATTTATTTGGATCCAATTAAGATCGTAATCAAGTTGGAGGCGTACAACAGTGCTGCTTGTTGCTTGTCAACGAAGGAGACAGAGAAGAAAATGAAAAATCACTCTGTCTTTCCCCCTGAACTCTTTTTAGAAAATGTGTTCTACTAACTGTTTAGACCAGGATATTCAGCGTATGCATACCTTTTTTCATTAAAATCGGTTAATTCGCGATCGGGACAAATATGAAGAGGCCTGTCATACAAGTCAACGAACTACAATTATCTCATCTATTTCAAGCCTTTTACACATTTCGTGTGCATTCAGTAAGCTGTAAGGAGTTATCAACGTCTGAGAGACGTTAAACTAAAACGGCTGTGAGCGCCAAATAGCCCATCAACTTAGTTCCACTTCACTGCACAGGGTTATCACAACCATGCCAAAATAAATGAGCCTAAGTCAACAACCCGAAGTAAAAGTGGAAGTTTATATGAAAAGCCTGAACAAATAGGTTGTATGGAAAACTAAAAGTTTGGACTAGATCCTCAATCACGCCTCAACAAAGCCATGTATCATGATGTTTTCAAATCGTAACTTTCGTTTCTCCATTCAATCTGAGTGCTTGACGCTAGTAAATATCTGTTTAATCACTTGACTCGTCTATAGCTGAGCTAAGAACTCGCTCGCAACACAATTTCGATAATTGAAACCGAATCGTGTTGTCATTTGTAGATTAGTTCTGAAGTGTAGGTTCCTACCTCGCTCACTACTTCCACACACAGCGAGTGGTCGCCTCCACCTCATTGTTTCAGTACCGAGTCCATCTGAGACGGACTTGTCTAAGCTACTCGTATCATTGAAATGGCTGTTTTAGTGTTATTACTTTAGCCGTAAAGTTTAAAGAAATTGGCTCATCTGGAGCCATATGCCACGGATGCAGGTGCAGTACATGCAGTACATACGCTAACCCTCTTGCATCTATTACTAGGACACCTGAGGGCAAATTCTACTAATTTTTAAACAACGTCCGCATTCGCATGTCAATCGCAAACTGTCATAAAAGCCTTAATTTTCATAAATTATGACAGATTGCTATTGAAAAAATTAGTAGAATGTGCACTCCGACTTGAGTAGACAGGTTTATTTAAGTTGAAAGTTGCAAAACATGAGCTGGCTGGCTAACCTATCAATTATTCAGTTCATCCCAGTTGCCTTGTAGTAAAGAGAAATATTGGCAGTTCCTATTTCCTAGAAACAGAACCACATTAGATTATGTTGCCTTTGTACTGTTTTTTGTCAGAAACGCAATTGTTCCCGTGTTCCTAGCAATCGTAAGTTAATTCACTAGATACAATTATTTTCGTAATCGTTTGAAAGAATCGCCAACAAACAGTAATATGAATTTTTAATTTCTTAACTGATTATCAACGTGTTTCTTTTGTAAAATTAACTTACTATATGAATATTAAAAGTTCATCGTCAAGTATTGGTGTCTACTAAGTTTAGAAAAAATTAAATTAAAATTCTACTTACTATTTATTTCATCTGCCAGGGTTGCGGAATATGTTCGAAAGAGTCACCGTGGCCCTGGAACGCAAGGGCAATGGAAGGAACACGGATGGGTTTTACTTAGTAAGAGTCTGACACTCCTTTCCGCTCCACCCAGAGCGGCAGGAGTCATTTGATGATATCCCATCCTTAAAATAAAATGTACTTTTTCAAAATATTTCTTGCATCTTGCAGATAATGTTTTAGACCTTGTATTTTAACTCTTGCTCTTCATCGTTAATTCATTTATAGTACAAAGGGATATTTTATGTTAAATTCATGTTGTAGGTGCATAATCAAACCATGGAGCATTTTATAGAACAGTTTAGTCCTCGGAGGGCCTGGTGCGAGTTTTTACACTTACTCGATGGCGTTAACGTAAACATTCATCCACATCCGCAGCTCGACTTTTCCCACTGCTGAGCACAGGCCACTGAGCGACATCCCCATGATCCTGGGCCAGTCTCCTCCAGGCTCTACTTGTGATGACAACAATGCCGTGCGCCCATCTCTAAAACTCGTAAACTTTTGCTTCTGTGGAATCGTATGGAAAAAACCGGCCAAGTGCGAGTCAGACACTCACACGAAGGGTTCCGTACCAGAAAAACACACTCCGTGAAAATTTCAATTATCTACCTGTTACGGTTCTTGAAACAGCCCACTGACAGACAGACAAACGGACGGATGGACAAATGGGTTCCGTTGGTTACCCGTCGGGTACGGAACCCTCAATAGATGTTTTCCTTTCCTGTCACCGGACGGCAGTTACTTGGTTTTAACTACTACAAATTGACGTTTAATACTTTTGAACGATCGAGTGCGTTTAAAAACTCGCTGTAAGCACAATAGAGCCACAAATTGTTTCAGAAAACAATTGGATAGCGTTAGGCGAATCTCTGCCATAAATACATGGAGTTTAACTGAGGAGCCATTACAGCTTCAGTACGCAATCCGTAATCATAAATCGAACATCCGAAGAGACTGCGTTTGTTTCAATTACATGTCACACTACGGCAAACGCGCAGAAGTACTGCCATGTCGCGTTGTCGCGGACATTCACTCTCCTGAGTGAATGACAGGAGTTCAGGTAAAGTACTTGTAGTGAGTTATTTAATAGTGTCAGTTAGATTCTTAATTCGAGAAATCCTCAAGATAAGGCTAGTCTTATATAATCTTGCAAGTAGTGTAGGTACTCGTATAATGAAAGCCGTCTTGGGGAAGGTGGTACAATTTGATCTGTATGTTTGAGTGTCTAAGATCTATTTTAACCACTACACCTATTCCGGTTCAAAACGGCAAACCGTTGCTTAACAACACAGCCAATACACTACATATTCATACTTATTTATATATTAGAAGCCGTTTAACTCAGTTGAGGCTGAGACAGTTTCGTCACAGGAAAAATTGACGCCTGATGCCAGATAAGAATTACATAGTAATTTGTGCCGACTTGACCTTCCGTGCTATATTTAGCGTTGACCCCGCCTCCCCTCCCGCTACCCGTTGCCACCCCTCCGTCGCCTGCACCGCGACAGACAAGACATTGAGATTCATTCCCTAAGTACTGTTTTATGTCCGCTATAATTTATGAGGACATTCCAATCGGCTCGCACTATTTGGGCTAAGGAAAGATTTTTTTATGCCTAACACACTGGATCGATCGCATAAAAAAGAGGGCAGGACTCATTTGGAAAACTAGAATATCTATTCGTATCTAAGTTAATTTTGTTTGTATCTCAAAATCGTAAGTGACATAATTTAATTACAAACTCGTGTCATTTCTTCGGTTATATGTTCGTATAAGTCCAGGATACAGCACTACACTACAAACTACAAATAATAAGAAGAACATTCCAGAAAGAACGGCTTATCAAAGAGCTCTTATAGACAATATAATACCTATTATAGCGAGTAAAAATTATACGAATGCAAAACAAGATTATTCCGATATCCTTACTAATATTGTAAAATGTGAGAATAACCGCCTAAATTACCGAACCGATATTGATGAATGTTGGTACTTGGTAGGTACAGAGAAAGATGGGGCATTGAAGAAGGTTACACTTATAAGCTACTTTTTTTGCAAAAACCAATACAAAGCGAGAGCTAGTAAATTAGGTACTCACTAAAGATTGCGTTATCTTCTTTACCAACTTTTGACAAGACATTTGACCCCCTCTTTCCGATTACCACAACAATGCACGTGGAAATTATTATAATACCATCGTGTATTATTCTGTATCACATAATTAATTCACATGGCTCACAATCAAGTCGGTTCTGAAGCGAAGACGATATCTAAACAACATTGTAACAAAGAATTACATCGAAGTTTCCAGTAACTCGTTACTTTTGTGAATAATGTAATATATTTTGAAGTACTTGCAGAGATGTAAGTCAAGGATTTTCAACATTTTTAACTTTGAAGAGTGCATAAATTATTCTTACCCGCTGTACTTAATTTTCTTATTAATATTATAAACAACAGTATTTAAAACGTCTGCTTGTTTTAAAGTTGAATTCATTTTGTTTGAAAGTTAAGTAGTCTAATTAAAAAATATCCAATTTAAGTTAAATAGATTGGGAGAAAGACAAAATTGTGTCAATTTATGTTTTTAAGAGAAGGAGGATGAGGATGACCTATATTGATATTTTTAAATATCTTACAATATTATTATAACGTTAGAAAGTGTCTCTCTCACACACACAAGACATTCATCACAAGAGCATTTGTTTGTCAGACCAACTACAAAGTCAGTATTTATGTACATAAGCGTTTTGCAACTGTAATAATTAAACCACGCAATGCAAAAAAACAATCCCTCCAGTAGGTACCGGAAGCAAACAATCAATAAACAATACGAATAGTAAACTAAGCAATAACAAAGTTTACAACACTTGAGCGACATTAACTCTGCGTATTTCCGCCACTGTCACCACTAATTGAATAAACTATCAGACAGCTGCACATCTGCAATGATAATGACTGCACTTAGTCTGTCTGCCAGTCTCTTACTCATCAATCGCCGCTGTTTCAATATGACGAGGAAAACTGCATGCACACGCAGACGAGCGGATTTTGTTGTGATTTAATAAAAAATAAATAAAAATGGTGTTTAGGCTGAGAGCCAGCACACTTTTAAAACGTCAGTTTTGCATGAAGACACTGTTCACCAAAACATACGCACGTCACCACATCCTAGTGTTTTAATTGGACAAGTGGTGCAACAATATCTCCAGCAAGAATACCATTAAAGAACTACTGAGACTTAGAAGTCGGTTAATCGTATGCTGTGTGCTTCGCAGATTTAACAAAAGTAAATATAACCTTTATTTGATGCAAATGCTGTTATCCTTGTGTCCGTTTTCCCAATAATCTTGGAAGAAGAATCATCGCCTATATTCAATTTAAAATCAAGGAATGAAATAGCACTTCCATCTTCTTAAATACTATTTTTGTGGAACAGCAAATCTTGTTATGTAGGTATCAAATCGCATTACAATATTTACTCCGACAGTCGCTCGTCTACGATTCCACTTAGAAACAATTACATCAGGAACGATATAACTTACTTATTTGTAAGCCTTATTGAATAATCGCCCGCTAAGTGGCAGCTTCGCAACTAGTCGCTAATCGACTGCCAATCGATTGTTACTGTGGGTGTCGCAACAGAGATTTATCTCATCATTGTGCTAACTGATGATATCCGTGGTATTATCGTGTCATGAGATGTTAGGATGTACAAATAAATGTTGTTTAAAACCGGAAAAATGCGTAAATTGTGAGAACAACGTACCGCGCTGCTTTTCTGTTGTCGACAAAAGAAACGGCAGTGATGACAATAAACTACACATTCAACATAATATATATCTCGTAGGTATCTACTTTTTACAAAAGTTTCAACCCAAGCCTGCCTGCTAACCCAAGCAAGTTATGGTACAACACTTCAGAAAATCGAACTATTCCCCTCTATTTTTCAACGTAAGCATATCATTATCCCCAGTTCATTAACTCCACTCCCGGCAGCAGGCACCCTTGATAGAGCCGTCCCTTGCAGCCGCAGCCTCACCGCGCTCCGTCTTAGGCCGCCGCCATTTAAATAATAACAAGTGTTGCCAATCTCATTTATCTTAGCTTAGCCCATAGTCACGTTATATTCCATGAAGTAGATGAGGCCAGAAGTCTAGTTATTTTCATTGTAAGCTTTTATTTCGTGTAACTGAAGCACAGTGCGTTCGTTAGGGGTGCTCGTTCCTATACGGCATTGATACCTATGTATTGCCTGGCTTTTTAAACGCACATTGCCCACCTTTAATCTCAGAATACTTGTAGGCAAGCATGCTCCATCGTCCCCCACATCATCGCATCCATCAGGTGAGATTGAGCTTGAACGAAAGCATATAAAAAAAAGATTTTTGCGAACGGCCTCCATAGCATGGGCCCCCTTACTACAAACTACTAAATAGGTCTATGGTATCCTTCTCCTCATCAGCTGCCCACTCACATTACCATAATCAAGGGATTTGCAAGCAGATTGTTCACCCCATTGTCGTCATTTACGATTCCACAAAAAGAAAATGGATTCCTTTACAAGGAACCTCTCAGGATCAGAGCTAACAATAACAACTCCTTTGTTTCTTTCATGATGAGCTACCGAAACCTCAGGCCAAAATAAATGCACGCACTTTGTGTACCTACCTAAATGTTTTTTCGTGGCAATGTCGCACAGTTCTATCAAAATAGAGAGCTAGATTGTAACGGAAACATAATTGCATAAAGCATGCGTTAAGATATATTTATCAACTCCGGTATAAGTCTCTGGTGGTGCTTCCGGGCTTCTCCGTAACACTGTATCGACCATAACAGAGTGATCCTTCGGTCCATATTCTATGCTACATCACAGCACCGCCGGACGGTCAAGGAGGGGTGGCAGAAAGGGAGGTAGTTCCCTCCGACGATAAATCTAAGCAAGGAGATGTCCCCACTGGCCGTGAAAAACGCCGCGTAATTAGTTTGTGTTAAAATAACGGCCCTTGTGAAGCTTCATGCTCCACGCTGATATATGAGTCTTACCCTTGAGTAGAGAGAAATAGGTATCTGGTTAGAGGCTACATTACTGATCAAAGTCTTTGAACCTCTCATTGGTTTGTGTTTTGCGGATGCTCCGTGCATTCGAAATTTTTAGATTTTATTTTTAGTTATCTAGCTTGCTTTACTGAAAAATAGGACTTAGAATGATTTTGTTTACTAGGTTGTTTGACTGGTTTTTAAGTTCTCATGAAGTGAATCTGGGTACACCTCCTCGCAAAATAATATACCTACTTACGAATAAAAATATCATTTTCATATCTCATTAGATAATAATTACTCACAACCAGCTGCCACACTTCCTGTGTGCACAAAAACAGTTTGTCCCATAATTGTTTTACATTATTAGTTCAACAGCGCAAATATTGCTTCACACTGAACTACCGGCACTAGTGGCTGCCACTGTACACTGTGTGCACAGATAACACACACTCGCGGAAGCGCATAATGTGAACTACACACATTGACCGGGCAGTGCGGATAAGTACCAGATCAAGTGGGATCGGGGTTAATGTGCACATCAGATAGCGCAAATATTCTGATATCTTATTAATTTGCGACGTTGCCTGATTCTGCATAGTCCAATTTGTACTCATTTAAGCCACCGTTAGCAGGTACTTCAATTAGCGAACATTTTTAGTTACTCAAATATTTATTTAGCTTGATGGTAGAAAAATGCAAAAATGAAGTTTACATTTCATATCTGCTTTATTATTTTTTCGAGTAGATTATTTTTATTTTAATATGCTCTTTCATATTATAATATTTTAAGAATAGGTAATATCCAACAAAATCTTCAAATTGATGTTTTTTATTGTACGAATTATTATTTTGTATTATATCAGACTTCAGCTTGATCGACATGTTCGAGTGCGCGTGTCACTTTTTATCTAAAACCTTGTAGTGAGCTTTCAAAACTAGATCAATGCTGAACGAATACCACACAGCAGCTCTTGTGGGCCTCGACCGCATACCGGAGCTTACAATATCTTTTCAGCCAGTACCTCACTGACGGCCAACCGATCTTATATCTTTTATCAACCGATATATGTATTTATCAGTAGTTTATTTAATGGCAAAAAATCGCAGACAGTTAATAGACGGATACTTATTATCTCCTTGTTTGCAATTTTACTTTGGGCAAAACCGTTAAAATGAATATTCCCGACCATTTCAATCAACATTGATATTATTGTTGAGAAACTATGAGCTTTTGTGCTTATTTACACTTATAAAATCTTGCAGTCAGTCTTATTAACAGTCGATCTATCTTACAATACCTCACCGTGGGAATCATGGTGGAGTAAGTTTGTAGTGGACTGCCATTTTTATTTTGCTGGATGGATTGACAATTAACTCTCTTCATGATCACTTTACCGAGGTTATCACGGTGTGATGTATACAGAATCGCCCTTCTTTACCTCGGTGCAACAACAAATTGGTCTGATCCTCCAACTACGAGTTACTACGATTTCCTTGAGTTTCACCACGTGTACACATTTTCGGCCTTGAGTGTACGGCGTGATTGACGGGAGCCCTCAGCGAGAGCGAGTGCTCACAGCACTATCTATCTAATAGAACGGATTAGCTCTAGTGTACTGTGAACCTGCTGGTGCGTGAACCTGATTGCGGGAACATAGAAAATGTACTGATTAATATTTAAGCACATTTTTTGTGTCTAGTATTAGTTTTCTATGATCGGTTGGTTGCTTCCGCGCAGACGAAGCCGCTGGCAGGAGCTAGTTTTTCATCAACTTTCAGAAGCATACACATTATAAGAAATACCGCACCGTACGTAAAATGGTCTTTATTCGTTCATTGTAGTAGTAGCTGTAACTAAGGTATTAACTAACTAAAGTATTATCTTCTTTAGTTACTAACTACCAACTGAAAATTAACCGCTCAGGCCCAACATGTGAAAATTCCCTAATATAAAGTAAATCTTATGTAATAGGTAAATAAACATTAAATTCGCGATTAATTCGCGACACACCGGTGTGTCGCCGGGGCCGGACAGGTTGATTACTACTAGAATTAGGTAATATTTTTAATTGCTATGTTATTGTATCAGCATAATACGAAGGCGGCCTTGACACGCTTGTCGAAGAAAGGGTTAATTAAAACAAGAAAATTAATGAGCGTGCGTTGAAGTCAGTATTGAAATAATCAAGGACTCTGATAGTCATTTATTCATCTTTTATTAATTGCTTGTACAAAAGCTTGAATGACGCATTTCACATTTTTCTGTTAATTTGTTTATAGTGAATATAACAAAATCAGTGTTTTCGAGTTAAGAAATCTGTGTGAGACTGACAATGAAACTTATACAACGTCGTATTAGCGACGGATACCGCTTGGGCACCACATCGGTATATTGTAATATAATTCATTTACAGTTCATAGTACAGCAAGATTATACAAAGTAAATATTAATATTATTTCTCGACTCCTGTAAAAGACGACATTGTTTTGTTTACGTGTTGAATAAAAAGGCCTGTTCTTTTATTAAAGCATTCAGTAAAATATAAACTTTTTCATTTCCTTCCTCATGACATGAAACATTTATTATACTGCTCATTAATATAAAAATAGCGAGTCCGCTAACATTGCGACATTTGCAAGAATACGCCATTACAGACACGCACATCCGCGAAACTGTGGACAACGCCGGGCGGCATCGCATGTCACATACCATACTACGAGTACCATTTTTTTTTTTTTTTTTTTTTTCTGGATGGGAAATCATCAAATGACCCCTCCCGCTCTGGGTGGAGCGGCAGGGAGTGTCAGACTTCTACTGACTAAAACCCACCCATGCTCCTCTTAGTGCCTTTACGTTCCAGGGCCACGGTAACTCTTTCGAACAAATCCGCAACCCTGGTAGGCTCTGGCCTTAACGGGCCCCGACCCATGCTGACGACTGCTGGCTTGGCGCGCGTAGAACACAGCGCGCCGTCAACCCGGGCCTGTTCTGATCGGACGGCGAGCTACCCATTGCTCGCCGTCCACAGGCATCAGTCACTGCGCCATGCTCAGGAGCATCAGTTCCTGGGCGGCGCAGTGGCTGACGTTCGACTACGAGTACCATACGGTGTGATTGATCCTTGAGAGTAATTGCATAGTTGGTAGTTTTAAGGTGGGTTTTCATAAAGGTACCTATTTGTTTTCGGCATGTAATTAAATCGATATCTGTATTTTCCCTTTTTTCGAACAAAATATTTCAAAGTTCAATCAAAAATACTGACTTGCACACAAATTATGCACACTAAATAAATCATATTAGATATACTGTTTAATGGTATTTGCAGAACTGTTTTACTGAACGAATATTTGGCTAATGATATTTCTGGGTGGTTTAAAAAAAATAACCACGAAGGGGATGGCGGGGTCTGTTCGCTCGCTTCGCTCGCTCACTTGACCCCGCCATCCCCTTCTAACCTAACCCGTCCGAGTCGGGGTGCCCAATGACCGGCTACTATTGTAACCATGATAACCACCTGCTATTTCAGGGAAGTGCAATTTAGAGTGCAAGTTAGTATTTTTGATAAACAATTCGTATTTTTGTTTTATAAATCATAAATCCGATGTATGAACCACATTTTTGGTGTGAATTCGATAAAAAGGTCATCTCGTTTTGGATGATTTTTTTAGTTTTTTTTGTAAGACATGTTTTCTAATCAATTGGGATTTTTTGCACAGCATTATTTTTTCTGGTATGCATTAAAATTATACAGATGTGCATTTAAAAATATCCCTTTGTTTTCTCGCCATCAAACTAATAAGTTTGGCGAGTAAAATTGTAAAGATAATACTGTAACTGTCTTTGAGAATAATAAAAAAAAAAAATACCTCACTGAAACGTAACGCGACGGCTTTCCGCAAGTGTGCACGTTGCTTTATACTAGGTCTCAGATTGCGTTTGCATTTCTATGAAACCATTTAACGATAATAATACATAGAGAAAAAAACCGAAGGAGAGCCTGTAGCAGCTATTAGGTAGGTAAGTACAAACCAAGTATATCAAAACAATATTATATTATTGTGTATTTGAATGTAACTTTTGAAACACATTAACAAAATTATCTACATTTATAAACTAATGCGATATAATAAGTAAGAATGAAAGTAATTTGTAACGCTTGTTATATCACAATAAGCGTTACAAATTGTTATGTCGTAGTAAATATTGAGCCAGGAATGCGATAACTTCCACCAAGCAATTCAAATGTCAAATTGAATAAATAATAACGCTCTAACATAAAACTTTCAAACAAATCTATTTTTCAATAATTTCCAAAGAGTTACAACGATCATCGACGTATTTATCGTTATTACGTGTATTAGAGAGTATTTTATATGCTTTGTCATGTGAACAGCTGTAGGTAATAATTTACACTCACCACTGAACACCCACGAACTGCTGCGAATTCCGCGATACTGCACAATACTGCGCGAAACTGCGCGATATCGCACGATACTGCGCGATACTGCACGATACTGTGCACAGCCACAGCGCACAGAACTATCTGGAACAAAACAACGAGATTTGAATCAATTTGAAACTGAAATGAAAGCGAATTGGACACATTCATGTTATTCAAGATGAATATCGTTGAATACGCGGTGTCGGCCTTATTATTATGTATGTACTTCTGTAGAAATATGAGAAGTAGATCATAAGGACAAATAATATAATATTACATCATGCCTTTAGCTGTTGGTTGTCAGGGATTTCGTATACTTAGTTATATTTATTGTAGTGCTTTCACGCCCCAGCGATCGTCGTGTTTGCCCCATAATGTAGATAGTTTATTTATTTTCATAATTCTTATTTTACTTTATCAAAGCTATAAATACAAAAGCTACCTCCTACATTCACGTGTCTCACGTTTCTCGCGACCATTCTGGCAATAACCCCATAAAAAACATAAAAACACCCAAAAGCTCTTTCTAATTCGAATGCATTCTTGTGATCGTATTTTCATTGCCTTTTTCATCCACTCTGTATACCTAGCTGTTTGGACGTTCCTTTCTTAATCCACACAAAGCGAGTGGGTTATCTCTCTATACTTCGAAAAAACGAGGCTAAAAAAGTTATCTAGGAGCTCAAATCTATAGTGGTTGGTAAACGAAAAAGTTGAAGTAGAATATCATAATCCTCTTTGAAGAAATAATGGATTCTGTAAGCTTCGCATGCCCGTTAATGTGTGTGTTGCATAATGTCTACCAACAAACCAAATTGTCAATAAGAGGGAAGTCCTCAAAAAGTTATGGTAGTGGTACACAATCTAAAACAAGTATCGTTTACGTCAAGATAGTCTAAAATAAGAACAATAAAAGTATATATTATAAAAATTCGCTACCGTCGTTCACATGCTACCACAGTTGTGCACATCCATTATATTTCAATTTATTCAATTCAAATCCGCAAGTAAACAGATTGAGAATTTGAGATGCTAATCTAAGCGTTGTTTGTGGCTCCACTCGACACTCCCACTTCGTACGAGTAGGTACTGTATGCTCAGCGGTACGTATTGTTTTCGCACCGCTCATACAATTTAACAAATAACCGTGTGAAAGGAAATCGTAAAATTGCCAATTTGTTGGGAGCGATGCACCGGCTGACGTGCTGGAGTGCATTGTTTACTCAATAACACTTTTGTTATTTTTACTTCAAATAATGCATACCTAATTGTGTTTGGGTTTTAAATAAGAACAAGCATTATGTTTCTAACTTCGAACCGCAAACGAGCTATAAAAACCTGAAGTATGCAGAAAATTGCAAAGTTACGGCTCTGTGACATGCACCAACGGAAATAACTCGCTTTTCTTTGTTTGTAATTGTTCATGGGTTTATTTTTTTTTTTACGTTTGTTAGTACATATTTAAATGCTGACGTAAACCTCACAGCAGAGCCCGAACGGTCTAATCATACTTTTCTTAGCTTCTTAAAACGTTCGCCAGACTCTGGGCTATTAAACTGGAAACAACTAAAAGTTTTCAGAATAGGAAATAAGTCGGACGTCCACCATTTTTCTCTGAATTAATATTTGTTCTTGAGCTCGATTTTTCCACGAAAGTTTAATACTACAACTCGACGAACTCCTAAAAAATACGCCTTGAGGACCGACCAGAAGGCTGGCAAAGTTTCAAGCACACAGTCTTTATGCCTCGGAGAGTCTGAGTACAGCCAAGTACGCTTGATTACGCTCGAGTACGCCGGAGTATTTGGCAAGCACTGTGTACCTAGTATTATAGTACCTATCGCCAAGAGTTCCAGTGTGTATCGAATAGCTTCAATTTGGACGACGACGGTCGAGCGGCGCGCCTCACAAATATTTGGAAGGGATTGCGGTAACTCGATATAGTCGCACAGACGTCGTCTAAGACAACAAGAATGTAGCTAACTAACTTTGTACGACCTATTCCTGAAGATTTTGACCATGTGGGACTTTGCAGCAAACAATAGCTGCTGGTTTACAATTAAGATTTCTGTCAAAACAAACTGCTATTGCTTTACATATAGCAAGAAAAATGTTCATCACTTAACCTACCTTTTGTCTGTTGTGAAGTAACCTTAAGAAACTTGTCGTTAACCAAATTCAAAATTTAATTTCTACAAAACTCGGTAACATTTAAACAGAAGGCGGCTTGTAATTTGTAGTCAGGCAATTATCTAAACAGGCTCAAAAAGTAATTGAACAACTAAAAAACTTGAATGTTGTATGTAGGTATCTACAAAAACATTTTCTATTATAAATGCAAAATGTTAGCGGAATTATTTTGAATTAAACTTTCTTTAAATATTTACATTATCGCGTTCTCTTTGTAAATAAATTAAGTAACTAGGTTCGCGAGTGCCTCAGCTCCAAGCGACGGCTTTTAGGAAGTAATCGTTTAATTCTGACTTATTTCAACGATATCATCGAAGTATTTATTTAGGCATGAAATAAAGGTACTCGACCAAGAACAGCTGGTGGCGCGGCCAGTGTGCTCCGGTATATTGCCTCCGACAGGCGATTGATTCCCAAATTAAAAGAGCCCTCGTTTCTCGATCGTTCGACGACTGAATGATATCTTTATAATTATTTTCTTTCTCAGAACATTCGTCACAAGGACACGTTAATTAAGTGCCGAGTCGTGTTGTTGTCGAATTTATATTAGTTTACGTTCGTTGTCACACCTTCGTATTGTCATCTTAACTTTCATATTATTGTCAAGTTTTATTTTGTGCGACTGACGCCGTCTAGACATAAACAACAAGTTCCAAACTTTTCTTTTCGCAGGTTTTATATTCTTCGAGTTTTAATTAACTAATTGGCTTAATTACGACCTGACGAAGTTACTGGTTCGTAAAAAAATCCTTTCGTTAGCGAGTAAAAATTCAAACTAAATTTTGAATTTATTTAGCAAAAAAAGTAAAATATCTGTTTGCAGAACTGGGATTTTAAAAAGCAATACATTTTCAGGTGTCCCGGCGCGAGGCATGTTTAAAACTGTGTACTTTTATGGATGTAACATAAACCTGGCGGCAGTACATTCTCCCGGGAGGCAGTCCCGGCGCGGCATCCTGCTGTGTTTGTCTACACTATCTACACTAATATTATAAAGAAGAAAGATTTGTTTGTTTGAAATGAATAGGCTCCGAAACTACTGGACCGATTTCAAAACATACCCTTATTATACCATTCCCTGATGGACATAGGCTATAGATCATAAAAGTTAGGGATCCGTATGAAAACTTCGATAATGTAACCCAAGGTGTGAAAAACAACAAAAAAAAAATCTTATATCGCGTACGCTGTGGAAACTATTGACAATAGAGCAAAGTGATGTACTACAATTTTATAGAAGACATTAATATCTATAAAAAAGGCTGCAATACCCAACTATTATGGTTAAGCCACCATGACCGCTTTTTGTTCAAATTATTCAATCAAAACCCGGGTGGTTTGGAAAAATGACTTTTTTTTTATATCATGATATTAATCCTCATCCATTGTTGGTGGATAATGGTTTGATAAATAAGGTTGATTACATTTTTTACTGACGGGGCGAACGGGGTGAACAGTTGCGCTGATCCTGGGCTCGAGACAAGTGATATTCTGTCAACGGTAGCGTGGCGCGTCAATACGTCAAAAAAGTATGGGATTGACAGATGCTATTGAAATGTCACGTGATCAAAAATTTCAGCATTTCGATAGTCGCATTCGCTAATTGATTGGCCCATTGTCTAGGGCCTCCTGAGACTACAAAATAAGCAGAAATGTTTAGGTAATTAATGAAAATCGTTGCTTAATCTTCCAAAACTAACCTTTAAAAGGGGGTAGAGGGGCGTTGAAGTTTGTGGAGTACCTACTAAATCCGCGCGGACGAAGTCGCGGGCGAAGTGCTAGTAGTTCATACGTTTAGCGACGTGTTCCGGTTGGCTCACGGCCAGCGGGGACAACACGCTAACTACCCGCTCAACTGAGGATATCGCGCAATGGTTCCTGCGATCTCTTAACTTATGATACAACAAATAATCGAATATCACTTGTAGTTTTCCACAACAAAATAGACGAATAAATAAAATCGAAATAAGAACAATAATTTTTGGTAGTTCCAAATCCCATTTTCCGTAGTTTATTGCTTCGAGATATTCTATGTTGGTAGCGATGGCAGACGGAAATAGCCGAACTCTGAAACATTCTGCGAAGCTCGCACAAACACAGGTGGTTTATTTCGCATAAATGTCTCTTAGCCTCCTCTGAGGGGAGAATGTGTGAAGTGCGTCCGCGGTTAATGTACCATTACGAATGTATCGTTGTGTAGTCTGTACGCGCAAGCGCTTGCAAGCGCAATCACTGGCATCTTCGTTGCTGAACCTATTATGACTCCGTATGACTCACGCGCTTATAACAACGAGAAGGTACTTGTTCCCAAATGTATGATAGGGAAGACGTTGCCTATCTAGTATTTTACTGATGCTAGCCAAATAGATACTTCAATGTTACCTAAGGCACAATATCTGTTCCATATAGTCCTAAATGCCTATCTTAAAAAACAGTAATGTAAACTAAAGCTAAGCAAGGAAATCGTTGAAAGTGTAACTTTTGCTAAAACGGTTAACACAATTATCATAACTCAACCGTTATTCTTGTAACTAACCGTACAAACGTCCGCGTCCTAATAACTAAAACATTTAAGACTCCAAGTTAACCTATAAAATAATTTATGCTAACTATTCGAATACCGTTTCTTTATGCAAATCGCTGTGCTTGAAACTTGGCGGGCAGGGGAGGAACAAGTCGCGGAACTAGTTCAGGCGCAAAGGAACTGTGGAGCGAGGCGGAGGCATTCATATTCAAAGGCGCAGTAACACTTCGGAACGAGCCGGCTCCGATGCGGATGTGCGCTCAATCGGATCCGTGACGGGATTTTCTCTGACTCTTTGCGCGTAGGATTTCTTTTTGATCGGCAAATCTGAAACCCCACAGACACCTTTTAAAACCGAACCGAAGTTTTGAAACGTATCGGTAGGAATTCAAATCTTATGGCGAGTGAGTTTAGGTGGGTAAATTCAATTTGTTCAAAGAAATAGCTAATCAGGAATTGGTTTTCCTAAGACTACAACTTTCCATTCAACACCAAAGTGAGCAGGACTGGCCGGTCCCTAATTCATTGTTCTTGCGAGGCAGTTACATTAGACTAGAGTCTATTCTTTTCCAATAATGGAAGATATAAAAACGATTATTTTTCAATATCTGTCAGTTGAGGTGCACCGGTGGCGGCACCGATGTTTCTGTATCTGAAGTAAAGACGGTCTGCATCCGGATATAGACAGCACTATCTGTGATAACAACAGACTGCCGTGGAAACATACGGGTACTTGTAAGGGTGTGTATGATTAAATGTTTTCTTAGCTAAATAAATATTTCTTTTATTATATTTTTCTTCCGTTCTCGTAGGAATTTCGGGAAATGCCCTCTTAAAAAAAAATCCACTCTTAGTGCTTCCCTACACTCCCCAATGAATCTACATGCCAAATTTTAGCTCCTTACGTCCAGGAGTTTCGGCTGTTCGTTGTCTGTGAGTCACTCACTCAGTAACTAAAGACTTTTTTTAAAAATTGATTAAACAGACCGAAGTTTTAAAGTAAAAACAGGTCCTTTGCCAGCCAGGACTACGTCCAAAATTCTAGAACGGTCTCGCTTTTTGGCACTTACACAGAAAGTTGGCTAGTAATACTGTCCTAGACTTCGGAAAATAAAATGTCGGTAACATCCTAAAATGGAGAGAAAATAGCGTGGACGACAGCTGAAACCTCGCGCTTTGTTAGGCAGCCAAGTCTCCAGTATACCCCGTACGTTGCCTCGCTAAGTGAATCCGGAGCGGCTCCCAAGCGGCGCTCTTCAATATTTTGCTGCAGGTTATGTACAAGACTTGTCCTTCCGACTGTCTGCGACCTAACGCATCTCTCAATGCATGTGGCCAAGAGAGATTTATGACCGCACACCATAAAAATGCTGTCGCGGACCTAACTGTGTGTTACTTACCTACTTTCTTCGATAGATACAGAGATGTTACAAGCATGGCGGGGTTCCTTTTCACTGTCAGTCAGACGTTTCTCATCAAGCATGGCGGGGTTCCTTTTCACTGTCAGTTAGACGTTTCTCATCAAGCATGGCGGGGTTCCTTTTCACTGTCAGTCAGACGTTTCTCATCAAGCATGGCGGGGTCCCTTTTCACTGTCAGTCAGACGTTTCTCATCAAGCATGACGGGGTTCCTTTTCACTGTCAGTCAGACGTTTTTCATCAAGCATGGCGGAGTTCCTTTTCACTGTCAGCCAAACGTTTCTCATTAAAAATAACGTAGGTAAAACAGTGCGGTGAATGAATTTCAGGAGAGATTTCTAATTTTCATATTAGAGATAATAATGCCATGTTGATACACATACCTATCTATTAAAACAAACACATAGTTGCGGCGATTCCGTGAATCACGAATAACGTGCAATATTTATTCACATTAAATATTTGAAGTTTTGAACGTATGCATGCTCCGCCGAACGTAAATAAACAAAGCACACTGTGATCGCTCTCGATCACGAGCCAAATAAATTTTATTAATAATACTGATTTACAATGGATACATATTATTATACTAATTAAATAGGTATTATTTAACGCAACAAACGACACAGAGGACGATTACCTATATAGGTGTGTACGCATATGCCTGAAAAGTTGAAATAGGTTTATTCCATTCCCACAGGAAGCTGTGAAACACACTTCGCTGATTGACAATCACCAGCTTGCTGGCACTACAGTGTGAACCAAGCAATAAGTGAAAAGATTGTGTGCATCTCAGTTTGTGCGAGGCAATCCCTGCTAGGTGCAGTGAGAAGAATTAAGAATACGAAAAATCTGCCTTGCAAAAGGCTAGGCAGATTTTTCCAGTAGCAGACCCCAACGATATTGGGGTCGGCTCCCAGTCAAACTGGATTCAGCTGAATACCAGTATTTTACGTGGAGCGGCTGCCTACCAGACCTCCACAACCCACTAACTGGGTAACACGGCACTTCATGGCAAGACTGGAGTCAGATTTTCTGACTTCTGACAGTCCGTAACGACTGCCAAAGATCTACAAATGTCAGCTGTGACCAACGGCTTAACGTGATTTCCGAGGCACAGAGGAAGAAGTCTCGTAACGTTAAGATGACCACCTATCCACAGACTAACCTCGGCAAGCGTTGCTTAACCTTGAAGATCGATCCGTGCGGCTGATATTATTTAGCCTCTTAAATATGAACCACTAGCATACGTGCCACTAGCTTTCTATTTATACCGAAAATTGCACCGTTATAATAAAGCAGCCAGACAAGAAGATGCCTCGGAGAAGGCGCGAGCAGACTGGCCCAGGTACGTAGGTATATATATGTTACGGCTAATAGCCGACGTGCGGCTACACCTAGTTTTAGTCGGCTACAACGAGGTGCAACCCGGCCACAACTAGTTCTAACCTAACCTCAAAACACTTTAAAGTTCCTATTTCTGTGTGGTTTAAAAAAAATAACCAGCGAGGTCTGTGTTCGCTCGCTTCGCTCGCTCACTAGACCCCGCCATCCCCTTCTAATCTAACCTGTCCGAGTCGGGGTGCCCAATAACCCGGCTAAAACTAGGTGTAGCCGCACTTCGGCTATTAGCCGTAACATATACATCCTACAACAATCTGCAAAACTGGAAACAATAGTACCTACCTACCTACACAAAAAAGAACAACCAAGTTAAGCTCATTAAAATGTTGAAACAGATTAACGAACACGTATTTAACATGAAAATGAAACAGTATATTTTTAATAAAACATTTCTGACGACTATATCAGCACAGATTCCCGGAAGCTCACTGTAATTTAATTAATGCGATGTCATAAGAAACATTTATAATATTTAGCGAGTGAAACTTCTTTGTCACAGTTCCAGGAGGACCATGTATTGAAAAAAAGTGACAGAGCCTTCAACGCACTACTTGCTTAATAGCCAACTAGTTGCCGCCCGCGTCTTCGCTCGCGCTATTATAGGTGGAGTTGCGCAAAAAGTAGCTTGTAACTGTGTCCAGTCTACCTCTCTACCAACAATCATCTAAATACGTTCAGAGATTTAGGCGTGGAATTAGTACTTCTCCCTTTATTAGCTTATCCTGTGTGTTATTATGAATTAGTACTTCTCCCTTCATTAGTTTATCCTGTGTGTTATTATGAATTAGTACTTCTCCCTATATTAGTTTATCCTGTGTGTTATTCTGATGTTTTAGCTACTGTAACGTTTTGTGTTTTTGCAAGAAAGAGTAATCCGTTCCTCTTCACATACTAACACATTAATTATAACAATTATCTAAGTACTAGGCGGTAAACATCAGCCCCTGAGACCATCCTCTATCTTCAAACAGTAGAAACCCCAAGCAGATAAAAAACAGTAGATTGTTTTTCATCTAAGATTAGGAAGTAAAATACTCCCGGCCCATATCTCACGCAAATTCCGCCTAAATTAATAAGCCTGCTTCACAAAAACGTCGCGAAATAAGATGATGAATAATTTGTAGGAACGAGAGCTTTGTGCTCCTCCAGTAACCTTCATTTGTTTGTTGTTTGTGACGACCAACGTCTTCATGCTGTTTTTTCTGTTCTGTGTCTTCATGACTGTGCCGCTGTAACGCTGAGGTGCCGCATGCCTTTAAATGGTCTTTAACGAGTATAATTTACTTGGTATAGAGGTAAGTTAAAGAAACTGATCGAATAAAGAATGATGATATTCGCAAGAGAACTAAGGGTACCGACATACCCCGAAGGATCGCCAAACTGAAGTGGCAGTGGGCAGGGCACATTGCTCACGGAACAGATGCTCGATGGGGCTGAAAAGTTTTAGAGTGGCGACCGCGAACCAGAATACGCAACGTTGGAAGGCCTCCCACACGGTAGACCAATGACCTGTTGAGGGTCGCGGGTAGCCGATGGATGCGAGACGCAGACTGTTGTAGCGACACTTGGGGAGGCCTATGTCCAGCAGTGGACGGCTTTCGGCTGATATGATGATGATGACAGATAAACTTGAATCGAAATAGACTATTGGAGAAGTACCTAAAATAGTTGAGGAATTTGGTCAGAAACGTCACCGTGGCCCTGGAACACAAAGGGCATTTGGAGGAACACGGATGGGTTTTAGTCAGTAAGATTATGACACTCCCGCTTCGCCCAGAGCGGAACGAGTCTAGAATGATTACCCATCCTCAAAAAAAGTCAATTATGTAACCTACGTCAAAGACTTTTTAATATTATTAAAAAATAAGTCAACTTTTGTTTGGAAAAAAGTATGATGAACGTTGCTGAAATAAAATATTTTATTTTTATCAGCTTACATTTAATTTCGTTAACGAAACCAATGTTTGTAGTTCCTACTTATGTAATATTAAACCCTCGGTTAATATTTCGCTTCGGTATATTTTACGAACGTATCTGACTTAATTATGAAATAACGAGGACGTACCTACGAGTACCAATGTGAACACAGTGGCAAAACGATTTTTTGCATTAATATCGTGGCCGTGCTTGGAGCTCTCACCACAACGTTCGGAGAGCCTGATTTGAATAATACTCATACTGAACTAGCTATTGCCCGCGACTTCGTACGCGCATATCCCATTTTTCTTCTCATAAATGATAAATGATAAATGATATTTATTTTGTAAGTAGGTTAAACATAACACTTTTACACGTCAATATTTTTTGGTCATTTTAAGCTAGATGAGGCCGGTGTTTCCTAGCTGACTACCCTGAGAAGAAACACCGAAACAAACTCAGAGGTCACAGTCTCTTTTGAAGTCCATACAAATTGTACTGGTCAAATCATACGAGAACCATGTAGGTTAATGTCTGAGGTGGCCTTTTGAGGAAAGTGCCACACAGATTTGAGTGGACCTGTCCAGACAGTGCAAGCATTTGTCAGTTATTATGGAGCTCAAACTTAGAACTTGTAAGGAGCTCAACGATTTGACGAACAATACCAAAGTAAGGACATTTGGGTAGGCCGCATAAAAAAAAATCTCAAACTGCCAGACATTGTTGACTAACATGAAATGAACCCCTATCATAGCGATCTGCATGGTCCCCACATTCACAATACGATATGAGGATCATGCAGATCAGTGTCTGAAATGGTCTTTTGAGGAAAGAACCACACAGATTTGAGTGGACCCGTCCAGTCAGTGCAAGCTTTGGTCAGTAGTCGAGTAGCTCAACTTAGAACCATAAAGGAGCTCAACGAACCGACGAACATGCCAAAGAAAGGACATTTGTGTAGGCCGCATTTAAGTACTCAAACTGCCAGACCTCGTTAAAAATACTTCAAAGAAGAAGAAGTATTTCAAAGAAGAGAAAAATAAGAAGAAAATAACCCACATGGTCCCCATATTCACAAAATGAGTTAAATAATAATAATAATAAAAAAAAATAATACTTTACAAAGTAAGTATTCATGTCAAACATAATAAATTGAAAAAAATAAAAATAAAATATATTACTTTACAAAGTAAATATTCCATGTCAAAAATAATAAAATAGAATACTTAATAAAGTAAACATTCATGTCAAAATTTACCAACGAGATGAAAGAAAAGTATACAACAGAGCTTAAAAAAAAGAAAAAAGACAATTTCTAAAAATTAAAAAGGTATGTAACATTAGGCCATGTACATCATTGAAGCAGCTCAATCCCAAGCCTTTTTGTCTTCAAGTTAGTCTTTTATTGTGTAAAAAGCTTTCTGGCATAGCTTACGTTTTATAAATAATTTGAACTTATTCATACTAAGGTCTTGAATATGGCTAGGGAGTTTATTATAAAAACGTATACATTGGCATCTAAATGAACCACCTATTTTTTTGAGCCTGGTTTTAGGAATGACAAAATTGTGTTTGTTCCTAGTATTTACGTTATGGATATCACTGTATCTTTTAAATAGATTAATATTTTTATGTGCATACAAAAGATTCTCATAAATATACTGAGAGGGCACAGTCATTATATTAATCTCTTTAAATTTGTCTCTGAGGGAGTGTTTAGGACTTAATTTATAAATTGCACGAACAGCCCTTTTTTGTAATACAAATACTGTCTGAATATCGGCGGCATTTCCCCACAACAGAATGCCGTATGACATCACACTATGAAAGTAAGTAAAGTATACTAAACGGGCTGTCTCTAAATCAGTTAAACCACGAATTTTTCTAACGGCGTATGCTGCAGAGCTAAGTTTTTTTGACAGTTTATCTATATGGGGGCCCCACTGTAGCTTCGCATCCAAAGTTATGCCTAAGAACACAGTGGTATCTTCGGGTTTCAACTCTTCCCCCTTTATTGACACACTAGTGTTCACTTGTCGAACATGTGGTAACGTGAACTTTATGCATTTGGTTTTTTTTTCATTAAGCAGAAGATTATTAATATTAAACCAGTTAACTACAGTTGCGATGGCACTATTAACATCGTCAGTAACCAGCTGCTGACGCTTGAGTTTAAATAAAAGTGAAGTGTCGTCTGCAAACAACACTATATCGTGCTTATCCTTTATGAGGATAAGCACACAGCATAAGCTCCCTACAGTCTCCAAAAAACCTTTGTACATGCCAAATTTCAGCTTTCCACGATCAGTAGTTTCGGCTGTGCGATGTCTGTCAGTCACTCAGTAACTGAAGAGTTTTATATCTATAACATATTGATTTAATCAGAACATAATGATTACTGTTCTGTGTAATTAACGAAGAAGGTGGATCATGACTGAATACGTGAGTCGAACAATGAGCATAGCATTATTGTAGGAAGTATTTATCTTGCTTCAAACCTGCTACAAAACTCGTGAGTATGAGATCGTAGAGCATCTGTTTATGACGATTAGAATTGTCACTCTTATTGACAACTAGTTGTCGCCCGCGGCTCAACCCGCGTGAATTTCGAAAATGATTCCATGGCAACATACTCCCGGTTTAAAATTCGGTATCCTTTGTGTTAGTCCAGACTATAATCTAGGTACCTCTGTGCATTTCATCAAGATCCGTTCAGTCGTTCTGTCATGATTGAGTAACAAACATTCATTCAAACATCCAAACTTTCGCATATATAATATTCGTATAGGTAGATACATTGACGATCCATAAATCAAAGACCGTTTTCGATATAAAAATTGGGTTAATACGTTATTATAATAATACAAACATTGCCCAGCTAACCGCCCCGCATCACCCCGCATCACCCCGCGCAGCCCGTAGCCCGGAGTTCGATAGCGCGTGTTTTGTTTGCGTTGCGCCATTTTTATTGCCCGACTGCCTTTAGTGGCTTCCCCTTCCTCCCAGAAAGAAAATATTTTCAATTATTCCATATTGATTTGTCCCTATAAAATAAGAACGATTTCACCGAATTTGGCTGAAGATCTCTTTACAAAATATACGAGTACCAGTCAATGAGAGCGACCCACGTTGTAGACTAAGCGGATTCCTAGAAAGGTTTCGATAAATGATAAATGATATTTATTTTGTAAGTAAGTTGAAAATAACGCTTTTACACGGCAAGCTTTTTAATTCAGGTAAGTAAGTACATTATTATTTTTAACGAGCCTACCTCACTCAGGATCGATTTCCGGATGAAGTGAGGGTCGGGTTTTTCATCTGGAATTTCGCGATAGTAATGGATTAAGTATTTTAGGTTAGAATCAACATCATAAAATGCATAATGTGATCACCCCAAGAGTTAGCCTCGTAGGTGAGCATTGTTGGCTCAAAATTATATTTTTTTTCTTTACAGAAAGAAAAGAAAGAAAGAAAGAAAAAAATACTTTATTTGCGCCAAGCATGACGCATACCAAAAATAAATAAAAATGACAGCGAATGACAGTCTCGTAACAAAGGCTGCATGTGCACGTGAACGTGTCGTTGATTGACACTAGCACTAAGCTATTCTATTTGTGCACTTTAACTGCTCCCACACATCGAATGTGAAAAAGGAATTGCAATAGATCGACTCGTCTAACTGAGTAATAAAATAATTAAGAAATATGTTTTAAATAAGTTTATCTACACTCACAACTTAATGTTCCAAATATGAGTTCAAAAACTAATGCATAAATACATACTTTTTTTTCGTGGATAGGTAAAATTTAAAAAAAAACCATTACAGTTCAACATTTTCTTTCGATTTTTAAACAACTGCATCATAAAATAACTTTTTAATTTTTATAGCACACTTTTTCTTTTTAATTTTTGGCGCGGGCTCATTGACTTAAGTCAATGAGCCAGCTTTTATCTTTGTCTATGTTTGAGCGCGCTGCGCAGTCATTCGAATACGCAATGAGAATATCCGCCATATTGGAATTAATTATTTTTCCACTTATTTTATTTCAACTGTATGAGTGAAGATAAAATAGTGTATGCAACGGCATATAATTAGGTATTAAAACACTCGTGTGATGCTATTATCACACTCGGCTACGCCTCGTGTGATAAACCCACACTCGTGTTTTAATAACCCTTTTTATATAGTCGTTGCATAAACTACTATTATGCTATAAATCCTCTTTAAAAGTTTCTCAAACAGAATAATGCCATCATTAAAACGACCAGTGATAACCGTAACATCATCCAAACGAGTGATGTCCGTGACTACGGCAGGACCACGAACCCCAATCGCTTGGTAAATAATTAGTACTCAATTGGTACTAATTGGTACTGAACATCAAAATTGGTACCTCAGTAGTTTTCAAGAAAATCGACTTTAAAGGTGGTCACGCTCCTTATTACCCATGCGGACGGGGCGTTTTGGGGTACTGACTTCTGTAAATTTTGACAATCAAGAAGTGCTGATTTTCAGCCTAGTATGACTTTTGACTTACATCGATCTATAGATACACTCACAACAACAATGACTTGATCACCAATAAAACATTACACCCCATAAGATTTAACAACTCCTTCCTGCGAGCGTTGCCATGCGCGCGCCTAGCGTAGCGTCAAGTGTAATACCCTTTAATTACTCGTAACTGGTATTACAGGTATTATCGGTATTCCCGTATCGCAGGTAACGGGTACAAGAGTACAGGAACATGTTGTGTTACAACACCGAACATGTTTGTGTGATTATTACTCTTATCACAAGACTCCTTAATATTGTAAGACGCTTCAGAGTTCTGGAAGAATTTTATTTGCCTTTAAGCAATAGCGCCATTTATCTGCATGTTAGTTCCCACGCAGTAATACTGGAGAAATTTTCGAATATACGGAATTCAAGTACTGATATACTCCTTTAATTGTGTATTCTGTATAAATTAAGCTCTTTATTTAATTTTGTACACATACTCTTTCCTCGTTTACAGAAAATACCTTTCTAAATCAACCAATCTGCCCATTTTATATGAATAGTTCATAATATAAGTTTTTAGGGTTTCGAACCTCTGTATGGAAACACGGAACCCTAATAGGATCACTCGGTTGTATGTTTGTCAGTCTGTCACAGCCGAAATCTACTGGAGCCATTCATTTTTAACCGACTTCAAAAAAAGGAGGAGGTTCTCAATTCGATTGTATTTTTTTCTGTTTTTTTTTTTGTGTTTGTCATTAATGAACCGATTTGAAAAATTGCTTGTTTTATGTGAAAAGATATACTTCACGATTGGTTCCATTGAAATTTTATCAAAATCGGTTCAGCAGTTTGATTTTTAAATCCAAATAGCTGGAAAATATATGTGGAAAAATCATCCTTCTATACGAAATTGCGTATTTTTGCTTTCCTGTGACTTTCCAGTGGTGTTGTTAGGTGTGGGGTACCACTAAAAAGTGAAAAATAAAAAACTTTTTCACAAAAAAAAAACCGACTTCCAAAAAAGACACCACAAAGTACAAAATAACTTTACTCGGGACTCGGTGTCAAATAACGAAGAAGCAGAAGAAAAACACCGATTTCCGAAATTAAAGTTATTTTGTACTTTGTAGTGTTTTGATACACATAATTATAATCTTCTGTGACCCAAACACGGTCGTGTAACGAAAATAAATAAATTTTCAAAATTGGATCACTTTTTGGGTGGCAAGTGAGAAAACTTAAACTTAAAAAAGCTTTTCCAACTTTACCGTGTGACATATCGAATGAAAGGGTATTGTGAGAGTTTCAAGTATATCTTTTTCATAATTTAAAAATTAATGGTTTTGAAGTTATTCAAGAATTAGATAAAATGGTGGTAATTTTTATGTAATTTCATGAATAACCCCTCTTACCTAGGAAACTGAGTCTAAAGTTTTGAAAAAAATACAAATACTTAATAGTTATTTGCCTATAGATTACAGGGAAGCTTTATGAAGTATATTAGATGGCTTGAAAGCAACATGTTACAAACATATGATTCGTTCGGAACCCTTTGCATGCGAGTCCGACTCGCACTTGGCCGGATTTATTTAATTAAAGCACCTTTTGATGAAAAATTGTGTGACCTACAGAAGCAAGCCACTAATTGTTAATTAAACACGTTATGAGGAGGCGTCACTTTTAAAAACTTTATTAAATATATTTCTTGTTCTTACTGGACGGTGAAATTGGTACAAACGCTGTTATTATTTACTTTATTAAATACAACTGGTAACTTTGGCAAAATAGACTGGTAGTTTTAAGTCAGAAATTCAGAATTAGCTCGATTTTATTATTTTAGTCAGTTCGCTATCTCAATATTGAATTCTCTCCAAGATTTCAAATCTTGTCTCAATATTATTTAACACTTCTACTGAACTCGCATCACAACCTAGTTTTAATTTCATTAGCGATCTCCCGAAGGACCTCGCCATATTTATACAATGACACTACTTGAACGAAGTGACGTGTAATCAAGTTAATACAAATATGCCGACGCTGTCTGGTTTAATTTATAAAGTTGCATGCCGCCTATCTACTTCATTTTCAGTAATTAAAAACGGGATTCTCATTTAACACAACTTAGCATTGGGAATTAAAATTGATTACTTAGAAAATAATCAATTTATTGTACACCTCATAATAAGCACAAAACAAACATTTTTACAAAAACATTGGCTTTCTTACCGCACAGAACAATCTCTTACAGACTACCTTTAAATTAGATCGACTGAACGAACTGCTACATTATGAGGGCCAAAAGTTTCTGTAAAACTATGTATTTATGAATGTTTGTTCTGATACCTAATTAACACGCTGTCTGTACTAGGATACGTGGCGAATATCCATATCTATTATCGAGTACAACTGCCAATATAGTGGTGCACTCGACTAATTCCGAAACTCGAGATAGTCCTTTACAACGATTAAGAAATATGTTCGTTTAAGATTTCGATTAAGAAATATGTTTTTTTAAAAACTGCCTTTTAACAGTTATTGAATTTAAATGCAAACTGTATATTCAATTAAAAAGTGACGTAATAAGTAGCATTAATAAAATATATAGTTCCACCAATTAAAAATAGTAAATTTCTTCTTCTAAAATCCACCTGACCGATGGTGTTTAGGTGTAACTAAAATAAAACCTTTATTTCTTTACAAAAACATTAAACCATTTATTTATTTTTTTAAAAAGATTAATATTTTTATTGTTTTAGTAACATCACACCTAATCCTCCCACATGAAAATTTGACAATGACGACACTCGCGTGACGAGGGGCCAGCGCAGTGGACGACATCTAACATGTAGCAAAGTGCTGCCATCTACAGACGGAATCGACAAACACACAATTACAAACAGAAAGGTAGTTAAATACCTATTAAAACAGACAGATTATAATACCTTCATTTTGACATCAAAAACAAAACAATTCTATACGTGCCGTACTTTTTACTTTAAATTATTAGGTAAAAATTGCAAATGCATGAATTTATAATTAGAGAAAAGATTCATAACATGAAGACCAGATGACAAATTAGTTAATTCTTCTGAACGGAATAAAAACACTTCAGATCAAGTAACTACTGAACAAGCAATAAAGTGACTCTAGAGGAGTTAATATCGCTCAGTACGTTACCGACCGCCTGTCACATACATGTCTGTGGTGTACGTGACTGTACGCACTCAAACACCCCCTTTATACCCCGAACATCCCGATCGGGTCCTCCGAACATCTCCGAGAAACAACCGCCAAATGTAGCACAAGTAACTACAAGCAATCTAAGTAAACCTGAGCTATCTACTGCGAAAAACAAAAATACTTATTATTGCCTCCGGTGTGTGCCTCCCTTGAATACAGCCTGACCAAATACTGGCGGAATTTCCGCTCGGTAATTAGACTGTGGTCTCACTGTAAGCGACTAGCGCTGACTTGTGGAACATCATTTGGTCTCCAAAGTCGAGTTAACGTAACGCTTTTTTCTGAATGCAGTTAAGACTGAAATAGAAAATTTAAATTGCTGGATATCCTACATACCTAACTCGGTCGAACTGAGCTTCATGAAAAAGGGTTCTTGCTATTAACAACAACTCGGCAACTTGTGCTGAGCGGCTGATAACACGCGGTGAGCGTGACCGCAGCTCAAGCTTGTGTACGAATGTACTACGTTTGGCGATGTCCGTGTATTTGTTCCCGCAGTAATTACCACCGTGTGCCGGGATACGGATGTGTTTACCACACACCACACCACACCACGCAAGTGACACGCTACGGGGTAGCAACAAGACCACCGCTGAATTATTGTGGCTTGAGGAGTAATCACTTTCAAAAGGTTGGAAAAATAAGGGTACGAACTGTTTAGAAACCTCATTATTTCGCCGATCAATGTTTATTTATTTATTCACAAAATCCACAGCTCTTTAACACTTTTCACTTAAAATAAATAAACTAATGTTACAGTCAGTTACGGCTTAGTGAGGGAGTAGGAGTTTAATACAATACGTACAACTAAGACATTAAAATGTCCAACAATGACGCGAACATTTCCTGAGTACCTATATACTTTTTTCCCGATATAGTATAGTAGTAGCTACGTATTCTTCAATTTTGACGCCAGTGTAGCGAGGAAATGTGAAGACGTCAGCAGTTTGTCCCTCCACAAAACTACGCAGTGCCAACATTACAGTCAGCCAGCGGAGAGGGCTGTAAACTGTGCCGCAAGTCCGCAACGTATCTATCTTTTACTAGAGGTCTTTAAATCTTACGGTTTATCGTGGCAGGCGGCTCAAGTGGAATGAATACTGCACGAATAGCCACTGCTTGAAACTTTCATTACCTACCCAGTACCCAAACGGAAAAGAGAAAATAAGACAGCTATACGAAATCAGGTTTACTAAGAAAAGATACGCCAATAAAGTCTGATCGCTCGTAAAAGCGCTTTTTAGTGAAGTTCCCAGGTATCCTAAAACTGTGGACCGACTGCCCGACCCGACGGAACATTTTTAACGAACTGTAGCCAGTATACTATTGTAGTCTTTGACGAACTGTAATCAAACTCGCTATCCGGAAACTGAAAGTCCAACTAAAACGTGCGCTCGTTGTGAAATAAAATAATGTAGGTACCTCTGGTTGCGGACCGAGCATAGCGACGCACATATAGATATCGGACTTTTATTGTATACGTCGACAAAAAAGGGCACGAGAGATCAGAATAACATTTGGAAATGAAGCTGCAAAAAAGTAATGTGCGGAAAGCTGTAGCAGAAATCATATAATGTATCGATGTCTGGTGCCTAATGTACATAATATGGGAGTGAAAAGGGTGAGCCCTTGGCATGATGGCGGCATAATATGAGGGGTTATAGTGTGCATCCCCGAGGCGCGCGGCTCATCGTGGAGCTAATGCGATTGCCGCTGCATTATTTTATTACGCTGCCATCACTGCCAAGATGGCGTCGAAGAGGAACAGTTAATTATACGGATATAACTCGATAATTAGCTGGCGTACGTTTGACAAGTACCGCTTGAGTGTTTGGGCGAGTGCGAGCAGCACTCACCCAACTCTGGAACGTAAATACCTACTGGCAACATGATGTTCAGTTTTTTATGAACACCAAAAACAAACTACCAATATTCAGTTATGAGTGACAGTGATAAATACCAGTATTCACATAAATTCCAGTAGGTATCATAGGCTTTATTTTTGAGCCCAAACATTCAAACAATACACGCCCAAGGGTCGTTTCATCGTTCCGAATGATGTGATATTTCATTGTAATGTCATTCAAAGTACTTGATAAGCTGACCCGTCCCTTTCGTGTGTAATAGCTTTCATTTATGTTGTTTTATGGCACTGCGACAAATGTACACCGTGCTTATAAAGCGATATAAATGTCGCTTTATCGATAACACCTTTTAGTTTTTGTTGTGCTGTAAATTACCTAAATTATCTTGTTCACGCGCAGCCTTCATACATACCCACATAGGCCTCGCTAATCGATTGACTAATTGGGACTATTCAAACACTATGAGGTCGGTATGCTTGATTAGGTAACCGAATATGAAACACATAATCAGGTGATAATAATTACTGCTCCGCTGAACTAACAGCGGAATGAGCTGTTAAACTGTAACGAGAGACCACATCCCAAGTTAATGCTTCCCTACAAATTAATTAACCCAAACATGTATAATGATTGTTTGATTAGAGTAATTAATAATTTTCATCTAAGCTCCACACACCGCACACACCGCATTCACCGCGCACCGCGATTCGTAATCCTTATAACGAAATAACCGAGGATCTTGAGGAAAGCCGCTACGGCAATCTTGCTCACGCCATCTTACCAAGTATTGTTTCCAACTTATTACTTACTTTCCTACTGCCGTGAAGGTTCTACTTACCACTGTTATAACAGACCTGTTGCTGTACCTACCCCACCAGGAAAACCGTGAAGACCGCACTAATTACAATGTACTCAATTACATTAACATTCAGAAGGTTCACTACGAACAAAGCGAGATGACAAGATCATAATTACGTAAACCAGTATTTATTCTATTAAAATCAGACATTGAAAACTTCGGTGAAGTGCGCCGTCGTGCCATTTGCAGTTCATTTTAAGTTAATTTACCTTTGATTCCACGCTGAGATTTTTAAAGAATAGCATAACTTTAGTGATCCATTTTTAGGTGGAAAAGTTCCGAGGAACAGAAGTTGACGTCTGCTTTCTATTTTCTCGTAAAAGCTTCTGTAAAGAAAACCTAGTTATTTATTTTACCCTTTTTTGGTTTAAAGTATAATGAACTCAAGAGCGAGTTTATGGTTTTTGTTGTTAAAAACAAGAAACCCAATAGTGTTCCTGCGCTGTGCTTAAATGGAGTTAAAAGCTGGCCTATAGTGCACTCCGAGTTCAATATAATAACATTTTCAGGACTCTGGTGCGGCTTCCGCGGTACTGTAGTGCTTCAGGCATGTTGCAGATGCACACATAGATGATTTCTATGCATGCATGCATGATGATTTAATGCGTAAGAAAACCATGTCTGCTGTGCACAGTATGAGGGGGAGCCGTAACGGCATCCTGAAAATGATAGCGGACAGATTGGACTCGGCTGTCATGCGTCGATTCGCTGACCTGCATGTGAAAGGAGCAGGTTAGTGAAGAATCATTTAATTTAATTAGTAGGTAGGTACTAGATTCATTCACCTTGTTATTTGAATTGCACTAACATAGTTAATAAGATCTTTGTTACTAACTTTTTCTATGGACTAAGTTGTCTGAAAATAAACAATTTTTATTTTATTTTTTAAATTTTCATATGACTTATAATATCTAATTATTTTGTTTATTCGTGGCAACTTAGGCCCAAAAGGTGTTAGTAACAATTTTTACTTTATTCTAATATTAGAAATCACAATCACGCTTAATAAAATACAATGAAAAATATGACTTAATTAAATTACCATAGACATCATCAGGCGCATCAGGTTTATTTATGAATCAACATTCTACCTGTAGACCTGTCTCGCACGTTTATAATTATTCTTTAGCGGTCGTCGTAAGTATGATAAAAATTCCACAAGTTTAGAAGAGAAACGGTGTAAACTGCTGTAGCCAGCTTTGGTTGGCTGCCTTCATCAGTTTGTTGAGATCACCCATTTTCTCAGAATCTTAATTGTTTAGGCAATTTTACCTCCGAATCTGAATTGTTATCGACTCTGCTCCCTGATTGATAACTTAACAAATCATATAGTATTTTTAAAAATAGATATTTTATTAAAGGCCGCGAACTTTTTTATATTTTTCATCACAAAATGAGTAATCTGCTTTGAAGATGCAGATGCAGTGTTTTGGTACAGTGCCGTGGTTGTCAGTGGGTTTTCTGTAGGTACATCATAACTTGTGTCAGTACAGGGAGGCCTCAGGTCATGATATAGTGATTTGTGGTGCAATCAGAAAGGGTCGCCCTCTGCCGCCGCCTGTTTGTGCGTGAGTCACGTGGCCATGTGCCCCTGTCACGCGGAAAAACCCTTTGTTTGGACGCGCCCTCCATTACCCACATGTGGTATCGATACGATTGACTTGTTTTTGTGCGTGTGGTATGGTAAAGCTACTTATGTACAGAGTGGAAATGTAACAGTGGGTACGTACGCTGAGTACTTTGTAATTATTATCTAGACCAGATACCGACTACACCGTACCAAGTTGGAAAATACTCTTATATCGTGGTACATTTTGTTCTTATTATGCATAGGTGAGGTGAGTAACTTTATGATGTTTGCTAAAGTAAGCTCTTTTTCACGACGCACTTTTATTATTTTTTTAATTATTTCCAGCTATGTATTTCTACAAGTTGAATTATAAATACTAGTTGCTGATATGTACCTTATTATTAAGAAAATGGGTGTCTCTTGCTATGTAATATGTCACCGGATAATTTCAAACTCCGTAAGAATATAAAATTTCTTGAGAGATTGTAAACTCTCGATATATTTTCAACTGAACATTTGGAATACTTTTTTACGCATAAAAAAATTGTATTTCCAACGACATAAACAGGGCACCACAGCACTGGTTCCATTAATTTCGGTTTCCTGATCGATTCATATTTTATTAATGACTGTATCAGGATATGCTGACAGCTCACTGATGGATACGTAATAGGGCGCGTGCGACGGACTGACGAGTGACGGCTGACGGGTGACGGTACTACGCATGAACCGCACTTGTGTGTAAATTAGATGAGTAAAGTAAATGTGGAAGTTTGTGTAGATGGATTGTTACTCAATCACGGCAGAACGGGTGAACGGATCTGGATGAAAGGGGTTTTTACCACCATTTTGTTTTTTTTGTTCAAAATCGCGACGCGCCTTGGAACATTTATATTATGGGTAGCTCAGGACACATCAACAAAAAAAAAATGTTAGGAACATGGTGCCCCAAACTGAGATATTTAGAGGTAGATAAAGTCGTCATGTGAGAACAATGAAAATCATTAAATATCAACTAATCACGTGCTTATATGCATTACATCCTGTTATAATAATAGTTCTCGGCTTGATTTAACCATATCGTGCGCCACAACTTTGAAAAAAAATCTAAACGGAGGCGGAGGGGGGGGGGGGGCTATACCACAAAGGTTTCGCTGGCAGAAGCTAGTATAATATACTTAGATTTCAAATATTTTAATAGATCCGGTATCGTTCCGTTAAAAGACATGTATGAAAGGCTCCTTTCATTCGTTGAGAATAATATGAAAGCGTTGAGAACATTTGTATCGTTCGCAGATCGTTCCGAGTCGCAGTTATTGCCATCGGGTGCTACGTCAATTAATAGCTCTCTTTTCATTTCCCACAGATGAGGAACTGCAACGGATGGATTTTTATTATATCCTGGAAAGACAAACTTACATGATATTGATAATATCAACATCACAGATGTGCACTATCTCAACTATGGTAATGGGTCTATAAACAACGAAATCCTTGGCTTAGGCGTTAGTAAATTTTACGGTCATTTTAGGAATGTCTCAAGCAAACTCTACTAATTGCTACTACCCGGAGCTTCCCGACACCCGGAGACATCATCCACATACTCCTTAATTACCGTGACTCACTATCAAACAAGTAGATATCTATTTGATATTGAAAACTAAGAAAGAAGTATTATACCAACTACTTAACGTAACATCGCTGATTCTTCAGTGCATTAAATAAAGTAGTTCGAGTGAATGCCCACAAGTACCTACTGCCGAGCAAACTGATCGCGCTCGACTCGAGATCATTGATAACTTTACTGCATTGCTCCATTGTACTCAAGTTATTTATTTACTTGTCAGTTGAGCTTGCTTCGAGAACTATCAATGAATTACTAGAACTTCATCGTGATGTTGAAGTGAGCGTTAGGAGTCGTTTTTTCTTCTTTGTAACTTAGTTATGGAATATTATCTATCCGGCAAGGGTGATGAAGTAGCAAACAGGTGCTGGCTTCAGAATTAGCAATTTGCAGTAAAGAACGTGTATAAACCTACTTGAATGCCATATTTTTTTATATCCGGTCATATGTATAGTAGTCCGGTATAGTTATGTCCGGTCCTGACAGCGCAGGACAGTGCAATCAGGGTTTTATATTCTTTTTTAATTAATAAGTTGTAGTTGATAAGTTGTTTTAATAATTTTGTGGTTTTGTGCGTCATATGTGGCAGAATAAATGTGTTTTCTTTCTTTGTTTCTTTCTTTCTTTCTTTCTTATAATTCGGCATGTTCTCAGACAATAAAAGACGTCGACATACTCAACTACAAGATTCTTGATCACACATCAAAGAACTTATTGATCAAGGAGCTTTATGCTTATGTAAAGACATGATTCAGTTTATTCAGTGAAATATATAAAGCAGTCGAAAATATGCATCAGTGCCCTTCTCCCGACGATTTGCTAAAAGTACAGAACGCCACCTTCACGTTCGTTACAATTCTATTTCTTAACCGACTTCTTTACTTATCTACTCATATAACGAGATTTTTTTATTTCATATTAGTTTGTTAGCAATTATTATTGTAAGACTTCTTTCTAAGAACTTATAAATGTAGTTTAGTTTATAAAAGAGTTTCTAAACTTATTTAGAATGTTAATCTGAGAACATTTTCTTCATTCCAGAGCAATCATTAGGTCGGCTTGTATCGATCACAAGTTTTGATCAACGGAGCGATCTATACACAACATAGCAAATTAAAAGTATTTCAACGCAAAATGATAATGTTTGTTACCGCTACGCACATAACGTTTGTTAACGCTACGCACATAATGGTGTAAATAAGTTATTTTCATATGTAACATCAGTTATCGCAAAGAACGTTGAAACAACAGTTGGGTAAAAAAGATAAACATTTTATTGCAATCTCATGTAAACATAACGAAATTCCTCAGCGAGTTTTCCTCAATTAAAAATTACAATTAAGATTGTTATTTTTATTCGTAATTTGTAACTGGGAAATCGATTTTAACATGAGGCAATCCTAATTATTTATAATATTAAAGTTTTTATTTTCAGAGGTTTGCGCGGAATCATGCCTGAATAAATTAAGAATCAGTAATGAACCAGCAAAGAATCTGTATAGAATCAAGTAAAGAAATAGTTATGAATCAGTTATAAACGGATTTGAATAAAATTTGAACATGGGAGACCGCTGTCATTCTTAATACGGATGGTAAATCATAAAATGACTCCTCCCTGCCTGTTGGCGACCTGCTTAATAGTGAAACGTGTTTCGACACAGGCACTACGATGCGATGCCTTTGCGACCCCTTTGCCTACGATCCGCTTGAAAAAACGACTTACGAACATTGTGTAATGCATCTAATGTAACAAAACACATTCACAGTTTGTTGACACGCAGGAACACAACTTCTATGGAATTATCTGCCAAGTACGTTATCGGGAACTTAATTATAAATGGTGAAACTCAAACAAATCTCATAATTAAATGTGTTAGACCTACGATCTACACAAAATAAACCATTAAGAAAAGTGTTAACGCACCTACTCATAACAAAACAATGCTAACAATGCTACAAGTGGAATGCCATTTTCTATTATGTTTTATCAGTATGTCAATAGTCTCGAAGACAGACGTTCCACGAAGTGAGAACCTTCGCCAACCGCTATCAGTAACGAGCGCGAAATGGAAGGCATTATCACAAGTTGCTTTTTAATTACATACTGATAACGTTATCACTCGCTCGATAACCGGCTTTCCTGGCAGAGCGCGGTGTGCGAGTGTGTGTGATACAGTCACTCTGCCGCGACGAGTGTGAGTGTGGCACCATCGCAGATAGTCACACTCGTGTGACTCGCAGGTGGCGGGGAGAGCTCGGGCTCTGTGCGTTTGAAGCGAAGGCTTCATGACTTACAGTGACGATAAATATTGGCAGTATCCATTTAAAAGTTAGATTCATAAGAGTTTAATTTAAAAGTATGGACCTAATTGCATTAAAGTAGCCGTAATACTCGGTAAAGTATCTGTCATTCCTTATTGATAGATTAAATTACTGAAAAACTACTTACATCAAAGTTTTTCAAAGCTTCTGCAACAACTGTAGTCTAACAACACTAAAAACGTTTTAAAGTTTCGTTTTTTAATGTCTACAATCCACAAACTAACTTAACATTCACTGTACATAGAGAGTCTGAAACACACGTGAGAGAGGACTCGTATGTTCGGTCGAGTAAAGTTTCGTGGCAGCGCCGCGAGGAGACTTGGATCACGAGCGGCCGGGGCGAGCGCGACGCGCAAACTGACGCCGGCAACTGACTACACTATGAATGATTCGTAGCGCGTAGCCGCTCGTAGACCGCGGCTACGAAGTCCCGTAGCACGCCTACGAACTTGTCAAATCAGGGCTTTTCAGGAGAGTATAATGTTAATAATAATCCCCTCCTTACCCCACTACTTGTAAAAAGTTCTACTTCTAATGGAATTAATTTAATTAAGAAAATGTTCAGGACTCCTCGACGACTAGATAAGCGTTTAACAACTTTGGATTTAATTGCCCAAAAATCCTTAAATCTTTAGATTAAACGTTCACTAATTCGCAAAAAGTCTTTAATTACGGAAAGACTAAGTATTTTCCACGCAGCCTTCTTTTTAACAGATTTGCGGATCGAGATAAACACAATTTAAGTGGTTGGTAAGTAAAGATTTTTAAGTTGAATGTAATAAATAATTGAGCTCAGCCAAGTGTAGACCGCCCTGGTGGTTATCAACTAACAGTTTTTAACTAACAATGTATTTGACCATTGATCAAGCTAACAATTGATCAAAAAACCCATTTTAACCAATTTACCCAACATTTTTAACTATTGGTTGATTTAACTACGGGTAAAAAACCAGCCCCAAGATAACCGAGGCTTAGATCGCGTCCTCATGTTATAAATGGACATCGCGTTAATTGTGTTCTGGCGATCCAATCAAATGATCGCGGTCGTATACTGCTCGACGATCGCTTTCTATTTATACCGGGGTTAGTGTAGGAGGTAAAAAAAGACAAATGCTTAATGATTTGTGTTTAGGTACTTCTAAGGATTGTTCCACATGGTACTCCGTACGCATACTGTGGTCACCGCGCATGAAGCCGTCTAAATCGTACGCATGCGTGCGTGTGTGTGCGGTGCAGTGTCAGCGGTGATGGCTGCGGTCACATAAAACAAACTGATAGATTACCAGCTCCACTGGATATACTGCGCGGAACAAAACATTTGTTTCAAACCTTCACTGCTTTTTATTAGTGATATGTACTCGTACACACCAGCTGCAGGTCCATGTGTGGACTCGAAATGATTTATCTGTTGCATTTCCAACGTAAGAAAATCTTTGATTATTTTTTTGCCACCCTTGCTTAGGTAGCAGGATGCAAGAACATCGTCAGTCTTCAGGTTCTGCTTCGGAACGTCAGCAGTGACAACAAACGTTGAAGTACGCCCATAGTCATGCTTTATTCTCTACCTCTTATATTTCAATGAGACCTAATACCATTTTTCTTAACACATTGAATGCCTAACGCAATATTACGTAGCCAGTAATAATGGCAGAGACCGACTACGTATTATTTCGTCGGTCTTCCCGTCTTCCAATACGTAGGCACCACAACATTTATTTTATCTAGGATGCTTACCTACGCGATATTGCGTATTACGTACCCTGGCATTTTTCTAGAAATTGGTATCCCTGATGCCAACTACGAAATATTACATAACAAGCCATTTGTATGGTGGCCACTGATTGTGCTTCGACGGGTAACTTCGACATTCAACGTGTTAAAAGTAGGTACCTACAAAACTCATTCTGCTAGCCTGCATATAAACAGTTAAACTAAAACACAACAGCATAAAGGTTAACTATGGTCATATTCGTTAACTCTCCGATAGCGCCACAGTTCTCCAAAAGGATTTAGAGTACCTCGAAACTCGTACAAGAATGCCACAATGCGCTAGAACGCGTCACGGTGACCAACCGCAACACTGAGACGCTGCAGTGGATAAACAGACAGCGGAGCTCGCTCACAGATATCTTCAATACAGTGGGAGGACTGATCTGCTTCTGGAGGGAGGTTGGCTGGTTGGAATGACGGCCGCCATGGCTCACACACAGTGGTCCAACATCAGGATTAATTGCGGAAACCATACCTAATACATAGATAAATAAATAAATAAGTATGACAAGTGTAATGTTAACTATCTGATAGTTATGTCGCAGCCAACTAGCTGAATCCGCCGTTTCATTGAAGGTCTAGCCTTTTCATTGAATTGTGCCGTTTAATCAGCGACATACTCGTAAGTGGCAAGTCATTAAACGATATTGAACAAAAGATGTCACCTAGGTCGTTGAAAAATCGGTGCATTGAAGTGAAAAGGTTAGGCCACCAATTAAACAGCTGATTAAGGCAATTTGCTGCGACAGTTACATTAAAACCTGAGACTTATTAGAAACTTGAATAACTCGTCACAACAAAGCGATATGTCACGCCTACTCGTACTTCTTTTAATTATTTCAGTCCATCAAAGGCGGTCTGGTAGATATCGCTGTCAGCGATAACACCAACATTGTTTCCGTAGAATTAAGTTAATTTAAAAGATTTGTGTAACTATTTTTTTTATTTTTTTTTTATTGGTGATGGGTTTGCTCTTGACTCTAGTCAATGACTTTAAGATCGGCCGCGAAGCCGCCGCTCTGCGCTAATGGGCCCGAGTTCTGTTGAGAGGCATCAAAGTACGCGTGTTTATTATTTATTAAATATCGAGATTTTACGAATATTAATGCTGAGATAAATCTCGCGGGCATTAGCAGCTGTTGACGGAGGAAACACGCCTTGTGCTGAAATAACGGCGGTTTATTGTTGAATACTCACTGGAGCTTTTATAAATACTGCTTGTTGAAAATATCATTCTGTGCTTCCAATAATAAAAGTGCGTAAGTAAGCCTACTAAAGAAAAAAATTAGAATGTCGCATTCGTACTATAAGCAAAACACTATCTTGTTACACTTCAATGCCTATACATAATTAACGGCTGTATCTAACATTAGAACTTGAGCCAACCCTATCCAAGCTGGAACATAAACAAAGCGCATTGTACAAACCGCGAGGAAGAAACTAATATTTCAGTTAGGTGTTGTCGTTAGCGAGCAGAGCGGACCACCTCGCGACGAGCCGCCCGCGACGGTGGCGCGCCGTGCGGCCAGCGGCACAACTACAAATGATCCCACTTTGTAAACAATACAGACCTCACCTCACTTTGTAGGAAATGTAGAAGGTTCACGATGCTAACAATGTGTTGTAATGCCTCCAAATACGTATGAGACACAGAACTCGACAGATGTAGATAAAATGCAGAAATAGCTTTGATTGGGTGATGTTTATAGAAAACTAATATATATAAATATTTATAGAAATTTTCAAGTTATAGGAGAAATGGAACTGGCTCGAATCAGGAATACACAAACTTATTTTCTAACGTGCAACATCCGGAATTTCTGTATTTTGCTTTTCTGTGTAAAACCCCACACGAAACATTTCTAGTAAACCCTTCAAGGAGTCACAGCGATATTACTTGACTAAACTTAAAGTCCACAAGTAATAACATAGAACCGTATCGCCTATAATACCTATCTTGAATACATTTTTGCAAGAAAGCTTAACGAATTGTAAAAAGTAAATTCGCTTTCCATCTCCTTAATCTGGCTGAGATCCCTCGCTCTTATGATTGAGACAAATTCACTGAAATATAGTAATTTCATTAGATTAGAGTGGTTCGCGAGCCTCCATTAAAACCAATAGAAAAGTGAAAGATATGCGCGCGAAATTGTATGCTATCAAAGATCTTTGCAAATTGAATAACTCGCCTTTCTTCAAAATTACGTACGACTCACCTACTCCGTATTTACAGAACATATTTTCTAAAGAATTCGACAGGCCGTAATCGCTGGCATTCTGTTCTGAAGCCCTCATTTTGGTAAACACATCTTTCACATGTTTTTTTTTTGAAATTTCAACTTATGCAGTCATATATTTAGAACAGTGTGATATGTCATATATTTGGAATCTTACGATTGTTAGACAGAAACAATTACTATTGTCTGCGTTAGTTTAGTAAATAACGTTAGATTTTATTGTACGGATCTGTGTTGGCCTAGTGCAATAACGTTAATAAATGTCAAGTTGCTATCAAATAAATTACGAACAAATTGAATGAACCCATAGCAATCTTCAGACCACTTGAAACTTCCACAGAACTGAAACTATGCATCTGAAGTCCCTCACAACTTGAGACTTAATGAACTCGCTCATAGTTTAACGGCTAATGTTCTGAACAATGTTCGGATACCTGGACCAGGCTGCGACTGCTCCAGACATAACTATCTTCAGTCTATAAATATTAACAAGACTAGCTTATTTTCTAGTTAGGTGCTCTCTCCGTGTGACAGCTAATCAGGCCTGCGTGTTACCCGGCGACAGATGGGCATTAGTGTCGATGTTGACATGACGCGTGGCGCGGGATCAGACAGGCGCCGCTGAACTGTGTCTACTCAAACAGAACTCTTTGCGCAAAATGTTTTACAAATAACTCTGGCATTTATGACTTCTTTAATTCCGAGTTAAATGTCTGTGTAGTGACTTCAATGAACGTGTGTTTGTCATAATGTTGTCTTCTAGTCCAGTAAATTTAGATAATGTTATATCAAGTTGGACCACAAGGGATGAAAAATATACCAATGTGTACGGAAAAATCCCCTAATTATCATATCAAAATGTTTAAGGTGCAGCATAAACATTTTGATATGATAATTAGGGGATTTTTCCTATGTGAATTTTTCCTGTGTGAATCGGAAAAAATATAGAATTAATTAATAATATGAAAATTTTTAAATCACACATTCTTGTCTATTTAACCCTGGATAAACCCAGGTTTAACCTGGTTATTCTTCTTAGGAGACAACAAACATAAAAAAGCAAAGCATAAGATCGAGTGGTGCCGGTCGGCAACACTCGATCCTGCTTGGCTCAGGCAGTCTTCGTGAGTAGGCGACCAGCGAAGATTAACTTGATGATTATTCTGTAGTATGAGTACCTACTACAAATTGTCATGCCAGAGGTATTTCGAACACAGACGATAGACAGACGAGGAGGTTGTTCTCACGAACATTTCACTGAAAACGATAGATGACATCAAAATTATGCGTTGTTTACAAACTTTTTTTGTACTTATTCGTACTAATGCTACTTATTCGGTAAATATCTCAGTCTGCCACAGTTTACAGAAAGAGGTATAATAGGCTCTCACATACTCAAACCATCATAATTAAATGAAGGTAATTAATTAATTTAAAACGTCCATGATAACACTAAGATGAAACAACAGCGGATGTGACGTGACCGCGTTGCCTTCAGGGCCAAGGATCCAATAAAAAAGCACAAAATAAATCTCATCAACCAAATATTTATCTCATAAAAATACTCCATAAATTACTTAAAATGATCACAATAAAATAATCGGCAAAGTACACTCATCTGCTGTTAGCGATGAGTGTGACGCATCTGCCAGTAAGTGATGCGGTCCCCGGTGGTCTCCGCTACTCTGTGGCCCTGAGCCCCTGAGGTATAGACTAAACAGATTCGCGCCATATTTACGTCATCGCTTGGCGGCAAACCTGACGGAAACTATAAATTAGTTTTATTTGATTCGGTCGCGTTCAATAACTCCTCAGTTATTACAGCAGTACGTCATTTAGCGGTCGTGTGGGAAAGCCACGAATTGTTATTTTATTCACTCGTAAAAATGTTAACATTATAATTCAATTGACACCTTTTGAAGTCGATACAAGTAATAAAATGTTATTTTCTCATGTAATTTAGCATAGTGCATTTAAAAATCCCGACTTCCTGAATAATTTTCGTTGTTTGGTTTGTCATGCAGCCAAGAAAAGTAGTTTCTCTATTTTTCATATATTTTATATGATCTACGGTACAACTTAAAAGACATTCTTCATAACCTGTGTACATAATTGTGTGTGTGAGAAACATCATCAACCTTTACCTACAGCTTGCATCAGATTTGCTCAAACCTGTGTGTTGAGCAAACAATTAAACTTTTAACGCGTAAAGTATTTAACACTCGTGAATTCCATTCCATGCGAAATCGGAAAAGTTTATCAAATATAATCTGAAACAGATTTAGCGACCAGTTTCTAATAAAATTAATTTAAACGTGCGCCGAACAAATCGCACTCAGATAGGTAATGTTTCAGGGAGCTCCCGGGATGGCGCGGCTCGCGGGGACTCCGTTCTTGCTTCGAGAAAACTTTCTTGATGTATGATAATATGTTTCAAGATTTATCTGTCTAGGCTCCCCTCGATTTGTAAAAAGAGGGTACCTATTGTCTGTACTATTATACTCTTTATTCCCCCATTCCACCTTGCCAACCACAGCAATGTATTGCCAGACGCGTATATTTCGAGCTGTTTGATGTAACAGCACTATACAAGTAAATGTTCGATTAATTTGCCTTTATTTTTGTTTTCCTAATCTCGTACTTTTTAATTTCCAAAACACTCAATCTTCTTTAATGTTTTTGCATAGATTATTATACACGCTTGCGTGACATGTTAGAGTTGTACCTACGGAGAATAATTAACTTTATTAAGAGACTAATCAAAAATAAGACGTTGCAAATTCTATCAACCTCATAAATATTGAACGTGTGACGTATCGAGCGCATCCCAGCGTGGTCCACGCTCGTCACTCGACCAGCGACTAGCCAGCGCGTGCCCCTCCAGCCACCACGTATACGTTAGCGCCGACCAACTTGCCTAATCAATCAATGAAGGCGAACTCGGGACGAGTCAACGTATGCACTGACACGCGCCAACACAATACAGATAGAGACAAAAGGTCTATACGACAAAAGCCTACCCAAGTACTACATTTTGACGTAACTGCCCATGACAAAAAATATAATGTTTGAAAACAAAAATATCATAGTAAGAGCAAGAAATATTTTACTATTTGTTGTTTTTCATGATTTTAAAGACATGACGGCGCATCGACTAGCGCCATCTATGAAATTACTTTCGAACAAGACTGACAGCGGCTGGTCCAGCAGAGCGTTGATTGGTTGACGTCGTATCGACTAGCGCCATCTATCGAATTACTACCGAACAAGACTGACAACGGTCGGTCTAGCGGAGCGTCGATTGGTTGGTGAAGCGGCCATGTTGAGACGGGGGGATTCTCGTCTGGCAACGGCGACGGTTCACCATGAATACGACGAATCGCTAATATTCGGTGTAATCGTTTAATGTTTCGTGATTAGTTTAAATATAAGCCTGAAAAACAAAACGAAGTCAGGTGTACAGACCTATTCTAAAATAATAACATCATGCGTCACTACCGCGCCAAACGGCTAACGCTCAGCATAATGCCAAGGCCCGTGCACGAAGGCACGAATCCATAGCGCTGGTTTTCAGCGTAAGCCGGAGTGTCGCTGAATTCAATGTATTTATTCATTGCCTCTTAAAACATTCATTGTTAGTCGTAATTCTACTAAGATGTTAATGTTATAATTATTTGGAGGACCAATTATAAGAAATTGATTGTGTGACATCTTACAAGACTTTGATTAAAACTACGCCCATAAATACCCGCGCCAACGCTATGGCTGATCCTGAAGACATTTCTGATACTCTTACATCAGAAGTGGGTTAGAACGGGCAACGAGAAGAGATGTCGGGCGAATACAGTGGTATACAATGATTAAATAGCATGGAAACTCTACTGACACGAGTGTTGGGTATGTCACAAAATTCAAACGTGAGTACAAAAATGAACCCAGTATCTTGTAGAGTTTAACCCAGATGATTCGGACACGGATATAGAAGGCTGGCGTGAAGTTTATCGATCTTGTTGTTTATAAAAAAAAACACTCGATGGTGGGGATTTATTACTAGCACTTACCAGAGCACTCAAGGGCCGTGCGCTCCCGCAGAGGGCGGTCGCAGGGCCCCTGGTTCGGAGTCCTCCGGCGGTGAGCCGGATGACTCCGGACAGGAGCTTCGGAGGGCCGGGTTTGCGGAGGTGGTGGAGGCCGCGCTTCGCGATGTGGCCTTGAAGAGGAAACTCTCCTCTAAAAACAGGGCCATAGGAGAAGCGCTGACCTCCATCCTGGCGGCAGCGGAGGCTAACCGAGGTGGGCCTCCGGTGGACGAGATGTCCAACCTGCGGGCGGAGGTCGCCCGCTTGGCTGCCGCCACCGAGCGTCTCCAGAGGGAGAACGCGGGGCTCCGAGCAGACCTGGCCAGGCTCCAGGGAGCCGGCCCACAGGGGGCGCCTAAAGGGGGAAGCAGGGAGAACAGCCAGCCCGTGCCGCAGGAGGGCCAGGTGCTGGACCTGGTGCGGCAGGAGATGGCTGCCTTCCAGGCGCGGTTTTCCGTCCTGGAGGGCATCGTCCTGCGCCCCCCGTTAGCGGCGAGTGGGAAGGCTCCAGGCCGGAAGGCGGCGTCGTACGCGGCCGCCGCGGCTGCCACACCGGGGTCGTCCGGCCAGGACAAAGGGTCCGGGCCGGCACCCGCGAAGCCGGTGCCGGGAAAACCGGACCCGGCCCCGGGAAGGAAGAGGAAGGGTGGGGTTGCTGCGCGGACGGCGAAGGCTCCTGCGCCGTCTGAGCAGCAGCTCCCCCCGGCTTCCTCGCCTTCAGCTCCTCCCCCGGCTCAAACCGAATGGCAAGTTGCCGGGGAGAAGGGGAAGGCGGGCAAGGCAGCCAGGGCGGCCAAGAGGCGAGAGAGGAAGCGGCGGCAGAAGGCGCGAAGCGTCGCGGCTGCGCTCCGCCCCCCGAAAACCGCGGCTGTAGTGCTTACACTACAGCCGGACGCGGTGAAGAGGGGCGTGACGTACGCGGACGTGCTCACCAAGGCGAAGGAGGCGATAAACCTTGGTGAGCTAGGCATCGTGGGGGGCCTTCGGCTCCGGGTCACCATGACTGGGGCCCGGATGCTGGAGATCCCCGGGGCAGCCAGCGGCCCAACCGCGGACGCTCTAGCCGAAAGGCTTAGGGCGTCCCTAAGCGCGGACGATGCCCGAGTGTCCAGGCCCACCAAGCGCATCGACATGCGCATCTTGGGCCTGGACGACTCCGTCACGGAGACGGAGGTGGTGGCCGCCGTCGTTAGGACGGGGGGGTGCTCAGCAGAGGAGGTGAAGGCAGGCACCCTACGTCCTGACAACACGGGCATGCGCACCATTGTGGTGAGCTGTCCCGTGTCGGCGGCCAAGACCATCTCGGAGGGCCGTAGGTTTTTGGTGGGTTGGGTTTCCGCGCAGGTCAAACTGCTGGAACCCCGACCTCTGAGGTGCTTCCGGTGCCAGGTGGGCCACCATGTAGGAGCTCAATGCACCTCGGAGGTGGACCGCAGCGGTCTATGTTTCCGCTGCGGTCAGCCCGGTCACAGGGCCGGCTCCTGCGACGCCGCGCCGCACTGCGCAGTCTGTGCGGCAGCTGGCAAGCCGGCCGACCACTGGGCTGGGGGTAGGGCCTGCGCCCCACCCACCAAAGCCGGAAACCGGAGAAAGCCCTCCGCCACCGCCGTCTCTGCCGCGACCGCCGCCACCGCCGCCGCTTCCTCCGCCGCCAAAGCCGGTTCCACTGCGGCTGCTGCTACTGCAACAGCCGCAGTAGAGCCCCTACAACGGGCTCCGGAGGGGGCTGAAATGGAGTGCCAGTAATGGCCCCATTTCACCCCCTCCTGTTGAACGTCAGCCACTGCGCCGCCCAGGAACTGATGCTCCTGAGCATGGCGCAGTGACTGATGCCTGTGGACGGCGAGCAATGGGTAGCTCGCCGTCCGATCAGAGCAGGCCCGGGTTGACGGCGCGCTGTGTTCTACGCGCGCCAAGCCAGCAGTCGTCAGCATGGGTCGGGGCCCGTTAAGGCCAGAGCCTACCAGGGTTGCGGATTTGTTCGAAAGAGTTACCGTGGCCCTGGAACGTAAAGGCACTGAGAGGAGCATGGGTGGGTTTTAGTCAGTAGAAGTCTGACACTCCCTGCCGCTCCACCCAGAGCGGGAGGGGTCATTTGATGATTTCCCATCCAATAAAAAAAAAAAAAAAAAAAAAAAAAAAAAAAGGGCCGTGCGCTAAATGTCGCACGAGACTTAACTTAAAATAATTGAAATGGAATGTGGTTAATCAAACTTTGTTGGCAAGATTCTCTAAGCCAAATCTACTTCAAGATCATTTCGATGAAATCTTGCGTTTCCAAATCGGAATAAAAGAAACGGCATCTGAGTCTGCTGTGCCATTGTAGAATATGATTGAAGACTGAAATGGCCGAAGAAACAATAACGGGATTTTTGTATCAGTGCTACGTCAAAAGGACAATCTGGTTCGTCGAGGGTTATGTGCACATATCACCACTACCTGGGCTCAGATATTTAGAATACAAGTTAAAAGAAGACAAGAAAAGAAAGGCGAGCGAAATTCCAGACCCTGAAGCTAAACAAGCCCGTATGACGGATTTAAGATTTACCGGTAGATGTCATCGGTGTGGAATTCTTGGACATCAAATTTCCGTATGCAGACAGCAACTTGATGCCCCCTAGCACCAAGAAAAAGTGATAGCTCCGCTACTACAACGACAACTACAACACACAAGTTGGAGAAAACTAAGGTTGTATACTGCTATACCTGTGGCAAACCCGGTCATCTAGCCACAGTTTTCCTGAAAAGAACAATGGTGATAGAGCTGCAACAAAGGAGGTCAACCTCTGCGAGCAGCGCCTGTCGAGAGGCACCTTGAGGACGCCATCTGGTGAGCCAGTCTCGTTTCTTATTTGATAGTGGATATTAAATAGTGCTAAGTACAAGGGTACTGTGCGCGCTTGTGTTATAGAGGTGATGAAATAACCTCCATGATTCAGATTTGCAGTGAATCTCATTAACTTCGTCTTATTCTGTTCTGTGGTATTGATTATAGAAAACTCAATTCTAATACCTCAAGGACACAAAAGAGATAGCTACTAGTTTAGTAAATTATGAGGAGGCCGAGACGGCGCCAGGAGTCATAGAACTAAATTCAGGTTCTCTTGCTAGGTTCAGTAGCTGTGATACATTGACAGTAGAATCAGATATTATTAAGGTTGATTCTGAAACCGTTACAGCAAATTTAGATTTAGATTCTCTCAGTGTCACCTCAGCCCATGAAATTATTGAGCACGAAGTTATAACTCACGCTGAGCAAGATGATCTGTGACTGTTGGTAAGTCTCATCTTATTGATCCTATTTTGTTGTATACTGATTGATAATGATAACCCATAAGATGTGAATTAAAAGCAAAGCTGGACAAAAGGACAGTGTCGTACCGGGTCATACCTGTGTGGTTGATTGAATGGACACACTCGTTCGGTCCAGGCTTCTGTTATATTATTGACTTGATTGGAAGACAGTGTCGTACCGGGCCATACTTGTGTAGTTGGTTGAAAGGACACACCTGTGAGTGTCGTACCGGGCCATACTTGTGTAGTTGGTTGAAAGGACACACTTGCCTCTTTGAGATTTCAATGAGTATCACGGAAGTTGGTAAAAGGTGTCGTACCGGGCCATACCTGTGTGGTTGGTTGAAAGGACACACCTGTGCTGACCAAGCTATGCTTTCTTACTTTAATTTTAGACTGATTTACTGATCTCAATACTGGATCTTGTTAAACAGCCTGTCAGGTTGGACGAGCGGATTATGGAATTTATAAAGTAGCTGCTGATGCTTGCAAACCTTGATTGCAGGATTACTTCAAGAAGCGCCCGAGGACGGTCGCAGGTCAGTCCGGCCGTGACGGCGCATCGACTAGCGCCATCTCTGAAATTACTTTCGAACAAGACTGACAGCGGCTGGTCCAGCAGAGCGTTGATTGGTTGACGTCGTATCGACTAGCGCCATCTATCGAATTACTACCGAACAAGACTGACAACGGTCGGTCTAGCGGAGCGTCAATTGGTTGGTGAAGCGGCCATGTTGAGACGGGGGGATTCTCGTCTGGCAACGGCGACGGTTCACCATGAATACGACGAATCGCTAATATTCGGTGTAATCGTTTAATGTTTCGTGATTAGTTTGATTCATTGTTAGTCGTAATTCTACTAAGATGTTAATGTTATAATTATTTGGAGGACCAATAATTATAAGAAATTGATTGTGTGACATCTTACAAGACTTTGATTAAAACTACGCCCATAAATACCCGCGCCAACGCTATGGCTGATCCTGAAGACATTTCTGATACTCTTACAGACAAATAAAGTAATATATTTTTATTTACGTATGGTAGGTAATTCCATGATCTACACAGTTTTGGTTTTGGTTTAGGCTTTAGTTTTTACAAGAAACCACTGAACAACACGGCATTCTTATAATTTGTGACGATCGCGGTCGAAAGCGCACTAGTTCGAGACAAGAGGCCCTAGACAATGTGCCATTCAATTATCATTTATACAATTATCGAAATGCCAAAATGTAGGAATTAGATCACGTGACATTTCGATAGCATCTGTCAATCCCATACATTTTTGACGTAGTGACAATCGCCTTCGCCACGCTAACGTTGACCGAATGTCACTTGTCTAGAGCCCAAGGACAATTATTATTGTCCATGTCGCGCGGACACCGTCACGACCCCTTGCCACTTCTCCTGTTTTTATATTTCTATGGATCCAACCATGTGTGCAACCACTTACCTCTCGCAATCTTGGCACGTTGTTGAGTGAACCTTCTGCATCCTCAGTAAGATGAGCGATAGTTGAGAGCGGGGGAGAGTCCTCAAAGTGCGGAGGCGGTGGTCACATGACTCACATGCGGAGAGTGAAGACGCGTCACGTGGAGCGCCCCGTGTGTGACACTCGCTGAACTGCGGCGCGGCGGCGGCGGCGTCGCACCCAATGAACTTCGTGGTGCTCGTTGTCACGTCAGCCTGAATGAGCTGCACCTAATTAATGGTTGGTTATGAAGAACATTGGGCATCTTTACCCGACTTACAAAAATGGAGAAGATTCTCAATTCGACAATTTTTTTGGAAACGGGACCCTATTACTAAGACTCCGCTATCCGTCTGTCTGTCACCAGGTTTAGATTCAGTTTTTTGTACTTTGTAGTGTTTGTTTTTATTTTGAAGTCGGTTGTATTTTTTTGTTAAAAAGTTTTTTATGGAACATAACGTCACACCTGAATTTCCGGAGGGAGAAGGCAGAGATGTAGGTATAGTAAACTCACTTTTGAACAATTTTACGTCGCATTTAGGTAACAGGGGTCAGCTGAATCCAGACATTACACAAAACCAAACAGGCAAGTATTATGCACTTTGAAAACAAACACAAACCTGTGAAGAGTGTTATTCTATTGATTCTTTCCTTAAAGCTTATCCTTTCCTGTAACAACAAAAGAGGTTTTCTTCCTGTAACAACAAAATTGGCAATTTTACTTCGGAGAAACGAAGTAAAAATTGCCAATGCGCTTCAACGAACAAATTGCTGTAACTATAAAAAACTTGTACACGGAAAATCCGCGTTATTTTCAATCTTTATCATTTTCAGCGACACTTTTTGCGAGCTTTATTGAGTAGCGACGGCTAATGGCGGCAGCTCATGTTTATTACAGTTTGCCATGTCGCCGGTCTCCGGGGGCCAGCTAATTACTGCCCGCTCGCTTCACCTGCACGTCGAGTGTCAACATTAATTACCTATGTATTGTCAATTAATACGTACCACGTAATGACAGAGTGTCAATACAATTGTGACACCTGCACGTGGCTTGAAGGTGAAGAAAAAAAGAAAGAAAGGAAGTATTTAATTACCTACTACATAACGACATCCAGGTACATACATATTAGTGGATTTTGCACTAAAACCTAAACGATAGTGTTAATTCTTAAGTTATGTTAGTAAAGACAAGTTAACTATTAAATAATAATAAAAATAACAAATTTTAATGTGAGTAAATATAAATAAAGCACATGCATGTCGTGATTGTGGCAAAATGGCTTCCACTCAACATAATGCTGTGCCGTGGGGGACCCTCAGCATGATTTGATGTACGGAAACCAAGTCTGTTGTGTATGTGAAAATAGTTATATAATAAATAAATCATACAGTAAGATAAAATAGACCACTTATTTAAAATTTTGATGTGTTTGAGGAAATCACTCTGCCTTGTCTTTTCCCGACTATGTTGGCGGCTCAGCGCACTTGCCGAGGTGTGGAGGAAACTCGGTGTGTAATGTATGATCACCCATCTGCGGACCGACCTCGGCTAGCACAGCTTAACTTCGAAGTTTGACCGCGCGGCTATCATTATTCAGCTACGATCTCCTCTCTCTAGGTGCTTGAGGTAACTAGTGTTAGCGTCTGTATTTTATATTATACCTTTTTATTATCTGGCAACATTTCATTTTTGCAACTTGTCAGAATTCAGTTTTTATTAACTGGCAACACCGAACCGCTCTTATTGGTCCGTGGTTTCAATTGGCGCACATCGAACCAATCAGAGCGAGTCACGCGTTGTGGCGGGGGGTTTTAGTTGTTAGGAGAATAATTTCTGGGATACGGCGGCATTCGATCGTCGAGCGGCCTCCAGTGAACATCAAGAGAAATTGTGTACGTTAAGGTAATAATGTATTTACCCTTTATGCTATTTTAACTGTGAAGTGTTTAATATTGTAAAGTGTTTTGATATTATGAAGTAAATGTGTTTTCTGAACTGTCTATGGAGTCTTTCTTTTACATTTCAGAAGTAGGATGAGCGGATTTTAACTCGTAAAAAAAAAATAAAAAAAGTTTTTTTTGAAATACGAGAAGTTTAAACCCATCCGTTAATCCCGCCCACGCTTATTAGTTTTTTTTCCTTTCCTTTTGTTCACACCCTTAGCATACATAGTAAAGGAAAAGCTCCATAAAGTGTGTTAATGTGATAAAATTCGACGACAGTCACGTAAGTACCATTTTATTCTTTTGGTAATTCAAAAGATCTTGACAAGACACTCTATCATGTTTAAGATACCTAATTCAAGAAACTGCTATGCTGTGTTTTACTTACGAAGTTGATAAATACCCTGTAAAAAGCATACATCCCATTTTGCCAGGGCAACACTCTGGAAATGAGATGTAAACATTTTTAATTTTTAGGTTATGTTTAAAATCGTCATGTGGTGGTTTGTTGCATCTTGCCGAGGCACTCATACGGAGATGTAACGGTCTATTTTAAGCAGGCACCCCATTTTGCCAGGGCAACTCCCTGGATATGGGATGCATACTTACCACCTAATAAATCTTGTATAACGGTTTGTTGCATTTTGCCGGGGCATATCTACGGATATGTAACGGATAATTTTGAGCATGTATTCCATATTGCCAGGACAACTCTCTGGATATGCGGTACATGCTTTTCTTATACACACAATACAATTATTGATTTGTGTTTTATTTCGTTGGGCATATTATATACTCCCGTGGATATGTAATGTGTTTTAGAACATGTATTTCATTTTGCCAGGGCTACACTCTGGAAATGCGATGCTTGTTTGGCGCAATTAATATTTTACTTTGATTAATCTACTTACCACCCTAAGAATAGCATTTAACTGAAGTTAAGTACATTAATTAACACTAAGTAAACTTAATCACAATTACAGATGATGGATTCATCGCCCGCGGGCAGTGGTAATGGACGTCGCTGCAATAACGAGGATGAGCCGATAAGGTTGGACCGTAACGAGGTCCCACGGCGGACTCCGCAGCGACGCCAAGTTCATCAAAGCGAGGGAGCGGAAGGGAGTCTGGATATCAGGCAAGTCCGCAAACGTTTAATAAGTGATTCTGATAATGAGAGTGAGGGAGCGGAAGGGAGTCTGGTCAGAGACAGGCAAAGCCGCAAGCACTCTCTTTTAAAGCCAAACTATAATAAAAACGTTAATAACCGGCGATCAAGAAGCAACAGCAGCGAACGCAATCGTAGCAGGGACCGACCTTATAACCTTCGTAGAAGGGACCGATATCGCGAAGATTCTGTTGATAAAGGACGTGATAGAACTCGACTTCGTGTTGATTCAAGTAATTATTATCGTAGTAGGAAACGATTTCGTGACAACTCATCTGATGATGAAATCCGGGTCACGAGGATAGGACGACGTCGTCATCGTAGCAGTAGCAGTGATAGCTATGACACTCCTATTAGACGCTTATTGAAACGAAGACGAACTCGTTCTCCCTCACGTCGTAGAAAACGTGAATTGACGGAAGTTGAGATGCCTGATGCCACTCATAGCATCTTAAATAAATTCCTGAATGTCCTCAACAATGTGAAGGGGCAATCGACCTCTAAGCTTTCTTTAACAAACGTGATTCCAGAATTCGATCCTTTATCTACCGAACAAACCATAGTAACGTGGTTAACTAAAGTCGAGGAAGCCGCGGAGATTTATAATTGGGATGAACGCGAAACAATTCATTTTGCTCTACCGAAACTCGTTGGACTTGCTCAGACATGGTATAAAGGCCTGAGCACGATGCTTTACTCGTGGACAGAATGGAATAGGAAGCTTATTGAGTCTTTCCCTTGTAGGTACGACTATGCGGAACTACTAACACAGATGTTGGCCAAGCGTGTGCGTTACGGCGAATCCCTTGAACAATATTACTACGTAAAGATAAATCTTTTGAACCGATGTGGTATCGCAGGTCGAAAAGCAGTCGATTGCTTACTACACGGCGTAGATGATAGGGCGGTACGTATAGGAGCACAAGCGGCTAGGTTTAGAGGACCTGAAGATGTGCTTAGATATTTTAAAACTGTTAAGCCTGGCACTAGTAGGGAAACCGCGGATAGGTCCGGGCAAGATAAAAGGAACTCTTTGTCAAATAATAGTCGGAACAAATCTGACGCGAATAAGAGGTCCACTTTTGTCATTAAATGCCACAATTGTAATGAAGAAGGACACAAGAGTTTTAAATGCAATAAACCCCTAACGAAATGCACTCTGTGTAACCGCGAAGGCCATTTAGATTTGTATTGTAGAACTAAGGGGCCTGCTATCCAAAACACTGAACGTCCTAGTAGTGAAGTTAAGGGTGAAAAGCAGGTTGCTCTAGTAGACTATTCAGATGATACTAATCAGAAGTATGTCCTCGAGATATTTGTAAATGGTCAGCCGATCAATTGTCAAGTAGACTTAGGGAGCCAGTGTACCTTGGTTAGGGAATCGGAAGCGAAGCGTTTGAAGCTGAATACAAGCTTGGATAGATTACCAGTCTTGCGAGGTATAGGTGGCTTTCACATAGAACCACTGGGCAAATGTAATGCCGATGTAACTGTCCAGGGGATAAAAGAGAATATAGAGATTCTCATTGTTGAAGACTCCGCTTTGAAATACCCAGCCCTCTTGGGTCATACCTTTACGGAGAAACCTGGTATTACTATAATAAAGACCCCTAACGAAGTAGTGTTCGAACAGGATTCCCATCAAAGGATATCACTCGTGACTCGGGGTGACGTAGTAATTGCTCCTAATCAATTAGCTATGATACCTGTGAAGTCACGAACTAGTCTTACTGGCTTCGTGTATGTGAACGGCTCCGTTAGGGGTACCACAGGTAAAGAACACTATTTACTCCCGGGCGGGTATAAATTACATGGTGGTTTTGGTAACTTGCTGCTACAAAACGTCTCCGGTAGTTCTGTCTGTCTAAAACAGGGGTCTTTACTGACGCGTGCTATCCCCATCATTAACGAACAAAATGTATACTCAGTAACTTTCGATGATAAATCTCTGAATGAGTCTGTACGGTGCGGTAACATCATCACCTCGGAGCAGAAACTCGAGCTCCAAAGGTTATTATCGAAATTCAAAGAGTGTTTTTCGTCTGGTCTTAAAGATCTTGGTTTCACGACTGCAACAGAGATGGTCATAGAGCTTAATGACGCAGAGCCAGTGGTATACAGGCCATATCGCATGTCCTACGGCGAAAGAGCGCTGGTAAGAGATATGGTTCAGGAGATGATGGATGCGGGCATTGTAACAGAATCCACTTCGCCATATGCGAGTCCGATCGTGCTGGTCAAAAAAAAAACCGGAGAAAAACACTTGTGCGTAGATTATAGAGCCTTAAATAAACGCACAAAAAAGGATCATTATCCCTTACCTCTAATAGATGACCAGCTCGATCGGCTGGCAGGTAATAAACTATTCATATCATTAGATCTAGCTTCCGGTTATTACCAAATTCCGATTGAAAAGAATTCGCAAGATAAAACCGCATTTGTGACGCCCGATGGCCAGTTTCAGTATACACGAATGCCTTTTGGACTGGTAAATGCACCATCTGTTTTCCAAAGAACGATCAATAAGATCCTCTCTGAAGCGAAAATTAAGTACGCTCTCATCTATATGGATGATATTTTGATCCCAGCACGGTCTTTTGACGAAGGTCTTTGTAGGCTTGAAGAAGTACTTTCCCTTTTAAATCGCGGTGGTCTTACTCTCAAGCTATCCAAATGCAACTTTTTCATGGATAGCATCGAATTTTTGGGTTTCCAAATTAATGCTGATGGTATTAAACCCGGCGAAAGGAAAACCGAAGCCGTTTCGAAGTTCCGTACACCCAAAAGCCAACGTGAACTACAGCAATTCATCGGCTTGGCAAGCTTCTTTAGGAGGTTTGTTAAGGGATTTGCTACAATCGCAAAGCCTTTAACAGACCTCCTTCAAAAACATACCACCTGGAAGTGGGGGCCTGAACAAGTGAATGCGTTTGAAACAATTAAGTCAACCTTAGTACAGAGGCCCTTACTCGCTCTTTATGACCCAACACGCGAAACCGAGTTACATACGGACGCTAGTAAGCACGGGATAGGAGGAATTTTATTGCAGAAAGATGATGCTGGCCATTTGAGGCCAATCTCATATTTTAGCAGGAAAACTTCTCCCGATGAACAAAAGCTCCATTCATTTGAGTTGGAGACGCTGGCCGTCGTATCCTCACTCAACAGATTCCGTGTCTATCTGATAGGTGTTCCATTTAAAATACTGACAGATTGTAACGCGCTGCGAACGACTCTATCAAAAAGAGACCTTATACCTCGTATAGCGCGTTGGTGGGTTCAATTTCAAGAATTTAACTGCGAAATTGAATATCGCCCTGGATGTCGTATGTCCCATGCGGATGCACTAAGTAGGAATCCGGTAGGGGAAGCTAAGGACGATTTGCATGTCTTAGACGTACTTACAGTAGGTACGGATGATTGGATAGCTACAGTACAAAGTAATGATGACGAAATAGCACGTATTAGAGACATTTTGAATGACCCTAAATCGGACCAGGTGCTAGATGTTATAAAAAATTATAAACTGAAAAATGGCAAAGTTTATCGAATTGTAGGCAAGGAAGAAAATGATTTAAGGTGGGTGGTACCGAAGGGGGTAAGGTGGCAGATAGCCAAAATAAACCACGATGACCTAGGCCACTTCGGCTTTGACAAGACCTTTGCGCGAATTCAGCAAATCTATTGGTTCCCTAAAATGCGCCGGTTTATAAAAAAATATATCAAGTCTTGTTTAGAGTGTGCACGGAGCAAGGACCATACAGGGAAAGTTCAAGGCGAACTACATCCGATTCCTAAAATTGAAACTCCATTTCATACAATTCACGCGGACCATCTAGGACCATTTGTGAAGAGCAAAAAAGGCAACTGCTACCTATTGGTAATTGTGGATGGGTTCACAAAATACATTAATATAAAACCAGTCAGGAATACTAAAAGTTCTACCTCAATTAAAGCCCTTAAAGAGCATATTAGTTACTTTGGGGCACCGTCTAGACTGATAACCGATAGAGGGACTTCTTTTACCAGTAACGGCTTTCGCGCATTTATCCAATCCATGGGTATCAAGCACATACTTAATGCTGTGGCTACACCTCGAGCAAACGGACAATGCGAACGTTACAATCGGACAATCTTAAGTGCACTCACCTCTAAAACGGAAAATAAAGACGATAGGAACTGGGATGATTATATTCTGGATGTACAGATCGGTTTGAATACTACTGTCCACAAGACGACTGGCAAAAGCCCTTCGGAACTACTTCTTGGTTTTAACATACGTAGTTGCTCCGAAAATGCTCTAAGCGATATTATAGACGATGTTAGAGAATCTTCCATAGATGATTTGGACCAGGTACGATCCAAAGCAGGTACACGCATTGCCGAACAACAGGCTAAAGACAAAATCCGATATGATACTAGACATAAAAGCGCTTACAAATATAACTCGGGCGATTTAGTTAGCATAAAGCGAGAGGTGCCAAGTGATGGCAAATCGAAAAAACTAGCGACAAAGTTTCAGGGTCCGTACCGAATTTTGAAAGTACTGCCTAACGATAGGTTTTTAATAGAAGATACGCCGTTAACCCGCAATCATGGCCAACGTCGATATGAAAATGTAATAGCGATAGATAGAATTAAGCCGTGGCTCGCTTTCGATAGGAATTATAGCTCTACAGAGTCTGAGTCTGAAGATAATGCTAATCAGGACTGTAATAAACTTACCAATTAGTTCCTTATACTAACGAGAGCACACCTAGATTGGAATAGATTGATTTATGAAATATAATAATTCATGTAATATTTAATAAAGTATGTACAACGCTTAATGTAATGTTTATAATAATATTGTTAGAATGTTATTAATATCATGTTAATATTATGTAACGTTTATATAATAATAAGTCTAACTTAGCTATAATAAGCTTACCATGAAAATAACTGTTCGTTAATTTCATAGTTTGATTTGAGATGAATTCCCGGTGGTTAAATATAAAGCTGTCCAACTAGGTTATCAAATTAAAATTGTTTTTAGATTATGTAGTTAAATCTGATGGATCTTACATATATATTAAGATTATATTATTGGTACAAATTATTATTATAAGATGTTATCATAATTTATGATTGTAAAACTTTATAGATTCCAAGGTTAATTATGTATGCTCATGTACTAGACTTTGTCGTACATTAAATTAATTTAACTTGTAACTTAAAATAGAGTTCTGCATGTAAATGTTACTTTTCTTTTTATTTTTTATTTATTTATTTTTTTTTTTGGTCGCGAAGGGACTCGCTTTTCGCAGGATGGCCGAGCTGTTAGCGTCTGTATTTTATATTATACCTTTTTATTATCTGGCAACATTTCATTTTTGCAACTTGTCAGAATTCAGTTTTTATTAACTGGCAACACCGAACCGCTCTTATTGGTCCGTGGTTTCAATTGGCGCACATCGAACCAATCAGAGCGAGTCACGCGTTGTGGCGGGGGGTTTTAGTTGTTAGGAGAATAATTTCTGGGATACGGCGGCATTCGATCGTCGAGCGGCCTCCAGTGAACATCAAGAGAAATTGTGTACGTTAAGGTAATAATGTATTTACCCTTTATGCTATTTTAACTGTGAAGTGTTTAATATTGTAAAGTGTTTTGATATTATGAAGTAAATGTGTTTTCTGAGCTGTCTATGGAGTCTTTCTTTTACACTAGTGCTAAGAATTAAACCTTATTGAACTGATACGACGCCTCATATAGAAAATTTACTCAACACACTTATTGAATGTTAACTCGGTCAAGGCTTCAGTATACAACGTGTACCAGAATAAACGCAATTACTCTTAAGGGGTCATTGTACTTATCATTATGAACAACTTTTAGTATATTTTTATAAGTTCTACATAAAATCCAAAGTGAGACAACTAAAGACCATAATACAATTTCAAGTTAATCGTTAAGAGGGCGCCGGCGCCGGCCGCGCAGTGGCGCCCTCATCGTTTGTTTGGTTATTTCTTTTATTTTAGAGTGAAAATGCTGAAAATAAGCACGTTAAGTTTTGCTCCACAAGATTATACGTTAATATTATTAAACGGAACTACCGTTTAATAATATTAACGTATAATCTTGTGGTTGTTAAATTGTTTAGTTTTATTATAATCACTATATCGGATAATAGTGGCCACTATTATTATTTTTTTTTTTAAACGTTGCCCCACACTAGGAATTTCTCCTGTATCGTGGGTGCGTTTACAAACATATAAATTCACATACACAAATAGCCAGACCCGGAACAACTATCTGTAGGCCATACAAATATTTGTTCCGTGCGGGAATCGAACCCGCGACACGCAGCGCAGCAGTCAATCGCTCAACCACTGCGCCAACCGTATCGTCATTATTAATTATCCGTTTTAGTGGCTAGCGTGGGGACTACAGACCATTCCCTCTCGTCTAAAACAGGAGGCCTACGGCCATTAATGGGACATATACAACGTGTAATTGAGTACGCTGAAAATCTCGAAGTTAATTAAAATTAAACTCAGTACAACGTGACGATTTTTACTTATATATGACGATATTTATCAAAAGAATTTGCCACGGGCCCCAGATGGTATAGTTACGCCACTGTGCACCACTAGTGTAGAAAACTTAAAGGAGTAGCCCAAACCGTTTCAAAGTAACCGTGCCACATATTACATAACGCATATCTCAATCTTACATAAGAAACCCTTCGTTGCCAAGAGATGACACAGTTTCAAATGTAATGAGACAAAGTTGTAGATATTGATGTGTCACAAAATGTCACAGTCGCTGTTAGCGTCGCGGTCGTATGAGCAAGTATGCGAGAGTCGTGGCGACTCTGTGTCAAGTATTATGAATAGGATGAACCTTTGACCTATTGACAGGCAAAACCTTTTGACAAAAGGGTAAGTGGATAGTTGCCAATCACTAAGGTATGCTATATACGGTCTTTATAAAAGTCGAACACATACGAACCCCTAAATGTTGTCAGCCATATTAGCCATTACTTAGGTACCTATATATTCACTTAGGTATTACGAAACTGAGGCAATCTAGTAATGCTTTTGTTTATATAATCAAAAACATATGCAAAACATAATATTATAGTACCTACCGCAGTTACTCACCTCAACAGAGCCTCTTCGACAACACCAACAAACTAGTCGACTGCGTTTTTTGTATAGTTTTTATCGAATTAAATCTGTCTAAGTTTACCTCAATGTTAAACCAGATTTGTGTCAAGTTAAAAAAACTGGCCGTGAACTTATGACTTCGAATCCTAGATGTATCTCGCAGTTATCAATTAAAATAATAAAAAAATAATGACAGATAATAAAATTACACGTCTGTGAACTAAGCCTCTATGTAAAATAAATTAACGCGGCAAAGTCTTATTAACTTTTCTGTGTCCCGAGCACAAACTGCGCCACCTCTTAGACCGGCAACATTCGTCTTAATATCATTTGTGTAAATACAAAGTTAGTCAAAACAAAGCACAAATCTTCTCTCACACTGTACTACAGCGAGACAATTTAAAAACAAAAGCTTCCAGACAGAGGGGAGGAGTGGTGAGTAAATAACAACAAATCTTAACAAACTTCTAAACAACTACAAACGATGTTTGTAAAAACTTTAGTGGCGGCCCTAACATGCTTTATGTTCTCGGTGTGAAACAACCCTAGCGCCGGAAACACACGGGCTAGGAGTCAGCGCGGGCACGCTCAATGGCAGTACGACATCGGATCGTTCCAGTACTTGCAATGATATGCTATGGCTACATTCAGCTGTTATGACGGTACCTTAAAAGGAAGAAACGGAATCCTATAGGGGTACTTCGTTGTCCGTCAGTCTGTCACGACCCTTTTTCTAAGGAACGCGTGAGAGTGTTTTTATAGTTTATAAACTTCAGTAGGTAATATATACGTACCAACTCAAAAAAAAAAACGAGATCAATCGATACCCTTAATAGACGAAATGTACGAGTTTGTACGGAGCCCTCGGAGCGCGAGACAGACTCGCTCTTGTGCGGTGTTTCTTTTATTGATATGTCTGACCACAGTCTCACCTAGTGGATGATATACTGGTCGACGAAGAAGCACGCTTGCCTAGAAGTAAACTATTCAATCTTGAATTAAAGACTCCCAAGTACCTATCAGGAAACAGACTCCAGCTGGGATTTCCACTCCTTATTCGTTAGGTGGTTCCTTTTGTAATGATTATGTAGTGCGTTTCCCTTTAACATAATTTTAATGGTTTAAATTAATAATATTAAGAAAGATGACGTTCATAAAAGAATCTAATAACTGTCAATGCATATTGCAAAGCGAAATGCAAAACAGTTTTAACATAATTCAATTAAGTACGCATCAGATCGTATAAGCAAATCCTATTTAAATACAAACGTATTTGAGACAAAGTAGTCTCAGTCGAAATCTGTCAAAAAAACCTCAGTTTCCATACATTTTTGACAGATTGCGACTGACATGCGCATGCGAACGTTGCTTCTGAATGAGTCGACTTGGCGCTCTGATCCTGACACGCTCTGATCGCGCAGTCGGTAACTTCTCCAGAATGTTTTCATTTTAATGTGTTGACATTATCGACTGTAGTCAATTAATAAACAAGTTTTTACTCTTGAATAGCTTTACGATAGTCAGAACAAATGGCACTAACTAATGTCATTACTGAGTAGATAGACGCTCAGTTTGTTATTAGATCGCTCGGCCGCGGCGCCCGGCCCTATATACTAAGGGATTAGAGGATAGGAGCAGCAATGCAATTAAAATCTCAAGTAATTTCTACTAGAATTAGAGCTTTGGATAATTGATAGTAATTTGTAGAGACAAGAACTAAGTAGAGCTTAGAGTGGTTGTAAATTGTCTACATTTAAATTGTCTGAGCCAAACTTGGGCAATCAGCTGGGCTTGTGTGGGACATTGATTAACAAGAACCTGTTCATAATAAACATTGATGTCGTGTATTTAAATTACATTAATCACGCAAAAGTCCAAAGGAAAGGTACTAATCCTCGTTAGCCAGCCTATCCCATAGCCTAATATCTTTGTTTCCACATAATGCCATAATCCTGTACAGACCGGGGATTGTCCTTGGGCATAATTATGTATTTTCATTGTGTCGGGATAGTCGTCGGTTTAGTGGTTTATTAAAAACGCATGGAACCTCTACGAGTTGGATTCGGCCCCTCGTAAGCCTTCCAAAGGTCCGTACCATACATAGGTTGAGACCATAGGGACCCATGAAATAGCTAATACCTACTTCTTGCCGATACAATTTTGAACACCTTATTTCCAACATTTTCTTTATGCTTTAATCTTCCATGTGACTTTTTATGGTTAACTCTCTATTGGGCTTATTTACCTTTACAAAGTCATACAAGCTTCACCATCATCAACTTCATCTCTACTGAAAGACGTCCACTGGTGGACATAGACCTACCCAGATGTCACCACATCTACCGGTCCTGTGTCTCGTATCCAGTGAATTCCCACAAGCGAAATGTTTTTCTGCAAATAGATTGAATATTCAGCCCCCAGGCCAGATAAAGTAATACGCAACAGAGCGCGACGTCATAGTAAACACGAGCCGTGTTATTAGCTCGCAGCTAAGCGACTAATTAAAAGGTCAGTCCACTAGCGCCGCGGGTGTCGACGGTACACAGCGGTATTACACATCGCTTGCATATGTATGACGGCTAATGTAGTGCAGCGATGTGTGAGCATATTATGTTGCACGTCATACTTGTGGATGTTATCAGGGTGACGACCCGGCTGCCCGGCAATAACTGGCAACATGCTTTCTGTCATGTGAGGAAAGCTGTGTACCGAACACATTGATCATTTCACTAACAACAGTAATCTATTCAGGCAACGCTTTTCTTTTAATGAAGACGTTTCAACTTTTATTTGATTGTTGTTTTGTAGAATCGGTACTACAGGAATCACGATTTTTATTTTATAAAATATGTGAGACCGCAATTTTGGCAGCTAAACTAATTGTACAATGATTCAAACATAATGACGGGTAAGAGCGATCTTATCTAATCAGTCATACCCGCTTACGTGTCATTATTTACGTGTCTTCTTGGTATTCTACGAAGACAGGTAAATCTTAATAATAAATATCTAAATCGTTATTACCACTAAATTCTTTCGGGAAATTGTTTGTAAAATCGCAGAGTTGGTCTTGAATCGAAACGATTATAATTCACACATAGGCACGCTATAGGCGGTAATACATGGGGTTGTCACTGACCCCCGGGGTTTCGAGCATAAATCTCAGGGTTGTCCCTGAAATACTTTCACTACACACTATATTCCAGTCTTGTGTGACTCTCTACTACGTCCATGGGCTTACAAATAAAGCGATAATTTTCCGGAAAGTGTAAAAATGTGAAAAGTTAAGAATATTTCAGCCATGGACAAAGATTTAATTTTAGTTTGTAACCATACAATTTGTAAAGTGGTATTTTGTTGGGATCAACGTGGTTTCTTGCTGTCGTGTCTCAGGTAAGACTTGTTACCGAGTCATGGCTATTGGACTCGACCTTATTCCATGACACTTGGACTGGATGTGGATGCACCACACGCCTCAACGCTCGGCCTCCCTGCGGGGACCATAGGCGTGATATTGATCCAGTAACTTCTTGTGCCAGTGACTCCACCTTGACTGCTACGGAACCAGTTAGTTACATACTAATTAGTGTGATTAATTCAAAATTATTCATAATTGTTTATCATTATTTATAATTACTGAAAGTCGAGAAGAAAAGAAGTAAGAAATGAATCACATTTTTCGGTGATTATTAATAATGTAATCTTAGTACCGATAAATGTTATAAGTTCTGAAAAATAAGGTACGCTTAGTATCTTTCTGAAATGGAAAATCTATTTATTACGAAAACCAGACTTTATAAACCTGATTTATAGGGAGGACGAAGACACCCCCCCCCATGGACCATGGACCTCAACGTGGTCGTCGTCAACGCCTGTAACTTTTACCGACAAAAGTAGTGAAATTAATTACAACTGCTGAAATTGATGAATTCCAATTTTATATTCACATTTACTATCTATCATGAGGTATCTACTAATCATGAGGTGATTATTAATAATGATGGATAGTTATTAATAATTTTCCACTAATCACAGTTACGGTAACTTAAATGTCATAATAAGTACCGCCGCCGTAGACCGTGCTACGCGGCTACGATCGTCTACGCTTTCGTAGCTCACAACCTTACGTAGTAACCGTTACACCAAGAGTTGACTAAAAATAAATTGATTTAATTTTAAACTACTAATACTTCTTGCGAAATTTATTTACTATCAACGAACTACTACATTAAAAGTAGCAAACATTAAGTATTTCACTTTCGCCCAACACGAACAAATAGTAAGATCATTTATTTATACATTCTTAACTAGTTCAAAGCAGAAAACTTGATCGAGTTCAAACATCCTCTCTTTTACCCCACCTCGCAGACTTCGACGTAGGATGGGCCACACTGCAAGAGAAAAATAGAAGGTTGGCTCCACGAAGCTCAACGCAACGAACGAATCCAGACGCACGCACACATAGACGCGCACACACGACGACCTCAAATGTCAGCTGCTCGCGAGTGCACTTGCACTTACTATACGTGAATTCTTTGTGAGCATGTGTATGTATCCATTCGTTGTACCTATGGAGCTGGTCTTCTGTCTTATCTATTTAGGGGCCGAGGTAAGCAAACAGGAGCGATCACGCGCCATGTCCTGTCGCTAATGAGTTCACGCTTCATCAATGACCGTCCTTACTAATCGTTGGCGAATGTTTATTTAAAACAGAGTAATGTTAACGGCGTGTGTAAGCCTGACAAAAAATCTTGTAAAAGAGTAGCTGAGTTGTGGAGGTTATATGGGAAATGCTACTCAGCTTCATTCGTTTAGTCTGGGAGCCGAGTCCAACATTATTGGGAAAAGCTAGGCCGATGATGATTCAGGGACGTGTCATGTGATTTTGCTCATCAGCTACTCAGAAATATTAAAGGCCAGGGTCCACGAATGCTGATTAAAATACTATGAAAGCAGTCCAGTTTGCGTCGCGTCGCCTCTCGGAAAACAAATTAGTTCTCGGCACTAATTGCCATTCGCAGGTAAATAAACTCTATTTAACTGTTAGTTAGCTGGAGTCTCATAAACTTTGAAGCATTTACAATTAATTGTAAATACTTTTCATATTTCTCAATATAATTAAACAGTAGATCTATGTTGTCCGTGGTTTCCATAATATTCATAGAAACTACACGCAGTTACCCGCACCAACGGTATCTAATTACCATTCAGAAGTATTCATCTCATTGTCTACCAAAGGGCTAAGCACGAACTTAAATGTCATGAAAAACGCGATGTTGACTTACAAATATTCAAATCTTCTCCAGTATGAAATGAGTACGATATCAGCCAGTCCATTCTGAAAGCACGACTTCCTTGATTTGATGAATTGACCATTCACTTCATGTTCACTTCACTTTACTTTTCACGGTGTTGTACCAGAACAAACTGGTCTAGCAGTGAGCTAGACCACTACAGCAGTGCGATTCTGTAAACATGTCGAAGTGAACACCCGGGCGGGGCGCACGACGGGTGAGTTGTCAAACTATACAAATAAGATGGAATGACAGCTCTATTGTCGTTCACTCCGCCTAGGTGAACACCGTGAGGTGTCGACAGAATCGACCGGCTGGAGTCCAGGGGAAAGATCCGTGTCAACAACAGGTGTGGCCACCGGTGGCTGCAGTAACTTGGCAAGATACTTAGCTGTCTCGTTACCCACGCAAAACCCATTACTGAAATACCGAGACATCTAACAGCGCGTGGCTTCACAGCAGTACTTGTGTACGTAAGTAGATGAAATAAAGTCGAAAATAAATAAGTGAACTTATTCTTGAGATTCACGTTATTATTGCAGCTGATTTGTTTGTTAGGGAAGCAGTGATAAGATAATGTGAAGCGTTGTTATTGTAAGATGAAATAAACCGGTGACGCAGTCATGCGTGTGCCGCGAGGGCTTCCACGACTTCCTCGTCTCAAAGTACAAGTTAGTGTGGCATACACATCACTTGTATAAATATGGTGCTACGAGGCACATTATACTCGTACACGCCGCAGCCAAATACTAGAATCCGCTGTATTACATAGCGTCTAGTCGTTTTACAAAACGCAGACGTTTTGTATAATTAGGTTAGTCGCGACTCAGTTGCGTGCGACGTATGAATATGATATCTGCGAGCAACTTAGTGTGTTGTGCTACTGCAAGACAGAACAGCGAGGTCACCAACTTGCTTCATGCGTGTTACATACACTTATCAAGCTTTTTACCCGACAGCACCTGAAGTATAAGGTAATGGTTTTTAGTGCAGGCTATGATCTCTTTTACGCTAGTTAAGAAATTCAATTATCATGAAATTAATTAGTAATGGATGTAAAAGCATCCAAAGTCATCTGCAAGCTATCCCAGACAAAGATGACTTCTTTCTCTAATTGCTTCTCCCACAGAATGTTTGCAGAAGGACGCCGAGTCACATTCTGTGTGATATTAGCGCATTCTCTAAACTACAAAACTTACTAGTAGGTACCTACTAGGTACGACTGTGAGGTACCTCACACTCGTCAAGAGCATATCTCGCCGGTCGAACAAAACTAATTTAAAACTCTCCCTCACTCATTCGACTCCATCGCTTATTGTTGATAACTTTTGATTACAACATAATGACTTATTGATCAGTAGTCATGAAGCCACGACTTTTATGATTCGTGTTCATCTAATAATCTGTGTGTTATAAATCACTTTTTTTTATTTATTTAAATTAACGGTGTGTGCCGCTTAGTAAGCCTCTATTCTCTATGAAATGTGTTCACTGAAAAATAAAGACATCCTTTCTGATTTTTACGTGGACTTTCTTAGTTATAGACTAAATCGATCCCTGATATAGTAAATTACTGCAGCGACCAGCAAAAGAGGCATTGATGGACGAACGTGTAAATGTGGACCGAGGCGAAGCCGAGACCAACACACGTAAGTCCATCAATGCTTAGTTGTGGCCAAGGCTTGTATAGTACTTTTCTCAAATAATGCGCCGAAATTCATCACACTCATTTTTTTCACTTGAACTCATTTTAATACAAGTACTTTTCAATATCAATGACGAACAAACGAACAACAATAATTTTTCCCGCGTTAACCGTATAGTTCGGTACTGGTACCTAAAGGTTTAGACAGGCGTACCTCCGCCGGCTCGGTAGTAGTACCTTTAGGTACTAAGAGTTACGTCATATTACGACATCCTAATTAATAATGTTGTTATTGATAAAGCTACTTAAAAAATCTTATGTATGGGCATTAATTAAAACAATTGGATAAATAGGTCAAATGTCAGCGCCAATAATTCTTTCATATTTAACCCGCAAGTTTACTAATTTTCATAAATAAAATCAAAGTGTAAAATGTGATGGACTGTTCAAAATCATCCACCATATTGTTTTTTTTATTGTCGGGGTGTAGCAAAACGATTCTGCTAAACGATTTTTTTTTAAATTTCGATATAGGTACTCGATTAATTGAAATGAGTGATCTTCATAAATCGATTCTTAGAAATTAAAAAAAGAAACCTCGGCATAAAATAGAATGAGCACTGATGATAATAATTAATACTACTTTCTTATGTTTAAAGGTTAGAAGTAGGTTTTTCAAGGAATCTGGCGAGAAATTAATTTATTTAGTAGGTTTTAACTAAATAAATTAATTTCGCGCCAGATTGTCCATGTTATTCCAAATTTAAATTCAGAATGTGATCGTGTAAATTCAGAAATATTTTATTAGTTTAAAATTATTGATGTTTGATACTTTCAGCAGGTTCCTACAGAATGCCCAGTATACTTAAAATTTATTTATGGTAGATGTAGAATAGAGATGTTTTGTAAACTTATGTCAACGTTTCGTTCGTTTCGTTTTTTTTTTGAGTAAATTTGAGTGTGACCTAGTAATTTTTATACAGAAAACGGCCTTCTCGGCCAACAGGCTCGGCCAACGTGTACTGCACACTTTAGCGTGCCGATGTCAAACAAAGTTGTTAAGTGTGCGGTTATACTCGTTGGCCTATACTGTTGGTCGGCTCGCTCTCGGGCAACGTCAAATTTTCATGAATTCTTCAAAATTAAAGCAAATTGAAAATATTTCATGTTCCCATAGCCGGTATGTAGCTGTAGCTATATGTGAGTAGATGCGTGACATGCGTGATCCTAGAGGTTTTTTGATACTTATTAACCGACTTCAAAAAGGAGTTATTTGATTAGTATCAAATAACCCCTTTTTGAAGTCGGTTGTTGTATAATGTAAATAATAAGTCTCAAAATTGAATTACGAAGTTAAGCTTCGTTTGCCGAGGTCGGTCCGTAGATGGGTGACCATCAATTACATATTGAGTATCCACCGTTCACCGGAAAGCACGCTGTAGTCACACTATGTGAAAAATTGGTATTTAGCTCCAACATAGTTGGGAAAAGGCTAGGCAGACATGACTACCTCTCACAAAAAGACGCGAAGTTTTTGTTCAAAATCTATGACACCTAAGACGAATCTATACCTCATTTGAAAAATCTGTCTAACCGTTTAGGAACTTGATATAAAAAACGGACAGGGCGCGCGGACAGGGCGGACAGACAGGGTGCTGACAAGATAAAATGTATGGCGTCAAAGGAACGAAATATACAGTTCTCGTCAAATAACTTTGCCCCTCTGAAGTTGGCTACGAGTGGCTGCGTAGTAGTCAACATTTGCAAAAAAACTGCAACTGCGCATGCGCAAGAGACATGGGGGCGGGGATTATGGCGGCGCGATTTTATGTCTCAGTCGCTCGTTTACGTTCGATGCATGCTTGCGTCCCGCTTGCTCCCGTCTACGTGACTGCACCAGGCGCGATCTTTGCAAATGGCTAACTTCAGAGGGTTTGTTCCGTTTTCGCCGCATTTTTTCGCCCACTTTTGGAAAAAAAAGAAAATTTCCTTATTCGCCTCATTCTATACTAAGTTTCGTTTTCGCCCAGTTTTCATTTGTTTATCAAAGTACAATCAGTTAAATATGTGTTTTAAAAATTTATCACGGCCTAGTCATTGCACGACTGCCCAAAAAGAAGTGTTATGTTATCTTCTTTATAAAAGGGAAACTGACTGACTGACATATTAACGCACTGCCGAAACTACTGGGACTAGTAACAACAAATTTTGCACAAGGCTTTCTTTTATGATGAAGGTGGACACTAAGAATTTTTGGTAATTAAATTTTTAGGAGAGTGAGAAGGGGGAAATCGTTTGTGCTAAACGTAAACCTGCGCGGATAAAGTCGCGGGCGAAGTTCTAACATCTAAGGCGGCTGGCTGCCGGCGCCATCGCTGCGCTGCTCGCAGTTTCATAAAATTTGGTATTTGGTTACGCGAATTATTTTAATTTTGTATTATCTCCTGACATGTAGGTCAGGTAGGTGTAGTCAGAAATTTAAAAAGTAATTTGTTAAAATTAGCGCCTTCCTTTAGTTTGCCATGTTTAACTAATTACTTTCCAGAATTTGATCCTTCTACGCAACATTTAAGAATGGTGTAATATTAAAGGGTGTGTGTTTTTTTACAAAATCTTTCAGTGTTTTTCGCTATTCCTTAAATTTTCGGATTTGACCATCCACGCACACTTTAAAAGTTCAGCCTGTGTAGGTAAATTATGTTGAAGATAGAGTGAAACAACTGGATCTACTAACAATTGTGTATTAAGAAGTAGGAACTTTATTTAGCTAGCAATACTTACAAACCAAAATATTTCCTAAAACATTGGTGAACTTTACTTCACTGACGTCACGGATGTCAATCAGTAAAAAGCTCACTGTGTACTTCATTAAGAAAAATAAAAATACAGTTGTTTGTTTTGCATAACTATATAAGGAACATTCATTTCATAGTACAACTTACAAGTGACATTGTTATCAAGTGTTAATGTGCTGTGTAAATGACTAAAATCTCTAAAAACAATTTATAAAATTCATAAGGTTTTAAGGTCTACCCGAAACCCAAAGGAAAACAAACAATCGTTCTTAGTGAGAGGGAATAAACTGTGATCTAGCTTCAGTGTGTGTGCACCATTAAATCCGTTACAGGTTTGCAACCCATGGTGTCTATATTCATACCATACGCACCGTAAGACTGCCATAATAACCTTCCTTTAAATAACGCCATCTGTTGCCTAATTCCTGTACTACTTTAGACTGATCGATTGCACTGAAACAACAAGACAGTTCTATTTATCATGGCTAAGTGTGGAGCTTGCGGTAAATTCCTTTCGACAACAGAGGCCGCTAGCTGCAGCAAATGTAGATGTTTGTACCATCGAGAGTGTTTAGGGATGCCGAAGACCGGAACCATAATGGTTTCCTGGATCTGTCCTGAGTGCAAAAAAAACCTTGCTAGGGATAACCGGGCTGACACACCGGTACGGGGGCGTGCACCAACAACACACGAGGATAGCACCGTTACCGTGATGGACACAAGCCCTATAAATAGCACAACCCTCGACGCGACCCGCGAACTCAACCTTGACATCCTCCGGGCTGAACTGAAGACTTTTAAAGAGGACTTTTTTAAGACAGTACGGAACGAATTTCAGTTGTTACGGGCTGATCTGTCCGAACTGAGATCCTCTCTGAGTGCCACGAATGACAGAATGAGTAACCTGGAGGAAAGAGTGGCTGTAATGGAGACCAAACTGGCTCAGCCCCAAGTTACGCGTTCGTCGGAGGTGGAACAGCTGATAACACAGTTGAGAAGCGACATAAATGACCGAGACCAGGAGTTGCTATCTAACGATCTCCAGATCTCGAACATACCCGAGACCAGTGGTGAAAATCCCACCCACACAGCCATGTTGATTGCGGCTAAGATTGGCGTCAACATTGAGGCGCGCGACATAGTCAGCGCCGAACGAGTAGGAGGCAGGCGCATCAACGCGACGCAGGCGACGGCGCCGGTGGGGACCCGCCCTCGCTTCCTAGTGGTGCGCTTGGCGCGCCGCGACCTACGCGACGAGCTGCTGGAGGGTGCACGAGTGCGACGCGGCATGACTACTGCCGACCTCGGTCTGCCTGGCCCTGCTTCGCGCTTTTATGTGAACGAGCGCCTTACGAAGGTAAACCGGGAGTTGTTTCGGAGCGCTCGTGAGGCTGGCAGCCGCCTCAGCTGGCAATTTGTGTGGACAAAGCGCGGCCGGATTCTCGCACGGTGCAAACCTGGAGATGCCACTTATCACATTCGCAGTGAGACTGACTTGCAGCGCACCTTCGGTCCGGCACCGGGCACGGCACTTTAGACCTATAACTTCTTGGTATCTGTTAGTTTTTATCTGTTTATTTAATCTTGTTGTTGTCCTTTTGTTATTCATACTTTCAAACACGGTGATTTTCATTTCTAAAACAGTTTTTGTTGTAAAAAGCCAGTGTCCAAAGGTTCAATTATGGTATGTTTGCTACTTTTTCCTTTCTATTTTACTGTTAGGTGTGCGTCTTGCGGCGCACCACAGTAAACTACGCGTAAACCAGTGTTATTACACTTCACATAATTATCTATACTTATCTATTACCAAACTAGTATTTTATATTATAAGTTTATTATTCACCAATCTTCTATTTACGTTACACCGAAGTTTTAAATATTTATTTAATTTTATTCATTACACTATATACAAATTTAAAATTGGACTAAGACTACTTATACTACTATGCTATAAAGTTGTAATTGAAAATATTGAATGTGCACGAATAATATTGATATTGCTAAATGACGAAATAATTTTATACTATTATAATGATGACTAAAGGTGATAAGTTTCTTAAGGTTGGTTTTCTGAATGCTGGGTCATTGGGTACAGGTCATGATGACTTGATTGGCGCTCTTGACAGGCATTGCTTTGACGTTATGGCCATTAATGAAACGTGGCTGCGACCGGGGGAAGAGGGGCGCGCACCCGTAGTGAAGGGATATGGTCTGCGTCACACGCCGCGGCCGGCGAGCGTGCGCCGGGGCCATGGTGGGGGCGTTGGCTTTTATCTGCGGCGAGGGCTCAGCGCCCGTACTTGTATTACCGCGGTCGATCCCAGGTTCGAATCCGTTGAGCAAATGTGGCTAATACTCTCATTGAACGGCAAAAAAATTGCTTTAGGTACGGCCTATCGTCCACAATGGCTTGACCTTGTTCTGTTCCTTGATGCTATAACGGACTCGATTAGCTCACTCGGAAACTGCGATCACTACATACTGCTTGGCGATTTCAATGTTAATTTGCTGGACACAGGCGGTATTAAAACCAATAAAATTAATGAGTTTCTTAAAAGCCTCAGTCTTACGCAGCTGGTCACTACTCCTACACATTTTACAGCCTCAAGTGAAACCCTCATTGATCTCTTATGTACAGACCTAAGAGCATGTTATACAACCGTAGAATCATTTGGTTCAATTAACGGCCATTCTATTGTAGTTGGTGAATTTCCAATAAAGCGTGACAAGTTTAAACCATACTTGGTAAAATTTCGGCCACTTAAGTATGTGTGTACTAATAGTTTTAATAATGACTTATCGTTTTTGAACTTTGGAGCTATTTCAACGCTTGTCAATGTAACTGATATGGTGCATGTTTTTAACACCCATATAATTACCCTGTTTGACGTTCATGCACCGACCAAGACGTGTACAATTAGGGAACAGACATATCCGTGGATTACTGACACAATTAAAGTTATGATGCGTTTACGTGATGACGCACTTACTATTTATAGGAATACGAAAACTGAATCTAAAAAAATATATTACAAGGAGCTAAAACATTTGGTCGTTAGTTCATTGTACAATGAAAAAGTCGCGTATTTCAGTCATAATATAAATAATAAAATTAAATACCCTAAACTATTATGGAAAAATCTAAAATCCACTCTGACACCCTTCAAGCCTAGACAAGACTTACCGTCGCACTTAACAGACCCTGATTTAATAAATAACCACTTTTTGATTGTCCCTGGTAACCCTGTGGCCAGCTCATCACTTATGACTTTTTATGAAAATAATAGGCATGGGGAATCCAGCTTTGTTATCAGTCCAGTGGAACAGAGTGATATCTCACGCATTATAGCCAACCTCAAAAGTAACGCCGAAGGCTACGATAACATTAACCTGGATATGATAAACATGACTCTGCCGCACACGTTGAGTGTTATAACGGACATAATAAACCGCTCAATAGAGACGTCAACGTTTCCCGACCAATGGAAGATTGCCTCCGTTAGGCCCTTGCCAAAAAATTCAAATCCGACTGAATTAAAAGACCTACGCCCTATAAGTATATTACCATGTCTGTCAAAAGTATTGGAGAAAGTCATCAGCCGCCAATTAACTCTCTTTTTGGAAGAAAATAACATTTTACCAGATTTACAGTCTGGTTTCAGAAAGCAGCGTAGTACATCTACTGCTTTATTGGACGTCACTGATAATATATTATTTGCCCAGGACAGGGGAATGTGCACATTACTGGTTTTGCTTGATTTTTCACGGGCATTTGATGCTCTAAATATTCCGCTATTATTATCTAAGTTAAGTTATTACGGTTTCGATCCTAGTGCTACGCAATGGTTTCGTAGTTACCTTACTAACAGGGATCAATTTGTTGATTTGCGTTTGGATGACGGCACCACACTTAGGTCGGCAATTATTTCAATACAGAGAGGTGTTCCACAGGGCTCTATATTAGGTCCAATACTTTTTATTTTGTACTGTGCTGATATAATCAAATGTCTCCATAGATGCAAATATCATATATACGCGGATGATGTACAGCTTTATGTATCCTTCAGACCTGATGAGTACGAAAATGCCATCAAAGATCTTAACGATGATCTCCAAAGAGTCGCCGCTTGGTCTGAGGAGAACTGTTTATCGTTAAATCCGTCTAAAACGAAATATATGGTATTTGGTTCGAAACAGCAACTTGCTAGATTACCTCTATCATTTGATTTAAAACTAAAGGACGAGCCTATTGAGCGAGTGTATGAGGCAAAGAATCTAGGTCTTGTTATGGATAAAGACCTTCGGTTTGAGAAACACGTGGCAGGTTCTGTACGAAATTGTTTTTATCGTCTGAGGGTTTTATACAAAATGCGGCCTCATTTGTCAGTAAAGCTACGGGAACAGCTAGTGGAAACCCTGGTTCTCTCTAGGTTGAATTACGCAGACACGGTGTACGGCCCACGCCTATTAGCTCGTACAGATCGGCTCATCCAAAGGGTACAGAATGCTTGTGCTCGGTTTTGTTACAATATTCCTCGCAGAAGCCATGTAACACCTTTTTTAAACAAGCACTATACTCTCAAAATGAAGTCCAGGCGCAAACTACACCTAGCCTGCCTACTTTTTGGTGTAGTCAAGTATCAGAAACCCGACTACCTATTCGACAAGCTGAGTTGGATTACAAGTAGACGAGAATGCGGTAGAAGACAATGCTCACAACAGCTTTCAACTCAGCCTCACTGTACAGCTGCTTTTAGAGGCAGCTTTCGTTACGCAGCTTCCAAGGTGTGGAATAACCTACCACCTCCTATTAGAGCAATCAACACGATAGGTACATTCAGAAGACGCTTACGGCAGTACCTGGTTGACACACAACGGAAGCTGGATATGATAGCACTAAATGTCTCAATTATATGACAACTTAGAGTGTACTGCAGTTGTACAGTTGATAGGAATTGCTCACCCATTCGGCTTGCACAGGTTGATTTCCATAAATTATACACTTTCTTTATTACTTATTGTTTTTTTTTTTTCTTTTTTTGTCACGCTTTTTAGAAATTATAGGTACCTACACATTATTTATTATCACACTCTACAATGACACCTTTTTAAAGTTTTTAATTTTTATTTAAGTATACAACACTATCTCAAGACACTAAAACTGTTTTACATCCGTGACACCTCAGGTTCAGTTGAAAACCAGCGTCAGGCACTAGTTGCCTGGCATTTTATGCTGAACTGGACCTATTTGGCGCAGCCGTGAGGCGCACACTTAATGTTTGACTTCTGTTCTCAAAGCCACTGTTTTATTTTTATTTGTTTTTTTTTTTTTTTTTTTTCTTCTATTTTGTTTTTTTCGCTGTTTTTGTTGTGTGCCTCTTACTGTGGCCAATAAATGTATTTTCTTTCTTTCTTTCTTTCTTTCTTTCTTTAAAAAAAAAATATCAAAAACATAAAAATAGGTTCACTATTTAAAAACTAAAAATGAATATTCCCTAAAACACCCATCTAACAAATTGTTTTGAAAACTAATAATCACGTGATCGGAAAAGCAAGCGCGCCCTACAGCTTGGACACGATCGTTGGTAGAGGGGACAGCGATTGCTGTAATTCTAATGTCAATTGTCAATTTTTTATGTCTACCTAGTCTTTGTCACTCGTTGTTTCATTGTTTGTCTTTGGCTCGGGAAGCATCAGAGTGTTGCCACACAATGAAAAATTGAACGAGTGATATTTAGATGTGTGTTTTTTTTTAGTTTTATTTTTATATTTTACATTTCATCATACCTTATTTGTGTGTGTCGTGCCCTGCACAGGTACGACAGGTAGGCCGATACAGTGTCTTTTTGTGTGTTTTTTTGTACCTGTTTTATGTATTATTCTCTGCCTTGGAACAGTGAGTAATTGTATTTAGTTTGTGCTTAGTGTACATTGCATAGGCATTATTTTGTTTATTGTTCTGAGGCAGTGACACTCCGGCTCACGCTGAAAACCAGCGCCATGGATTCGTGTCTTCGTGCACGGGCCTCGGCATTATGCTGAGCGTTGGCCGTTTTGCGCGGTGGTGACGCATTACATTATAGTTCGATGTATAGGTTTACACCTGATTTTGTTTTTTTTTTTTTTTTATTATTATTATTTTTTTATTTAGGCCTAATGTTAACTATTTTGTGTATCTGCGTCACTTTCACGTAAATAAACAGTTTTTCTTTCTTTCTTTCTATCATTTGTTTGAATGCCTTTGACCAAGGTTCGACGTACAAAACATTATAGGTTCTTCCGTTAAAGAAGCAGAGCTCGCTATTCGCGTTGCATTGAGGAAATCATCAAGCCTCTTATGATCCTATTTACGTAGCGAGTGGGTCTCCGGTTCACCTAATGCGAGACTTATACCTTGGTCTAATAAAATAAATAGCAAGTATTTTTTGGTTAATATAGGCTCCACTTTGACCACCATCTCACCTGATGGTAAGCGACGAGTGGTTGACGATAATGACGTGGATTTCGTTAAAACTACTTTATTTGTGTTTGAAATCACCGACTAGAATGTTCTTTTACATTCTAGTGATTTAGGTGTAGGTATTGTCGCAGCCAACTAGCTTAATCAGCCGTTTCATTAAAAATTAAAACGCATATAAATGAAAAGGCTAGGCTACCAATTAAACGGCTGATTAAGTTAATTGACTGCGAGTTGCGACATGTAAAAAAATCTGCTGTTCAGTACATTTTGTCGAGTTGTGATACGCACATAAATGTATGGGACAGTCATTTTTCAGTTCAGTTTTGGTCCCATAGTGAAAGTTGTTCATAATGATGAGGATAAAGACCCCTTAAGAGGTATTTCGTTTATTCTGTTACACGTTGTATGAATAACCTCTGTTTGCAGTCGGGTATCCAAAGATATTTTTCGAACTGACTGTACTTTATGCCTATAAAGTCTAAAAAAAAAAAAAATCTTCATATAAATCAAAATTAGGCGAAAAAAGAACAAAAAGTGGGTCGAAACAGTCTGTACTCAAAAATCATATTTATGAAACAAATGAAAAACGCGGCGAAAAAGGAGTGAAAAGTAGGCGAACACGGAAAAATAAAAATTAGGCGAACTTTGTGGGCCAATCCGGAACAAACCCTTCAGAGGGGCAAAGTTATTTGACGAGAACTGTACTTAGCGTCGCGGGCGCGCGGCCAAACTCATTTACAATTCCGTACCGCGACGGCCACCGCGCACCTTCCGTATGTGTATCAAGTCTCTTAGGCTGCCGGGCGTTTCACAGAAATAGACGATAACTACAAAATATACATAGACATACAATATTGTCGAAAAACATTCTCAGCCTCCTTTTGGGGCAGGATAGAAAAACTTCTTAAATTATCTGCTGAATAACGAATTTTAATATATTATTTTTTTAAAATCTACCCGATCCAATGACTAGGTAACCATACCAACAAATTTTAATCACGAACGCATTCTGAATTTAAATTTTGAATAATAAAGACAATTGGGCGCGAAATCCGCGCAGGTCCGATGAATTTGTTGTTTGAGTTTTTTTTGTTGAGTTGGATTTATTTCTTGTTGTCCGAAAACTATTTAAATTAACTTAACGAAGCACAAAATTAATAGTTATCATGTGCTTATTGTATTTTATACCTCGTAAGTGTTTTCTAATTTCTAAGAATCGTTTTATTATAATCACTCATTTCATTTGATCGACTCGTTCAAACGTAAAAAAAAATCAATTACCATATTTTGGCACGCCATAACAAAAAAAAACAATAAGTTTGTCGATTTTGAACAAAAATAAAGTGGCGGTAATGAAGTTTACGTGTTATTGGATCTGTGTTTGTAAATTGCATTTAGATCTCGGCTTTTTCTGGTTCTTCACGATATTGAGATGCATAATGATCATGTTTGTAATCATATCTACATGTGAGTTTGTGATATTTGTGCAAAATAAAAACGTAAACAAACACAGTTGGCGCGAAACTTGAACGTTGGATATCAAAAAAATTCATTACCGCTGCGTATTGCGTTAGAGATGAATGAATTCGTCAAATAATCAAATGAGTAGGAAACTACTACCTTTATAATGGAGTTTGGGTGTCCGAATCCCACAATTTTTATGTTTTTTAGCCTCGAAAACCAGGGCCACGAAAATTGCATCATACTTTTTTATGTCAATATTTGATCGTATTTTTAATAAACTAATTTAAGAAAAATGTCAAAATGCAGAACGCAAATAGCATGATTATGTCTTGATTTTGCCCTTTTTTTTAGCGAGAAGGTTAACGTATGTATTTTCAGCTAATCTAAGTTGACTACCTTTTGGAAAGGTTTAGTAATTGGTGTCTAAGACACATTTTTAAGTAGACTAGCGCAATTTGAACGATTATAACTTACCTATAATTTAAGATATTTCTCACAAAGTTATCGTATAAAATAGCTACGGACACAATATTTTCATAATAAATTCGATTGTTGAAAGTTGATGTAATTCCTGAAATTCATGACGTAAGTAATACGCGAAACCCGTCGACTCAGCTAATGTGTCACTTGTCAAAATCTGGTCGAGCAGAGTGGAGTGTAATTTTTTTTTTTCAATAAACAGCTTTATCCATGGACTTTATCTATTTGCAAGCCAGTTCGAAATTTAAATAAAACCTTTGATAAGTTACCTCCTTGGTTGCCATGTTTCGGAATAAAAGATCGTTCCTTTTTTAAATTAAACGACAGTTGTTTACTATGTAATTTTATTTGGTCGCTTAACCACGACACATATGGATTTTCATACAACTTTTGCCGGCCGCTGCTCGCATGTATTTGGCCAGTACAGCAATTTCGATTTATCTCGAACAAGGTTGTCAAAATAATGCTCTCCAAGCATGTTTGAGAAAATATGTTTGTTTAGTATAATGAAAAAAAATGGCTTCATTCTTCTTATAATTTTGTATTTGTGTCAATGTTTTTCACAAATAATACCCTCCTACCTGCCCTGCTAACCCTTCGTGGATGTACGTGGTTAGGGTCAAATGAATGTATTGTATCCTACATTCACAAAGTTTATCAATGGAGGGCAGGCAAGTCGGGACACCTTGAGGGATCGGAGGATCAACCATAATACATATATATAGGACCGCTCACGTCAACTGTTTGCGACAATATCAGACTTGACACGTAAAAAGGTCCATCCAAACGACCCGTAATAAACGGTAGACAATATTTACCGAGGACACTAATAAAACCTATTATTTGAATCTGTGCCAGACCAAAGTGGAGTTCTGTTAAGTTTTTCCTAATCCTAAGTAATATCATAAATGCGGAAGTGAGTTTGTTTTTACGCTGTCACGCCCAAATCGCTGAACCGATTTTAATGATTTTGGTACAGGTCTCCTGGAGATGGTTATGTGCTACTTTTTTTGAGAAAATCAAAAGTAACGCCGTGGGCAAGTGTAATAGTATTCCCTACTACTTACAACTATTACTTAGTGGTTTAGGAATACCTTACAAAAGATTTCTGTACCAACGTATGTTATGCATTTGGTAAAGGACACACGTTCCAGGCGGGTAGGTGCGCGGTGTGTCCACTTTACTTTAGCTGAAAGGAAAATGTGTGTGCCCTGTATTTGATCAATATACCAACAGGTAGGTATACAATAAGCAGGTCGCGGGGAACACTTCACTTCACTCTCTCTAATACGTCCCGAAGTGTGCGACGTGTTGACACTCTGCATCTCAATATTTTATATGGGTATAACAAAATACAAGCCCTTAACCTTTAAGTTCTTATTGGCTAGAATACATGATGAAAAGAGATGGTATAAACATATGGGTTGCGTGTTATACCCCGGTACCTACACCATTTCCTATCCTATAATTTCAAATCCTATACCATAAACCTCATTGCAGTGTAGGTATATATTATGGTGACGTGCTGCGAAGGATTCGACTGATCGATTCCCCTCTCAGACGGAGGCAGTCCAAGGAGGCGATTTTCATAAATCCGTATATTTTCATAAATCAGCTCGCAGCCACGAACTGCAATAACTGACGCGACCAGCTTACTGATTACTGCTCATTCAGAACGAATGTCATTAACTACTTAATTCAGAGCTTTTTCCGTCTTTTCGCTCTCGTTAAAGCCCTTCCACTTGAAGCCGTACATTTTTTTATGAGATAAAAGTTAAGTTAAGGTCACTTTCATCACTATCTGCAATCCATAAACTAACTCTGAAAAAAAAACGGCCATCCTTTACTGAGTACATTTGTAACCAAGAAACGCACTTTTTGTATTACAATATTAGCGAGAATCAAACACAAACGGGTAACGTTACGCCTCGGAAACTTTCCGTCATTCGATCATAAGCTGAGGATGAGAAAGTTGGACACTTTGCCTTGGAGGTCCTCGTCCGGCGAGTCCGGCGCGTCCGGCGGCGGGCGTCCGGGCCCGGCACGTGGCCGACCCGAGTATGTGGGTCAGTGCCACCAAACAACAATAACTGCCGAAAATCAACGAAACGCGCTGGATACTTGTTGTTGCGACTAATTAATTATTAATAAGTGCTAAGTAGAATACTGGCTGTCATTTTTGTAGATTTTTGGCTGTCGTTAAGGATTGTCAGAAGCCAGAAAAAATCTGAGGCCAGTCTTACCTAGGAGTACCGTGTTACCCAGTTATATTATGGGTTGTGGAGATCTGATAGCCCACCCTAATGTAGTTGGGAAAAGCTAGGCAGATGATGATGAAACGCTAAGTAGAACAATCTCTGACCAACTTGATCTGTTTGGTAGCATAGATCACATAGATACGTCAGTGGTAACCATACAAACTTATATAACCTATGGTAGAAACAGTTTGACCTAGAAAGTCTCTTTAGAGAGAATGTCTTTATTTATTCTTTAACAGTGAATTCTAGTGTTATTACTGAAGCTGTCGAAGTTACATGGCTCAGATGGCTGTCTCAGCTTCTGTACTTTTTGAACACCTTTACGGGGTACTTCTGTTACGATATTTTGTGGGTCGCTAGCTGACCAGCTCTGGGGAAGAGTTACTGATTGTGGTGTTTTGTCAACAGCCTGCACTAACCCAGATATCATAATAAATTGTGTTACCCTCCCCCCCCCTTCGCCTGTCGCTTCCGCATCCCGCCCGGGGGACATAGCTGTACCATCATTAAGTATAATACTGACGCCAGGCGGGCATACATAATGGGGTTATTTATTTGTTAATACTCGTTAATCTTCACACATAGATGAATTATTTAAATAATTACGACTTCCTCAAAGTTTACCGCTATAATGTTCAAATATTTAACCAGGGCAAACCCTGAAGGCCTCACACAAGATGGACCGATGACGTACTGAGGGTCGCTGGTAGCCGATGGATGCGAGACTCACAGGACCGGTTATTGTGGCGACCCTTGGGGGAGGCCTATATCCAGCAGTGGACGTCTTTCGGCTGATATGACGATGATGAAACCCTATTACATATTTCATCCATATTGTTTATCTCATACGGAATTAATAAAGTAACATACGATCCAATAGTTAGAATGCATGCCGCTGCACGTCAGTTTGTTCCAGTCGTGCAGGTTACCCGACAGCCGACACACTGGCAGAGAATTGGCAAGCAACTAGAGTTGGCTAGCATCCACTATTTAGATTGTTCTAGTATTAAACTATCAACTTCAGTTATCTGTAAAACAACCGCTTCATGAGTAACAACCGGGGAACAACACACGAAAATGATTTACTTGCTACTATATTTTCCAGTTTTATTTGTAACTTGTTTAAACCGCAAATAGGCAGATTATCAAAACGCCGTGAATAGCGGAGATTCGGGGAAATATCATTAAATTACACACAATATACAGAATCATGCCGTAAACTAGTTAGTTGCAGAATGTGTAGGTATAGGCAGTTCATCATTGTAAGGAAACCAAGTTTGGATACACGATGCACGGATAGACGATGTATGGCTCACATCTTGAATTTTAAAACTGTTAACCCCAAACGTTTGAGCTGAAATTTTGCATAAACGTTTGGTTTGAATGACAACAAATAAAAATGTCAAGGGTTGACAATGCAAAAAATTATAAATCTGTTTCAATTATCCCACTTTGAGCCGGGAAATACAGGCGTCAATCTATGCTACCTTCACATTCTAACGTTTCTGAGTTTCTAAAGCGCGTCGTTAGAATAAGGTCTTTCACCATTCACCTATTTTTTAAATAAAAAATAAAAACTCGTCACTAAAATACGGCGTCAAAAGATTCGGCCGCATCGCTGTCGACTGGAAGTGAGCCCAAAAGACTGGCGGCATTGCCACGTTGTGTGGCAATGCTTATCCTCTGTCCGAGCTTAAGCCAGTCCTTGAGTCACGCAAAGTGTCAACTAAGCAAACGCATAAGCACTCGGACCCCACGGTCCAAGGGTTTCAACCCCGAACGGCTCTAAAATAAAATTTCCAACTAGGTTATTATATTTCCACCGTTTGAGGTTCCCAGCAGCCGCAGCTACAGCACCAGCACAGCACGACGAGCTAGGAAGACGGGATGGCGCAAGAGTATCGACCCAAGTAGCGCCACACTAAAGGCCTACCCATCTTTCATGAAAATAAAGACACATACCGTCCGGTCGTTTGCCATCGTCGCGTGCCAGGCCATTGGGTTCTAATACGGCCGTGGAACGAATTGATGCGAGACGTACAGGACCGGTTGTTGTGGCGACACTTGGGGGAGGCCTGTGTCCAGCAGTAACGTCTTTCGGCTGGGATGATGATGATGATGATGATGATGATGATGATGATGACGACGGCTGGAGTGCCGACGGCGACAAGAGCGCGTCGGATAATGTCGTTGATTTTTGTGTACCGCTGCCGCGCTATGACCCGCACTTCGACTGCATGACAGCTTCGCCATAGTGACAGCGAAAATTAGTAAAACCTATTTTTATATATTACCGGTTGATATAACGCTGTTGGACGCGAGACTTCTGTCTTTTCCTATAATTTCGCGAGTAATTTGGGAGCGCTGCGCCGGCGCATGATCGGCCGCCATAAACAACGGCCGCTTGATTGATCTCCTTATGAAAATTTTAGTATCGCAGAGATATTTATGTTGGTGTTAATGTGAGTTTGTGAGCTCATGCGCTACGTGAATCTATGTTGTACTTTATAAATTACCTGTCCACGGAAATGTAGCCATTCACATGATTTTATTACATAAACATTATGAATTCGTAAAGAATTTGTTGAATGATTCGTTTATTAAATAGAGGTTAAAGTTTAGTTAAGACAATATTTTCAAAATAAAAATTAGTACGAGAGAGAGGTGTATGTATTCCCAGCGGAAAAGTGTCGTTTTTCTTAATTTCAGTTAAGCAGATATTTAGTGTATGACGTCGTGTAAATGTGTATGGTAAGTACGAATTTGTGCATCAAACCATTGGGGAGTTATTCAACAAAAACTGTTTCCGCTGGAACTACGTCATCCCAGCGGCACTTTTTTTTTTCTATGGACGTACAAGAAAAAAAATACATGCAATAATTAGTGTGTGACGAGAGGTAAATGTGTATGTTAAAATGAAATTTGTGTGTCTTAAAACTGCGAAGATATTCAAGTTTCCGCTGCGCTGACGTTTGGCTATTTGATGGAAATCATATAAATCGGTTAAGTGCAGAGTTGATTTTTTTTAAGCACATTGCTATGAATTTGTGTATAATGTTTATGAAAACAGATTTTGAAAAAAGCATACCGTTTAGGAGATATACACGTAAAGGTGAAATATGGTTATTAGGTCCAAGTACTTAAAATAGGAACTTTAGAGCCTAACTTTTAATGTTTATTTGTATCTTGTAAGGGTCTACAACGTCTTGCCAAGTTTCATTTATGTGCGCTTAGTAATTAATGAGCAATGGCATAATTTACTACGAATGGACCACTATATTTTGTGACATCCGATTGTAGGACTTTTTAATGGAAAAGCAAAATAAAACATATTCGAATATTTAGTGTATTAATTCAACTATTCATGTGTAAAATTTCAGCTCATTACGCTACATAATTAAAGAGATATAATGAAAATACCAAAACAACCGAATTACATGGATAAACCGACCAAGTTTGAATGGCTACTAAAAAGCGGCCGTGCAGTACATAGAGCTAACGTTCTAGAATTTCCAGTATATTATCATTATCGTGTTTAATAGATTTGTACAGGCACTTACACAATCGTTTCGCAGAAAATAAAACATCTGCATTAACTTTTGTAGCGTTATGATGACAAAAGAAATGAAACACTCATTACGCTTCAAATACGTGTAATTTTGGTAAAAGAAAAAAATACTAAATTTGATGATAAAAAAAAATAGGAAAACTAGTATATAAAAGTACAAAAAATAGGTATTGTGTGTTGTCGTGACCGTTAATCTTATAAAACAAAGATCTATCTTACTATACGAAAATCATTACATTTTTTTAATTTGAGAACGTTAATAAATTTATTAGACCGAATATCGCGGATTTAAAAAATACGGTTGCAACTCGTTTTATTTTAAACCCGATAAGGCCGGTTTCTTAAAGGATTAGAAACTCGTAATGATTTGTTCGCTCACAAGGAAAAAAAAGAAACGTTATTACATTAGTTTTAAATGCGTACGATAAATGTCTTTTCACTCCCGAAGTGGAGATAACCGACGTCAACCCAAAAGTGGGTATCGAAAAAAGAAAAAAATATATTCGGGTGAATATTTTTAGGTAAACCTCCCCCGTCGTCCTCCTGACGACGGCAATGGGGCGCCTCTCCCGCAGTATCCTCTGGGGATATAGCCTTCCCTGCTACTGGCTTCTGGGGTGGCAGCCTGGGAACCTCGCCCGCTTAATCAGCAATTTACAATCACCAGACCATAAAACCGGTAATCCGGCTTCAAGAGTTGTTCACAAGTTGTGCATGGACATAATTATGTACCATGGCTTTAAGCTCAATTGGCTAAATCTCACACCATAATTTTTATTTATTATTCCTCCGAATAAAACATGATTTCAGGGTCGCTGACAAAACACGAGTCCAGAACAAACGTCTACTTTTTTCTTTGTCAAAAAATTCGAATGACATTCAAAAAAAAATCTACTGTACGTGATTTGAAAAAATAATCAAGGAGTTTCGCGTTTCAAACAGAAAAAATAACAAGACATTTAAAACCTCCACCTATTTCTTGGAGTGATTTGAGGAATTATGTAGTGACCACACTGCACTTTCATTGATATAAAGAATCTGTCTTTTAAAATAAGAAATACATTGCCTACTGTAAAAGCTCAAATACTTATGTATAGGTAAATCTTAGGTATTAAGTACCTACTAGTAAATTTTCGGAAGTTGGTCTTCTCGTTCGAGCTTTTACAGCAACAAATAAGTATGTCTTACAATCACAGAATCACAGATCAGTACTAAGTAATTGACTCAATTTGAAGGTAGGTTTATAGTGTAGTGCAGTACCGACCTACTTACCTACGTTCTAGCGCATATTCTTACGTGAATACCTACGGGAACGGGAATTCCAACGGGAAAAAACGGGATATGCGCGTACGAAGTCGCGGGCAACAGCTTGTATTATGTAAAAATGCGGGTGGGACTTGACTGTTGTTCTGTGTTTTGCGCTCGCGATGCCTGACAGGTTAACAATAAGTAGGTACCTACGTAATATTATTGCGGGATTATACCTATTAATTGTGGTTTGAATAAATGCAAACAAGAACAAACGAAATTCTCGTCTCACACTTCAAAGTACCTACCTAGAAAATAAAAGGTACCTACCTACACATATTATTATTCGAAACAAGTTCGAATAAGAGACTGCAACTTTTGAACAGCTGAACCAACTTTCATCAAATAACTATAGGTATTTATGTAAATACCTATAGTTATTTGATGAAAGTTGGTTCCAGTATGCACTGGAATCTGTACATAGCAGATATAGACAACTTTTAGGCTTTCGGCGTCGTCGAGATGTAAGTAACATAATACAGTTGTCACTTGAACCTATATACCTAACTTCCAACAGATAACATTCTCATGAGGTATTTTATTAGGAAGTACCTACTTACCTTGTTTATCTTTTAATCATTCTCACTACTGGCTCAATAAGTATGTCACAGTCACTTACACTATGTCAATAACCGAGTCCAATAGGTACATAATATTACGTTGCGGCAAAATAAACAGCGCATACGCACGTTGTCCTTGGGTGCACATTTGTGAGTTAACTGATAAAGCGCGCTAAGAAGACACATAACTGGCGCATAACGCCTGGCTCGACACATTTCGAATGACGTTTTAATTAAAATTGAACAATTCAATTTCGATGTACCTAAATAATATAAACATAACGGTAACAGTGATGCCAAGTAAAGCGTTTCGAAACATATCGAGCCAGGTCAAGAATTGTGTGCCGACCTGTACTAGTCCAATAATGGTAAAACACTGGAAATTCTAGAACGTTAGCTCTATGTACTGCACGGCCGCGTTTTTGTAGCCATTCAAACTTGGTCAGTTTATCCATGTAATTCGGTTGTTTTGGTATTTTTATTATATCTCTTTAATTATGTAGCGTAATGAGCTGAAATTTTACATATGAATAGTTGAATTAATACACTAAATATTGGAATATGTTTTATTTTGCTTTTCCATTAAAAAGTCCTACAATCAGATGTCACAAAATATAGTGGTCCATTCGTAGTAAATTATGCCATTGCCCATTAATTACTAAGCGCACATAAATGAAACTTGGCATGACGTTGTAGACCCTTACAAGATACAAATAAACGTTAAAAGTTAGGCTCTAAAGTTCCTATTTTAAGTACTTGGACCTAATAACCATATTTCACCTTTACGTGTATATCTCCTAAACGGTATGCTTTTTTCAAAATCTGTTTTCACAAACATTATACACAAATTCATAGCAACGTGCGTAAAAAAAATCAACTCTGCACTAAACCGATTTATATGATTTCCATCAAATAGCCAAACGTCAGCGCAGCGGAAACTTGAATATCTTCGCAGTTTTAAGACACACAAATTTCATTTTAACATACACATTTACCTCTCGTCACATACTAATTATTGCATGTATTTTTTTTCTTGTACGTCCATAGGAAAAAAAAAGTGCCGCTGGGATGACGTAGTTCCAGCGGAAACAGTTTTTGTTGAATAACTCCCCAATGCTGGTTGGATGCACAAATTCGTACTTACCATACACATTTACACGACGTCATACACTAAATATCTGCTTAACTGAAATTAAGAAAAACGACACTTTTCCGCTGGGAATACACACACGAGAGAGAGAGAGTTTATAGTTTGCAAACGGTTTTTTATGTACCTATAACGTTATCAAAAACAGGAAATAGTCCCTAGAAAACACGTTATAAAATTATATTTTTCTGAGTGATTACACGCTTCCTCATAAATGCATCCAGCTACATTACAGTGCACTATTATACATACCTAGCACTACAAGATCACTGCCATGGATATCGCGTTCCATACCTGCAGCAAACAGTCCCCCTCTGTCCAGCCGCACATCATAGAAGGCTCGCTCATCACAGTGCTGGGGCACTGAGAATGTGATGAGTGAGCACATCATGCATTTGTTCCATTTGTTTGTGCGTCAGTTTGCAAGCGCAACCCGAGCCTTGTCGTACATTATATGGGGCAGCTTTGATGTGCCTCGTTGGTAAACAATTTCTTTTTGATTTAAGATTTTGAGTGTGTGCTAAAATGGACCATGATTGGGACACTGCGCACTGGCGGTAAAAATACACGGGTGCATCGTACCTTTGCATACTAAATGATTTGACTTATTAAAGTTGCCCTTCTCCGCGCTGTAGTAAATAACTGACTCATGAACCAAACCAACAAAACGTCAGGATCCAAAATTCTCCAAACAGAAAAAAAAAGGCAAGGTAGATAGGTACCTTTTAGGGTTCCGTACCTCAGTCGGGAAAAATGAGACTGTGTTGACCGTCTGTCTGTCTATAGGGTACTTCCCTTTGACCTAGGCCAGGGTCATGAAATTTGGCAAGAAGATAGATCTTACAGTACCTATAAGTACAGGAAAAAGTTTGAAAATTGGGAATATGTAGTTTTATCAGATATTTTTTTTTTCTGATCACAAACTTTTATTTTCCGCTTGAAGAATTGACCGTGACGTACATGTATTAGAGAACATATTTTTTGCAGCAACAAAGTTTAGTTTGCCTTCTAATCGAACCCTCAGTGCGCGAGTCTGGCTCGCACTTGTCCGGTGTTTGTATACAGTTCAAGAAGAGCCAACCAATGTATTACCTAAATTCAAGACAGTGTAGGTATCTAAACTGTTCTAAAAATCATAATATACTACAAAGTATTACTTTGTATTATTTAGATATGTTTGCAATAACAGTGTAGGTAATAACTAGGTAACTAATGCCATAAGAACGAATGTCTGTGACTTCATCCATAATACACCAACCCGAAACATTACAGAAGCCGACCCATGCGATGGAGGCAGCCATCAATACAGACGTCGGCGGAGGATTTCTAACTGACAGCCAATTACGAAACAACTACTCCGGCGGACGGCACGTGGACGGCTCGCGTACGGCCGCCGGACGGGGCCGAACGGCGCCGGATGGATCGACTGAAACCAATTCCGACAGATGCTACACCTGTTCTAATGGAACCTTCCTGTGTAGATGACTACGACAAGTAAAAGAGGCTAAACATCGCCTTAAAGTCTTTGGATTTCATCATCGACATCGAGACCATTCACACAGGTATTAAATATACATGCCTTCGGCAATCACAGCGTTATGCAGAAAGCTATCCAACCGTCGTAGAACTAGGTGATTAGAATCGCTAACTCGATGGCACTATGATGTGTAGTAGTACCTGATATATTTGCAGAGCATTCCTTGATTAATCTGTGAAACAAACATCTAGGTATCCCTCCTATACAATAGACCGCAATCCGTTGAGTACGTCGTCACCACAGATATAATCTATATCTGTGGTCTATTTGATTTTATCACCGTAAAATTGCAAGCGCCATAAGATTGTAAAATATCGCGTGAAATTGTAAACTCATTTTTCTCAATAGGGCACGATATATTGGAAACTATTGAATTTGGATGGGATTTGTTGTATTCAAAATTATACGCTCACATTACATCGAAAATTAGAATCTAAAAAGACTTATTACAATCTTACGGAGTTTGCAATTTTCCTGCGACAATGTACATTACAATATCTTTGAAACATACAGAACATATTCCAAGGTTTCGTTTGCGTTACTTAGAGCGGATTTCACCAATGAAACTGAACGCGATCAGTACATCTAAACTGCGTTCAAGAGCTGTCAGCTGCAAATTTCCATAGAAAAATAGTGACACTGACAGCTCATAAACGTGGTTTATACGCTGATCGCGATCAGTTTGGCTTGGTCAAAATGGCCCTTAGTGTTATTAAATTAGCAACAGCGCCTCAAGCTCACTGATTCAAACTTATACAACTACTGTTCCCTTTCGATTCTCAGAATTTGACAGTTCTGGGAATATTCAACTAAATACAAAGGCGTTGACGTAGGCTCGAGGTTCTACAGAATTTAACGTAATTTAGTAAACCTTCTTGTTTGTTAGGCTTTATTTGACTAAATACGATGATTTTCATCCCGTCTTAATAATCCAATAAATTATAAAGTTCTGTGTCAGTTGTTGCTAGACAAGTTTTGCCGGTTCAAACGTTCCCGCGGGGCAGGAGCGATGGCTAAGCTGCCGGAACACAGCGTTCTTACTATCCGCACATACACGTGGCTGGCAAGGTTCAGTTAAACTAAAACTTCTAAAAGAGCGTAATAAGGTAGAGTCAAGAAATTAAAGATACAGTTCAGCTTTCCCAACCAGCAATAAACTAGAATATATTGAACACTTACATAGAGGAGCTCGTGGCTAAATAATAACAGCCGCACGGGTCTTCAAGCCAAGGTTAAGCACCGCTTGCCGGGGTCGGTCTGCGGATGGGTGACGATCTTAACATATTATTGTCGATATTTCTCCGTGCCTCGGAAAGCACATTAAGCCGTTGGTCCCGGCTGTCATTTGTAGGTCTTTGGCAGTTGTTACGGATTGTCAGAAGTCAAAAAATGCTGACACCAGTCTTACCAAGAAGTACCGTGTTACCCATTTAATGGGTTGTGGAGGTCTGATGGCGGCCGCTCCACGTAAAATACTGGTATACAGCTAAATTTAGTTTGACTGGGGGCCGACTCCAATAAAGTTGGGAAAAAACTAGGCAGATGATACATAATATACCTTTATTTATTTATGAATGGGCCAGCTCTTGACCTCGATCACACCTGATGGAAAGCGATAGATGAGGTCCATGATGAAGCGAGCGTGCCCAGAAGATGCCTTGAGGCACTGGTACTCCCACGCGTTGACGAAACACAGCAGGCTGCTTGACGCCGAACTCCGGTAGGAGGGTGGTCGCAAACCAGGCGGGCGTTAGCCCTACCACCGCAAAGGAAGGATTGGTCAGTCCTATAAAGTGTTAAATGAGACTGTCCGGGATGCGCCGAGCGCTCGGTTCAGTTGATTGTCTGATGGAACAAATTGCACTACACGAGGAGGCTCCATCATGCATCCCACACGAGGAGACTCCTTACATAACACGATCATGCATCAGTGACGACGCTCTATCTAAACTGCGATGAATAGGTTACTATCGTCCGTAATCGCTGATAGAATGTCAATCAACAGAGCGTCTCAGAAGGCACATACTTGCTGTAGCTACTGCTTCTCGCGTTTTGTCCGGACTAGTATCTCTACGCCTGCACTTCATCTGCTCGCGGAGGTGTGGGTGATCCCATCAGATCGTGGACAGATTACCAGCTGACAGCGCGTCTCTGCCTCAGGGCCCCGCCGCCAGCGCCGCCTCGGCCGCCAGCGAGGACGCGGGATCACCTGAATATCAATCGCATCGTGCGAGGGCTACAGGGGTCAGTGTGAATCCATTGAATACTAAGATTAGTAATATTTATTTATCATCATCATCATCATCATATCAGAAAGACGTCCACTGCTGGACATAGGCCTCCCCCAAGTGTCGCCACAACAACCGGTCCTGTGCGTCTCGCATCCATCGGTTACCCGCGACCCTCACCAGGTTAGGGTTAGGGTTTATTTATAATTATTCTTAAATAAACAATTTTACAAGAAAAGACTATTTAAGGGCCCTAGAAATTTAACCCAGCTCCGGCGCAAACGTTTTATATCTCATATTATGGAGTAAAAGGAGTAGTAAAATAATAAACCGTCACCATCGCTGTATCTACTGGCTAATGTAATTTTTTTGCTTATAGTAGTTTGTGGGTAGGGTTTCTTTGCCAAGCCCTTTTTTTCGGAGGCGGAGGGGAATGCCCGAATCTTACTGACTAAAACCCATCCGTGTTCTTCCTAATGCTCTTTGCGTTCCAGGGCCGCGGTGACTCTTTCGAACAAAATCCGTAACCCTGGTAGTTGCCAAGCCCTGCAGCCCAAACGACTTGATGGATTTTTAGATTCACCGTGAAACACTGATTGACATATATGTAGATTACCTATAAGGATTTTGGATAAAAAAAAAACCAAGATGGCGTATAAAGCGGCGTACTACTACCTACCCACCCATTTTTTTTTTGTTTTAACCCTTCCCTGTATTCTGGCGAACCAAACAAAAAGAGAAATATTCAAATCAATAAAGTCGTTCTCAAGTTATGCGCGTACATACATTTCTATATGTTGCTGCCAACTAGCTTAATCAGCCGTTTCATTAAAAGCCTAGACTTTTCATATTATATGATTACTGTCCCTTTCATAAATTGTAGTGTCCTTTTCAATACAAGCAAATTAAGAATGGGACAAAATAAACATTAAAAAAAATGCGAAAATGACAAGTAAGAAAAATGTTATATTTAAGGTTTCTCATTTGACGCCAACCTGTTCCAAACATTATTTCAATTATTAGGTAGAGCCTCAACAGTTTGAAACAGTTTTAAAGATATTCTACAACTATGTTTTATTTACAATAAAGTAAGTATAATTATTCTATCAATAATAGTATAATATAATAAACCACAAACATTTCCCTTTCATCCTATCTCTCCATTGTTTCAGTCAGCTTTGAGTTGACACAAACTGTAATATTATAACTATGAAATTCCTCATATAATAAAAATAGGATATATATATATAAATAAATGCAAAAACACTCACGACGTGAGAATAATTCGAAATCTTTTACTTTCTACAAAGGATCTTATGAAAAGCGATACAGCAATTAATTGGGGATCTTAATTAGAACCATTTAGAGCCGCCTTTGACACCCTTTCTGAGATGCTGTTCATATTTGATGCTACATTTGTAGCGTTATACCTCCGCTACAAGACTTGACCATAACATCATAACCTTTTCTTTAAGTTATCAGTCCCGCTGGTTTTGAATTGAATGTTTTCTTAAACTTTCAAGTTAGATTGACAAGATTTTTTTTATTTTGGCGTAGTTTTTGGAGAAATTATAAAGTTGTATTATTAATCAACTGATAGTGTGCTGTGTCGCTAGTATAACGTGTTTTTGTGAAGTGAATCTGTGAACTATAGAATTCTTTATATTTTATTTGCAGTCCCGTTTGCTTTCTCAGGCTCTTTTTGTGAAGCGATGATTGATTAGTCATTTCTTGTGAAAAAAGTTTGTTCCCAATTCGCGTATCGTGGTCGAACCGAGCCCTCCACTACACCTTCTTGCAGTTTGGCAGCCTTGTTGAAGGTTCTCTTCTTCTGACTCACCTCATTTGCTTTGCGCGTACGAGCGTCGGCCCATGCTAGGTACGCCACATAAGCGCATCACCGCGATTGCACTCTGCACCAAACCATGGACGAGCCACGCCAGACATTGTTACGTCAGAGAACGGAATATGGTACCTACTCCATTCCCTGCCGCAACACATCCGTCACGGGCGACCGCGCACGACGAAGCATCAGTAGAAGAAAAACAAGTTATTTATGCAATCAATTCAACGTTTAAAGTAAATGAAGTAGGTACAGGTACATGTCATTAGAAACAAACGTTACGATATGCGATAGCGTCTCATTGTACCTAACGGCCGGCGGTAGTGTGTAGGTGGCTAGGTAAGGGATCAGTGAACTCGTAATGTTTTGATATTGAATATCGTCGATATATCGAATGCAGTTAACTAATTTTAGTAGGGTAGGTATGTATTTATTCGATAAATATAAGTTATGAGTAGGCATACTCATAACTACGTAGTCGTGAACAAGCAAAACATCAAACTCCCATAGTTTTGCCGAGAAGAGACGGAAGCAATAAGTCGATGTGGTAGTCATCTTGTTAGGTACCTACAATAAAGTATAAGAACTGTCCCAGAAGCGCGTGCTCATACATATGGGGGTTGTTCTGTGTATGCTATAGGGACCTCCAGTAAAGAAACGATATCAAAATAAAAAAAACATGACTTTTTTAAATAAACCTGACCGCTTTATACGACTAAAAGTTAAAAAAAAAACACTTTTCAAGCACTCCGATGCAGTTGGTGGCGTTTGTTTTAGTTACCACAGACTCGATGCCACCAAATTCATTAGACTGTTTGACAAGTGATTCTTTGAGAACTTTTCAGACATTTTATTGTAACTGATGTAAACAATAAACAGACATGCGATTTCTGGAATCCCGGGAGATTTGCTAACATTTATTGAAGAGTTCCGTTGCTTACCTCCGAAATTCTTCATCCGTTGAAAATGGGCAAAAATATCGCTGAACTGTAGCGGCATAGAACAAATATTTTTCCTGGGATCGCATCATCGGATCCTGACTTAGACCTTCCATCATCAGCTCAGCAATATGAAATGATGATTACCAAGCACAAATATCTGAATTGCGTTAGAATGTAGGTACCTACATGAAAAACATTTTAAGTGCCTATAAAATTTGAGGGTTGCCCTTGATTTCCCTGGGATCCCATCATCAGATTCTAACTTGGTGACAATGCCACCAAGTCAGAATGGGACCATCTTAGGACTGGAGGCTGACGAAAAAAAAAAAGAATTTTGAAAATCGGTCCAGAATTGACGGAGAAAACGGTGAACATACATAAAAAAATACAGTCGAGCATAGAACCTCCTCCTTCTTGAAGTCGGTTAAAAAGAGTCATTTTACTTTTCATAAAGACTTATGATTGTTTGTTTTCCTTCAAACAAGAAAAAGTTTTCGTTTTCTAAAGCCCCTTTAAATGTTCTTATTGAAATGAATAACTGAACTTGACTTTGACTTGACAAGGGTCAAGTTTTAACAGTCGCAACATGAAAGAATCTTATTGTTGTAAGTACTTGAAGCCTTCGGCTATATATAATCCATCGTTAGAGCTCAAATAAGTAGCTCTGGTGTTGTGGAAAATCCTCAGAAAAAGAGAATGGCTCCTTTCCATAAAACGATTACCCACCTATTTGATTTGAAGACACTTCTTGATAGTGTTCACATCAACGAACACTCAGACGCAGATCAAACAGATCTGTCCTCATATCTGGGCTACTTCCACTCGAACTGATGTCTGATATTCATAGCAGAGAGGTACTTATTGCTTATTGTAGACATGAACAAAGTCCCAAGTCATTCTAGGTAGTGTGTTCAACCGCTTTTTCATCATGAATTTTCCATTTCAATCAAGTTATCAATTCGCACGCGCATATCCCGTTTTTTACCTCATTCTCGCCTTTGCCTATAGCCTTCCTCATGAATGTGGCTGTCATTTACAAAAAAAATTTCCTAATCCGACTGGTAGTTCCAGAAATTAGCGCGTTCAAACAAACATACAAACAAACTTTTCGACTTTATGAATATATTAGTATAGATATAATTCAATAAATTGCGTTAATGTAATTAGGACTAAGAAGCCATAACATATGTTTAATTTTAATACTTTAATACGTTTTAATTGTGATATGATTACAGCACACCTCAGTAACACGGCGTTGCGTGGCACGTGGCTGGTGACCTGTTCGCTAGTTCACGGTAGAGGGCACTGCGGTCGAGGGTAGCCTGAGACTAAGGCTGCTGCTCCACCAGCCGCCCTGAGCAACTGTCTCAGAACTATGAACTAGTTTGTTGGATCTAGCAACTAGTATCGCAAATCTATAGTTTCTTAAAACTTTAAAATTGACATCTTAAAAGTATGAACTAGTTCTCAAAACTATAGACCAGTATATCCTTGCTAATAGTTAGGTACTTCATTAAACTATGAATAACTAGTAACACACCTAACCTTTTTATGGATGAAAAATCATCAAATAACCCCCTTCCGCTCTGGGTGGAGCGGGAGGGAGTGTCAGACTCTTACTGACTAAAACCCATCCGTGCTCCTCCTAGTGCCTTTTGCTTTCCAGGGCCGCGGTGACCCTTTCGAACAAAATCCGCAATCCTGGCAGGAACACACTCTCTGCCTGCCTCTGTCAAAGTCAAAGTCAAAGTCAAAGCATTTATTTCAAATAAACCATTTACAGGTACTTTTGAATTGTCAGAGTCAGTCAGTCAAAAACATGAAGCTATTTACACGTTCCAAAGCGTAGATCTCTATGGAGAAGAACGTGCAAGAAACTCCACGGACACTCTTTTAAACCATTTTATGATTTACAATAATCCTGGTTACATTATCTTTGTTGCTTCTATATGTGAGAACAATGTAAAGGAAGAGAAAAAAAGAAGAATTCTAAGTATCAAATAAACTATTGAAATAAGCCCGCGACAGCTAAGAGATGACCAGTCTCCACTGATGGCGCCCGTTCACGAACATGACGCGTGCATCAGCACCATTCAGCTCAACCATTTTGAAGGGAACCGAATGATCCGATACACGCGCCACCATCAGCGAGACATTCGAGTGAGCATGACAAACCCTCAACTGCCCCTGCTCATTCATGTCAAACAAGGAAACCATCTATTAACATAAAAAGGCTCCATGGTCCTCACATTTACAGGATTCCAAAATAAAAAATGCTTCTACTTTATATAAAACTATAAATATCAATTGGTAAGAACAGAAAAGTAAAAGTGTATTCCAAACATTATAGAAATGTGGAATATTATTATTATTAAACGTAAAAAGTAAAATAAAAAAGGGTGAGCATCTCCTCCATATATTAAATCCTAACTAGTGGAACTAAGCGGCTGAGGCTGTGGAGCAGGACCGGCATTTAGCCAAGCATTTTTATCAAGGATATAATCTTCCAGTTTATAATATGCCTGTCTACATAGTGTGCGTTTAATGCATGTTTTAAATTTTCTCTCATTCAGTCCGAGAATATCATATGGTATTTTAATATAAAATTTAACACAGTACCCCATAAAAGAAGTGTGTACTTTAGCCAATCTGAATCGGGGTTGATCTAATTTGTTCTTATTTCTAGTATTAAAATTATGCCTGTCACTAATCTTACTAAAAAGATGGAGATTTTTCCGAACATACATTATATTTTCGTATATGTATTGACAAGGTACCGTCATGATGTTAATATCTTTAAACAGCTCCCTTAGGGAATCGCGCCGACCCAGATTATATATGGCTCTGATGGCTCTTTTCTGCAGAATAAATATAGATTCGATGTCTGCAGCACGTCCCCATAATAAGATACCGTAAGACATGATACTATGAAAGTAACTAAAATAGACCAGCCTCGCGGTATCTATATCAGTAAATTGACGGATTTTTCTGACAGCATATGCTGCTGAACTTAGCCGTCCCGCAAGAGATGTTAAATGAGGACCCCATTGTAGCCTTGAGTCAAGCGTGATCCCCAGGAAAACCGCGTTTTCGACGAATTCAAGTTTCTCTTTGTTCAATACAATATCGCAATTATTACTTTTGACATTCGGTAAAGCAAATCTAATACACTTAGTTTTTTTCCCATTTAATACTAAATTATTAGCAGTGAACCAATTTTGGACCTGCTGTAGGGCTTTATTTACATCGTCAAGATTTGTAGAACGTCTATCTATCTTAAAAATTAAGGACGTATCATCAGCAAATAATACCATTTGTGGTTGATTTTTTAAAAGATGGAGTAGATCATTAATATACACTAAAAAGAGGAAAGGACCCAATATTGAGCCTTGTGGTACCCCCATTTTGACTTTTAAACCCCTTGAATTAACACCGTTTATTTGAACTTGCTGCTGTCTGTCATTTAAATAAGACTTCACTAAGCTGAGTGCAAGTTTACCTAGACCGTAATGTTCTAGTTTTAGGAGCAAGGTTTCGTGATTTACACAGTCAAATGCCTTGGAGAGGTCACAAAAGATTCCTATGGCATCTTGCGCCTCTTCCCACGCTGTATATATGTGTTTTAATAACGTGACACCAGCATCAGTCGTACAACGACCTTTGGTAAAACCATACTGTTGATTGTGTAAGATTTTATTGATGTTAAAATGAATGAGCATTTGATTGAGCATTACTTTTTCAAACACTTTGCTGAAAACCGGCAATACGGATACAGGTCTATAATTATTGGTGTCTGTGCTGTCGCCGGACTTAAAAAGTGGTATAACTTTACTGTATTTCATTATATCCGGAAAGACTCCTTGGTCCACACATAAATTAAATATTAAAGCCAAGTATGGTGCTATGGTCTCAATTATGGACGTGCACACTTTGATAGACATTCCCCATATGTCTTCGGTCAATTTGATTTTAATTTGCCGGAAAGCTTTTATAACTGTCATAGGGTTGATATGTTGGAATTGGAATTCAACCGTACAACCTGGAACGTTTGCTCTTAATAAACTAAATGAGATCTCTGGTGAAGAATTTAAAGGTTCAGTAGTTTTTGATGGTATTTCGGAGAAAAAATTTACAAATTCTTGAGCTACTTCTAGATTAGAGCTTATGGCACCATGTGCAGTCTCCAGTAAAAAATCAGTGTTTCGTACTTTATTCTTACATGTTTCATTATTAATAACTTTCCAAACTGTCTTTATTTTGTTATCTGCCGATTTGATCTTGTTGCTAATATACAGAGCTTTTGCTACCTTGCAGGTATTTCTGAAAACTTTAGAGTATTTGTTTACATATTTATTGAAGGATTCCGTATTAATGAAAGGCTTAAGGCCATATAACTCATATAGTCTTTCCCTACTTATCCTAATACCTTTAGTCGCCCAGTCACTAAATATATACTTAGGGAAAGTATTTTTAGACTTCTTTTCAAAAGTTGAGTTGAATTCTTTTAGAACTACAGAAAAGAAATTATCATAAAATTTATTCGCATCCTCAATATTATGGCCCAAAAGATTTAACTTATTTTGTAAGGAACCATTGAATCTAACTAGTTTGCCTGTTGTTATTGGCCTATATTGTATTTGAATTTTTTGCAAGGCTGCTTTAAACTTAAATGTTACCAATTGACCGCTATGATCCGATGGAAGGTAATTAACAACGGCTTTATCTAAATAATCACAATCGCAGAATACATTATCAATACAGGTTGAAGAAGTAGTTGTTATCCTAGTAGGTTCCGTAAAAACATTAGACAAATTGAACGATTTAAAAAGGCTTAAAAATCTACTGCTATTTGAATTAATTTCTAAAATATTAATATTAAAATCTCCACAAATAATCGCGGATTTATTACCTGCTGCAAGTTTCGCAAGGATATCTTCCATTGTTGATTCAAATAAAGTAAAGTTTTGAGGGTTTGGGGGTCTGTACACGCACACTATAACATGCTTATCCAGCTCAACACAGGACAGTTCAATGCAATGTTCCACTGACAAGCTGACAATGTCATTACGTTGCTTAAATTTTAAGCACTTTTTTACTAAGATGAGGGAACCACCACGCAACATAGATTTGCGGTTAAAACAACTGCCCACACTATAATTTTCATAACTAATTAGCATCTGGTAATCCTTCAACCAATGTTCACTAAAACATACAATGTCAATCATTGTTTTTTCTAAAAACATTTCAATTTCTAATATTTTGGAAGAGACACCTTGAATATTTTGATGAAATAATTTCAAGGCATGCTGCTGACCCCCTTTTTGAAATATAGTTACTGGAGAGCAAGAAGATACTTTGTTGTTGGAAGGCATAACTATTCTGTTACTGGTATCTTCTGTTGTCTTATGAACTAGTTTAAATGATTATCCGGAGTTTGCCCCAAGACTTCAATATCATCACTTGGCAGTAAGTTGCAACTACTTGTAGTCCCCATGTTAACAAATGAGTCTTCCATAGTAATACATGGAACCTCCTTCGTACAATTTGTAAAAGAATTTATAGCAATAGTGCTACAGTTATTTAGGCTCACCACCTGATTCTTAGTATTATTACTAAACATTGTGGATTTAATTACAGAAGACTTCGACATACTACTTATGTCTGAGTTAATATAATAAGCTAATAGCCTTGCTATTTTATGTCTAAAACTAATTGGCAAATACACAGTATTCCTAGTCGATTTTAAATGTTCCACAAAAATATTTGTGTCAAAAAACATAAACTTGTCACTATAATGAGAAACTAAGAAATGCATATGTTTATTTAACATATGAATATAATTATTTTGTTTAATTGACAGTTTATTAAAATATGGAAAAGCACACAATATTATTTTTTTACAATTAACCTTTAACATCTCAGTTAGATTGTCTGTGATATCTGTTTTTTTTACATTTAAACTATTACCTATAAATACAGTTATGTTGGTTTTAGAACTATAATTATTATTTATTATTGATGCCATAATATGCTTGTAAGATGAACCAGGCATACAATAATTTTGTGTAGAATAACTCAGATTATTACTGATTAATGTACCCAAACCTCTTCCCATACTGTCCGAGAACATAACCGAATGATTACCACTATTCACAGATGAAAAATCATCAATCTCAGGCTGTTCAATTTGAGATAATTCCTGATCAAAAACAATTTTATTTTGTTCAATGACACATTCTTGAGACAAGATCGCTGCCCGGGACGGGACCTCCGTTGCTACAGGCTGGACCACACCAAGGTTTGATACTGCCTGGCAAGTACACTGACACATGACTAACTCATTGGCAGCAAGAATGTGTTCTTTTATTTGGTTCTGTGATTTTACATATTTATTGTAAAGTGAGCTCAGTGAAGCTTCAAGAACCTTTATTTCAGACTGCAAGTGTTCAGTATCAATTTCATATATTTTTTTGCTGTCTTCTAATTTAATTTCATAATTGTTTAATTTACTAATCAGGTCAACACGTTCTTTCCTGAGTTGAGTATTTTTAGAAAAGTGTTTATGTTGCTTTTTGTACTGATAACATTTTTTGATAATTCTATTTAGTTTAGCATATTTTTTTAATTTATTATGACTAGCTTTGTAACTACAGTTCTGTTTCATTATGGAATCTTCAGTAAGGTCAATCGTGACTAAGGAATGAGGGTTACAATTATTAGAATTTAATAATTCATTAAATAAGTGGTTAGTTTCCTTAACCTGAGTACTTTGTCTTTCCTTCTGCAATTTGGTAATACAACTGTTTGCATGAATCAATTCATCCTCTAGGTCCCTAACTTTACGTAAAGCCTCCTCATACAGGTTGCTACAGTTGCTGAAACCATTTGTGATCACCCGCAGTTGGTCGCGTTCTTCAACAACATCTTGGTATTGTTGACTGAGGTCTACTAGCTCCCGTTTAAGGCATGTGTTTTTATGGACCATTTGCCTTACTTCCACCTCACTTTCCTCTCTCTCCTGCAGCATTTCTTGACATTGCTGGTTCGCAGCTTTTAGTTCCTGGAGAGCAGTTCTCAGTTTAAGCTCCATATCTTGAGCTGAAGCCTTGCGGGTCATCACAGGCATGGTTTCAGGTTTAGATACTGAAATTAGAATAAAAGAAACTGAGAATCCAAAGGACAAATAAAAAAAAAAAAGTGGGAAATGAAAGAAGTAAGTACTAAAAAACTAGGAGAAATAAGCGCAGTTAAGTGGAGAACTGAAGAAGGCTGCTGAATTGGCTATAAAAGCTTGTTATATTAAATTGTTCGCTTTTAATTGCCTTTAAATTATGGTTTTCTTAAATGTGGGTAGGATGCTTAGATTAAAATAATATAAAAATTACTTTAAGATTTAATGCTTTTAAGATGACTATAAGTAGTATGCAAAATAACGGTCATATGCGTTATTGTTGTTATAATAATAATAATAATAATAATAATAATTTATTCAAATATAAACGTTCACAAAAAATATTAAGTCAACAGTAATAATATTTTCCATACAATTATAGTGCCTAAAAATAAACTAAAAATATTAATAGTATAGGTGCAAGTAATGGTGGTTCGGAATTGCAATGTTAGGTAGCGACCCGCCCGATCTAGGTTAATAAAAACCTGTGTTTCGGGCCATCACTTTACAAACCAATAAACAAGGGACAAAAGATAAACTATAACTTTATACAAAACAATAAAATTATCTATTTTAAACAACTACGAGAAAAAGCTTAATAGTACATTAATACCTAAATCTAAGCCTATGTAATAATACTAAAGTAAACACGAGGGGATCAAATATCTTCATGCCAAAATTTCTAGAAGTTTTTCCGTGTCTGCGTAATTGAGTGTTGCTAAATATTCTGACAACATTTTGCTACATTTTTTATACCTTACACTATAGAAGCTTAGCTCCTTGTTAAGCCTATTATATAGAAAAGGTCCTAAGAATACATAAAAACGACTGGCAAACACATGTTTAGTTTGGGGCTTTATGCAAACCAAGTCCTTTCTTCTCCTGTCAAAAGGTACAGGGTCAAAAGGAAGTGCAGTGTGCTGGTGTAGTACTGTGCTTAAAATAAATAATTGCCGCACAGTAAGCACACTACATGCTATGTAGAGTTGTTGCGTAGGAAATCTAAAAGGGCGAAAGGTAGCAACCTTTAGAATAGCTCTTTGAGCACGCTCTAAGGGGAGTAAAATAGTTTTTGCCGCACCACCCCAAGAAGTTATGCAATATGTAAGAATGGATTGACACAAAGCCAAATAGACCTGTTTAATTAATTTATAGTCGGCTATGTTCCGTAAATTCTTAAAAACATATATTAATTTGCGCACTCTTGTACAGAGTAATTCGATATGTTTACGGAAATTTAGATTTGAGTCAATGGTGACACCTAGATATTTTAAATGGTCAGCTTTAGCTAAAGTGGGGCAAGAACATGCAGTGTCAGCGTACGTGCAATAATTATGTGCGTGAATGTTTAGGTTAGTAAGCGGTATCTTAATATTTCTCATTGTAAATAAAATGTATTTTGTTTTATCTGCATTTAATGTTAGGAGATTATTACGGAGCCAATTAGACACAATGTTAAAACCATTTTGAGCATTTTTATAGACCTCAACTCTTGTTTTAGCTGAAAACAATAGGGCGGTGTCATCCGCATAAGACATTATAACACCATTTTGGAGTGACAGGCTGCATAGTCCATTTATATAGATTAAAAATAAGGTAGGGCCCAAAATGCTACCTTGTGGAATACCAAAACAACTATTTTTAAGTTCAGAGCTTGTAAACTGACCCATTTTTAGACATTGATGACGATCCTTGAGATAGTCAGAAAATAGAAGAAGTTGTTTTCCTCTTATTCCAAGTGTTTCAAGCTTGTGCAAAAGCAAAGAACAAGAAATAGTGTCGAAGGCCTTGGCAAGGTCTAGAAAGATCCCAATTGTGTGCATACCATTATCTAGGTTGGTGGTAACATAATTAGTCAATTCGTGGACTGCTTGATTAGTTGATTTTTTGGCCCTAAAACCAAACTGACTATCTGATAGTAGTCGGTTATCTTCTAGATATTTTATTAATCTACTGTTAATGATTTTTTCTAAAATTTTTGAGAGGCCTGTTAACACTGAAATGGGTCTGTAATTATTTACACAGTTCTTGTCTCCAGATTTGAATACAGGTGTGACCACAGCCTTTTTAAGCAATTTAGGGAATATTCCTTTAGATAAGCATAGTTGGAAAATGTGGGTTAGAGGAGGGGCAAGCTGGTATTTAAATCTTTTAAGTATATTATTAGGTATATCATCCCACCCAGTGGCACAAACATCCTTTAACCCGTTTATTATTCTGACTATTTCGTTAACGTCGGTATCTAATAAAACAAAAGAATTTAGTGTGGAGGATGTCATGGTCGGGATTTGTTGGGAAATAATACTTGAGTTTAACGATTTTTCAGTTCCATTGTTGTATATAACCGAAAAATATTAGATACCAATAACAGAAATAAGGAGTCTTGACGTTTTCTAAGATGTAAACAAAGCGATATAGTCTAAACGCAGAGTCCTAAATCTGTGACAAAGTTATTAAAACTTTGCAAAGTCGTGCTACTGAGTTAAAGTGACGATTGTGTGCTATAATAAAATAAAAGTAAACAATACTTCCCCGTTCAATTCCGTAGTTCAAACGTCAGCTGTTGGTTTTAGGTTACCGGTGACAGCCGGTTACAAAAACTGCGTTTTCCTTGATATATTTACGAGAAAACAATAATCCTGTGTATTTATGCAGTTGTATTAAGTTTACAAAAACAATTACACCCTAATTACACTTAAATACTAATTAAATCTAATTTTAAAATACGGAACAAAAAATTTTACATGTCACTTGAGCAGTGTAGCCACACTGACACTGTGTTTCCAAAAGCTTACAGCCCTAATCTCTTCAAAGTTAGAGTGAACAGGCTCCTTCTGGGTAAGCTCGCTCCATCGTAGACTTTGTCTCTGTCATATCTGACATTGACTAGAGTCAAGAGCAAACCCATCACTAATAAAAAAAAAAAAAACACACCTAGCCTTCAAATTTCTCTAAACTAATCAACTATGTAGGTAGTATCCCAAACCAGCTTTCTGTCAGCGCGTTCTGCTCACGGAAGTATTGTTTCATCGACAGGCCCCGTGGGTTCGAGCACCTGCATGCATTGAAGCACTATATTAACATGTCACTGTGCTAATTTCGGTGGAGCGAGCGTGAAGTGAACTGTCATTCCATCTCGTTTGTATGGATTGACAGCCCATTTCTTGTTCACTTCTCCTAAGCTTACACGGTACTGCAGCAAGGTCTGCATCTCGGTGACAGCGCGACCCTCGTCACAATGCGTCGGACTGAGGCGGCTCTCAGATCGTATCGCACACATACGAGGTCTAAGGACGGCCACATAATATCGGCCTACTAACAAGTAAGCACAAATCTTGCCAGTCTGTCTGCCTGTACGCCTATGTATTCTGACTGTTTTCGATTTCATAACATTTCGATTGAGAATCTTCTTACGTTTACGATGCGATCATGACGATTGAAGCTTCGCCATGGTTCACGTTTACCACTAACTAACACTCGATGCGGCAAAATGGCAAGCTATCAGATTAGCTCATCGTAAGCCGCTTAGTGATGCACGGCTGGGAAACTGTGCACCGGCGCCACGGCGTAAGCTTTAGCGAATAAACCGAAATTGTTATTCATGGTCAACTGGTCATAGCGTTAATATCACTCGTTTGACAGCCTAAATTCACACACATAGTAAATCTAGATTAATCTTACAAACGGGTTATTTGGCTATGAATGACTAGTTACTTTCAGCCTGTAGGAATAATCCCACTGCCGGGGACGCCCCCCTCCGCCATGACTTCCAGCTGTTTCGGTTCAAGGCTAGGGGAAACATGGTCTAGTGTAGCTCGCCTACCATTATCTTCGTGGCTATGTCTCGGTAATCTAAGACATGAGAAAAGATACTGTTGGGACTTTGGGAGTGGACATTCTTTGCATACATTTTTGTTTCAAATAGAGAGTTCGACAATAACCTCGTTCTGACGTATTAAACGCTTAGCACCTCTTGATTACATTGCTACTAAAATAATAATCAGAAGTCAGCCTCCTGAACAAACTAATTACTATCGCTAACTTTCTGAGAATTAATGTAAAAGGGCAATTAAAATAAAAGATGAAAAGAAGTTTATTAATTTTGAAGTTGATTAGAAAATAAATACCTAAATGAAGTAAAACTAATTAATCGAACTGTGGTAAGACCCATTATTTGTGTTGGGCGCCGAACCGAACCGTGTAGGTAACACATGTGTTCGATAAGCTAGTAAAATAATCATGAAATAACACTATTGCACTATTGCTGTGCACTTTGTGAATGAAATAATGATGCTGAGTAGGTCCTACTCAGCATCATTATTTCATTCACAAAGTGCACAGCAATAGTGTCGATGGACATCCTAAACTTCATAGGTACTAACCTATGTAGTTTATTGTGGTCTCGATCTCATCACTGTATGACCGCTGCCAGAGGGCAGTGTATTCAAAATGTTCAAATATAAAGTGTAATATTTCAGCTTAATTCCAAAGCTCGCGAGTTTCGTAAGCTCTCTTTAAGAAAATCTAGACTTTCGGCATTAGTATGCAAACGTGAGCACTCGTTCATTTTAATAGAATCTGTCTACCATCGCGCGTCGGCAACGAGATTCGCAAATGGAGTAGGTACATACAATACCTATAGCCTGCTGTTTTATTTTATACCAGCACTTCGCCCGCGACTTCGTCCGCGCGGGTTTAGTAGGCACTTCACAATCTCCAACGCCCTCAACCCCTTTTTAAAGGTCAGTTTTGGAAAATTAAGCACATTGATTTTCCTTAATTACACAGCCATTTCTGCTACTGCTGCTGTGGTCTCAATCATCGCAACTGATCTGCCGTTTCACCCCGTCAGAGGTTGATTATGCAGAAATTGTTAGAACGGTTTCAAGTAACCCAGTTTTAGTTTGTTGAGACCAATTTCCACGTAAATTGAAGCAAGCAATAATTTCCTCCCCTAACAACTTCATCACCTCTTTTCGCCCCTTTAGGGCTTTATTTTTGGGCACGCCACTATTTTGGCGATAAGTCCCCTCTTTGAGGAGTGGCTAGAGAGGCGCCAAGGCGTCCTCACTTTCTAGCTGACGTTAGGACTTACCGGACACGGCTGCGGGAGCTACCTGTTTCGGATTCGGTGGGAAGACCCCACCCGGGTGTTATCACTGTGAGGATCGGCCGGAGGACTTAGTGGAGGCCTGTTCTGCTTGGGCGGAGCACCGCCGTGTCCTCGTCGAGGTGATCGGTGGCGGCGACCTGGAAATAGTGGCCACTATTATCCGTTTTAGTGATTATAATAAAACTAAACAATTTAAAACTACCGTTTATAATAATACTAGCTTCTACCAGCTGCGGCTTCGCCCGCGTGAATGTCGGAAATAGCAAGGTTTCCTGATTATTTTGTATTGTACATTTTTACCCCGGAAACACCCACCCTCTTCTCAACTTTCACCTTTATAATATTAGCAGGATGAGTGGAATAAAAAATAGGCTACTTTTATCCCGGTAAGTGGCATGGATTAATGGAGACTGAGGAGGAAGTGGAAATTCAGAGCCGCTGCTGCCTAAGTACTACATATTTACAAGTACCAGGAGACCAGAAACATGTCATAGTATATTTTGAGCTAGTTAGGGTAAGAGTAGGGTAGGTGTAGGGTAGGTGCAGGGTAGGTGTAGGGTTGGTGTAGGGTAGGTGTAGGTAGGTTTAGGGTAGGTGTAGTTACAATACAAATCAAGAAACCTCCCTATTTCCGATTTTCACGCGGGCGAAGCCGCTGGTAGAAGCTAGGTAGTATTTTCATAAAAGCATTATCTGCGGCCCTACCATGACGTGTTAAAGCGTGAGTAACATGTCATGGTAGGGCCGCTGGACATCCTAGACGTATCCTAGACGAAGATAAGTTATTCTAGAACTGAGGGCCTAGCACGAATGTACTTGACGTATAGTAACGTAACGTAAAAATTTACTCTAACTATAATAGGTACTTAAGTACTCGTTTCGAACATAATACGTATATTTGAAGACAAAAATCGTGTATTTATGAACATTTTTTAAACAAGCATATTACAAACTAGATACTGAAGATAAGAATGCTTGGAAACATGCTGGTCCTGCTCCATAGCCGGACAATCTAGCTAGGGTGTAGTAGACAAAGTTGTTATGTTTGTGTTGATATATTATTTAATATACAACGTGAGTAACAGAGTGAGCGCGGTGCCTCTTGGGGGGTCATTGTGCTCATCGTTGTGGGCAGCTTTTTCTATGGGACCAAGCACGGGGGCGCAGGGGGAAGATCGGCTGTTCACTTCAATTTGTCGAGTTATGCGCACATTATAAACGTATGAGGAAGTCGATTTTTTTTCGCGATTCAGTGTTTTCCCATGATGAAGGTTGTTCGTGTGGTGAGTGCAGTGGCAGGTGTCAATAGTAGGTCTTACAATGCCGTTAAGGACGCTTTTACAAATTTTATGGGTAGTCAAATCATTACTTTTTTCACTTTTTTACACAAAAGTATGTTTATTAAATAAAATGCTTTGCATTCTTAAAATGTTTTACCCAAGAATTGTTGATAGATGTGCATAGTACGATTTTGAACTATAAATAGGTATATCTAATTTTAGATAGGTACATTTTCTCAATAAATGTGCCGAAGTAAAAAAATTCACTTCGGTAGGTACATTTATTGAGAAACTGTACCTACTGTAAGAAAGTAATGATTTGACTACCCATTTGTAAACGCGTCCTTAAATCAACATCTGGCGAGGCTGTAATCTCAGTATGTATCCCTTGTGTACAATATACAAACTCAAATGTATCACGCATTTACGCAATAACTACAACAATGGGCGACCCGTATTGTCAAACAAAACAATTGCTTCCTACCGACGACCGGCGACCGACCCCCGGAGTTCTCTGGCGACCTCGTATTGACAAGACAACGACACATCTCGCGAGCGTGTGATGAACGACCTCGTGCTATTACTTACAAACAAAAGAGAAACGTTTGCTAAAGGATAAACACAAAGGTTAGGTACCTACCTGCCGATTTCCCCTCCACGAAACTTTTTCTTTGAAGTAAGTACCTACGAATCTTAGAGCTACGAATATAATAATCACGGTTCAATAAATTTTCATAGGAGCATTCCCCACTGTTAACCTAAGTGCTCGGCAGTTTTTATTGTCTAGAATAAGGGTAAAAGTCTTTTAATAAGCTTAAAATAACCACAGCAATAATTATTCTATGTAAAAAATAAAATACGAACCAATTTTGAAAAAAATTCAATGCACTCGTAGGTACTATTGAACTCAGCGCCATCTGTTTTAATTTGCTCGAAGCAACTTCAGCGCATGGGCGAGCGTAGACTCGAGAAGAGCACTAAATAAATGAGTGCGTGAACTTGCAAAGCATTGTACTTGACAGATTAGAGATGGCGGTGGTATTATAGCTGATGAAAAAAGTTTTGCTACATTATAACTCAACTCCTAAACTATGAAAAGTGGCATTGCTAGAGTGTAGTAATGAAAGTTAATTTTGAGAGATGCAGAGCTCTTTTCAAGTCCAAAATAAATTAATGGGGCTACTTGATTTTGTGCCCTTCCTTATTCTATGAGTCTCATCCAGGTGAGACCGGGTTGTTACCTACCAGGGGCTCGAGTCTGCTATTGCAATCGTGTCTCAATGACCGGTCAGTGATCGAATATTTGACAACTTTGACAGTTTTTGTATGGGAAATGTGTCATAAGTTTGACGTTATACGTCAAAAATCGATCATTGACCGGTCATTGAGACACGATTGCAATAGCAGACTCGACCCCCTGGCCGTTAGTAGGACCGGAAAAAACTTCTTATAACGTCTCTCAGAAACTAGGCCATGTAATGTAGGATCAATTAAAAAATAGGCACCGAGATACTCATCACACTGTCTTCAAGTCAATTGTAAGCTTGTATCTATTGTATAGAAGAGCAATACATATTATTATAGCAGTCCACTGTTTCCACCAAGAGAAAACAGTTACTAGTAGCTATTATACTTAAAGTATCATCGTGATTTGAATGTGGTGACAGTTTCGTTAAAGCATTGTTTAAAGGTCATAACCGGTACGACACACATTTTGGTTGAATGTAAATAAGTAAGCAAATCAGGTCGTCCATATTTATTAGGTTGCTCATTATTCAGTACAGTTTGCATTATAAATTAACCTAGTAAGTGGCCGGCGCGCTAACTGCCATTATCTGAGGCCTGACGCCTGATGAGCTTCACTGCAAGTGTCGTTACGGCGCTGTGACAGACACGCAGTTGCTCGCAGAAGGTCCACATGGGAAGAGTAACCTCAGTGAACAACACTATCTACGTCATATATGCGACTCAAAGCCGAAGTGTTGATCTTCAGCTGTCACTGCTGTCAGCGCATCACACGTGGACCGTGGTTCAATATTGTAGTTCTGTTCTAGGTGTCGTGTTAGCAGGTGACTGGTCTCGGGGAGTGGGTCTTCTGTGTCAGCACGCAGCGTGTGGTATTGTGTGTTGCGCTATCAGTCCGCGAGATGTCACAGTTCAGGGGCTATCACACGATTTATTATCTGTGGCGATAGCGCGGCGACACTACAACACACACTCACACATGTACCTACGGGAGTGTCTGAGTGTTGTCAACCACACGCCTCATTATAGATTGTGTTTCGGTATCAAAACAATTTATTTATGAAATAACATTATGATTTCAAGCGTTGTCCCGGACTTCAGATCTTGCTTTACGACCTACTATGACTTAAGTTATGGCAACTAAAATTAAGGCTTGTGTTAATATAACATGTAGGTACTTAAACTGGTTTGACTGGGCTTGATCCCCAATAACACTTTCACTAATAAAATGCGTAGGTAAAGTATACAAGAAAATATTGCCCGCTTCTTGAACAGTTTTCTCGCATAGACGTGACTCTTGAGGAAGCTCGTGCCAGTACGAGAGAGATATCAGCCGAAAGGAACACGTTCCTATTGGCTAATGACTGCAAACTGCATCACAAAACCAATGATTTCGATAAAATCTTCTTGATGAGTCCTGTTGTAATAGAACGGGTTTATAACCAGATGTTTAACTCCTGCTTTTTGAGCAAATTGTTACATGGCTTTAGTTTTCCTAAGAACCCAATAGGAACAAAAGGTGGTGTTTATGAAACGCACGTGACCTTTGAGTACAAATTCCAATCTATTGTGGCTCTGTGACATTATTTAGAACATTGTTAGACTGACAACATGCAGACCCAGTTATTGTGTCATGGTAAGAGTGGCCAACGACTTTCTCTGAAATTACTGCTACAGGATCCGACTGCCAGCCTTTTGTGGACGGAAGCCAAACATTCTGTCAATGCTCCGTTGTATCTAGATCAAAGGAAGGTGCGGGCGGTGCCTAGCATCCCAAGAGATAGATACTGAGTAGTAAGTATTTGCTCCACCTAGCTAGGTACCTTTGTCACGCTGCCGTCATATTTAACTTTGCCTTTTATTTTGAAACTCAACCAAGCAGTTTTTTAGGAATGATTTCAGTAGATTTTATGTCATTGTATTGGCAGGGGCTACCTTTGTGAGCAACATCTCGGCATTGATTACATCGACGAAGCTTTATCTATAGTTACTGCTGATATACCTATGGCATGGTGGCATTGGGGAGCACAAACACAGGCTCCTCTGTGTGCAGCTTGTCAAACATGTCGGAAGCGGTCAGGCGATAACAACCATACAGTCACTTCCCAATGTGGCACTCTGGGCAAATGCTACTACAGGCGATCACGAATCACATGTTTTTATTGTGATTTTGACTGTTTATCTTTACATGTACCGTAAATTCAGGTTACTGTGGCCTTGAGGTATAACTTTGGCCCTTACCTACTCGTTAACGAATAGGAAGGAACACATCACCCGATGTTACTAGGTAGGTACCTACAGCTAGGTAGGTACTGTTTAAAAGTTTGGGCTAAAGTAACCCGAATTTACTATAAGTAAGTTTTGAAAGTTATGATGTAGAATGCAAACAAAAACGAACACTATCTAGCCCTAATCAAATGAAACAGCACGACATCGACTTTGTCATAACCGGTCAAGCTCGTCCGTCACACCGGTGTGTCGCCCGATTTACGCGTTTTAAAACTCTATTATTACTATAACGCAAGGTACCTACCTTAAATGATTTTGAAGTTTGACATGTCGGGAGCTTGACCGGTCCCACAAGCTGCAACATTGACTGCAGTCAGCTCTGTGTTTACGACATGGTGCAGCGCGGTGACGCCGTGCACGGAGCGACTATATTTAGCTTTGCCCGCATCGTATGCGACTCGAACGGCAGATAAAAGGCAATATCGAAGAGGTAGACTCCTCAAATCCTCGCCACTTACTGCACTTTTATTAGCTTGTTTAGCGAACCGAGAGAATATTGAGACAATCAGAATCTCACATACAAACATTTAGATTCCCATTGAAATAGCTCATGACAAAAAAGTTGCTGATCACGTTTATCAAGAGCCCCAACATTTTCTAAATGATGATCATAAGTTGTCGACACAATCATGTATCACTCGTGTTTCGACTGAAAACAATGCCGTCGCGTGCCGTTGAGATACTATCACCTAAAGCTGAAATTATTGTCCGAGTACCGGAGCACTCTGTTGTTGTACCGGGCCGGCTGCCGGCTGCCCTCATTGATTACTTGTTGGCTCCACTGTTGTTGTACCGGGCCGGCTGCCGGCTGCCCGCGTTGATCACTTGTTGGCTCCACTGTGGCTCACAGGCGCCGCTCATTAGCGCCCGGCTCGCGCCTGCAGGGGCCATCAGCACAATAGATACTAATCGCCACTTATTGATCGTAATGAAATCGGTGATCTATATTTACAGTAGACAGGGAAGAATGTTTGAGATGTGAATCAACTGTGACTACAGTTCAGTGTGTTCTCTTGCCTGTAATTGTCTTATGACTATGAGATTAGCCCTGCAGTCTGCTAGCGACTGACAACAAAGGGGGTGCTTTGTGTTTTTGAGGCACAGTTTAGAAATGGTAAAATATACTCTTGCATAATGTAAGTAAGTACCTACTCAGAAAAATGTGCCAAGATTCAGAAATCAGAATATTCTTCTAAAGAAATTCGAAGGAAATGCAAATTACGTAAGCAGGTAGCTACCTTCCCTGCCCTGGGATCAGTGCCTGTGATGCATAACTGAGTAGGTACCCCTAAGTATCGTTTACGAACAACGAGAGCAGCTTGCAGCTTCTGGGGATTCGTATGCCATTAGTTTATGAATGAACTGCACAACATAATATAATACGTACTTACTTATGATAGGTAAACATTAAAAATTCCTCGTAGACAGAAATTCTTAACACAATTAATAAGATTCTGTTACGAAAAATGAATAAAAACCTTTACTTACATAATAATTTTGTTTTTATTCAATCTAAAAATACCCGTCGTTTTTTATTGAGTAATCTGCATGTTTATTCGCTGTTACTCGGATTAGCATAGCACTGTAATTACTGGCTAACAACGCGCAGGCGCTTTGTTATATATCGCAGAGGTCACGAGTCACGACCAAACTATTTGAAGATCATTCCCACTTCATCCGCAACTAATCGGTCGGTTATTCGGAATATCACTAGTCTATCAATCTCCACCACGTCGTCACTTCGCCAGCCGAGCAGAACCCGATTCCTTCCTTGGGATTTATCCCTTGAATAAACTTCCCTTTGGTAAAGAATCATCATCAAGTTTAGAAGCTCTGCCGGTAGAATTGCAATTGATTAATGTCGCAAATTTAAATTATAGATTTACCTAGACTTAGTAAAAGAAACGGAAATTAAAATTTTACTTTATTGCAGCGCATACTCAAAAACGGCCCCTACAGCCATACACGGCTTATTGAACTAATTAATATTTAATTACAGACATAAACGGAGCCGCACAGTAGCGATAGTGCACTCCTTACATAAGAACCCGCCCTTTACGCAACAACCTGCGCGCGCGCACCTGACGCGCTATACAGCGCGCGCAAACAATGTGCTGCTGTGTAGTGTGTAGTTGTGGTGCAATCATATCAATGTTAATTGGAACGAGTTCCGATCAGGTTGTCTAACGCGCGGTGGATGCCCGCGAGGTGAGGGGAAGGGGGGAGGCAGCAGGTCCGACACCACACATGACATGCCAGAAGATACACTCAATACAGCGCTTGAACGGCTCAGCTACTAATTGCAAGTTTTATAAATTTCTACTGGTGTGTATACCTACCAAACATTCGAGCATTCGTGCGCTGACGACCACTCACCTCATCACTATTTTGCTAAATGGCTGGCAGCTAGATTAATAATAACCTAGCTGGCCATGCAATGATTGGAAGGAGTCCGTAATTGTTTGCCAGAATAAGCTCACAGACATGCCAGATGGTAAATCCAGGGGTTTACAGCAGCCAACGCATACCTGATGTCTCTAAGACGTGAGAGCGCGTGAGTTCTCTGCAGGTAGTCTGTGTGGTGGTGGTGGCTGATGCGCGCGGCCCTGACCCGCGCCGAATACTTGGGATCAGCGCTAGCACCTACTTACCGACCAGTGCGACTGCTAGCTGATCGAGATACTCTCACACTCGCACACACGTCACGCTACAACCTGTTGACTCGCTTCCGTGCTACTGACACCCAAAATACAGAAAGTTCTGTCCATTTCGTCAGCGACTCGTTCCGAGAGTTAAGTGTAGGAATGTTCGGCATTGCGCCCATATTTCATAATGCGATAAGGATAACTCCATTTTTGCAGATCATTGTTTTTGATTGTGTTTCGAGTCGGACACGTAGCGATAAGGAAACGAATATTTAGTGATCTGGCGACTAAGTTATGGACAAGTTCAGTAGGTAGGTACAGTGAGAAACATGCATCACTAACATTTATAGATTCTTTCTGCTGTGTGCTCTTGCTTACCTGGTTGTATACGCTGCTGGTATTATCTATACATCTAGACATCTCCAATGATCTAATGCATTCTGTGGTCGCGTCCCAACCCAACAGTTGTTTGTATGAACGTTTGTTAGCCAGTATAGTTGCAGTGGTAGAGGAGGGCTTTCCAAAATCAGCGCATTCTCTGTTACCGCCGAGAAGGTTCTGCATATTCATGAAAATACTATCGGCAAATTATACCTAAGTAGAACGAGGGATAAAATATGGTAATAATAAGCATAATAGCTCCTAATGGTAACATTAACTGTTTGTCAATCGGTATTAGCGGGGATACAATTTTGTTGATTTTAAAGCCCTGTTGATAAGTACTACTGCGCATCGGAAACCTATTAACTAATTTAAGTACCTAAATAGCAAAGAAAATACAATTAGGTAAGTACCTACATACATATCATTAGGTACCTATCTGTGTAAGCAGCGACTCCTGAACAAAACTTTTAAAAGATTTAGTGTAACGCAGTGTATCCGTTGTATCTGTCAGTCTCTTATCGCTTCCTGATTAGATATCGATTAGTAAAACAATTGATAATTAATACTATCTACACGTGGCGACGAGCAAGGCTCCCTCGCCTTTCCGGACGGATTCCTAACATATTTCCAGCTATGAAGCAAAGAACTACAATATTATTACGTGGACTAGGTTGCTCACTTCTGCAATGGATTCATGGCAGCTACCGATTTGCGTAAGACGTAGAAGACGGCACAAGGCCTTGAACTGAACTACGGCATGTCAAATAGACTGGCCTAAGATGGCTCACATATAGGTACTTCAAAAGGGCCTTTGCCTGCAAATTCTAGGCATAAGTAAGCAGTGGAGATCATGATCAACCTATTTGTAAATTCTAGGCATAAGTAAGCAGTGGAGATCATGATCAACCTATTTGTAAATTCTAGGCATAAGTAAGCAGTGGAGATCATGATCAACCTATTTGTAAAGCTGTCGCTTTTCTTTTATTTTATTTTTGTTATTGATAGGCCCACCCACCCCACTACATTTTTGTCTCAGTAAGAATAACAAAACAGAAGAGATCGTGGCTAAGTAATACAAGCCGCACGAGTCGATCTTCGATAAGCAACGCTTGCCGGGGTCTGTTTGTGGATGGGTGACCAACTTAACGAGATTCCTCCGTGCATGTTAAGCCGTTGGTCCCGGCAGTCATAGGTATGTAGATCTTTGGCAGTTGTTACGGATTGTCAAGAAGCCAGAAAGCTCCATGTAAAATAATGATACCTACCTATTCAGATGAATCCTGGTTTGACTGGAAGCCGACCCCAATAAAGTTGGGAAAAGGCTAGGCAGATGATGAAGAATAACAAAACAATCTGTATTTACAGTCATTGGACTAGGAAATAAAGCCGCACGGTGCTCAGCGTATGATGGGATCAACCGCTCGGCCCGCCGCCGCCGCCGCCGCCGCCGCCGCCGCCGCCGCCGCCGCCGCCGCCGCCGCCGCCGCCGCCGCCGCCGCAGGACGCCGTTCAGGACAAACATCGCGATAACCGAGTTTATCGCAGTCCCATAAAAACGTATCGGCGCCTTATCTGCTGTCACCGCTACAGAAATAGAGCAACGAATATTTATACATAATCACTATAATCGGAAAATAACGAAGAGACATGCCGATAACACTGCGACCTCTTAATGTGTCCGGCGACCGCACGACTTAGAGTCGACCTTATTATGCACCAGTCAAAGTATTTTATTGATTGTGCGGGGCAAGGCAGTGATAAGACATGCCCCCTGACCCGCGCTTCTCGAAGCCGTCGTATCTCAAGAACGTTCTATCGTATCGTATCGGGGTCGCGCACCGCTCCGCACTCCGCGTCACATGCCTCATGCTCCCGACGACCAGGAAAATTATACTCTTATTATTTTGTAAGTACCTACTAATTAGCAAATACATCTGCATACGTAGGTACCAAGATTGGGAAAAACCTAACCGATTCCTGGTCTCTGCTGATAAACATTCTAGTCACTTTAGGAGGGGGCTGACGTTTGTAAATGAGGTTCAGTTAAAATATAGAGAAGGCTTTCTGATCAGCGCAGACACATCGCGTCAGTTCAATAGAAGTAGATGAGAACCTTAAAAGTTCTCTTTGGATTGGAATGTTCTCTATGGGTAGCACACCTATTCCTGCTCCGTGCACGCTGCCTACAATGAGCCCAGTGTTACGGCTAGCCAACAATACACGTAACAACAGTTTTCATGAATTTTCATAACCTTCATAAATGAAAAGCCGCAACTTTACAGTACGCAGTCACGCGATTATAACATGTTGCTCGATGCGCCAACAGACCACGTCCACACAGGGACCACGTGGCTTCAGAACCACTGCAGGCGCTACTCAACCATTGCAGATAGTAATTGACCGTTATACTTTTATAAGATCAGCTCCGATCCTAGATTCGAATGTGTTTTGCTAGAGTGGTCACAGTGAGAGCTGCCTGAACCTCCTCTAGTTCGTTTACCCCTCTAGCTCTCGGATTTTAAGATTTCTGATTATTTGCGCCACCTGTTGTAGATAATTTCTTCTGTAAAGTAAGCATTGGGGGTTCTTTTCTGTTTCATTTGGTAGTATGTTAGTCTGTTTCATTTTAAACTTAACCTTGTGTTCGACTGTCAATGAGCATGATAAATGATAACCTGATATCATAATCATAGTTACTCAGCATTATATTCAGAGCTATAAGAAGGTACCTACCTACTCATTTACACTACTTATCATATAAATTTCTTATCTATAATATTAATAATTCAATAAATTAAAAATTGGTAAAATGTTTCCTGAAAACCGGCTCTACGTGAAAACGGAAAGCAAAAGTAACAGTAGATATGCTTGATGCATAAAATAAAACAATTAGCATTGCAATGAGTACGTGACGGGAATTGTGACGTCACCAGGTAAGAGGTACAAGGAACGGCTCGGGACTGAGGTCGAGCGGGCTCGGGCGTGCGGGCGCGGGCGTGAGGCTTGTTTGCCGATTGTTACCGAAGCCGGCCGGCAAACAGTGGCGAGCCGAATATTTGCAACACTCTCGCGCGTTCTATTCCATCTAATACATTACTAACATCAGGTACAGCAAGATACAGCAGGCCCACTGCTTCCAATATTATATTAAACATAGCTTGTACCCGCGGCTTCCTCTGCCTGTTTTATACTCGGCAGTAGTGTAGATTTCAACTGGTAGTGAAATAATGTTAATGTAATAATACTAAGTACCTACTAGAAGTAGAGATTAGGTAAACTCTACCTAATTACCACTTATTTATGTCTATTTTATACGAACTATTTAGATAACTACCTTTTTCAATGTTTAGAGTTTTAGACGATCAATGTCTGCGGTTATGCAGAGCCTCATAGAAAAAGTGTAATATTATCATGGCATTCCACTAGAGAATTAAAGAATGGTGTCATCTGGATCGAAACTGCAAAATGAAGAGTGTAGCAACTGTAAAGAGTGCTCCTTTTGTATAATATTTTATGAGTTCCAGTGCCCCCGAGGGGCATGCCACGGCGCAGGGGGCGGGAGCACACGTGTGCACTTGACCAAACAACTGGAAGTGTGTCAGAGCTGACATGCTCACACACCATTACTCCACTTTGCCGAGCAAACACATGCCCGCGACGGCCGCGGGGATTCGGCGCGAGCGGTTAGTCGCAGACGAAGGATCTCGGATCTCTTCGATAGGACTGGCAAACCAAACTTTCAAAAGGAGATCTCTCATACATAACTTAGTATTAGGTACCTCAGTTGAATCTAACACAGTTGATGGATCGTTTCTCCGGGACTCGTCGAGCTGTATCGTGTCGGCAGTTCTGTTGCGTTGACTCTGACTTCCAGGAGCTGCAGTGGCCCAACCATTGCGCAGACTATTTCGCGGGCGGGTTTTTTGACTATCTCATATCATTGTTTTCTAAGCTCCCTCTCTTTTACGACATAAGTAATATTTTCAGTCGGTGCAATACGTAAATAACGATTGGGATTGTACATGCTCACACAAGCTCTTTTCTTTTCTTTTTTCTTTACTCCCTTCTACTTTATAATACAAGCCCGGTGATTTCATGTTAACTGTCTACATTGTGGTTATGTACAGACTTGGTTCAGATGTTATATGCTCGAACACAGCACATGAGTAGGTATGGCTCACGTGTCGATTCAAATGAGACAGCTTGTCCGGCGCCATTGACTCACAAATGTGCGCCCGAGTGCCGACCGCGGCCCACTAGTGCGACTGCGTGCATCACAACACCGCTGCCTGTGAGCACTGAATTACAATCGAGACTGTGGTGCGATTTTTTTTTAAAATCAGTCAATCCATATAAACAAGATGGGATGACAGTTCACTTCTTGCTCAGTTCGACTAAGTTTTCAGTGTGACAAGTTAACAGACTGACTGTTCTGTTCGTAATCAGTTCACTAATGCATTTAATTGTTTAAGGATCGAATTCTAAAAATGGCAAACATGAAGTACCTTCCTACGAACATCGCTGAGCTTTACTTGGATATGCATAGTTACCTTCCTCATAGTGACATGGACAGGGCCCATGACACATCCTCTTCAAATAATCACATGGTCGCTTCCAACGTACCTTTGTGCTGTGACTATTAACATCACAAGTCATGAAATTGAACGAAAGCCCTTGAGCTCATTCTTATCTGGCACCCCTTGGACCGATGACCTACTAACTGATAAGCTAAGCGTTAACAACTGTCACAACAATACATAATTATATATTATCAACGGTCCCAAACGATACTAACTTCAGTCGGTACGCTGAGTACTGTGCTCACCCCGTTCTGTTATTGCAATACATAACTATGTGGCTCATCTGAAATAGGGGCTAGGTGCAAGGGCCCTAAGTTCGAGATTCAGGCCAATAGTTATTGGGATCTTCATTCAGACTCGTTCAGTAACAGTCCAAAGTCTGCCAGGTTAAAGGCAAGGTTCGCCCTCCACCTCGAGGGACTTTTTATTAGATCGAAATTCGGAGAGTACGAACTATTTGGCTACCTCGAACTGCCGGTCTAGTCTGTCAACATGTCACCGTTCAACGTGTCAACAGCTCACGTCATGTTCACTACACCTAAGCTTACACGGTGACAGGTTTATGGAATCGCACTGCTGTACCTCTGCTACCTCTGCGGGAGATGCGGGCGCGCGGGCATGATGTTGTGATTATCTTCAGTTAGATGAAGTACTTGCGCAGTGCGCTCGTTGCTATTGCTCACATCGACACGTCGCCGGAGCGCCAGATGTGCGCCGACACAGGAAGCTAAGATTATCGAGGTCTAGAGTCAGACGCCAGGAGGTGTTCTCATCTTGAAAACATAAGTCAACAACATTATCTTTGCATTTCATAATTCGATTGTTACGAAAATTATTTTCACAGAAACATGAAGCAGAAAGCTGATATCGGAACAAACGAAGTCAATTTGCGTGTATTAGTGTCAGTCCGCTACCCCATAGTCAAACACATCGTGTTTACTCTGTTGTTCCGCGCCCAGTCGGCCGCTGCCCTCGCTGGCCCACACTGGCCCACTCGCGACCATTGCTTCAGTTCCCAGTTCACGTTCGGTCGTACCAAACTCAATCGCAAATCGCATCAAGTCTGCCTATAAAATTTGAAGAGTTCTCTCTATTTCTCCGTGATTCCATCAGTAAGTACCTAAACCCATTCAAACAAAAAAAAGAATTTTCCAAATCGCCTGGACCGATCTGGAAAATTATTCTTCGAGTAATCGGGGAACATACTTATAAAATATTTTAAAATAATAATAATATGTGTCCGACGAATTGAGAACTCCTTTTGTTTAAGTCGGTTAAAAATGGTCTTCGGCAAAAACGAAACTAAATTCAAAACCAATTACCTCAGTAGAAATATTTTATAATAATATTATGTAAAGATGCGAAAGTTTGGATGGATGTTTGTCACTCAAACTCTAAAAAGGCTGAACAGAGCGGGATGAAATTTGGCACAGGTACAGATTATAGTCTGGAATAGCATATAGGCTACTTTATTATATGTATAGTATATCTTATAACATTCACGCGGACGAAACCGCTGACAGAAGCGAGTTTCATTATAACCTGAAAAGATTGCGCAAGTGGCCCATGTGGGCAACATGTCATGTTGAGTTCCGTTAGGAATAAAACATGAATGAGACAAAAGTGCGAAGTTCATCACAGAATAATTAAATGTACTTTATAGCAACTGTTCATATATTAGGTAGGAAGGTAGGTATAGCTACAAAAACTCGAGATAATGGTCTCCAAGCGGTGCGGGCGCACGTGCTCCGGCTCGTAACGTGCGCGGCACATGTGCAGTGTGCGCGCACCCTTACCCGCTCCTCAGTAGTCTGAGAAGCTAAAGTTCGTTTAACTATTGTATAGTATTAGCAGACGCTATTCGTATTCTCCAACCGCTTTCCCTGTGACCTCGCCCGTGTGGACGCACACTGATCGAGTTTTTTCTCCGGGCTCGGCGCGCTCACAAAAACTTATCTATCAGGCTTGAGCTGCTTCCTACTGTAAAGATATTTAAATCTGCTCACTAGACTACGCGAGAAACTACACAAAAAACATATACCTAATCAAATATTCGATCGCTGTGTTTCCTTTGTACGAATTAATTTTACCGCAAAAGATTGCTATTTAAAAAAACCGACCAAGTGCGAGTCGGACTCGCGCACGAGGGGTTTCGTAGCATTATCTACTTATAAAAAACGGCAAAAAATCACATACGTTAAATGGGAGCCCCTACTTAAATATTTATTTTATTCTGTTTAAGTATTTGTTGTTATAGTGGCAACAGAAATACATCATCTGTGAAAGTTTCAACTGTCTAGCTATCATGGTTCATGAGACACAGCCTGGTGACAGACAGACAGATGGACAGTGGAGTCTTAGTAATAGCTCGCTTTTACCCTTTGGGTACGGAACCATAAAAAAAAGATTCAATGCTAGAAAAGAAAATAAATGATTCAATAAGTAGGTATGACCAAAACTGTAATGCAATTTAGGGAATAAAGATATTTACCTAATAGGTACCTCTATTTATTTCTTGTCATCGTTACGAATACGAAAACAAGACATCTACTTACCTACACGGCACGCGCGGACACGCGAAGGGCACTTGTAGGAACACGGTGGGTTCTGCAGGAGTCTGACACTCCCCGTCTGATTATAGATTTCCAAAAATATTGGACTTGTATTTTTCTTTTTTAACGTTAACAAAAAATTAAGACGATACAGTGCGTTGAACAAACGCGTGACGTCACCTACTATGATGGCAATCAGTTGAAGATCCTAAGTATGCGTAAAGATTGTCCCTCCCACATACCTCCACATCAGGCACATCACACACACCTACGCGAGCAGTCTTTACGAAAACTTGTACCTACTTGAACTAGTAGTAGTACCATGAAGCATAGGAATCAGACGAGAGAGACGAGTAGGAAGGAACTGTTAAACAGTTCGCTCGTCAAGTCGTCAGGGGACGATCCTGGCGATCCTGGCTGCAGCATCCGGCCGGCTTTACAATCTCTACCAACAAATACGAAATACGGATGATAAACAAACATACACATAAAGTACTTGATAGGCTACATGGAAACTGTCCAAACGTAACTTGCAAGAGCTTTATAGAATCTAATAAAACAGCGGAATTGTGTAATTTGCGGCAGTTAGCGAGTCGGATTTCATGCAGTGCAAACAAACCACAAACCGACACTTAATCTTATTTGTGTGTTTAGTTAACAACGTAAATGGAGTCGCCACAGATCACAAGCGAGAGTTTAACGATAACCCGTTGTTTGAATACAGCTAGAGCGCGAGGAGTACGAGGAGTGCTCCACGTTGTGCCACGCTGCAGTCACGAACAGAAGATTAGATAAGCTACAATCGGCCGCACCGCGGTGCACGGCGGTAACACAGTGACCTTGTGCTGTCCTAGCGTATAAGAGGTCAGCTTAGTTTGGGTTTGTTGCCACTGACATGCGGCCTACTGTACACCACGCGCAATAATAAGCCCATGTGGGTGTGAAGTCAGAACAACGGTGCCCTAGTGACAGTAGTACATCGACGCGATATACAAAAGTCAGACCAGGATTTGAGGACCAGGGCTGTTCCTTAATAAATGTTAACTAGTTTATCTACATGACTTGACATATTTCTGTATGTCCTATGATTGCGGCTCCTGTAGTGCCCTGAGTTTCAGTTGAGGAGTGGAGGCTCATCATACGAGATTCCTGATGAAAGTATCCGCGCAACGCAACGCAGGCAGGTAATTGACAATGACTCCAGGCTGTCGCGATTCACTCTAAATGCCAACTTATGAACGCGATCGACAGCTCGCCCACGAACTATTATTATTCTCTTTTGTAAAGTAAACGAGTTCTACAACATTATTAAGATAAACAAGCGAGTCTCTACATGTTATATTGTATCTGGGGTTCCCCAACGACGACTCTGTCGAAGAAATTGGCCTTGAGAAGCTTAACATCTCATTTTATAAAACTATATTTTAGATGTTTAGATTCAGAAGCTCAAAACAACGACAGAGCTTGCTGCTCTTCTCTCCCTTCATCTTGCGTTTGTGTATCAATCATGTTTCGTTGAAATTGATTCCAGAGACATTACCAAGAGTTTGCCTGGTACATTCATGTCGCCATAGCTTTGAGCATCACTTGCTTTTGCCAGCAGCTTTACCCGTATCGTCAGTAAAACTCGGAAATTATCCCGAGAGAACGTAATAAGTACTGGGACTAAAAGACGTACTCTGGCCGAATTTACTCGCGTTCTAAGTGCCAAATTTTACCCCAATCCGTTAAGCGATTGGCGTGATTGACTAACAACCATAATATTTCACATTACAATCTAATAGCATGAGCAAGATGGAAAAACAACACTAGAGGGATTCTACAAGCCTCTATTTAAGTGAATATCTGCAGTGTGCCTTGGCGACATCAATCAACAAACATGTTAACTGTCTGCCCACAAGTGTGGTCACCACATAGCCGGGTCGTGGCGGCGTCCATGTTGTCTCGTGTGCGCATGCGTCGTATGAGTGCGGCGCGCGAGACATTAGCGTAATGTGCTGCGCGCGACGCAACAGTGCAAGCTATTCACTTTCGCGGCAAACAATCCGGCGCAGGCAATTAATCAAGCGTCGCGCGCGCAGCCCGCCCGCACCGTGACGTTATAGCCTCGCCACTGCGCAGCAACTGGCAGAAGGACTACTCTGCACACAGAACCGCTACTTTCGGAATTAGTCACGAATCTAAATTGCTAACTAAGCATGATTAACTGGCAGTCAATTCTGATTCAGTTCATGATCTATGCACAATTTAATTATGTATCTGTCGATGCCAACCGGCATAACACCGTTTAATTAACGGCCAAAATGACATTCAGCTAACGCATCTAATACAACATTCAATGAACGGGCTAGCACATGCAACAACCTCGATGACGGAGCCCCGCTGCTTGGGGTCCTATTTATGTCTGCAGGGCTTAAAGGAACCTAGTGTGAATGGCATGACGGGAGCTTAAGTCACCTAATTTCATTCGAACCTAACCTATCCGAGTCGGGGTGTCCGGTGCTCCCTATGCCCTGTTCTGCTACTTGGCTAGGCAAGTCATTAAACCAAGTCATTTGCCTAGTTGTTCAATTCATATAGGCTGCCAATTAAACGGCGCTGTTCAATGAAAATGCTAGGCCGCCAATTAAACGGCTTATTAAGCTAGTTGGCTGCGACATATCTATGAAATTTTATATTGGGGTCAATTTTGTAGTGGCGCCGCAGCAGCAGAAGTTTCAGGCGATATTATGATCGTTTGCTGTTCTTTTTTTCAGCATGCAGTCAACACCTGGAACATCACCTAGTGACCACTTGGCTTGTGTGTTTGAACTATGGAGTGCAGTTACCAGTTCGAGAGTGTCGTAATCGCATCCATTACGTCATCATCGTGTTTGCATCATTTCCTTTCTACTAATCAACAAACATAACTTATTTTTGTTTCAAAGCGGAACTTCTGTTCTGTCCTGTCGGGTGCTATTAACGTACTTCAGCAGCGGACATCTGCAGATTTCTTCATCAAACATATTAAATGCATATGGTGTGTTATGTAACCAAACAACTTTGCTTCTCTCAGCGATAACTTCATATAGCTACCAGTGCGGGGAGTATGACGGAGTGCGGTGAGACACATTGTCATTAGCGGACGGCATGCGGAAAATACGAGTACGTGGCCGCCTACCCCTTCCGGCGCCGCCGCCGCAGACGTGACCAATATAAATATTATTTTGGTTGACTTTTATCACTCGCAGTGTTTTGAACTCTTAGTCAATTAATTTACTGCTGCAAGCCGGATGACGGTATTAAAATGAATTTGGAATCGTAAAAACTTCGAATGATAACTATGCTAATCTGTCAGCTCCAGGGCTTGATGTCTACAATCAAATCATAAGTGTGCGTGGTGACAGCGCGGCCGTCAGTCACTGTGTCGCGATACAATTTGGGTGACATCATTAGTGAGGGCTCGTCGCCAATTATCATAAACGTGTAAGTGAAGGGTGCGAGCGCGGGGCCCAGGCCCCAGGGGCGCGGTGCGCGGGGCCGCCACCCTCCACCTGTGGCGCGCGGCCGGCGACCTGTGGCGCTCCTCTGCGGACTGCTCCGCACTCCACACGCGTCACACGCTATACCACCTCCCTCTATAGATCAGGACACTTGAGAGGAGGCTCGACTGAGGGTTCATTTGTGTTTTATTAGTCCCTTACATTTCTCCATCGATCTTTTGCTTGAGAGTAGAGCTAACGTAACGATATACAGTAGATAAGTTAGAACGTTTATGAAAGTACTTAACTACTAGCAAAGAAATGTTGTATTAATAATAATGTCCAAACATAATTAAGTAATTACAATTTCCACGAAAGCTGTGTAGCTAGCGAGACTATCAGTATCCACTGCAATGTACTAGGTCTGCAGAGCGCATGGGAAGGCTGGTCGCGTTACACACGTCACGCGATCACTCCACGCACTCAGCGAAACTGCAGTAAGCGGAGCGCGCTCAGCCGCTCAGGCTTCACTTACCGGAGTACAACATTAGGGACAATAAACATCGTATCGGGTTCAGTCTTGAGCAGGTAACACTAAGCACCACAGTCTGCGTTAGCAGGTTCCTGACTCAGCAAATACCTATATTTGTTACATGTATTTGTTTCAGGAACGATTGTAGCTCTTAGAGTGCATGGAGGATGGCAGGACCTGCCGGCCCTGGAAGTGCTGCTGGCTAAGTGGTTACGAGAAGACGATTTAGTTAGGTGCCGGAATGCACCTAAACCGTCTCAATTTCAGCTTCAGATGTACTGAACATGATATAAGGTCTCACTTTAAGCAAGATGAGAAAATGTTCAGCAAGGAAACCCTCAGAAGGAAATAAGGAAGATCTTAATATTTGGACGCGTCGCTATTCGTTGCGTAGTGACGCTCCATGCATGCACCGCAGTTATTAAACGTCCCACAGTTGTAGTAAGTAATTATGATGATTAGTGTGCGGGTGCGGCGTCGAGCGCTAACGAATGGCGCGCATTAGCCACCCCCGGCCGAGCCCCGAGTCCCGAGCGCCGAGCCCCAGCCCCGAACCCCCGAGTCAGCCGCGAGCCCCCGCGACCGCGCTGTTTGCAACTTTGGATGGAGGTCAATAGCATCGCACGCGGACACGCGCCCATCACGTTTGACATCCACTACTTTTTAATGGTTCTATATTTTTTAATAGCTATAGGTACTTAGCTAACTGGATTCATTTTCACTTCACAGTAATACTTACTGGGATTATGCCAACGTATTTTTCTGTTTTCATATTTTATATCTATAGGTAGGTATTCGCTAAAGATCTGTTTCGATAATTTTCCCTCCTTGACATATTGAGAGATGCCGTTTACGGAACCGCTAGCCGGCCGTGCTTACCCCTGCGCTGTCCCACTCACACCTACCAAAGATTCCGACGGAAAGTTTGTAAGTAAGTACTTAATTAATATTTTAAATTATGTTAATAAAATGAATGTAAAATTCATTGGTGGACATCGAGCGGTCGAATCAACTTTCTACCAAAAAAGCGGTTGAGAAAAATATACAACTCGAGACATTTACCTCAATAGCAGTATCATGAAGGTACGGTCACTCAATATTATCTTCCGATATCTCTACATCCCCGGTACAAGAGTAATGTTAACAGAGCTCGTCCTACAATGACCGGTACTAGCGACCCTACATCGCCTACATGGAAAGTGATGACTTGATGACGTCATAGTGACGCCCTCTTGTAGGTACGTTACTTTGTGAACTGAATGTCACTCTTATTAGACTATTTCGTTCAAAGGAGCATGCATGCCTGAGCCAAGAGACAATGTATCAGTACCAATCCTAAATTCGTGAGTGACTCAGCGGGTGATAACGACACCAGCATGCGACGAGTGTGAAGCTCGTCACGTCGCGCATGCGAGCACACATGCCTACTTTGTCTACAATACCTACCCACTAGGTACTCATATATTTCCAATTTTAATTTATACACTACAGAATCAGAATTCATGGCCCTATTTTAAAACATTGCTGTTTCGTAGCAACAGCATAGCTATGTAAATTATAAAGTAATATTAGCCTCCTTGGACCACATCTCTATGTATTAGACTTCGAATAATTTTAATATTATAAACAGACACGTTTTGTGAAATCGGCAAGTTCACGGTCGAACTAGATCATAAATTGTTCCACGGTCGGATGTGGAATGAGACCAGACCACGACGAGTTTATAATGTCAGCACCAATAGATAACATTCAACAAAATATAATAAAATAGGAGATATACGTTTTTAAACGCTTCTATTTCCGCTTCTATTTTTTTTAGTGCACTCAAAGCATTACTTTAACCAACAATGTCGTCAGATGAACTCAGCGATGAGCTCACCACTCGCTCCCGCACCAAGTTGCGACTGCTGTAATGTATTCACTGCTATCCTGATTTATTTAAGGGTTCAGTGATTCAATTCTGGCTAAATCTACGATTTCACTGTTTTAACGCTTTCGAACGTCATCTTATAAAAAAACATTTTAGAGAACCGTACCTATCGCGAAACAGTGAGATACTATTATCTTCCCATATCTACGTTTAACAAATGTTGCTTCTCATGATCCACCTTCACCAATAGACAGCAGCAACGGGCGGGCGTGACGTCACCGCGTGTCGCGTCACACCCTGTGGCGCGCACCGACCACCCCTGTAGACACTCGTGTGTACGTACAGTTACACGAACAAGCATTATTTATAGTAACGACCTCGTTTGTTCCCTCTAACTGTTTACTGACATAACTTCCGCCGCTTTGCGCTTTTCTATAACAACAACACAAATAATTAGAAGATTAAAGATCACTCGATTTTTTTTCAACCCAGGGCTGACGCGCTGATTCTGTCTGTGCAGTCAAACATAATCAGCCAGAAATTCATTCCACGTGAAATTCTCAGTGAGATAATAAAATTAGTACCTATGTTTAACAGGGATCCTGCCTAAATTACCCTGTGAGTCCCTGTCCCAGTCTAATTATTTTATTCCTATATACCTACCACGACTGTTGAGTAAGCAAGGAGAAAAGACTTTGAATGAGCTTTATTTAACAATCTACATGCAACACAATGAATCATAGTTTTACCTATAATACAGTACCTAGCGTAGGTACTCATCTCCCGCCTCTCCTTCATGAGCTTGAGAGTCGGATCAGAGAGCCTCTTGGTCTTATCTGTACGGCGAGTCTTGAAGAACTTAGACCCGACCGTATGAACAGTTTCCACGAACCCATCGTTGTATTCGTCCACGGAGCTCCCTAGGCACTCGAAACGATTTTGAAGTTCGAGCTGAAAGCTTTCGGAGTTTTGGATCTGGATCTGTGCTGGACGGAGCGTAGACTTCATTAGTCGAGACCTTTCCAGCTTGATATTTAGATTCAATGTGCCTCTTACCATGCAGTGATCACTTCCGGTTTTCACCGCGTTGATCACAGAGACATCATTGAATATCTGCTTCTTCGTCGACATGATGAAGTCAATCTCATTTTTAGTTGCACCGTCGGGGCTCTGCCAGGTCCACTTCCTGTGCTCACGTTTCCTAAAGAAGGAGTTCATCATATAGAGGCCCTCCTTCTCCATAAAACTGGCCAGTAGGTGTCCCCGGTGGTTCGAACGTCCATATCCAAATTGCCCCACTCGCAGCTCGTCACCGTCACATTTGCCCAGTTTCGCGTTGAAGTCTCCCATGACCACGGTGAAATGAGTTTCATGACCATGCATGGCTCTGGATATATCCTCATACATGGTCTCTATTTCGCATAGACTCTATTTTTAAGAATTACAGGCCCATCTCACTTCTGAGCCATGTCTACAAGCTGTTTTCCAGAGTCATCACAAACCGTCTCGCACGCATTTTTGACGACTTCCAGCCTCCCGAACAAGCCGCCAGATTCCGAAAAGGCTTCAGCACCGTAGACCACATACACACGCTGCGGCAGGTTATACAGAAGACCGAAGAGTATAATCTGCCCCTCTGCTTAGCGTTTGTGGAATACGAGAAAGCCTTCGATTCGATCGAGACTTGGGCTGTGCTGCAGTCTCTCCAACGGTGCCAGATCGACTATCGGTACATCGAGGTGCTGAAGTGTTTATATGAAAACGCCACCGTGTCAGTCCGACTTCAGGATCAGACATCAGAACCTATCCTCCTGCAGCGGGGTGTGAGGCAGGGAGACGTAATTTCTCCGAAACTGTTCACGGCCGCAATGGAGGACGTCTTCAAGGTTTTGGACTGGAAAAGGCTATGCATTAATGTCAATGGCGAGTACATCACTCATCTTCGATTTGCCGACGATATAGTCGTCATGGCTGAGACCACGGAGGACCTCAGTAAAATGCTCGATGACCTCAGTAGAGCTTCCGAAAGAGTAGGTCTTAAAATGAACATGGACAAAACCAAGGTCATGGTAAATACCCATGTAGCACCCACTCCTATCAAGATTGGAGGCTCTGCACTCGAAGTTGTTGATGAGTACGTCTACCTGGGACAAACGATCCAGCTAGGTAGGGCTAACTTCGAGAAGGAAGTCAACCGTCGAATCCGACTCGGATGGGCGGCGTTCGGGAAGTTGCGCGGTATCTTCTCGTCTCACATACCACAGTGTCTCAAGACGAAAGTCTATGACCAGTGCGTGTTGCCAGTGATGACCTATGGACTCGAAACGTGGTCGCTCACAATGGGCCTAATCAGAAGGCTTAAAGTCACCCAAAGGGCAATGGAGAGGGTAATGCTCGGAGTTTCCTTGCGTGATCGAATCAGGAATGATGATATCCGCAAGAGAAGAAAGGTTACCGACATAGCCCGAAGACTCGCCAAATTGAAGTGGCAGTGGGCAGGGTACATTGCTCGCAGAACAGATGGTCGATGGGGCCGAAAAGTTTTAGAGTGGCGACCGCGTACCGGAAGACGCAGCGTTGGAAGGCCACAAGGTAGACCGATGACCTGGTGAGGGTCGCGGGTAACCGATGGATGCGAGACGCACAGGACCGGTTGTTGTGGCGACACTTGGGGGAGGCCTATGTCCAGCAGTGGACGTCTTTCGGCTGATATGATGATGATGATGATGAACCGGAAACCTAACCTAAAGTGAGTCATTTTTGGCCGGTGGCACAGCCGGGCAATAATATTGTACTGGATTTCATTATAACCCGCCGGTCAATAATGTGATTTAAATTTGAAACCTCATCTGTCTGCTAAATTGGCGGCATATTAGGTACTTACAACGCCCTGTCTCTGTCTCTCTCTTTCTGTCCCAGAAAGAGGAAAGATATTCTCCATACTCTTACTACTTAGGGATGACACAATGACAATATTATAAGAATAATTGATTATGTACGGATTATTGTATAAAAGGATAACAATAACACTTAAAACTCATTTATAGTCGATCTATTAATTTAAAACTGTTTTCTCGAGCATCTCCTATGACGTTCTAAATTTAAATTGCATACAGCCAAACGTTTGAACTCATTCTATCAGCTGATATAAAGCTCTGTATAAAGCTTTGTGTCCACAAATTTCTTAAATTGTATTAGGTTGCTAACAATAGGCACATATTTAAAACCCACAGAGAAGTAAAAAAAACCGCCGCTATGTGGTAGTTATACCAAATGGAACGCAAAAAAGGCGCGGATATTTCAAATCCGTATGGTATTAAACTAACTTTTTTAAAGTATTTAGTATAGTTCTAAATACATATAATCTCTTCTTAGTGTTTGTTAATTTAAAATACTTTGTTTTTCGTATTATGGCTTCTTATTTTCTCAAAGGAGGTGTGAAAAGTAGAGTATCCTCCTCGGGGATAAAGGTGTATTTGCCTTGGGCTAGCTTGAATCCCTCGCTGCATTCAGGATTCTTGTATTAACTGCCTCGCTTCGCTCGTGACTTAAACTCTAAACTCCCTCGCTGCGTACGGGAGTTAACTCCCGAATCCTTCATTGCGTTCGAGATTCAATATGACAAAAGACACTGCTTTATCCCCTGGGTGCATAATCTACTATTATCCAAACCCATGATATGAATCCTCGTTTTCTCGACTTTTCTGGTAGTAATTGGTTAGAGAAATCCTTTGCTGCATTTGAAATTATCTGGTGGTGTGTTATCAAAGTTTGTATCACTCATTTTTGTAAACAACAAACTAATAATTTTTGCAATACTAATATCGAACAAAAAAAAATGGCGGAACACGACGTGAAGTCGATCGAAAAACACATTTTCTTTTTTTAATTCCGGCGTTTGATAGTGACGCGCGTGCATTATAATGCTCTTTTTTGAAATTCATAAAGGTACCACGAATTGAGTAATGAGAATATGTCTGTTTGGTAATTCCTTTGCTTTTTCGATCCCATTTCAAAGAAGCGAAGGAGTTGCATAATGAACATTATAACACTCGTTTGGATGATATTATGGTTACTATGACACTGGTTGTTTTAAAGTTGGCAATAAGCTAACTGTTTCAGAAACTTTTATGCAAGATTTATACAAGTAGATAAAATAATATCCTGCATCCAGTCCAGGCCAGTTTTCTAATCATCGATTAGCTGGTAAATGAAGTACATGTGCGTGAGGTACGCAATTCACGCAGAATGCACTCAAGCACTATCAGTTGTGAGTAGTGGTGAGAGGAGGTAGTGGAGGGCTGGTGGCTGGTGCGTGACGTCACGAGGGTGACGTCAGCCGCGGGGGCTCGTGACAGCCGCACTCATCTAATTGTGTGATAGCGGGAGACAGCGCTAATTCATTTGCGCGCTCCGTTAATTAGGCGGCCAGGCTCGCGGTCACACCTCGGCGCGCGCTTCAGAAATATTAGGTACTTATAACAACATTCGGTCTAGTACCGAACATTATTATCTTGGCTAAATGCTTACTTGTTATGATTCGTATCTGAATCAACTGGGACCTTATTAATTAGGTACAACTATACATAAACCTTAATTAGGTACAACTTTACACTTTTCACTTTGTAGGAAATCTAACTAGGAACAGGTAGTAGGAACCTAAATTGTTAGCTAGTGATCATCACACTACACTAAAATGAATTCTAAATCGTACATACCACGCATTTATGAAGTAATATTAGTACCTAACGTATTGGATAGCATGTTTCAAAAAACAGAAGATTGGATCCGATTTAGACTAAATCGGATCCAATCTGTTCTACTACGACTACGATTACATCTTCCGATTTCCTAGTTAGGTTTCCGACAAATAAAAGGTAAGAATGTTCTTACATCTTTGTTAATTAATGTAAAATATAACAATATGGACTATGTTTCCGCAAGTACCTACTGGTTGATGAGAGTGATCGATCAATGTGATTATTCATACTTTAATAGTAGAAGGTCATTTTGTTTACTCATGCAGAAAATCTCAAGAACTAAGTGCTGCGAATGCGAATGCAAGAGCGAGCAAAGCGAGCTCGGAAAGTTGTGCATCTTGGAACAGTTTTATTAACTTTATTTTCTTTGACTATTTATAAGTACTTAATAGCATCTAAGTAATTATGTTGACTTATACATGACAGAAAAGCTCAAGCACTAAGAGCTCCCCCGAATTAATTAGAAGGACAATCCGCTCAAGAAAAGATCGATAAAGTGGAAGGGATACAGCTGGAAGAGGCCTATGTGTCACAGAAAAATCCTTACACGGGGAGATTCGATGTGCTAGATTAATAAGTTAAAACACAGTTTGCTTTGCTTCTCCGTTTAAAATGTATAATGTTTATAGTAGGCGCCAGATAAAAGAAGAATAACGGTCATTGACCTTTCCTTAATATCTCTTCGCAGGTTAACCCGGATAGTAAATTATTAATCGTTTTTCATTACTAAAACAGTGAGGATCACGATAGATGTCGATTCAGGACAGCTTTATGTCATTATTTCTGTTTTTGAAATTAAGTGTGTCAATAAATGTAGGTGGGTCAATGACCGTTATTCTTCATTTATCTGGTGCATACCATAGTAACATGGAACTGAAATGTTGCTGGGCCGGCCACCTGGCAAAAGCTCGGTGATGACATGTAAGGCAGCACAGTGATCGAGTGGCGTCCGAGGAATGGAAGAAGAATTGTGTTGGTCGGGCGGGCGGTAAGATGGGCGGACGACATTGTTGCTATCGCGAGTAGAACCTGAATGAGGCTGGCACAGGAACGTGGGGATTGGCATAAGAAAAGCGAGGCCTAAGCTCAGCAGTGGGCGAAGTCGGGCTGTGGATGATAATGATGAATAGGTAATAGATAATGTCGAGTTCTGTATCGAGCGGAACTTCTACAACGCTTGTTAAACTGCCGAGTGGCCAGTAGCGGCCAGTAGCGGCCAGTAGCGGCCAGTAGCGGCAAAACACACGCACTAAACACTTTGTTCTTCCAACCTATTTTGATACTCTCTTATAAAGAGACAGCATAGGTAATAGTTTCAGAAACAGGGCTTTTTACTTTTAAATTACCAAGTTGATTTAAGCATATTTTACTAATTTGTTCAAAATCTGAATAAAAACAAACACTTGGTTTAATCTGTTCTGTCAACGAAACAGAACAGTGGCGCGCTGCGATCAGCGGCAGTGGCGGGCAGTGGCGGCTGAGCGACATGCGAGTGCGGCACCACACCAAGCGACACGAGCACAAGTTCAACACTATTGTATTATAGAGGTATGCGGAACAGGGTGTGAAGTCCTGCTAACCTCCGTTGAAAAGGGAGGATCCTGCAACCAGACGGGAGTTGTGTGTGGTGGGCAACTGCCCGATAGTTGAAATTCGGACTGATAGTAGTATAGGTACCTAATATGTTCAAATCGTTCAGTAGTTCGCTGTTGGCGGGATAGATGGCGCTGCGTTTCTTTTTATTACAATGTTGCGTTATTCATTTCGCTTCGTTAGTTTTTTATTGCGGCGGCATTGATGCCGCTACTTACGAACCTTACGTTAAAACGCCAACGCGCAACAACTTTTGAAACGTTACCTAAGTGAAACAACCTCGCAGTGAGGAGTGAGGAGTGCACCTTCTGTGCATTGTGCGCTGCAAATGGAGTCCTGCACCTTGTGTACACGGAGCAGCAGCACGGCAGCTCTCCTCTGTGTGCACGGAGCAGCAGCACGGCAGCTCTCCTCTGTGTACACGGAGCAGCAGCACGGCAGCTCTCCTCTGTGTACACGGAGCAGCAGCACGGCAGCTCTCCTCTGTGTGCACGGAGCAGCAGCACGGCAGCTCTCCTCTGTGTGCACGGAGCAGCAGCACGGCAGCTCTCCTCTGTGTACACGGAGCAGCAGCACGGCAGCTCTCCTCTGTGTACACGGAGAAGCAGCACGGCAGCTCTCCTCTGTGTACACGGAGCAGCAGCACGGCAGCTCTCCTCTGTGTGCCCGGAGCAGCAGCACGGCAGCTCTCCTCTGTGTACACGGAGCAGCAGCACGGCAGCTCTCCTCTGTGTGCACGGAGCAGCAGCACGGCAGCTCTCCTCTGTGTACACGGAGCAGCAGCACGGCAGCTCTCCTCTGTGTGCACGGAGCAGCAGCACGGCAGCTCTCATCTGTGTGCACGGAGCAGCAGCACGGCAGCTCTCCTCTGTGTGCACGGAGCAGCAGCACGGCAGCTCTCCTCTGTGTACACGGAGCAGCAGCACGGCAGCTCTCCTCTGTGTGCACGGAGCAGCAGCACGGCAGCTCTCCTCTGTGTGCACGGAGCAGCAGCACGGCAGCTCTCCTCTGTGTACACGGAGCAGCAGCACGGCAGCTCTCCTCTGTGTGCACGGAGCAGCAGCACGGCAGCTCTCCTCTGTGTGCACGGAGCAGCAGCACGGCAGCTCTCCTCTGTGTACACGGAGCAGCAGCACGGCAGCTCTCCTCTGTGTGCAGCGCAGTGGATGGGGCCGCGTGTGACGTCACGACGTGTGCGTTATCACCCGATTATTGTAGTAGCCGATAAGCCGGTTTATGTCGCTCTAATCAATTGTTATCAGCAGTCAATGTTACGCCCGCCGTATCGCAGAATGTTGATCGCATACTATTCGATTGTGCTGTAACGCGGTGTGACAGTGGACACTTGCCCCCCCACGGCGCGCGTCCCGGCGCGGCGGCCGCTGCGACGCTCATATGAAATTCGAATTAGTGAAAATACAGTTAGAGGCGCCAACTCGCCATGTATGCGGCCGCGATGTGCGCGGCACGCTGCTGCTGCCACGCTCATTCATAAAATATTACATTGTTTTCCTTGAACATTATTTATAGAATTATTTGCGCACCGATAACGAGCTCTTATTTGAAATAATGTGAGTTAGTGGTCGTTAGGCCGCGAGTCGCGGCGCGGCTGCGACCACGTGTCGCTCGTCGTGTGCTTGTGTGGCGCACGTGTGACGTGTGAGCGCTGGCGATGTAGCGTGGCGTGGCTACTGGCTGCAGACGAGTAGTGCTGGCAGAGAGGCCGCGCTCGCTACAAGTACTCGAGGAGAGCGTCACGGACTCGGTTCACAACTTGCGACTCGAGATACGGCGCTAGCACTAGATCTAGCGAATGTTGCCGAACTTCTGCGCTCGGAAATAGGACACTCACTTAGAGCCAAAGCCGGGTATGTCTGTTTCATGCAAAGCGTCGCCCATCGATGTAAACATTCCAACAGTGATAGTTTGGTAGCGCTAAAGTTCCCGAGTGCTCGGCGGGCTCGCGCGGGTTATCGCGCGACCTCTTATCACCCGCGCACACACACACATCTGCAGGACGCGACGACGCACGCGCTTGTGTGCGTATGAAATGGGTCGCGTATGTCGCCAGATGTAATTAGAGCAAGAAACTGTTTATTGTTACCCGACCGATGGCCGATGTTCATTTAATATATCTAGTTACGTACGTACATGAGTTATGAATGTCGGCGAACCTAGAACTGCACACACTGCAGGGAAAACAAGCGGTAGTGGTGCTAATAATAAGTTATTTGTTTAAGTTAAGCGTGTCGGCCGGACAACGTCCCATGTGTAGGTCAGGTACTAGTCTAGCCTTTTCCCAATTCTAAGCGGAGGGACCAGGTTACCTACAAGAAGTATTTTACATGGAGCGAGGACCTATCTGACCTACCTATCTGTACCTATCTTTTGGTCTTCTTACTACCTGTACTTACCTAAGTCTTGTGTCCTGTTAACGATCCGCCGAATGACAGCCGGGACCCAGGACTGCCAGTTTGTAGCGGATGGTTGATGTGGACATTTGATAAGTTTGTGTAAACCATGTATTACAATTTAAGAAGCTGGTGACCGCAACTGGCCTTAGGTGAACTCTGTCGTGCGCTTTTGACTTTCAGTGGAAACTTCGTTATTACGGATATAATTTTCAGCTGAAAACGTAGGCGGGGCAGCTTCGTGAATGATGAGTAGGAGGGCGCGGGGTGCGGGGGCGGCTCAGGTGGAATAATTGTCACAATAAACAGTCGGTAATGGAGTGGCGGCGCGCCCAACGAGTTAATTAGTGAAATGACACCCCCTCCCCTCGCGCGCACCCCGCACTAGCCCGCGCGCCACCCGGCCACACCTCTGCGCGGCCCACGTGCCCATTAATTATGTCCAAGTGCTTATGAATTTTTGGTAACGAATTTACAATATCGAGCATGTTGGGTAATCTAGCCAACTTCGTCTGTAGTTACCTAAACATAGAACACATTCGTTTAGCTTGAAAGGTTCCAGAAAGCAGCTCTTCGCGGAATCCACTATCGTAAAATAAGTTCTGTTTTGCAAACTGAACGTCACAACTAGTAGTAGCAAACACCAGAATATAACTCTTTGTTATTTACATTACATAAGTTACATTAACGGAGTAGTGTCCATCAATGTAGATAAGTACTAATAGTATTGCATTTTTGCACGACTCTCAAGAAAAGTTTCGCAAAAATAAAAGCCTTCTAATTTTTCTTATTTCTCTCGGTCGAAATCAAACGTGCCCAGATATTAGTCAAGATAAGCTCTAAAATTACTGGAAGAGTATCTTCAGGACATATATACACCTTATGCACTCATCATCATCATATTAGCCGAAAAATGTCCACTGGACATAGGCCTCCCCCAAGTGTCGCCAGAACAACTGGCCCCGTGCGTCTCGCATCCATCGGATACCCGCGACCCTCACCAGGTCATCGGTCCATCTTGTGGGAGGCCTTTCAACGCTGCGTCTTCCGGTACTCGATTGCCACTCCAGAACTTCCTTCCTTCCTTCCTATATGTATTTTTAATTTGGTGTACAATAAAGTATAATTATATAAATATTAATAAATAAACTTTTCGGCCCCATCGACCATCTGTTCTGCGAGCAATGTCCGCCCTGCCCACTGCCGCTTCAGTTTGGAGATCCTTCGGGCTATGTCTGTAACCTTGGTTCGATTGCGGATATCATCATTGCTGATTCGATCACGCAAGTAAACTCCGAGCATCCTCTCTCCATTGCCCTTTGGGTGACTTTCAGCCTTCTGATGAGGCCCATTGTGAGCGACCACGTTTTAAATTGAAACGTGCGTATTGCCAGTGATAACTTATGGAATTGTCCATAGTTATCACTAGTAATACGCACTGGTCATAGGAGTGGGTGCTACATGGCTATTTACCATGACCTTGGTTTTGTCCATATTCATTTTCAGCTTCCGGTCTACTGAGGTCCTCTATAGTCTCAGCCATGACGACTATATCGTCAGCAAATGGAAGGTAAGTGATGTACTTGCCATTAACATTAATGCCTAGTCTTCTCCAGCACAAAACCTTGAACCAACCTTCCTGTTCACGGCCACAATGGAAGATCCATAGCGGCCGTGAACAATCGGAGAAATGACATCTCCCTGCCTGACACCCCGCTGCAGGAGGATAGGTTTCGAGGTCTGATCTGAGTGACATGGTGGCATTTTCGCACAAACACTTCAGCACCTCGATGTACCGATAGTCGATCTGGCAGCGTTGGAGAGACTACAGCACAGCCCAAGTCTTCGATCAGATCGATCAGATCGAAACGAAGGCTTTCTCGTAGTCCACACCACAAACACTAAGCAGAGAGGCAGATTATACTCCTCGGTCTTCGGTATATCAGCCGCAGCGTATGTATGTGGTCTACGGTGCTGAAGCCTTTTCAGAATTCGGCTTGTTCGGGAGGCTTTTTTATGGGTGAGTAATCATCAAATGACTTGAAGGGACTGTCAGATTCTTACTGACTAAACCCCATCCGTGTTCCTCCTTATGCCCTTAGCGTTCCAGGACCGCGGTCACTCTTCCGAAAAAATTCCGCAACCCTGGTTGTTCGGGAGGCTGGAAGTCGTCAAACCTGCGCGCGAGACGGTTCGTTATGAATCTTGAAAACAGTTTGTATAGACATGGCTCAGAAGTGATATGGGCACTCGAAACGAATTTGAACATCGTGCTGTAAGCTTTCGGAGTTTTGGATCTGGATCTGTGCTGGACGGAGCGTAGACTTCATCAGTCGAGACCTTTCCAGCTTGATATTTAGATTCCATGTGCCTCTTACCATGCGGTGATCACTTCCGGTTTTAACCGCATTGAATATCTGCTTCTTCGTCGACATGATGATGGCAATCTTATTTTTAGTTGCACCGTCGCGGCTCTGCCAGGTCCACTACCATGCTCACGCTTTCTGAAGAAGGAGTTCAACATATAGAGGCCTCGTTCCCGATACCTGGCGTAACACGACGCCTCACTCTATGTGCAGCTTTTAAGTTTGTTGTTTAAAATACGTATTATTTCATAGTTATTGTTTATAAACTATTGTAACGTGTTCTATGGGCGGTTGCCTGAAATAATGGATAAATAAATAAATTAAGAAAACAGAAGAAAATTTACCGGGGCATGGTAAATGTTCTTCTGTTTTCTTAATTTATTTATTTGTCCCCCTTATCTTGGAAACTACTGATCCTAACATTTTGAAAAAATACAAGCGTTTTACTTATAGATTACAGGAAAACTTTTAAGAAGTCTATGGTTTTTAAGTAACAAGTCAAAAATAATATTCGTGCGGAAACCTTTGCACACGAGTGCGACTTGCACTTGACCGGTTTTTTTTTTAACAATACGAACTGTATTCAAAGAACTTTAAATAATCGTGTGTATAGAAATAGAACCCGATAATTTAAAAAAAACCTCTACCTAACTAGCGTATAGCGTACCGATCGGCTCAATCACATACATTTATTTGTTCCTTCGCACTCGGTACTGCGTACTATCCGTAAGGAACTATTAGTTTATCTGTGGTAGGTAGGAGTACTAATAACGAAGTGTTCCCGTTTTATTTACAATGAAGAGTAAAAAATGTTTGACAGATTTATAAAAGAAGATGGAATACAAACATTAATAAATTAATAAGAATAGTGTTGAGCGAGCCCAGAATTTGTCTAGAAAATGCATGATTTATTGGTGACATGTTCGTATTGTAGGACTAACGAAGAATACTATTTTGAGAAAATTAGTTATCTTCTGATTGTCTTGTTCCGCTTACTTTATGTCGTCGTTGTGTCGTGTCGTCGTACGCCATGCCGAACGAATGCCTTTCTGTTCGTGCTTTATGTTAGATTTATTCGAAACAGTCATTTGCAAATAACACCCAAGATGAGGAAAACCGATACAAATATTCTGTGCACTGATTATCAAAACAGTTTATGACTCATTCATTAGTACCTATATGAAATATTAGTGTGCTCTCTCATTACGTTATCATCAGTGACGGACTGACGCTGCGCACACAACAATGTACCTCGCCGCATGTATCCTCGGATGCGGAACGTACCGCACAGCACTCCAGCTCGTGATTACGAACATGCTACACACCTCACCTCAGAGCCTGCTACGCAGCTCAACTCGTAGTCAAAGTCAAAGTCAAAGCATTTATTTCAATTAAACCATTTACAGGCACTTTTGAATTGTCAAGGTCGGTCAGTCAAAGAGGTGAAGCTATTTGCACGTTCCAAAGCGTAGATCTCTATGGAGAAGAACGTACTTACAAGAAACTCCATGGACACTCTTTTGAATCAATTAATTATTACAAAGTTGTGGTTACATTGTTCTTGTTGAAATTATTCATAGGTATGTGAGAACGATGTAAAAAGACGTGACGACAAAAGCAAAAAAGGAACAATTCAAAATACTAACAATTAAAACAAACCGTGGCAGTTGAGAGATGACCAGTCCCAGCTGACGGAGCCAAATGATGAATGAAACACAAACTGCACCATCAGAGAGACTTTTGAGTAAGCATGACACTCCCAACACCCAACGCACCTCTTATCGCAGCGAGCTATGCGTAGCAGTAGCTCAAGTGTGCGTACCTCTTATCGTAGCGTGCAACACAACTAAACTCGTAACAAGCTACGCACCTTAACTCGGAGCATACTACGCACCGGGATCCCAAGATGTACTAGAACCACTTCATTCTGCTTTATTCCTTATCAGCAGTCTGCTGTTGAAGCAGTAGCCCGAGCTACTGCGGCGCGGCGTAAACAAGGTTGACCCTATCGAGTTTCTGTTGCAGTATAGTTTCAGCTAGTTACACCACCTTATTAAAGGAGTTTGCTGACTGCTCTTTGCTTAAATACTGTTACTCATTTACAATTACAAGGGCACTGTTCTGATTTGTGACTGGGTCGATGACAAAATATTGTGTATATGTATCGGTAAGGTTTACGCTCGGAACAAAACAGTGGGCGATTGTTAGCGGTGACTCGGTGAGCGTGCAGCGGATGGGAATCGCAACGCAATGCTGCTGCTGATAAGATAAGTTCCGCTGTGAGTCCGCACCAGCGTGTGTCACGACGTGCCATGACTCCACGAGCGACCTTCAGCTGCAGCGTGACAACGGACTGAGCGTGCTGACTCTCTAATAAATGCTCGTACAACAGCGCAGCGCAGCGCGCCCCATCACCGATCTGAGCTTCCCCTGCGCTCACAACGCTGAACTTGCTACAAAGTTGTGATTTTTGTCAGGTTTCAGAATTTTCCACTAAACATTTTTTTTAAATATGTATATATTTGACTCTCTGTTCAGAAAGTAGCAGCCGCGTTGGACTCGATTCTCAGATTGGTGCGTGTTGTATGTCATCCGCAGCTGGCGGTAGGCATGCATGTAGAAATAAACACGAATCTGCACCCATTTCAACATACATAATACTTCATTAGGTAGATATGGTAATCAGTAATGTGCCACTCTTGTCGAAACAGTTCATGAACCTTCGAATAAACAACATTTAAATACCTTTTCAGGACATTGACACAAGCTGCATCTGCTAAAATTATCAAGGCCAACCCCCTACTACCCAACCTACTACTTATTATTGGAGAAATTAAATGAGTACCACATTAAATTACTGTTTAACTTCCAAATAATCTACATACTAAGCTATACATACATGTTGTTTAAGGTATTCGGTTAACTGTGTCGAGGTGCGAGCGCTGCGCGGGAGTCGAACCGGTCGCAGCGCCCGCGTAGCGCCGCTCGACGCACGCCGAGCGCGGACTTGCCGCGCCGTGTGAACTGGCTGCAGGTGATTCGGAGAGCTTTCTTTTTGTACACGCTTAACTGTACAAATAAAATACTAGATCTGTTCGCAACAGGTTTTAAAAGCTTCAAGAAAACATTCTCCTAAGGGGTACGCACTAAAAATAAATTAACACAGGCTTTATAAACGTACTGATGCCGAAAATAAGTCCCGTTACACAGAAGAACTTCTTTAGCTACGAGTACTTCATAGTCGTTCCAACTGCCACTGAGCAACATAAACCTCGCAACAAGGTGAGATCTCGTAGATAGTTTATCAGCTGTGTAATCTAAGCTCTCCTCATTATAATAAGTATAATGTTGTTCGACCGATACACTTAAATGAAACATTAGCATAATGTCGAAGAATGCGCGGTGAGCTGGGTCCAAGGGAGCGGGCGCCGGGCGGTGCGCGAGCTCAGCGCGCCACACATTGAACTTGTGCAAGTGGTTTTAATGCCGGCTGTGGCAGCTAAACAACCCTCATGAGCAGCCAGCGGGCACTAACCATGCCGAACCAGGGTTGAACCCGAAACTGAAGTCACGAAGTAAAAGCGAGTAATGCGCACGTTAAACAGGACAGAGGTTGTTTTTAGATATAATTATTAACTTATGTCGTGTGTGTGTGTGTTATCCCATCGCAGGAGTAGTTTATATTAATAATAAGATACTTTCACCAGAAAACATGCCAATTAATTCACCAATGCCAATAAAGTCACCCGTAGTCAATGCCTGAGCGACTTAATTGCAGTCAACCACAATACCTATTGTCGAAAGTTGTTTAATGTTTCTTGAAATATAATATAAACAATATCTTTGATCTTTTCAATACTTTCCTTATACAAATACAATTGTTTCAGTGTTGTAAACGCCGAGATGGTTTAGGCGCATTAGGGCTAATTCTCATTTTGGCAACCGACTCGCTAATGGACTACTTCTCATTATGGCCACTTCTCATTTTGGCTACTTCTCACTAGGGCTACTTCTCACTTGGGCTACTTCTCACTTGGGCTACTTCTCACTTAGGCTACTTCTCACTTGGGCTACTTCTCATTAGGGCTATTACTCATTAGGGCTACTTCTCAAAATTTGGGTATGTTGGGACTGCCTCATGATTTAGTTTTCAGTTTCATTCAAAGTAACAGATGCATTGCATTCCCTTTTGTTTGTACAACGCCACAATACACTTTTATCTTGATGGTTAACTTTTTTAGTTTTATTGTATCTATATCCATTGTGCAACAGAGCGTCGTTACCTCTTTGATTTTTCACAAACACAAGTTCTTCTTACATCTTTTCGAATAATAAACATCATTAATTGAGACAATTCATCGTTTTACGATTGATCAAAAAATAAAATTAAGGCACCCACATTTTCGATAACATAATCATAATAATCCTAGTCAAGAATGTAACTTTTTATTTTTTAATAATGCATTAATAATGACAATTATTACTCTCGTGTATCTAGAACTAATGAATTATTAAATACAATGATTTCCTGGTGCATATACTTTATTATCTATAACTTATATTTATTGTGGACGTAAGATGGATGGCAGTATTATGCCTTTACTAGAAAATCGGGTAGGAAATAACAGATGGCGCTACGTGTACTACGCGCCGTCATATTGATTTGTGTATGTTATAAATAAATAAATGTTAATTTCAAACCAGACTAAAGTAATGACTTATAACATTGTATACTTACCTATTACATTGGTTCAATTAATGTTGATTTATTCTTAAAATAATGTAATTGATCTCTTATGAATGAATAAACATATATATATATACATAAAGACAGTACTTATTTCAATAAACATTCCCAAATTTTGAGAAGTAGCCCTAATGAGTAATAGCCCTAATGAGAAGTAGCCCAAGTGAGAAGTAGCCCAAGTGAGAAGTAGCTCAAGTGAGAAGTAGCCCAAGTGAGAAGTAGCCCTAATCAGAAGTAGCCAAAATGAGAAGTGGACATAATGAGAAGTAGTCCATTAGGGAGTCGGTTGCCAAAATGAGAATTAGCCCTAATGCGCCTAAACCGCCGAGATTGTGAGGACTGAACCTTCTACAGCTCAGTTATACCCCGATCCGATACAGTTAGCCGCTCCAGTTCAATAGTCGGCGATCAACGACGGCTCCTGATTGCGATCTTCCCGCATCGATGCGCCTGCGCCCCCCCCCCCCTCCCCACCTGCGCCGCGCCCGCTGCAGCTGGCGCTCGGATATATCATAGAGCAGCCATGTGAGCACTGTTTGTAGCTGGACTTCGATACAGCTGCTGGCACCACAAGGTCACATTGTAGCCCAACTTTACAGTACTTTTTTATAATGTTAAGTGTTAACCCAACTTTAAAGTACTTTTCCTTTTATACTGTTAAGTGTGCTAGTGACAGTGCCACACAGTAGCCTAATGTGCGGTTATATTGGCTTTTATCAGTACTCGGTCTCAAACTCTCGGTTTTAAACTTCCACAGTAAGCAGCGAGGCAGGTACCTCATGTAATAATTCTTTCATAGGTAGATATCAGTAATAGACGCACACGGTATCTACGTACAGACGTAAATATCCCGGAGCCATTTTATCAGCACAAACATGTCATTATGATCTTCTCCCTAATGATGATTGACAAACAATAAATAATTAATTGTATATTATAAAAACGTATCAATATTAGTTCAGTTGCATGCATTCCAAATGAAGCTCCTTACGAGTGCGCACAGAGAACGAGCGCAAGGAGCCGAGCCAGTCACGTAACCCCCCCCTCGCCCACATCTCCAGACCATGTATCTGCACAAGAGTTGCTCGACGGGAGATCTGAACTTGTACTTCTGCACTTGGCATCTAATAAGTAGTTCATAAGTATGTTTTAAATTTACCTACTTCAATGCAGAATGAAAACGCTCACTGTTCCAGAGTCATTCAGCTCGTTTGATCAACTTATTTTGTACCACGGCGTACCCAAAAACATGAAGAAATAGCCAAGTGTGAGTCCGTCTCGCGTGCTCACGGTTCCGAACGATTGTTGTTAATAATTACGTTGTTTTCAAACCGTGAACTTCTTAGGTAGGTTTGTGTTTGACCTAACCTTCTTCTGATTTGTTTATTTTGTTATGCAAAATCAATGTATGATAAGTTAGTTTTAAGATACATATTTGTTTTTGTTTTAATCTGCGCTTGCTGTCAGATAAAATTATGTCTAAGTGTATTATGTTTTCTCTATAAGTGAATTTGTAATTCTTTTGAGAAATAAATATCTTTAACCGTAGGTTTTCCTGTAATATACAGGATGAATTTTTCAAGTGTGCTCGGCTGGCCTAATCCGAAATAAGAGGAATAACCAAACATAACAAATTATGAATCGTTTTTCATCACGATCTATCGTGATCCTTTACATTTTCTAGTGATGAAAAAAAGACATAAATAGCTGTCCTGATTTCCTGAATCGACATCTATATCGATTCAAGAAATCAGGACAGCTATATATGTCTTTTTTTCTGTTTTCGGAATTCAGTACCTGTAGTACCTGTTGCTGCAACTGAGTCTGATTAAATCTATTTGTAGGGGGAGTAAATACTTGTAAGTCATAGATACCTAATGGTCGATACTATAAACCATCATGAAATCCTAATGATAGAAGTCTCATTCCGAATGGAATCTTGCATAGAAGTCTCATTTTGAATAGAGTATTTTGAACACAACACTCATTTCGAATAAATGATTCTGAATAGAGGATTCTAAATAGATGATTCTGAATAGATTACTCATTTTGAATAAATGATTCCGAATAGAACACTCATTTTGAATAAAGTATTCTGAATAGATGATTCTGAATAGATTACTCATTTTGAATAGATGATTCTGAATAGAACACTCATTTAGAATTGTGTATTGAGGTGCCTGGATCTCTTGATCCAGGTACCCCAATACACACCTACTCGCCATAGACAAAGCAAAACAGTTGTCTATGGCATGACGTCCGGCACCGACTGTCGATCTCGATTGACAGTGACAACTGACAAAAAAAACAACATAACAGCAAAACAATCATATTAAAAATGGACTGGCTGTGAACTATATTCTAAATTTAATGTTTGGTATTTGGCTGACGGAACTCTAGGAGGTGAGTAGACACAGTCCTTAAATATTTAACTTTTTGATGGATACATTTAGTTCAATTGGGCTAGAACTCAACATTTGAAAATGCGAAATTTACCTGCCTCAAACTACTGACAGAAACAGACAGACTACCTTAGCAAAATTTAACACTATAGCTCCGAATATCAAATTCACTGATAGACATTGTCTTCCTCCTGGACTCCCCAATTTTTGATGTCCGTTTCAATGGCGAGGCCATGACAATTTAAAAAATAAAACCGCGCCAAGATGTTGTAAAATTTGTAAAAGTTGATTCCCAAAACCATAAATTTGTCAAAGCCATGGTTAAAAAGTTATAAGGGTTTGAACGTGGGCGGTTATGAGACCGACCCTGAAAAATCGAAAAAAAAAACTACTGTTTCATACATTTTCATCGGGTGAACATTGCATTTTGTATGAAACAGCCGATTTATTTTTTGATATTTCAGAGTTGGTCCAAATATAAAAGTTGTTTATAATCATGAGTACTTTCACCCACTGAAAGGTTGTTGGTGTTTTACAAATAACCCTGTACCTATAGTAAGGTTTAGTAGATATAAATAGTTAAGTTGGTTATGTACATTTATTGGTTGCCTAAAATAAAATAATGATATAGTTAGTATGTGAGTAAATGACCTACATTAATTGACATACTAACTATGCCATTATTTTCAATGACCGTTATTGCAAATTTATCTGGCGTCGTCCAAGGAATACCGATTTTTCAAAAATCTATGATTCAGTTTTTAGTTTTCATCCTACCGTGAGGTAGGATGAAAACTAAACAGCAGGGCAGCTTACTTCAAGTTCCCACCTATTTTCTACAGTGCGAATTTACCAGAATCGCAACTCAGTAATAAAGTGTTATGGAGGTAGCACAGGTGTCGCCGCGTGCGTTGATGTCTAATGTTGGCGCGACTCGACGCGGCACACACAACGCGGTCAGCCGCGCCTCGCGGTGTGCTGGCGCGGGGCGGGCGGGGGGCCTGTGCCTCCGCAGCTGTTCTGCTAACAACACTGCTGGTGACCGCGGACCGCTCTCTCGCGGCAGCGCACCGGCTCGCACTGGGTGGCGCGGGGACTCAATCTGTCGCGTGTTCGTCTCCTCGTAGGAGACGAAGAGTAAAGAAAATCAATTGCGCGGCCTGCACGTTACACCGCAGCTCTCACTTATCGTGTATGAGGATCTTCGACGGCAAATAACGGCTATCGGAACATTAGCAGTCTTATTCATACAAATCTCAACTAGTTTTGTGATTCGTTCACAGATTTTTATGAATAAGGTGGTTGTAAGAATAGGTTACCGAGATGGGTCTATATTTGTTGGGTCAGCTCGACTACCCTTCTGGGGCACGAGCTGCACGTTAGCTTGCTTCCAAGCCATCGGTACCTTACCAGTCTCAAACGAAAGGCGATATAGACGTGTCAAGGACGGAGACAACTCAGGCGCGCAGGTCCTCAGTATAATTGCCGGTATCCCGTCGGGGCCACTAGCCTTTTTCACGTCTAGGTTACGCAATACCCTACGAACGCCTTCTGATGAATGCGAATGTTCGACATACTCGACTCACATCCAACAGGAGAAGCAGGGGGCCTCGCGCCACCAGGATCAAGACGCGAATTTCCGGCAAACAGAGAAGCAAACAGGTTTGCTTTTTCCTCAGCGGAGTGGGCCATCGACCCATCAGGTCACAGTGGTGGTAGTGAAAACGCCTTACTGCCTGCTGGGTATTATAGACCAACCAACAAATTATAGACCCATCTCGGTAACTTCCATACTCTGTAAGACTATGGAACGCATGCTGAATGGTAAGCTCCTGGCATACTTAGAAGCTAACGATATCCTTAGTGACCGACAATACGGCTTTCGCTGAAATCGGTCCACTGGGGACCTTCTAGCGTATGCCATTCACATCTAGAGTGAGGCCATCGAGAAACATGGGGAAGCACTTGCGGTCTCTCTTGATATCTCGAAAGCCTTCGATAGGGTGGCACGAAAGCCTTATTGGTAAGCTTCCTTCCTTCGGTCTACCCGCCGGATTGTGTGATTGGATTGCAGACCTCCTGAGGGATCGGTCTATCCGAGTGGTCATAGATGGCAACTCGTCCGAACTGCTGGATATTAATGCCGGGGTTCCTCAGGGGTCGGTGCTCTCGGCAACATTGTTCTTGCTGCATATTAATGATCTGCTAAAATCCGGTACCTTTGGGTATGCAGACGACAGTACTGTTGCTGAGAGATACATGTCCAACGCACGAGCTGGTGGGTCGCAGATCCGATCTCTCCGAGAGGCTATGGTTGAGCGCTTGAACTTGTCCTTACAGGCTGTCTCAGAGTGGGGCGATGCCAATCTGGTCTAGTTCAATGCTGCCAAGACCCAGGCGTGTCTTTTTTCCGCTAAAAGGAGCCGATTCCACCCAGCTCCATCTTTCCGAGGTGTAACCGTGCCGATAACCGACCAACTTGACCTTCTTGGTGTTACGTTGACATCTACCCTCAATTTTGCAACATTCATAGAGGCAAAGGCCCAAGTGGCTGCCAAAAAGTTGGGAATCCTAGCAAAGCAGCAATCCCGGAAGATATGCCATCATTTATTGAAGATTTCCGTTGCCTAGGTATTTCCGAAGTTCTTCATCAGATCTTCACCAAATTGAAATGGGACCAGTTCGAAAAAATATTCTTCCAAACAAAAAAAGAATCATCCAAACCGATTGACAATAGGGTATTTTACTGAAAAGATGTAATAAAATGTCAGATGAAAAAAACATTTGGACACGTATTTTTTTTTTTTCACTTGAACAAAAAAATTAAAACGTACTGTACGTATTAACTCACTGTATTCGTCTTCATTTTTTGTTTGTAACTATTTCATGAAATAAATTATATATGTCCACGACACGGTAAACTGTCAGTTCATTCAACATTATTATTTGTTATTTCAGCATTAATCAACAATAAGTTTACCAAATACTTCACTTAGCAAAATAGTTATCGATAACATTTTATTTAATAAGTAACGTATTATTTGACACACAATTCATTATTTTTCATTTTATCTCATAAAAAGAACGTTAAAACGTATATTAATATGATAAATAACGCCCTTTCAGCGAAAGGGAATCCGGTTCCTATTCCGGAACCCGGCAGCGAGGCCCTGGAGGACTGACGTGGAGAAGGGTTTCGCGTGAACAGTAGTCTTTGCTCGCGAGACAGTCGATCTTAAGAGACATTTATATAAATTTATTAAAATACATATAGTAGATTAACTATGTTCTTTATATAACTCAGTGTCATTGTACATTTGATTTCTCCATTGAATTGTGCATTTTTCGCGTATTTTTTGTCACTCCGCTGCTCTGGACTTGCTCAGTTTTTTTTTTCTATAAGCAATTGAGTGACAGAAATGAATCGCTGCAAACCAGAATCCACGTAGTCTTTTATGCCCTACCCCTTTTTTTTTAAGGATGGGAACTCATCAAATGACCCCTTCCGCTCTGGGTGGAGCGGCAGGGAGTGTCAGACTTTTACTGACTAAAACCCACCCATGCTTCTCCTAGTGCCTTTTACTTTCCAGGGCCGCGGTAACTCTTTCGAACATATTCTGCGACATGCCCTACTTCTAGAGTGTAATTTAAGCCCGCGTAGGCGCGAGGTGGCCCGCGATCTGAGGAGCAGGTGGTGAGCGTTAAAACCCTCGGCGACGATAAGCTTGCGTGGGACCGCCGCCGGAGCCCCGCAGCGCCGGAGCTGTGACAGAAACCATGCCTGCTGCATGTTGCATACGGCATGCTTGCATACTACATGCGTGCTGCATGTTGTTTGCTGCATGCTTGAATACTGCATGATTGCTGTTTGATGCTTGCTTCCTGCTTGCTTTCTGCTTGCTTGCTGCATGCTTGCTACTTGCTTGCTGCGTACTTGCTGCTTGTTTGCTGCATGCATGAAGTATGCTTGTTTGCATGTTGTGAAAAGACTATGCATTGTGGTAATTTGTCAGGGTTGCGGAATTGTTCGAGAGAGTCACCGCGTGCCTGGCATGCATGGGGCATTTGGAGGAACACGGTTGGGTTTTCATTAGTAAATGTCTGACACTTAATCCTTCTGCTCCGCCCAGAGCGGAAGGAGTCATTTTATGATTTCCTATCCAAAGAAATAGCACATCAATTTGATTACCAGTCGGTATCATCGAGTAAGTATCAAGGAAATACGTTAGTCGATACTAAATCCTAGTTGTAATGGATCTTCTGCACGATCACGCAGCGTGTGGCACACTCGTGCTGCCGTTGCCGATTGCTGTGGGCATAAACTCAGCTCACTTAAGATGATGCACAGAAAAACACAAGGCCATTCATAGTTTGGTTCTTTTAGTAGGCATCCGAAAATGTCACATCCAATCAGCTGACCTTTTAATATCTATCCATAAAAAAGTTCAGCTGATCGGTCTGTGGCCCGACCGGGTTTCTACCGGGGTTTGCGTACCCTTTGGTGGTTCAAATAAGTTAAAATAGAGAATAAGCATGAAGTGTCTAAGTTGTTGCAGTTCTGGGGCTCGAGTCTGCTATTGCAATCGTGTCTCAATGGCCGGTCAGTGATCGAATATTTGACAACTTTGACAGTTTTTATATGGGAAATGTGTCATAAGTTTGACGTTATACGTCAAAAATCGATCATTGACCGGTCATTGAGACACGATTGCAATAGCAGACTCGACCCCCTGGTCAGGCGTGTCAGACTGGCCAGGCTCACGCGGACCGCTGCGCGCTGGTATTCAGCGACTTATATTGCGTATCGCGCATTCGTAAAGATGATTGAAAGTATAAAACTCCAACGACCGTTTGATTTTATTTAAAAATTCAAATGAGACAGTGATTCGACTAAAGCAGTGTTTACGGAACGTTAATGGTGACATAAATTTGAATGTTAATGCGTGGCTCGGGGTCGCGGCCGGCGCGCGTGTTCCAGCTGGCAACACCGTGCCGCTCTGTGACGCCTCGCATTCTGTCTGAACATGGAGCCTCATTCATGAAGATGCACGGCTACCAACATCTAACTATATCACATTAGTTTCACAACGCCGGCCTGACTACACTAGATGGCGGTGTCTCATACATACCTAACATTATTCTCACTAGGGACTTTTTTACCAACTACTTAATACCTATTCACAAAATATTTGTTTGCTGCCTGTTATTTATTAAAAGTAAGATTCAGACATTTACAGGAAATACGCACCTGTCACCGGATAACACATTTTTACATTTAGGTTCAAGTGGCCAAATTCTGTTTTTGCAGCAGAGGCGAAATAGACGCCGAAGACGAAGACGACGCCTGTTGGGCTGAGAGACTACTATGACAAACGCCCACGTCTCTTTGACGACGTTTTTCAACACACTTACTACAAACAATTCGGGCAATGTTACAGACATCCATTTTAATTACTTTATCGGAGCCTTACCTTCTGGAATCCGCTGTTGGCTGTCAACAAGATGATCTCCAGTGATTTTTAGTTTAGCCATTCACTTCCTTTTACGCCATAGGTACATTTTAAGTTGTCAGCGCCCTGGCCGCGCGCCCTGTCACATCAAGTCTCATAAAATTTGAACTCGTTTTAAATCATATATTTTTTTACTAACAACGAGCACTCTCAAATCATAAGGCTAACAGACAGACATACAGAGTTACTTTCGCATTTATAATATTAGCAGGGATGTGGTTTTCGAAATTACCGATTCAATTCAACGCAATTTATAACTCCAGATATTTTTCTTTCTATTTTTTAAGCAATCGTTTCCCATTTTTTTTTTTGTTGAAATATACAAAATTTTCCCATTTATGAAAGCACCTTTTGGAATAAACGGACCAAATTATCCGACATACACTCGATGCCGTTACAACAAACGAATATTATTACGGGCCATTTACGACCGAGCTTGGGTACAAGCTTCTTTTTTTTTAAGGACGGGACATCATTAAATGACTTTTTCTGCTCCGAAGGAATTTTCAGACTCTTACTGACTAAAACCCATCCGTGTTCCTCCTTATGCCCTTTGCGTTCCGTGATGACTCTTTCGAATAAATTCCGCAACCTTCTCAGGCTCTTTGGGTTCAAGCTACTAGTGTTCCATCTAGGCTATGGATACCTGGAGACTCACTTGCCCGAATTTATATCCGCCGGACAACCCATCATCCCAAAGACGGTGGGATGAGCCACTCTGTAGAGTAGTTCAGAACAACCTTATTGCGATGTATGCTACTGATGCGGAGCGTGCGTGCTGCTGGCTGTGGGTGAATAAGAGTCGGGAGTCTGCCTTCACGCACTACCGTCATCGAACAACGAACCGATGTCAAGGCTTTAAGCTTGTGCTACACGGTTTAAAACAGCGGTTTCAAACAGTGGTTTAAAACAGTGTAGACAGTGGTTTTATCCCAAATTTAGTACTTATGACCTTTAAACGCTCTTGGTTGATATTTTAGCCGCCAAATTAAAAAAACTTGACCCATCGGCAAAGACCGAGGCTGCAAAAAAAATGACGGTAATATTCTTCCTGCTCTCTTTCCCTGCACGTGCCTTTAAAAAGACCTTTATTGATTTATGCCACAACTTGATACAGCTCTGGGTACAGAATCCATACAAAAGTGCCCACTATCCTCTATTACTCATGAACTTCTGTGACCCAAACAGAAACATGCAACGTAAATATGGGGAAAACTTTTGGGAAATAGTAATAAAAAATAAAGTATTTAAACTGTAACGCGAGTCCTATGGAAAATAAAGGTTATTTTATCATTTTAAAATAAACAGATTTAAAGTTATTTTTAAAATGGATGTCAATTGGCTAGGCCCTGTTTATCTCGGAAACTACTGAGCATAAAATTATGAAAAAAAGTACAGAAAATCGCTCTTCACTTTTACAAAGATAACAGGAAAACCTTACAGATGTCTGTAGTTTTATAACATTAGTTGTATAACATTAAAAAATATGATCCGTACGGAACCCTTTGCGCTCGAGTCCGACTTGCTCTTGGGCGGATTTTTCAGATTTCACACGATCCGCAGTTACAAAGGAAAGTTATCTATAAGAAATCGCAGTGTGCTAAGGGTACCTACTGTTTGTGCGTTACTTATTAAAACTTTGTGTAGGTAATCCAACTATGACAGGAATTGCATTGGATGTAGGGAATAGTGACTGACTCTCTCCGAAATAATGTTACATAATAAGCCATCCCTTACCCACGTGAAGTTGTGCTTCGGTGAGTGTGGCACTGTGCGCTATATTATAGTGGGCGCGCCGCGAGCTCGGCAGCCATCAAATAATTTCTCGTCGCCAACTCGCGACACTTGCTCGCTCAAGGCTGGCGGCGCGGGCGGGGTGCTGCGGAGCCTGCACCTGCGCCCGCGCACGCACACTAGCGCCGCGCGTCTATTAATAGTAGCCGCTGTACGACACTTGGTAACCGACTGGTTGTGCTTAGTCAGTGGCGCTTCCATTTGCAAGGAATTTGATTCCCGTTCGCTGTGTATATTAAATTCGTTATATGAGCATACGCAACTGTACCTCTACCGAGGTATCTACCTATTGTAACCTTACCTCTTTCACCTAATAAACGACGGCTCTTATATGCTAAGCGATGGAGACATACACTGCTCGTTTTGGTAAACATGATGACCACTTTTTTAACCTTCCCCAAGGCGACAAGCATCTCCATGGTCAGTGAGAGCACCCTCATGATAGATAATAATTTCCGAATATGAATAGAATTGTGACGTGTCAGGCCAAACATTCCACTTGGTCAGACGCTGGAGCGTCCGCGCGTGAGGAGTGAGGACGGACGCCTCGCCGACTACACAGAAAAAAACTGTTAAAATACTCTTTATCTAAAATACTTTTAAATTTTCTGACGTTAGCTAATTACATTAATTTAATCTTAACTGGTATTTAAAAAAAAATCCAATGATGCAGTTTTGGTCCAAAATCAAGCTCGAGACTCCTTTGAATGTTTTTCGCAGCGGTCGCAACGCGAACATAGTAAGCAACTTCGAAATCGGAACGTCCGCAAACTCAGATCTGCCAACTCACCAGAACCATACCTACATCATAATAATATAAATTCTATGTACCATAAATACCATGTTCTACTTACCCCAAAGGGAGACTAAAATTAAATTAAAACAGTGACGTTATTAATCAGCATAATGAAACAAAAGACCTTTGCACCATTAGTGAAACGATTCAACTATTCGGGCAATCCATACAATAAAAAATGTTTAACTTAAAAAACATAGCCACGTTTCCTTGATTTACCATTCCTATACACGAATAATAAATTTGCCCATTACGTATTGGTCGCAACAACCTACAATGTTATAATAAGCTGTATCACCGAAACGTAGAGGTGAGATCAGCATGCTCGGCAACGCTGCTTCAGCGAGTAGCGTTAGCATACGCAGTCTCATCACACGCTCGATACCTATTACTAGTATTATTAAATAGCTCACGTCTAACATAAGTTATCAATGAATGTGCTTACTTTAGTGAAGTCAATACGTCTACTAGTACACAAATAATACCTACGTATAGATAACGCTAGCAGCAGATATGGTCATGGACTTCAAAAAAAGGAGGAAGTTCTCAATTCGGTTGTATTTTTTTATGTTTGTTACCTCATAAATCCGTCATTTATGAACCGATTTGAAAAATTCTTCTTTTATGTGAAAGGACTTCCGATGGTCCCATAGAAATTTCCTCAAAATCGGCTTTGTAGTTTTAATTAACGAAATTGCGTAGGTATTTTGCTTTCCAGTGGTGTTTACGAACAAAGAAAAGAAAAAAAAAATTACAAAAAACAACCGTCTTCCAAATAAAAAAAATACTACAAAGTATAAAATAAGTTTAATTTCTTGAAATCGGTGTCAAAAACGAAGAAACAACCAAAGACACCGACTTCCGAAATTTATTTTACACAGTAATGTTTTTAAGGGTTCGTACCCAAAGCGTAAAAACGGGACCCTATTACTAAGACTCCGCTGTCCGTCCGTCCGTCCGTCTGTCACCAGGCTGTATCTCATGAACTGTGATAGTTAGACAGTTGAAATTTTCACAGATGATGTATTTCTATTGCCGCTATAACAACAAATACTAAAAAACAGAATAAAATAAATATTTAAGGGGGCTCCCATACAACGAACGTGATTTTTTTGCTCGTTTTTGCTCAATATTGATAACGGTAACAGGTAAGTAGACGCTTGAAATATTCACAGAATATTTATTTATATATGTATTCACTTTAAAAATAATAATTAAATGAAAATAAAAAAAATATTAAAGGGGGGCTCCCATACAACAAACGTGATTTTTTTGCCGGTTTTTATAGATGTATGTACGGTACGGACGTACGTGTAATGGTACGGAACCCTTCGTGCGCGAGTCTGACTCGCACTTGGCCGATTTTTTTTATTTTGAAGTCGGTTGTGTTTTTTTGGAATTTAAATCGGCTATCCGCTGCCGCATTAGATCCAATATTGAGTTTTGAATTCGGTGGGACGGAGTTCGAGCTCCAAACGACGACACGGTTGGCGCAGCGGTTGAGCGATTGACTGCTGCGCTGCGTGTCGCGGGTTCGATTCCCGCACGGAACAAATATTTGTATGGCCTACAGATAGTTGTCCCGGGTCTGGCTGTTTGTGTACATGAATTTATATGCATGTAAACGCACCCACGATACAGGAGAAATTCCTAGTGTGGGGCAAGGTTTTCTTTTTTAAATAGCTCCGTCCCTCCGAATTAAAAACATGCACCCCTCATGCACCCCTCCGTATCTTAAGACGTTTGACGGTACACTTTAAAATTTAAAAAAAAAATCCGTACCAGTACGAGACAAGCGAGATTTCAATGAACATGCGTGTATGGATACAATGCTGAATACGAAACAGTCCTTGGAAAAACTAATTCATGGTCACCCTAAATTCCAGGAATATTTGCAAGTACCTAAGAAGAGTAGGTAATTAGAGTATGGGTATTTAGTCTGAACGGCCCAAACCAAATGGCTCGCGGGCCATTCGACCGTAAAACAAATCGTCTACGTTCCAAAGGACCAATTGGATCAAGTTGTCTAAAAATTTACAATTATTAGACAACTTCTACTAAATATTGACGCAGAAATATATTTTGTAAACATAGCCACAGCCAGTTTGCCAGAACGCAATGACCCTCAGTCCCCTTTGAATTGCTTAAGTACATTACTTTTTTGTGTTCGTTCTACAAATTTTTGGATCGGTTCTACAATTTTTCTACAACTTCTACTAAATCCTGATAGCAACAGTTTTTCAATTCAAGAGTGGGGCCCTCAATCCTGACGCTCACCCAAGATTTACGTTAAATCGGTAAGGTAGCGTGTTGAGGTTCTGCCACACAAGCGTTAGCCTCTTGCCACAATATTTATTATTATTTTTATTGAATAAAACTACTTAGCAAAGTTATTGATATTCCAAGAAATATTTTTTTTTTATAATAACGAAAGGAGAATGCCAGGGTTTCCTACAAGACTCGGCCAGTACCGACAAAGATGAACTATATTTCATATAAAAGGAAAGTAATTATAGAATTTAATAGTATAATTAGATTTCCATTAGAGGTACACCAAAAAAAGTTACAGTTCTTTGAAGGTGACCACTTAATACCTAGATTTAAAGCATAACATGGAATAAACTGTTAAATGACTAATTGAATTAAAGATTTTTAGCACACTACCGTCGCATATATATGTTTTTATTGTAAAATATACATATATAACATAACTACATTATTTTAGAAAAATTGAAAAAAAAAACATTTGTACTTTTTAACAATTTATTATTCATCAAACTGTACCTACATCATCATTAAATTAATAAAACGTTTAAAAATTGGGCTGAAGGAGTTATATTTGTTTGATATCTTGCCCAAACGAGGTACCATATTATTATTGTCATTGTATGTGCACAGCAACCTACGATTCTTCGCCAACTACGCAATTACAACAGTAGTATTCGTATGGCTCAACGTTCTCTCTCCCACTTTCATTGTTATTAATGATGTTTCTTTTCATTGATACTAGCTATTAACGAGTCATACAGGTTCAGGTTCAGTTTCAACAGCCAAGGTAGTCGTAAGCGGTAGAAAAATCAGAGTACGGAAACAGCAACAATCAACTCAAAACTAAAAAAAACGGAAACACTTCGTCGCTCGTTTTATCAAGAAGGTGAGGGGTGTCACATACTCTTTGATGAGGGGTAGTTAAACTTTTTGGCAATTACAACTGAACAGACAAAATACAAGTATAAGTTTTACATCAAGTGTCGCCAGCACTATGATAACATTATTATGAATAAACTATTCTAAACGGTATCGATAATCGAATTAAATTATTTTTAATCATTATATTACTATAAATCATTGGAATCGTGAAATTACTTAACTAGTTATGTATGGATTTAATAATATGGTTTTAACATGGTTTTAATAAAACATAGTAATTATAAAGTGAAATAAAATATCTCTTACTCTCTTAGATTCTGCGCAAGTTAGAACACAGATTAATATTCATATTATTGTAATCGATTTGCAAGTGCAATTTCGTATCAATATTATTTTATTTTGGTAATGTATCGATATTATTTTATTTTGGTACGTAATAAACGCAGTTTAATATTGAAATTATTGTAATAGATTTTCAAGTGCAATTTCGTATCGATATTATTTTATTTTGGTAATAGCAACATTTTTTATTGAAATGGCATCCAGGAATTGTGTTAGTAAATTGTTAAAGTTGAATAACTATTTAAAATGACTTTTTAATGGTATACTTCTACAGATTTGATTTATCATGTATAATTCTTACTTTTTTCTATTATGAATTATCATTATTGTAGAAAGTCTGTCGGACGCTGAGCCTATTTCTGTCATATTGTCCTTTGCCACTTTCACCCGTCATAAAAAATCTTAGCTTTACACTGGTCTGTTGTATGTACCATTGTAGGTGTCTGGAGCAAGAGAGTAATTACTAAGCTCGTAAGCTCTGGCTACCTAGCTACCATAGCGACCGCCGACCGCGTCTTGATTAACATAACTCGTGGTAAGCACTCGCATACAATATCTGTTACCTGTTACCATAAAACGGTGAAAAACATACTTGATGCAACGCTACACTCTTTCATTGATGAGATTGCTTAGTAGAATAATTGAAAATTATATAAAAGTACAAATTAACGATTTCAGACTTGTGCTATGACTGTGAGACCTCAAGAATTACTAAAAAGTTCCAAACAAGGAATATGATGCAGTTGATGGGCTTAGTGGCATCACATCTGAAAATCTCCCCCCACACGTAGTCACCGCGGCAGAACATCTACCACCTGGACGCGAACTGCAGTGGCCAATCTGAAAATCACAAATGAGGCATTCTTCACCCATCCCAAACGCAGTACCAGTGTGGAGCCCCTTCACAGGACATGCATCACCTTAATTGCCCTTCGTGCACAACCACCTGCACCAACCATGATTTGAACGAGGCCAATGATAGAGCTGTAAAAGCTGCTCAATACTGGTCAGACAAAATTTGATATGAGTCAATCGACACGAAAAAAAGAAGAATCTGAAAATCAACTGACTCCCTGAAAAGTGACTGGTTTGGAACTCTATTGGATCCTTAACACTTGGCAAGTACAGTTCGTCAAATAACTGTGCCCCTCTGAAGTTGGCTACGAGTGGCTGCGTAGTAGTCAAAATTACGAACAAACTGCAACTGCGTATGCGCAAGAGACATGGGGGCGGGGATTATGGCGGCGCGATTTTATGTCTCAGTCTTACGTTTACGTTCGATGCATGCTTGCGTCCCGCTTGCTCCCGTCTACGTGACTGCACCTGCGCGATCTTTGCAAATGGCTAACTTCAGAGGGGCAAAGTTATTTGACGAGAACTGTAAGAAGAATTATTGACATTATTGGAGTTTTTTTCCATTGTCATGGCGACTGAGACGAATGCAGAAAGTTTCATTCAAAAGAACTTAGGATACCTAGGTGTTAGACAATAATAATATGCTTCGGCTTGAGTATTGACTCTGTTTACACAGATGTTCCACCATCTTCTGCCCACGACTTCGCACGCGTCATATGTATTTTCGAGGGTCTTTTTTTTGCACGGAACCATAATCCTTTTTCTAAATTAAAAGAAGCCTAAGTTACCTACTTCTTCATCAGCTCCTGTCAGTGAAAGTCCCGTCAAAATCGGTCCAGCAGTTTCGAAGATTAGCCGAACTGCCGAACCAAACAAACTAGACCGACAGAAATGTGTTAGATTCTTAAACATTACAAATAAATATCTTGTTATTTTAATGTTACAATGGACACTTCAGTTTTATTGATTTGTATTGCAGGTACTTAGGTACCTATGTGTGTATAATAATGTAGTATCTATCATGCATAATGCAGTAGTCTGTTCAACGGTAAGTAGGTATAGCTTTAAAAGGTAAACAATTTTATCTGATCCTGACATGTGACATATGAAACTGACGGAGGTTACCACGACGGCGAAAGGCTCGATTACTCGACTTTCTACCAACTCTTCTAAACTGGAGAAACAGATTTAGTTTCATACTTCAGATTTGGTAGGTACCTACTGAGTAGGTAGGTACCTACCAATTTTTCTGTGTTATAATAATTAAATAGTGTAATTGGTTTCGGCCGAACTATTTAAATAAATAAATAAATAAATCTATACTTGTATAACGTACGCACTGTTGTAAGTAGCAACCTACTTGTAACTTGAATCGATTATCGAGGTTAACTCAACGGAACGGAACCACTTTTGGAGACGGACAAGGAATCAGTTGGCCATTCTTTCATTTTGTCTTGACGCCGCAAGCAGTTCTGATGCTATCAGTCAGGTCTGGGTCAGGTCAGGGGCGAACTGAATCAGCGAGCAGTGCTGTACCTAGCGGTGAACCGACGCATCATGCGCTTGTGCAGCCGGGGCAGTGCACGCCGCGGCCGGTCAGCTGCCGGCGCTCGCTCGGCCTGGCTCGGCCGGGCTCGGCCGGGCTCGGCCGGGCCCGGTCCGGCTCGGTTGGGCTCGGTCGGGCTCGGCGTCGCATGTTAATGTGCTACATTCATTAGCGGAGCGCGGCGCGGCGGCTCGCTGTCGCGCGGCCAGTTTTAAAACAAGAATTAAACACCGAACGAGATCTGAAAGCAAGAAAAGTAACGGTACCGGACATAACCAGCCGGCCAGCGATCCACCGACACAGGCGCACAGCGCACAGCGCGCAGCTCACATGCGTACGTATGAATATATAAAGTTTATCGCGGCGCCCACGGCCGGCGGGGTCGCCGACCGCCCATCCACCAAATGGACATGAGACCGTGTGCACTGTTGTCATGTGTCCCGCGCTCCGCACCCCGCGCCCCTCACACCCTGCGATACACATGTAGGTATATGCAGCAATGCTGATTTTTGATAAATTCTCCTTACAAACTACATAGCTGTGCCAATGTATTCAGCGGCAAAATAAATATAAGCAGTGTAATAAAAATTGCTTCCTCGTTATGTACACGGCAGTACGTACTTGTATTAAGTAGTGCACTGCTGAACCATTGCTCAGGTACCTTGCTAGGTTAGCCAGCAAGTCAGAGAGAGGAATTAGGGAATTGATTCTTAAATTTCCTTTTTCTTTATTCCGATAAGTAATTATAATTAAGTAACTATGTTTTCACCAACTTGATGTTAACATAAGGATGTACGAAATGCTACTTGCACCACAAATGTACCTACTCCCATTTGAAGGCGATCAAATTAAATAAGAATACAAAATATAAACCGAACAATTCGTCGGCTTGTCAATGTAAATAACGCAAACAAATATCGCTGAATTTTAATTATGAAAGGGAATGTGATTGCAAGTGTAGTTTGTGTAGAATGTTCGCGTCACTGTCACACAGAGGCGCGGGTTTGTAACCGCGGCGGCGCTAGCGGTCGCTATCGAACGCTATCGAAACACGCATTATCCTAAACTGGGCAGTATCGCGCGATAACGCAGCGATTACAGAGAGATATGCGCCGCGAGCACGTACGCTCCGCAACGCGCCGCGGCTACCGGGCCGTCGTCACAAGTAGCTGTCCAGCAGCGCACACGCGCAAGCGCGGATGGTACCTACACGCTGTAGTTACCATACAAATAATAAATAGGAAGTAACTCTTGTAAACGAACATGACGGAACCGGGTTGAGCCCCGTCGAGATCTAGCTCCCAGCCGACATATCCAATGTGTCTAGCAATTATATTAATAATCTAATACCTATGTAGTAAGTTGTGATGGAACTCATGAATATGAATAAACTTTTACCATTTGACCATCACAGAAATATCGTTAAAAAAACCAGTAACCGACAATGCACACCTCTTCCACGTTTATTTATGCGCACCATCAAGTGTGGAACTCTCTGCCAGCATCTGTGTGCCCTTCCATATATAAATATGAACCAGCCTTAAAAGCAAGAGTGAACAGGCTTTTTCTAGAGTTGCTCGCTCCATCGTAGAGCTCACCTATCACTACCACTACCACCAGGCGACGTCGAGCTCATCAGGAACACAAAAAAAACCCGGCCAAGTAAGAGTCGGACTAGTGCACATAATATGCTTCCGAACGACGAGTACAAGTGCGAGTCGGACTGGTGCACATAATATATTATGCTTCCGAACGACGGGTACAAGTGCGAGTCGGACTGGTGCACATAATATGCTTCCGAACGACGCCGACGAGTACAAGTGCGAGTCGAACTGGTGCACATAATATGCTTCCGAACGACGAGTACAAGAGTGACTTACACGGCAATGAAAGGGTTGCCATTCAATAGGTATACTTAATTACACTCATATTGCCCAATTCATCAATTTACATAGACTTTAAACAACGTCAAATGAAGTTTGCATAGATGTTTACAAATATTTTGCAGATATCTGCAGTATCATAATTGCCGTAGGTGACGGTGTGTCACTGTGGTGCGACTTCCATGCACATGCAGTTTCGCAGCGGTGAGCTTTGTCTATGAAATAAAATATAATATAGGTAATGTGGTAGTGTAGTGGCGATTGTGATAAATGGTCCAACAATGCGCGCCGCAGGTGCACGCCGCCTGACCTTTGCAGCGAGCTGCCCCCCCCCCCCCCCCCCGAACCGCGCCCGCGCCCGAGCCTCGTCCGCAGCCTGCGCCGCCGCCCGTTATGAATCCTCTCGCATGCGAGAGAGTGACCGTTACCGGCAAACTGTATTTAAAAACCACCTTTTAATATTATTCGACTAACTAAGCGTCAATATTTTGTAACTTACCGTAAGTTGCTGCGCTTCTTTCCATGCCAAGTTTCACTGTAGGGGTACTTATAGCTTCCTCACACGCTGGAAGCTTTAATGCAGGTAGGACCACAAAGCTCTTTCGCTGATCCGTAAGATTCTTAAATAGTCTCACTAAACAAAATCATTATAACTCAACTTCAGACAAAACTACTTTTGAACATTCGCCTGTGTTGAACTGCAGAACACTACGTGCTGGAGTGTTACGGGAGAAGTTGACGTTTGGATCAAGGTAAAACAACATGATCATGTTTACTTACTTTGGTATGTACCTACATCATAATTTACCGGATGGCTGATAATGTCTGTACAACTCCCGGACAGACGGACAAGACTAAATTATATTTTTGCCATATAGCTATGGAACCCTGAATGACAGCACAAAATATAACTAATATATTATTATAAAGCTTCGACAACCATCTGTCGAAGCTGGCGTTGCGCAGTTGGATAAAGGGCCTGATACAGAAGGCCGTACTCCTTGATACGGCTCGTATTGTGAGGAGGTTCCTTACTTGGAGCCCTAACCACCGCGGTATGGGTGTCATTCTCATGGTAGATGGTAGACGGGTTCAACCACGGATATAGATAGACAATATCTGTGGGTTCAACGAAAATGGGTACGAAATTTTTAATTAATAATTAATTGACTTTGCAATGAAAAGCCGTCTTCTTCTTTGCCTGGCCCTTTCCCATTTCATTTGGGGTCGGCCCTCCGTATCATGCGTCTCCAGGCAGCTCGGTCCTGGGTCGTCTCTTGGTTGACTTGGGCTTCTTTGAGGTTCTTATTTACTACGGAAATGTAAGTGATTCGGGGTCTTCCTCGTCCTCGGGGTTTAGTTTCGTTATCTAACACTTTTCTAGTTATGTGGTCGGATGGTCGCCTCATAACGTGTCCGTACCACCGCAGACGGCTCTCCTGTAGTTTATCTGGGATAGGTCTCACTTTGAAGGTGCCTCTTATGTGTGTGTTTCTGATATGATCCAGCCTAGTTACAAAACCTGCTGTAGATTGTTCACATCTTCACTGATGATCACGATGTCGTCCGCATAAGGATGTTCCGCCGTATATGTACTAAAATGCACTGAAAGTACTAAATTGTATTTGAGATGTAGAAAAAATGTAAATAATCGCACTTGTTTAAGTAATTTTTAATGAGTTTCGTTATTCTCACACGGCGACTTTACCTCTAAACACTCAGCGACGTGATCACGTGACATTTTGGGGCACTATGTTCCTAACATTTTTTATTTGTCTAAGTGTCCTCTGCCGATATATAAAAGTGAGCCGCTATTTTGAAAAAAAAATCTAAATGGCTATGGCCAGCTCTCGTAGAAAAATGTTCGAACCCCTAAAACCAAAAAATAAACTGATTAAATGTTTTGTTTCGATGTGACATTTAATTTAAAATGATTCAATGTCGTTGATGTATTTCCCAACTAACATTAGGCGCTAATATAAGAGTTAGAACAGATATATAAAAGAGCTAAACAGATCCTAAGGTCATCAATAAGTGCTATGACATGGGAGTTATAGCGAGCTATAACTCTACTATACCCCTGGATTGGGCACAAGTTCTTATGGTCTTAGGTTCCATTATGGCGATGTAGTGGAGTTATAAAATGAATTTAAGAGATATATTAGAGCAATTGTGGAGGTACAGTAGCGCTAACTGAGACTTAAAGCTCTGTGAGAGTAGTATTTAAGTGACTAGTGACTCCTCAAGCGGTATGATAGAACTACATGCTACTTACTGACTTTTTGAGCGCTATAAAGGGAGAAAATGTATGAATATAATATCCGTAAGGGGTATGGTAGATCTATGATGTATCTTACTTACTATTTGAGCGGTTAGAGGGTGGTAATAAGGTAAATTGTTACACCTTGAGTTGCAGTATGGATATACATTAGGAAATTTTAGCGTCGAAGGATATAATTTTATACTTTTTTTCATAGCCGGCTTTGCGGTATGTATTTTATAACGTTGTTATGAATAATATGTTCCCTTGTCAAAAAACCAAACATTGTGTTTACGAAAATAAATGGCGGAGTTAAGCGCTAACATTTTAACTTATTGTTAGTGGAAGCTGAAGCGGAATTTTCATTGCGAAGGTAAGTAAACTGTCAATATGTGTATGTATTATTAGCAAATAATTGAAGGGCCCACTCTTTGATGTGTATTTATCTAAAAAAATGTTTTGCTTTACATGGAGCAAAACATTTTTTTTACTAAATATGTAACAAAACCTAACCTATTGACTTAAAACTGTCGTGACCCAGGTATTATACGATAGAATAATAAATACCTTCATTGTATTAAGTTTTCGTTTCGTACATTTTACTGTATTTAATTAACTTCATAATCTAAAAATGGTGGGCGCATGAATTTGGGGATCCGTAGTCATTTCCCAAAACCACTACCTAGCCTACGCACGACTAGTACACGTATCTCATAGCTAGACGAGTGCTAAATTGTTTGATTCGCACACGTCCCTGTCTGTCTATATATTTAAATACATTCTGTACAATTCTGCCAGTTAAAGCCTGAATATTTGTAGCAATGGAATTTAATATGGTCGTTGCATAAACTACTATTTTACAATGCAGACTGAGATTTTTTTACGATACACAACCCACCTTTTGTGTTTTTTTTCAGACTAACCAATACAATTCACCCGTAATTTCTGTACCCGATGAGTCCAGCGAGTCTTCCTCTCAAATCATTTTGACTTCAGATAACCAAATCCTGGGTATACCTACAAATACCTACTGTGTGCTTGCTGAAAACTAAGAGCACTTTATAGACAAAACACAAGAAAATAGTGATTTAAAGAGTGCCGCAAATATTGAACAAGACGCAAACAAGACTGAAAATAACCATAACATAGCATTCGCGGCAACTGCCGAAAATAATTTTGAAAATAAACCCAGCGATATACCTGGAATCAAAAATGATTCCGTAATACTAGCCCCAAGTGACGATTCAATCGACGTCGAAGAAGAGTCCCTATGCTCATTTTTTAATTCATTTATATTTTCTAAAGTTATTTTTGTTGCTATAACTTATTAATTATTAACAATACACAATAACCAACATAATTTTATAACTGATTTAAGTAAGTATAAGTTATATCTTTTAGTTACAAAGACAAATTAAAATATAATTGTTTACTTTAAGCTAGTTGTTGCTATAACCAATAGATGTTTAGATATGTATCTTTGTGTTCTTATCTAAATGTAAACAAAGTAATATTATTATATAAATTATATTAGAATTAAATAAAATTAAAATTATAATAGAAAAACGAATACCTGAATACTAGCCATTTAGAAACATCACTACCAAATAGCAGCTATTTTAGGTTAAGTACTAGTACCTATCTTTTCTATTAAAATAAACACTGTTGAATAGTAGACAAGAATGTTTATGTTGCGATGCCATTTTATACACGGGACCACGGTACTAAAGTGGTAACGAACTCAATAATTTAACCTTAAATAACATAGAGGCTATAAGTTCTATTAATAGGGAGAAATATCTCTATTATTCAGCCCTAAATTATACAAGGGAGTTTTGTATCCCTTTAGGAGTTTATAGAGGCTATACTTGACACTATAAGTTCTATTAATAGGGAGAAATATCTCTACTATTAAGCCTTAAATTATACAAGGGAGTTTTGTATCCCTTAAGGAGTTTGGTGTTGTAAAAGATTTAATGAACACCATTGTAGAGCTAGTAGCGTTAAACGCTCCTTTTGTGCAACTATCAGCGCTCCGAAAGAGTTTGTGGTAGCTTGCTTAGAACTTTAGAAGTTAATAGTATATGTTAATTTCTTATATGGATCTTATAGTCATAAGATTCGTTCAAAGCTATTACACAGAAGCTTAGGTCTATATTGTAGGGATAATAATCGCTGCTTTACGCGTTTAACCTTCATACATTGCTCTTATAAACTTGCTTTGTGACTATAAGCGTTATATTTTATTACTAACACTCTTTTGTCGTCACACACCATAATTGCAGCTACTACTCTACCTTCATAACACTTTGGGTTCTAAAGTAAGCTCTATTTGCAGCCATAATGTTTGTTGGGTTCTGCCATAAGACGTAAGTACTTAATTGATTAACACACGTACAAACTTTAATAATATATTAAAAAAAAAAAAATACTTATATATTTATAGTTGTTGTTAAATTGGATAGGATAATATTGGCGCACACTTTGTCACTACTATTATAATATATTATAACACAATAAATAAAAAAAGAAAAATAAAAAGATGAAAATAAAGGTATTTGGTACTTACATGTTTTCACGAAAATCTAAATATATGACCATAATCTTTTTAACGTGTTGACTGATTTTTATACACATAATAGGGACTATAGACCTCAGTATCTGGTATAAATTTCAACTTGCTAGGTCCACCCGTTCCTGAGAAAATCGGTGGTGACACACGAACAAACGGACAAGAGAGTGAACTATATGAGTTCTTTTTTTTACCTTTTTAGGTACGGAACCCTAAAAACGATGGGAAATCATCAAATGACTCCTTCCTCTCTGGGTGGAGCGGGAGGGAGTGTCAGACTCTTACTGTCTATAACCCATCCGTGCTCCTCCTTATGCCCTTTGCGTTCCATAGTGTACATTGTAATAGTCGCGACTATTGCAATGTACAACCGCGGCTCTGGAGTTCTTCTTCTGGAGTTTATGAATTTTAACTATTTAAATATTTCATAATTTGAAATCACCTAAATTAACAAAATACATCTAGCTAGCTCAACAATGACCTTTTTACTAAATCTTATTGATTAATTTGTAATTTTTTATATTTTGTTGATTTGTTTCTTTAAAATAAGACTGATTTTTATTTAATAGTAGATTATGCACCCAGGGGATAAAGCAGTGTCTTGTGTCACGGGCGTCATATTGAATCTCGAACGCAATGAAGGAATCAGGAGTTAACTAAGTTAAGTTTAGAGTTTAAGTCACGAGCGAAGCGAGGGAGTTAATACAAGAATCCTGAATGCAGCGAGGGATTCAAGCTAGCCCAAGGCAAATACACCTTTATCCCCGAGGAGGATACTCTACTTTTCACACCTCCTTTGAGAAAATAAGAAGCCATAATACGAAAAACAAAGTATTTTAAATTAACAAACACTAAATAGAGATATGTATTTAGAAATTATTTTAATACCATAAGGATTTGCAATATCCGCGCCTTTTTTGCGTTCCACTCGGTATACCTACCACATAGCAGTCATGACCAACTCGATTTTCGTTTTTTTTTTTACTTCTCTGTGGGTTTGTTAATATGTGCAGGCCTATTGTTAGCAACCTAATACAATTTAAGAAATTTGTGTACACAAAGCTTTATACAGAGTTTTATATCAGTTGGTAGAATGGGTTCGGACGCTTGGCTGTATGCAATTTGAATTTAGAACGTCATAGGAGATGATTAATTTAAAAAAAAAAAAAACGCCCCACACTAGGAATTTCTCCTGTATCGTGGGTGCGTTCACAAACATATAAACTCACATACACAAACAGCCAGACCCGGAACAACTATCTGTAGGCCATACAAATATTTGTTCCGTGCGGGAATCGAACCCGTGACACGCAGCGCAGCAGTCGACCGCTCAACCACTGCGCCAACCGTTTCGTCAAGACTATAAATGGGTTTTAAGTGTTATTCTTATCCTTTTATACAATGATCCGTACATAACCAATTATTCTTATAATATTGTCTTCAATCCTGGTAAATCCTTATGATTCTGTAGAAATTCGAGAATATCATCCCTAAGTAGTAAGAGTATCGAGAATATCTTTCCTCTTTCTGGAACAGAGAGACAGAGACAGAGGGCGTTGTAAGTACCTAATATACCGCCAATTTAGCAGACAGATGAGGTTCCAAATTTAAATCACATTATTGACCGGCGGGTTATAATGAAATCCAGTACAATTTATTGCCCGGCTGTGCCACCGGCCAAAAATGACTCCCTTTAGGTTAGGTTGGCATGACGTATAATTTGACGTTTTCGATCAGGTGGTGTGAAAAATTATTTAATAACCAAATTTAACTTTTGTTAACATTTTATATTATTATTGATTGTTTTTCTAAGGAAGATAATACAAATCTAAAAAAAAATCAAACTTTTATTTCAACTTTTTAACTTTTTGATGTAGTTACGATTTCAATTTTTTGGGGGCAGTCGACTGACCGTGAGCTTATATTTAGGATGCAAAAAAGATGTGTCAGAGCAATGTGTAATATAAAAACAACGGATAGCTGTAGACCCTATTTTAAGTCTTTAAAAATACTTACCCTTCCAGCACTATACATATTGGAAACAGCGTTGTTTGTGAAAAGAAACACACAATTACTTGAAAAAATATCTTCCACTAAAAAAACTCCATTGCGTGCCCAATACGTAAATAAACTATGTCATCTAAAATGCTAGACCGCATTGATGCGAAAATGTTTTTATCTACACTCACAACGTAATGTTCCAAATATGAGTTCAAAAACGAATGCATAAACACGTACTTTTTTTTCGTGGATACGTAAAATTTAAAAAAAAAACCGTTACAGTTCAACATTTTCCTTCGATCTTTAAACAACTGCATCATAAAATAACTTTTTAATTTGTATAGCACACTTTTTCTTTTTAATTTTTGGCGCGGGCTCATTGACTTAAGTCAATGAGCCAGCTTTTATCTTCGTCTATGGATGAGCGCGCTGCGCAGTCATTCGAATACGCAATGTGAATATCCGCCATATTGGAATAAACTATTTCTCCACTTATTTTATTTCAACTGTATGAGTGAAGATAAAATAGTGTATGCAACGGCGTATAATTAGGTATTAAAACACTCGTGTGATAAACCCACACTCGTGTTTTAATAACTCTTTTTATATGGTCGTTGCATAAACTACTATTTTGGCATGGCACCTAAAGTGTTTTATAAAATTCCTGATGACATAAAAAACTTGACATTATATAAGTTTAAAAAAGCTCATATCAAATTATGAATTGACAAATGTCAATTCATAATTTGATAAGAGCTTTTTTTTTATTGTCTTTTAGAAATCCCGGGAAGATCCATATTAATATCAACATTTCGATGCAAGTACATAAATAACTCTACCTAATTCCGACCTCTGGAAATAAGTACCTAGCTGGAAACAAATATGTGGAAAAATCATCCATGTAAACGAAATTGCGTATTTTTGCTTTCCTGTGACTTTCCAGTGGTAGTCTTAGGTGTAGGTACCAATAAAAAGTGAAAAATAAAAAACATTTTCACACAAAAAACCGACTTCCAAAAAAACACTAAGTAGGTACAAAGTTTAAAATAACTTTAATACTACCTAACATAAGACTACTACTGGAAAGTCACAGGAAAGCAAAAATACGCAATTTCGTTTTCGTTTCGCAATTTTTTTTAGGGTCTGTACTTCAGCTCACTTTGCTGTCCATGATGTCTGCCCGTCTGACTGTCATTTTTCGCAGGAACGCGTGGAGGAATCAAACTGAAATTAATAGGTATCAAATGCTCAGGTCAGCTACCCCTTGGAGCAGTAAAAAAATCAATATTCTAGGTAACCGCAATCTAAAGATAAGGCCGTTAATACTACGTTTATGGCGCATGTTTTGACGCTCGCAAGGGAATCAAAACCTATAGGGTAGGTACTTCCCGTTGACCTAGCTAGAGTCATGACATTTTTTAAGAAGATAGATCTTACAGTATAATGTCTGAAAATTCGGATTCTGTAGTTTTATCTCAAACATAAAATATTTTTTTGCGATTACAAAATTATATTTTCGGTTGAAGAATTGACCGTGACGGTACATTGATGTATGGCAGAACATCTCTTCAACAACAAAGTTAAGTTTGTCCTACAATCTTACCTGCTATATTTTTATTCTTTATTCCGTAGGAAATGTATACTCGGAAAAAATCAAGAGTTGATCGGATCCCTCGGTGCGCGTGTCTGACTCGCACTTGTCCGGATTTTAGGGTTCCGTAGTCAACAAGGAACCCTTATAGTTTCGCTAGAAAGTTGAATTTTGGTATGGGTATACATATTGATCACGCCCAACCAAGTAGTAAAATAAAATCTTAAAAACATTTTTTAGGCCAATATTCCTAAACGTAAACTTCAACTCAACTCGAACTCCAATTCCATCGGAGCTTGTAATAAATTGAAGTTAATGCATTTGTTTGCTCATCTCTCGAGTATGAAAAGCTTCCATTGACATTTTCGTGCTCATGTTGGAGTTGGAGTTCGAGTTGAGTTGGAGTTTACGTTTTTGATGATGGGCTTTAGGGTACCCGCTTACATGTTGTGGGGTGTCGTTGGATAGGTCATTTAAAAATATTGAGGGTTAGCTGACACCATTTTTCCATCCAAGGATCCGTTTGCGAAATATTAGGCATTAAATTGCTAATTTTTGTTAGAGTCAAGTGTCCACCCCCCTCTGTCAGCTAAACAGTTGTTTTTGGACACGTGAAAAAAATTACATAAGTAAGTACTCAGTAGCATTTATAACGAATTTAAAAAGAAAACTATCACAGCTAGAAATAGGCTTTACAAGTTAACGAGTACCTAATAGCCGAGCAACTTATAAAATTAAACTGGGTACCCAAGTAAAAATTCCATACATGCACTTGTAACCTTGTATGTTTACAGTGAAATTCGTAGGAACTGATTATTTGGCCGTGGTTGACGGGACGAGCAACTACGGAACCCTTCAAAGCGCGTGGCCCGAGTGCCCGACACGCACTTGGCCGGCTTTTTTTATATTATTCGGAATGAGCTTCGCGTGCTTTCGCGTAAATATTTATGAAATAATTAAATGTTAAGAAAATAATAAGAAAGTTAGTTCGTGTTCAATGGCAGAGACCGGTATTTATAGTGCGCGCGCGCAACGGTACCGCTGCGGCCGGGACGCGACGCAGACGTTGTGCGCGCCGTCACGCACTCACACGTGTAAACAAACATCACAGATCAACGCACACAACAAAACGGTTTTGTCTATTAATAATACGCTATTATCATCTCAACATCGTGAGTTAAAACTGTCAAATTCGCGTGGAGAAGCCGCCGCAGAGCGCGCATCCGCTGTGCTTCTAGTTCTATCAAGCCGCATTTTTCTATACATTAACACAAGCTCAGACAATTTGAGGTTTTATTTTTTTGCTCAAATGATATCAAAGTATTCTTGCCAACATCCCTACTTCCGAGGAGTTTCAGGTTTAACTGATCTCCTTTTTGGAATGCACGTTCGTAATATGCCATGTTCGACTTTGACACAACCTGGCCCATCAATGACTACTGAGTATCGCGGCGAGCCACGACTGACGACCTTCGCCTGCCAGCTGAATAAACAGGGCCATCGACAAGCACTCAATGATATAACCACTTTGAAGTATTCTACACGAACATTATAATACGATAGAGAGCCACCTCCGCGCCCGGCTCCGGCTGGCGGAAGTTCTTCATAATAAGGTTAATGTTGTAAAGAAACTGACTATTTACATAATAATAGCTTGGCGTCGGTTTCTCATCACATGACCGCGATTATCAAATTTAAATATTTGATGCTGCTCATGTTTGAGAATTCATTGTTGTTGTATTTTGGTAATTTATAACAACTCAGTTCGCATGCTTCGCCAACTTTGAAACCGATTACGACGAATAGCAACACGTAACACATACCAATGGCTGGCGACTGGTCGGCAGGTCTGGGCAGGTCGGCGGGCGGCTGCAGTGGAACGCTGCGCCGTTGATGTCTTTTACAGGCGCAGGCAGCGGCGGCGCGCGCGCAGCACGCGGAGGTCTGCGGGAGCAAGCGGACACGCGCCCGACCCACATGACATGTTCTTGTTGGTATTGCGGCGGACCGTTGAGATCCTTATTTTAAATTGAACTATACGATACTCGGAAATGCCTGACTCTCCTTTCGTAGGTATACCTACTTACTGAAAGAGATTTCTATAGAAATAAGCATCACCTTTATACCTATTTTTCTGTTTCCTCCTACAAATATTTGTATATATGTGTGTAAGTAGGTACATACATTGTTAACAGACAATGCTCAATGCTTATGCTTACAATGACTAGATAGATCCACTCAACTCGGACTGGATCTCCTCAAAAGACCGCCTCAGATTTATTAGCCAACATGGTTCTTAGATGATCTGGCCGTTCAATTGATTATATGCTTTATTAAATGGAGCTATAAACAGACGAACGTTAAAGTTCTTCTTTGTATAGTCAGCGAGGAAGCACGGATCTGACGGATCTCATGTAGGATTCTACCAAAAAAAGATTGACATGTGAAAGTATTTTTAACCAATTTACAAAACAAAACATTACATTTTAACGCGGAGAACAACTGACAGACCGCATTTTACATATTAATTTATTTAAAGTGTTTTGCGTATTATGGTTGGAACTTATAATCACTTCTGCCAGCGGGTTATAAAACTATTGATTCGCATTAATTGCTGTTGTTCACTGATAAAATTTATTTCATACAAATCATGTGTTCACAACAAAAATAACCATAAGCAAAAACTTTTTAAAACAAGGTTTTATGTATGAAATGCCTTTTATTTATATTGTTATTATACCTTGTATCTATCTTATCTTGATTATGTTTAAGTAAAAGAGTTGTGTCACTATTTCTGGATTCCATCAATCTATCTTCTTATATTGTCAATGTCAATATATAATATCCAATCAGGCCAAACACGACGGTGCTAGTAGTTTAGTTGAAGAGCACAGGAACTCCGACACCAGCTCCACATGAGGTACTTACCCTATTATTATTGCATTGTCAGAATGTTCCTTAGCTCAAATATGAGGTGTCTCAAAAAAGTGATGTTTTCCATCACAATTTTGAGAGAGTCCTTCGTGCGAACCAAAACTACTGAAGTAATAAGACATGAGGGCGCAACCTACCAGCCCACACTGGCCCTAGCTCTGACGCTGAATGACAGCCCGCGTATTTCAAATGAGTGCGCCACCTACCAGCCCGCACTGGCCCTAGCTCTGACGCTGAATGACAGCCCGCGTCCCTCACATGAGTGCGCCACCTACCAACCCGCACTGGCCCTAGCTCTGACGCTGAATGACAGTCCGCGTCCCTCACATGAATGCGCCACCTACCAGCCCGCACTGGCCCTAGCTCTGACGCTGAATGACAGCCTGCGTCCCTCACATGAATGCTCCACCTACCAGCCCGCACTGGCCCTAGCTCTGACGCTGAATGACAGCCCGCGTCCCTCACATGAATGCGCCACCTACCAGCCCGCACTGGCCCTAGCTCTGACGCTGAATGACAGCCCGCGTCCCTCACATGAATGCGCCACCTACCAGCCCGCACTGGCCCTAGCTCTGACGCTGAATGACAGCCCGCGTCCCTCACATGAATGCGCCACCTACCAGCCCGCACTGGCCCTAGCTCTGACGCTGAATGACAGCCCGCGTCCCTCACATGAATGCGCCACCTACCAGCCCGCACTGGCCCTAGCTCTGACGCTGAATGACAGCCCGCGTCCCGCACATGAGTGCGCCACCTACCAACCCGTAGGTGCAGCAGTAGAATCCGTTTATTTGAAATTGAAGAGAAATGACGAACACGTCATACAAAGCGGACGGCGTCATACCTACAACGTATATTCTTAGAAAAATTGTTTATTTATCCATTAATCGCGGGTTTATTGTCCATTTATCGGATTTGTTATTGTTTGGATGGATATATCCCAACTTCTTTTTAGGAATTTTATAATAAACCAAACTTCTCACTGCATAATTGTTATAATTGTTATTTATAATTGTTTGTTCTGTGTCTGGGTGTAATTTATCTATAATATGTATGTATTTATAAATTATATAAGTATGTATATCAGTTGTCTGGTAACCATAACACAAGCTCTGCTTAGCTTGGGATCAGATGGCCGTGTGTGAGTTGTCCCAAGATATTTATTATTATTATTATTATTATTATTCAATCATAATAAGCGGTTGGTCAATAGAAGCGGAGTCATAATAAACGAATGCCACTATATTACAAATATAACCAAAAAGAAAAAAAAATCATTCTTGTTTCTAATATTCCTTTTTGTTTACTTTTGTTGTACAACGAAGTGTAAGTATAATACATAAATAATAAAAGTCGTAACACCCGTGCGAGGTAGCGGCGCGGCGGCGGTTCGATAGTCAATAACTCCTTATCTTGAGTAATTCTAATTTATATAAAATAATATAATATAATAAAAATTGGTGGCCTAGCCTTTTCATTTCAATGCGCCGATTTATCAGCGACTTATGTGACATCTTTTGTTCAATATCGTTTTATGCCTTGCCCATGGGCTCTAGACAAGTGACATTCTGTCATCGGTAGCGTGGCGAAGGCAAGGAAATTTTATTACAACCTGGAATGAGAATTGTCAATTTGACACCAATATGAAAATAAACCTTATGTTTATGAAGTTAAGTTCTATTACAGACAATCACTTGGTCAAAGAGAAATCCGGTCCGAGGGAGAAAGCGCTTGGAGAGCCCTGTGTCCCTTTCTAAAGTGTTGCCAGGAGGATTATTCCCGAATTTAGTAGGAATGGTAGGAAAAAATAATATTGTCGTGTCTTATTAAAAAAACATTAACTTTCGTTCTGATATATTTCTAATATTTTTAAATTATCTGTCAGAATGAGAACATTTTTTAGCAATAATTTAGATACTGTATTGAAACGTAATTAAAAAAGAAAAGATTATTAGTAGAATATATAATTATATAAGTTAGACTGGTAACCCTAACAATGAACATTTATTTGTTGTAAAACAATCAATTTCTTTATGTAATAAAGATGGTTAAAAAGTGTGCGATTCAAAAGCTGTTCGGTTGCAAAAGCGAATCCTATGCAGGATGCGGTGTTTCTTTCTTCAAGTAAGTACATTGCAATTCTTGAAGTAGGGTGCCCATAATGAACGAAATTATAAGATTATTTACACAATGCAGCATATAAATAGGAGGTAGTCTTCAACGTAAGCATAATAAAACTTTATATGGAATGGTGTACCGAATACTTAAAAGACGTGATCATGAAATTTCACATTTCCCGAGGAACATTGTAGGGAAATGGCAAAAAAGTTTCAACTTCCCATATTAATCGCTGATTTAGGTGTATCACTTCGTACATTTTAAATAAATTTAAAAAATATAATTTCAGACTGCCTGGAGAAGAATCAGGGAGAAAAAATGGCTTGATGTCATTCCAAGTCATTCAAATATCAAAAATTATTCCGTTATTTGCAGTCTTCATTTCAGGCCCCAGGATATAATAAAACATAGTTTAATGCGTTTTACCTTAATCCATCCTTAAAGCATAATTATTATTAACTTGTGAAATCAAATTATTGGTTAATATTATATCCTATTATATTAGTCTCAACCTACATTATATTGGTTGGTCACCCTAATGAAAGGGACAGAGGGCTCTCGCGAAGCTATCTCCCTCGGACCGCGTATCGACAGCCTGTGCACATTCCAGGTTGTAATATAAGTTCCTTGGGCGAAGGCGATTGTCAATACGTCAAAATGTATAGGATTGACAGATGCTATCGAAATGTCACGTGATCTAATTCCTAAATTTTGGCATTTCGACAGTCGCATTCGCTAATCGAATAGCACATTGTCTAGGGCCTCATGTCAGTTATGTCGCTGATTAAATAGCGCAGTTCAATGAAAAGACTAGGTTTTCAATGAAACAGCTGATTAAGCTAATTAATTGGCTGCGACATAATTACATATTATGGACTTCAAAATTTTTGACCTCTGAGTTTGTTTCGATGTTTCTTCTCAGGGTAGTCAGCTAGGAAACACCGGCCTATATAAATACCTAAAAAAAAATCATGTTGGCAACTATTGCAGCTTTTTACTAAATGCACTATGAAAGTAAAATTATGCGGCACTTATTACAAAAACGCATTTTTTTAATTTTTGTAAGTATGTCTGTCTATCTATTTCTTCCGGCTAACCTGATGGGAGTTTCACACAGCTGACGACAGACAGCTGGTGAACAAGGAGTATGTAACTTAGGCTACTTTTATTTTAGAAAAAGCACACGGGTTCCGTGCAAAAAAAAAACCATACTTTTCACGCGGGATCTCCGAAACGGCTGAACCGATTTTCACCGGATTTTCACCTCAACCTTTTTTTAGAAAAAAATTGGTTCCGTGCATAAGGAATAAAACCCATGAAAAACTTTTCACGCAGGCGAAGCCGCGGGCAGAAGTAGTAAGTAAATATGTAAATCAATTTCTTAAAGGGCAGTTTTCACTTTTAACGACGCCATTTTTGTTTTTTTGCTTAGCACCGCCACAAGTGATATAAAAACATAGGTTCGAATCGTCAATTTATTGTGCTTCAATCAAGGCGTTTTCATAGAGAGACGATGCCGATACTGTGATGCCATCTTACATATTTTGCATTGTCACATAGACTAATATAATAAAGTTGAAGAGTGTGTTTGTTTGTTTGAACGCGATAATCTCTGGAACTAACAGTCAGATTTGGAAAATTATTTTTGTATGTATTGTTACGAGCTTAGGGTTCGTGACAATAAAAACAGCCGATTAAATAACCAAAATTACACTTTAATTAATCAACACCAATTACAACTTCAAACTCACTAATTATAAATCACAAATTTTGATTTTAATTTAGTCCTTTTTGGTAAAAACTCACAGACTAAGGGATTTATAGGACTTAGGGATTTTTGGAACTGAAAGTATCGTCAATTTTAATTTTTATAGTTTTCAAAAACCCACTTAGGGATATCATAACAAAAAAATTGTTGGACGTATCGATAGAGAAAAAACGGCCGATCAACCTGTGTTACTAGTGTAAAAAATCCCTAAGTAGGACTTGGGGATTTTTCGAATTGGGGCACCCAATTGCACTACTGATCACTTTAATTCGCAGTCGAAATTCACTCTCCAAGTTGTCGCTTGTATCGCAAATTCAAAACTGACCCGGTCGCAGGCTATGCGGGCCTTATATAGGTCGGCGGATAATTCCAGAACCTTCTAGTATAGAAACATCTAGAAAGTTCGAGTACATACCGGTCCGGACCAACCAGACATCGAAAACTCTAGAATGTTCTAGCATAGAAAAGTCTAGAAGGATCTTGACTCTACTAGTTCTGCTACTCGATACTAGATGGCGCTAGTAGTAACTTTTATTTTTATGTACCCGGCATTAATTCTTGCGCGTAACAGTAGGTATTATATGATAGCCACATTCATGAGGTAGGCTATACGGGAATGGGAAAAAACGGGATATGCGCGTACGAAGTCGCGGGCAAAACCTAGTGTAGGTATAAAGACGAATTATACAAAACGACTACGATATACATATAGGTATCACCTGCTCGGTGATTGGTAGGTAATTGAGTGCGTTCCTTCAAATGAGATGTTCTAAGGCTAATGTGCAACGATTCTAACCAAGTTGGTAACTGGGGTTGTTGAAGGAATGCACTTCATTACCAATCGGCAATCAATCTTGTTTTCGTGACGGCTGTGAGCTTGATTCTAAAATAAGTAAGTACTGAAAAAATATTTTCACTATTACAAACTGCGACAATCGTAGGTAATAATATGGTTATTTAGTCTGAACGGCCCAAAGCGAATGGACCGCGGGCCATTCGACCGTAACCAAAAATCGTCTACGTTCCAAAGGACCGGTGATAAAATGATTTCAAAATTAATTTAAAGGGACAGTCGCAGACATTTTAATAGTCGCTTAGTTTATGAATTTTAACTACCATTTAAATATTGAATAATTTGAAATCACCTAAATAAATAGAATACATCTTCATAACCGTTTGGCACGACTTCAGGTAGCTAGCTCAACAATGACCTTTTTACTAAATCTTATTGTTTAATTGTATTTTTTTATATTTTGTTGATTTGTTTCTATAAAATAAGACTGATTTTTATTTAAAATGATTTAATTACCAAATTTAATTTTTGTAATATTATTATAATTTTATTTTATTGTTGATTGTTTTTCTTAGGAAGATAATACAAATCTAAAAAAACACAAACTTTTTAACTTTTGCACCCGAATGTACTTGATGTAGTTTATGACACTGAATTTGTTTACCTATTTTTATCACCGGTCCTTTGGAACGTAGACGATGTTTGTTTACCGTCGAATGGCCCGCGGGGCATTGGGTTTGGGCCGTTCAGACTAAATACCCAATAATATTACTGTGCTGTGAACTATAACATTGTGAACTGTTTACATATTTTACTATCAGGGTAGCAGTCTACAGTTGATAAATACATTCCGGGTCATTAGACTTAGTGATTGTATTTATATAAATTAGGCCTATAAATAAAACGGACTGGTAATAGGTTACAAGCGACAATCTGACAATTCGACAGTTTAGTAAGTTTATTTCATACATTCTCTGTTTTATTAAACAACACTTGACGCGGAATAGTGAAAATTATTATGACAGTTTTTGACAAATTCGCATCGTCAGTTATATAAAACAGGGCCCAAGATAAAAGCGATGGAGGCTTAAATGACAGAAGCTATCACAACCATAATAGCTGACACCCATTAGCAGAGGTCCGCTACATTACCAATGTCGCCCTAAACCTTGACAAACAAACAATATGGCGCCACGAGAGAGTGTATCTAGACGATATTAAACGTCCTGCCGCTTCATTATAAAACAATTCTCCACACAGCGATAGTTACAGTTTTTATTTTCATGGGTACTTTTAAAGTCACCCTTTATACCTTTATTTATAGGGTTCAGTACCCGAAGGGTAACCAACGAAACCCCATTACTTAGCCCCTGTCCGTCCGTCTGCCAGCGGGTTTTATCTCATGAACCGATCCTAATCTCTGAAACTTTCAGAGACTGTATTCATTGCGACTATAACAACAAATGTTTTAAGTAAATCAAATTTAATTAAATACTTATGATATTGTAAAATTATCATAAAAACCGGCCAAGTGTGAGAAGGACTCGCGCACGATGGTTCGCAATGCCATATTTTTAGAATCGCAAAACCTAAAGAATATGATTCTACGTCCTCGGCAAATACCTACACTAGGTAGTGTATTTGCCGTTGACCAAAATCCATGAAGTTCTCGTTGGGACGTAACCCATCGTATGAGACCCTCCGTATCAAAACGCAAATCGTCCTATTAGCAAATCGTCATATTAGCAAAACGTCCTATTCGCAAATCGTCCTATTAGCAAAACGTCCTATTCGCAAATCGTCCTATTAGAAAAACGTCCTATTAGCAAAACGTCTTATTCGCAAATCATCCTATTAGCAAAACGTCTTATTCGCAAATCGTCCTATTCGCAAATCGTCCTATTATCAATTCGTCCTATTAGCAAATCGTCCTATTCGCAAATCATCCTATTAGCAAATCGTCCTATTAGCAAATCGACCTATTAGCAAATCGTCCTATTCGCAAATCGTCCTATTCGCAAATCGTCCTATTAGCAAATCGTCCTATTCGCAAATCGTCCTATTAGCAAAACGTCCTATTCGAAAATCGCACTTGATCGGTTTTTATATTTGCTGTAGTGAACAATAAAGAGTATGTAGGTTTATCTATTCTATTTAAATCCTCTAACAATGTTTGGTCAATGTAAAGGTAAGTACAACTGGTAAACAATGTGTAGGCTGTAGACAACTTCACTCTGCGATTATTAACAAATGGATAGAAATAAAAAACTTGCATTATTAAATGTGGACTACTCAGAGTGCAATTAATTGTGAATATGTATGACGAAGCTTATGTGTTGTTTGGGCCGCACGCACTGGGCTTGCGGCCGGCGCGGGCGGACAAGACTGGGACAGACACGTCTGAGTTTAGAAGTGTATATTAATAGCGCAACAATGCTGCGTGCACCGCGCGCGCCTTGTCACCGCGCCGCGCGCCGTGCTGTGTGGCTGTTACTATCATATTTGTGTTGGATTGTTTTGGATCGCATGCGCTCGATGGCCGATAAATAGTAGTTTTATGCGAGGGCGAGTCGCGGCCCGCCCCCGGCTTATTAATAACATTATGCTCGATTAGGCATGTCCCTCCCGGCGCCTGGGGACGACGCACTCCCGTGCGTTACGTCATCGCCTGAAATACGCCCGAGTTTTACACGAAATCGCCGATCGGCGGGCGAGTTGCTCCCGGAACGACTCTCTGACACGAACAGAATAAAACCGGCCGCCGGTAGTGCCAAACCCGCGGTCAACGACTCCCGAAATAGATGCACAACGCGCGCACCTATAGGAAATTAAGAACCGGTCCCAACCGCGGCGACACTCCGATAGCGATAAAAATTCATTTCGAAAGCGGAATCCACCTGAGCGATTAATTTACTGCGGCTTTCACCAGTCGCGTTATCGAGTCTCAGCGCCAACGTAGGCGAACTTCAGGCCTCGATACGGTGCTGTAATACGCGGCCGGCGCGACGTGGACGTGGCGGGGACGTGGCAGACACGCGGCGGGGACGTGGCAGACACGCGGCGGCCGCGTGGCGCCGACACTCGTCGTCTCTTGTTTTGTGCCGACTACATAACTACACGCCACACAACAACTTAATACAATGCCTCCGTAAATAAAATGTTGTCATATTACTTGATATTTAAAAAAACTTCCAGGCTACCTTGCAGGCGTGCATTGATTTAATTGATTTACATTATACACAAAGAACTATATTTACGTTACCATTAAAAATCAATGACAGTGCAAATTATTTTGATGCAAACGTCAATATTTTCAGATGAAGACGAAATTGAAAAAATTTTTTCAAAGGTTGCTTGACTTATCAAGTTATCATACTTATCACGTATGAAATGAAAAAACAAGTCAATAAGGTGTCGCTTGACATAGTCACATTGAATTCTTAAAATGTTGAATTTGGATATCGTCAATGTCATTAAAAGAAAACTTTTTCACAAAAAAAAAACTACAAAGTAGGTACAAAATGCTTAACTCTAATTTCGGAAATTGCGAGTTTTTGGTTGTTTCTTCGTAATTTAACACCGACTTCCGAAACTTTGTCGGTTTTTTTTGTGAAAAAGTTTTTAATTTTTCACTTTTTAGTGGCACCCCACACCTAACAACACTACTGGAAAGTCACAGGAAAGCAAAATACACAATTTCGTATACATGGATGATTTAACTACATACCTTTTCCAGATAATTGGATTAAAAACCAAACTACCGAACAGATTTTGATAAATGGGACCGAGAAGGGAATCGAGAAGTATGTCCTTTCACATGAAATAAGAATTTTTCAAATCGGATCATAAATGACGAAGCTCGAAGATATTATGAGGTAACAAACACATCCGAATTGAGATATACCTCCTCGTTTTTGTGAATTCTGTTAAAAAAAAGCAGCCCGTATTAAGCTACAATGTGTAACTAATACGTAATCTGTGCTAATACCAACTCATACCGTGACCAGGTGGTTAGGTTGCATCCAGTTGTTAAAGAATTGTGACATCAACGTCTTCAATGCGTTAAGTGAAACCATATCTTCTCACCTTGTAATCAGGGATCCATTATTTGGATCCCGTTTCAAAGAGTCATGAATTAGAGTCTGACGCTGGACTCAGCGGGGAGGTCATCTTACTCGCAAGAAGCTCAGTGTAGCGCATTCACTAGCGCTGTGCGCTGCTGCCCGAGTGCCTGTTCAGTGCTCGGCTACAGCAGCATAACTCGGTACGAAGACAGACTGACTGAAAGCAAACAGCGTGCCAGTCGTGAACGACTACCTCGTGCCTACATGCTTTATACAACTATCTTCTGCCAGCGGCTTCGCCCGCGTGAAAGGCAAGAATTATATCAAGGGAACATATTTCCGGTATGGAAAGTATCCTATGTCCTATTCCAGGAAATGGTCTACCCGAGAGCGAAGTTTCATCAAAATCTGCTCAGGCGTTGAGATGTGAAGAGGTTACAAACAGACAAAGTTACTTTCACGTTTATACCTCTATTATTATCATTAGTTTGGTCAAGAGCGAGCGATGTATGCTAGCAACAGACATCTGGGCAAACAGACAGACGTGGCCGCGGTCGTCCGGAGCGGTGCGAGGCGGTGCGCTGCGCTGGCGCGGCGGCGCGCGCTCGCTGGTGGGACTATCGCGCGCCGAGTTAATGAGTTGAAAACGCGTGCTCATTGCCGGCCATGAGGAATTTTAATTAGTTAAGTGGGTTACGTGAGCGACGATGAGGAAACGCAACAGTGCGCGGATTATGTTGATAACATCGACTTCGGGAAGCGTTTCTTGCTCCGACCAACCCGACTGTTACGCGTTTCTCATTAGTTACAAATGGCTACATCAACACGATTACCGACAGCGGCACGTTACATTCAGAGGGCGCTAGTGAGACTGTTGTCAGTCGAATAGTAACATTTTAGGACACCGAAAAACCACATGAATACGATAAAAAACCAAGGAATGTGTAGTAAGTAGTCCTTAGCCGATACCGATCACAATCTCAATGCGTGGCGGCGCATGCGGCGATCGCTGAATTAAGAGAATACCTATCTGGCGAAACGTTGGACAAGCCTATAATGTATTCCAACGTGACAAAGAATTCGATCCCAAAACTTGGTACCGCCACCAAAGACAAGACATTCCTCAAGATGTCAAAACTCAACGAGGACTCTAGTCCGATACACACATGTGACGTAACGGCGTGCGACACATCGCTGAGTTGCGACGGAGGTCGGCGATATAACACGTTTGTTGTAGGTTACCGTGGGATCCAAAGGTGATGCGAGTGTCGTTAACCGTACAAGTGTACAGAGCACGCGGTGCCGCGGCGCGCGTGCGGTGGCCTCGTCGTCTGCGTCGGTCCGGTTACCTGATGCGGAGAGACAAGCTTCCAGTGAGCAGCCGGACCCGGTAGATGTCGACGTCGTTACCGGACCGGTTCCGAAGAATTCCAGAAGCCAAACGTCGAACGTGGAGCGCGGACGACATCTTTACCTGACAGTATTAGAAATAACAATTTCACTCTAATGCTGCCCGGTAAGATGCGAACCGCCACTCCGGCCGGAGACAGTGCTGGATGGTGTATTGATGGAGGTCTGTGCGCGGTCGCCACGAGGCACGGTCGCGGGCGCGCGTGCGGACAGCGGCGCTGCTAGTCGCGGACTGGGCCGGTCGGCCGGGGCCCGCGCGCCGCTGCGCTCGCTGGGAGCGGCGGAGGCGGCGCCACACGCCGCACGCCCCACGCCCGCGACACCTCCTGCCGCTGCCACGCGACACAGCACCAGCCACCCCGAGTCCCGAGTCCCAGCGGCATCACCTCCGCGCACCACGCGACAGGCATCCACGAGGCTGTTCTCACAACAAACCTGACGAATGCATCGGGTTGTGTCACTACACTTCCACCGACTACCACACAATTTCTACAAAAGCATTATTTCAGGGTATTTATTTTAATGTACTTAGGTACCTACATCCCTTGCGAATCAAGTTAAAAAACGAAAAAAAAAATTTTGGGTTCCGTAATCGAAGGGTATTCAACGGAACCGTATTACTCAGCTTACGCTGTCCGTCCATCAGTCCATGCATCTTCCTGTACGTAGAAGGTGCTCTAACACGTAGAGACGTTACAATTTATACAGAGTGTGTAAGTATTTCTATTGCCGCTAAAATAAAATAATAAATATTAAAGAGGGCCTCCATGCAAGAAACGTGATGTTTCGGGATTATTTTTGATTTAGAGCATCAAATTTTGTACTAATGATTATCTAAACAACAATATAGGTAAGTAACAACAAATAATTCAGAACGTAACCCTGAAATATGAGCACGCACTTCTGAAATACCCTGTATAGTTACAACATCATGGTGATATTCATTTGAGATACCCACGTTAAAGAGATAGAATCTATACAATGCAAAGGTGATCTTACAATCTACGAAGTAAATAATTTAACTAATTTAGAAAAATAAGATATAAGATATAATCATCAGCGAATAACATCTTATTAATTTTATTTTGTAGTAAAGGTATACGGCAGATCATAAAAATAAACTAAAAACAAGAAAGGACACAAAATTGAACCCTGAGGTACCCAAGGCTCAATTCTGGGTCCTTTCAATTTGACATTTAATCCAGTTGAATTGTTACCGACAACTACATCAGACTGCTGCTGTTTGAAACTTTTTTTTTAACCATGAACACTGTCTTTCTGAAATTGATATTGGATTTGCTTTGCGTTTTCAACTTCAAGCTGCGAGTAAAGCTGACGTTTTTTTTAAAGGATGGAAAATCATCAAATGACTTCTTCCGCTCTGGGCGGAGCGGAAGGGAGTGTCAGACTCTTACTGACTAAAACCCATCCGTGTTCCTTCCATTGCCCTTGCGTTCCAGGGCCGAGTGGTTTTAAAGTAAAGGAATCTGTTTTTCCCGCTTGATACAAACAGATATTTGTATTAGTATTTAGGACAAAGTATAGCATCTTACCGGCGAAGCTGCTGCGATACCGAGACAGTACGACGCTCATCAATGCTCAGTTTCGGAAAACCTACAAATGTAGAAACTACGCCCTAGATTTGAGGGAGCCAATGCAATAATATTTATGCCGAAATTTACTGTATCATCTCAGACACTAATCTGCATGGTTCTCAAATTATAGATTGTGAATCTGAGGACAATGTGGATCGTTATACAATTACATGACGATTAGATTAGGTACATAATTGTCTGGAGTACTATTGCGGCCTATATACCCAAATGTCCTTACTTTGGCGTTGTCCGTCAAATTTTTCAACATCGTTAAAGTTCTAAATTAAGCTACACGACAGCTGACAAATGCTTGCAATATCAGTACAGGTCACACACTCAAATCTGTGTGGTACTTTCTTTAAAAGACAACCTCAGATCAGACCTGGTTCTCACATGATTTGACCAGTACGGATTGTATGGACTTTAAAAAGAATTTGACCTTTTAGTTTTGTTTCGGTGTTTCTTCTCAGAGTAGTCAGCTAGGAAACAGCTGCCTCATCTGGTTTAAAATACTGACGTGTTAGTGTTTTTATTACCTTCGTATTTCAAAACAAATATTATTTATCGTAATATGGTCGTCTTGCTGACCTAGGCTTTTTACTAGGATATGGTCCTAGGTTATCAAATCATATCACTTGTGACTTTGGGGTGACATATATTATGGTTTAATTCCAGCGTTGCACATCGGGCACGCCATTTATGCCTGGAGGCTCATTTTATGTTGCTTTTGTAGGTATGCTCGAGTTTGCTTTCTTGATTACTTCCTATGTATTTATTTTTATTATTGTTTAAGTATATTTAGTTTTTGTGCTAGCTGACATGTGCCATAATTTTCTAGTGCTATCATAAAATGTTTTAAAACTATAACGACAGAAGTGTTGCTAGGGAGTTTGTCGCGCCACTTCTGCTTCCCAGTTAAAACACTAGGAAGTGGTGACGGACAGGGCGATTTAGGGGGCTGTCTTCATGTAAATTTTAACGTTCAAAAAGTGCTGATTTGAATGAGTGCCTTGTTTGAATAAAAGACTTTTGATTTTGATCTAATCATTAACAGCATAATATATCTAGGTTCTAAGCGCTAGCTAGAGTACTTTAAAAACTCAACATTTTAAAATTAAGAAATGAACGTTTCATTATCCGAAATAATTTGTACTCATACGAGAGATTGAAATAGGTCGAGTATTTTAGCTAAAGTTCGAAGAAGTAAGTAACATAATTATAGTTGATAATACCTCCTCTAAAATCTCAGAATCATAAACGTCATGTTTATGATTCCGAGATTTTAGAGGAGGTTTAGAATACTGGGATTTAAGAAATTTTAACTAAATTATTATATTGAAAAATCTTATTATATTTTTAGTTCAGTATTCAAACTGTTAAAATAAAGAGCTTTGTTTTACATACAGTTTAAGTCCGTTCCCGTAAGGCATATTGCAGCCACTTATGGGATGGCTAAGCAAAATACCAGTTAGCTGCATTGGACTCGGTGGAAACGCAGAGCAAAAAGGCTGTCTCATCGGCGTAGTGTTGCTTGCCTGGCGGTCTTCTACAGACTGTGCTTCGGAGAGTGTGCGCAGGAACTGCACGACCTGATCCTACCATCGCCCTTTTCCTACCGGAATACCAAAGTACTGTTGGGTACTATTCGCACTTGGTCGATATCCCGACTAGTCGTACTCAGCGCGTCTCCTCCACATTTATTATGCGCACAGGTAAAGTGTGGTACTCTCTGCCAGCGTCTGTATTCCCTTCCACATATAACCCGCCTGCCTTCAAACCATCATAGACCTCATATATATCGCTTGCCATCAGGCGTGATCGAGGTCAAGAGCAAGCCTATTCCTTAATAAAAAAAATTAATAATATTGCAGTTGATCTCTGGCGAACTCATGTACGAAACTGTGAGAAAGGAGGAGTAATGACTTTTGATTTTGATTTTGATTTTTGAACAGTTTTTGGGAATGAAATCAACGTCACCGGAGCAATATGCCGAAATCGTATTTCAGTTTCTATGACAGTATTTTTTTAAACGTTGCCCCACACTAAGTTTCCTTCCTATAACGTAGCATGCGTAAGTTGGTGAAGATCAGATGAAGAACTTCGGAGATAGGCAACGGAACTCTTCAATATAAATGATAGTAAATCTCCCGGGATTGCTACAATCGCATGCCTGTTTATTAGTTCATAACATAACATCACGCCGGTACGCTGTGTAGGGGTACGCAGATGTGTACAAGTCAACCATGGTTTTGGGGTTATCTTTTCGGGCATAACTTGATTGTTTATAAACCGATCTTGCCGATTCTCTTTGCGTCGAGTTCAGCAAGCTAACCGCTAAAACGTGAACAATAAAAACTTTTTTACAAAAACATACAACCGACTTCGAAACAAAAACACTACAAAGTGTAAAATAACTATAATTTCGGAAGTCGGTGTCACAAACGAAGAAAGAACCAAAAACACTGTCTTCCGAAATACATATAGTTATTTTATACTTTGTAAGTTTTTTTTTGTAAAAAAGTTTTTGATCACTCAGAATTTCGCATAGTTCAGCTGCCGATGATGAGAATAGGACGATATGGTCGGCGATGCGCAGGTTGGTCAACCAGGTCAACCTCTACCAACGCTAACTTGGACCATACATAAAAGGATTATTTATGCAAACTTTGAATAAAGTCTGTTCAGTTGTTTTCTCGCCCATTGAAAACACCCTACGATTTACTATTTTATTATACAAAAAAAACGCAAGACCTCAAGGGATCATTGTGCTCATCATTGTGAACAACTTTCACTACGGGACCAACACTGTAATCGCGAAAAACCAATCGATTGTCCCATACATTTCTGTGCTCATAACTCAACAAAATGACAAAATGTATCTACTAGATCTGTTCTGTGGAACAGCTGGTGTTTGCCCTTAAGAGGTATTGCGTTTATTCTGTCACACGTTGCATATAAAATATAAATAATATACTTAATTAAATAGAACTGTATATGTATGTTAAGATGGTCCACATACCGATCTCGACAGGCGTTACTTAATTTTGAAGATGGGTCCTTGTCGCTGTTATAATAGGTTGGGGAAAAAGTTTCTTCGCATTTTTTAAGAAAATTCAAAACATTTTTAATATATTTTTACATTTAACTAAAGTATGTAGGTACCATTTTGTTCGATAACTTTTTGCCATCTTGTAGGTAGGGATATGATCCCGTTGTTATAGAAATTTTGGGACTTCTGATCAAAATACCGCGACAAGTGGTTTTGGCAGTCCTCTCGTGATGTTAACCTGACACTGCCTAAATAATTCTGAAGAGACCGAAACAGGTGGAAATCTGAAGGTGCAAGGTCAGGACTATAGCGCGGATGCATTGACACCTCCCAGCCAAACTCTCTTAATTTTTGCTGAGTGGCTAAAGATGTGTGAGGTCTAGCGTTATCATGATGAAAAACCACACCCCTTCTGTTGATTACTTCCGGCCGCTTTTTCTCAACTTCTTGCTTTAATCTCATCAGTTGTTAGCAGTAGAGTTCAGAATCGATGGTCCTGCCTAGTGGTAACAGTTCGTAATGAATAATGCCCTTCCAATCCCACCACACACACAGCATCACCTTGTTGCGAGTTAACCCGGGTTTCGCCACAGTCTGTGAAGCCTGACCGGCCTTTGACCACGACCTTTTTCGCACGTTCTTGTCGTACGTGATCCACTTTTTATCACCAGTTATCAGCTTCTTCAAAAATGGTTCGGTTTCATTACGTCGTAATAAAGAATCACAGGTTTTTTTCAGTGAGCTCGTGAGGTACCCATATATCGAGCTATTTTGTGTACCCAGTTTTTTTTAAATGCGCCAAAAATGTTTTGTGGTCAATTCCCAGTTCTTCAGCTACGTCGTAACTACTGATAGCCGATCTTGCTCCACTTTTTCAAAAATGGCATCCATTTTATCCGAAATAGGGCGACCAGAGCGACGTGCATCTTTGACATCAAAATTTCCGGATTGAAAACGCTTAAACCTGTGCTACTCTCACAGACACTGCGCTAGGTCCATAATCATCGCAATTTTTTTTCGCGGCTTGCGTTGCCTTTTTACCTTTTTTGTCTTTTTTTTGTAGTAAAATTTTAAAATGTATCGAATTTCTTCATTAGATTCACTCATCTTGACAGTACGAAAAACAAATGAAAATCACACAGTTTCCTAATTTGAACTTGGAATTATGTTCTTTAAAATTTAAACTTTCATTGATACCAAAACCAGCCAGATACAAATAGTATAAGCAAAAGAGATTTTATTCGAAAAGACTTTTTCCCCAACCAGCATTAGTTAGAAACAATACATTTTGGTTAATAATAATTTAGCCACCACCTCCATATATCCCCATACACTTACATAACTACAGATCCAATTTTCACTTGTGGTTGAAATTAATAAGAGCACGTACCTATCTCTTGTTATCGCTGTACGAAGCCTCAATGACTCCGAGCGTCATGTTGTTGGCTGACTCTCGATAACCCTGCTTTATGTAAGTGTGACCTCAGATTTACAATGTCCTACATTTGACTTATTACATTATATATTCGGTCATATTGTGAAAATCAAATAATATTTTATCAGACAAGTGGATTTCGGGGGCTTTTTGAACCATCGCTGTAGCGAAAGCAAACGCCCCTTTCCGTTATCCACACTCAAAGTTCCACCCGATCACACGAAGTGTTCTACTCAGATGTAGAGTCGAGGATCGATGCAGGCGCTTCAGTTGACTTGCAACTTGACAACAAATACGTGAATTTCAATGCCAGCTACGAAAAGCAAGATTCCAAAAAGAAATCACGGTCATTCGCAATCCATTTATACGAGAATTCTCTGGACTCTCTCTAATGCGAACATTGATGGTTCTCTAGGTATATGCATTTAAAGCAATTTTCAATATTACAAGGGCATTGACAGCAAGTGACAATGATTAGTGGCAAGTGCATTAGTGGAGTGTCTCCTACATATTGTCAATTCTTCCTTGTACTCAGGGGAATTCCCATCCTTGTGGCGTAAAGCCTATGTTCGTCCTCTACCCAAAGTCCCCAATCCCACTCTTACAACACACTTTCGCCCAATTTTCATTCCTCCTTTCCTTTTCAAAGTTCTTGAGGCCTGTGTCCACAAACAATTCTCTAACTTTGTGCAGTGTAATTGACTGATAAGCCCCCTACAATCTGGGTGTATGCCCGCGCACAGCACTGTCTCCACCCTCCTTAAAGTGACTAGGGATATAAGGGCAGGACTAGAAGACACGAAAAGTCACTGTTCTAGTTTTGGTCGATTTCACAAATGCATTCAATACCGTCAGTCACGACAACCTATTAGATAGATTTAGATACCTAACTAATAGGTTGTCGTGACTGACGGTTTCTGTCCTAAGTGATAGTATCTCCCGCTGCACTGAAATGAAAAAAAAAAGCTTGCGTATTGATAGCACCCAAAACCTGGCGTTCTTAAGTCGCTAGCGTCAGTCAGAAGGTTACGGGAAGGCTGCGGGTTCTGTAAAAATTTGTAACCGTCGAACACGTCGTCATTGTTTATGTATTTTCCCATCACCGGTTACGGCGATGTGTCCTACTATGACCTGAATGTAGATGTCCTTAACAAACTTGACTGCTTTCTAAATTACTGCATTCGATTTGTTTTCTATCCGCTCAAATATGACCACGTCTCTGCGCACCGGTCGCTTCTAAATAATAATAATCAGGAATCAATAATAATAGGAATATCCTAACTTCCTCACTGACTAGTTTTGATGTGCCTTGCTTCAATGAGGCTACGGATGCCTGGAGACTCGCTTGCTCGAAGCTAAATCCACCCGACTACCCATCATCCCAGAGACGGTGGGACGAGCCACTCTGCAGAGAGGTTCAGAATAACCTTTTGGCCACATCTGGTACTGCTGCTGAGCGTGCTCGTCTGTTGGCTGTGGGTCAATGGGAGTCGGGACTCTGGCTTCACGCACTACCGTCGTCGAACATAGGCACCTTGTTCGACGATACTACTTTCCGCCTCGCTGCTTCCCTGCGTCTTGGCGCTCCTTGTTGTTCTCCTCATCGCTGCCACTGTGGCAAAGCTGTCAACAGTCTCGGACACCACAGCCTGTCATGCAGCCGTAGCGCTGGTCGCATAGCGCGGCACGCGAATATTAACGACATCATCCGACGAGCTCTTGTCACCGTCGGCGTTCCGGCTGTATTAGAACCCAATGGCCTGGCACGCGACGATGGCGAGAGACCGGACGGCATGTCATTATTTCCATGGAAGATAGGTAGGCCATTAGTGTGGGACGCTACTTGTGTCGATACTCTTGCGCCATCCCATCTTCCTAGCTCTTCGTGCTGCGCTGGCGCTGCCGCTGCGGCTGTGGAGAACCTCAAGCGGCGGAAATATAATAACCTTGTAGGTAGTTATATTTTCGAGCCGTTTGGGGTTGAAACTCTTGGGTCGTGGGGTTCGAGTGCTCATTACTTGTTTAAAGACCTGTCAAGACGCTTAGTTGACACTTCGCGTGACCCTAGGGCCGGCTTTTACCTCGGACAAAGGATAAGCATTGCCATACGACGTGGCAATGCTGCCAGCCTTTTGGGTACATTACCAGTGGCCTGCGATGCGGAGGAATTATTCGACGCCATGTTTTAGATTACTTTTAGTTTTAGTTGAGTCTTTTATTTAAGTGTGTGTATATAGTTTCCTTTATAATAAAATACCCCTTAGTTTCAAAAAGTCAAGAATACCCACTAAATAAAATACTTGTTTTATGTGAATAGAATCCTTCATTTTCAATTAATACATTTCCGCCAACCACAATAAAAATCTACGCTCATCCCATAATCGTCTCCTTCACTGTCCCTGTCACCGTACTGACTACATTTACTGTTCTTTCTTCATTTAATCTATTTCTCTGTGGAAAGCGCTATCCCAGGATATCGGATGGCAACCAACCGATTAAGGTTCGCGAGCACTTTTATAAGAAGTTGGCAGTAGTATCGTCACAGCGCTAATTTTTACTTCTTTACATACTTATAATTAAATTAATTTATTATTATAATTTAAGCTCTTTCTACGACAAAATCTTTCAAGTTTTCAATAGCTGTGTACCTCTTAAAAATAATATACCTAAAACTAATAAATATACTCGTACATACCCAGTGTGGTACACTTCGGACATTATTAGGAACATTCAATTAAAATATAGACTACACAAAAAGTACAAAGCAAGTAAAACCTCTAGTGACTATGAGGCGTTTGCTATGAGGCGTTTGCTCGGTGCCGGGCGAGAGTGAAGACGGAGACTTCTTTTGCTCACGACCGATATCGGGATCGCGTGCAAAGTCATCTTGCTACTGACCCGAAAGCTTTCTGGAGTTATGTACGATCAAAAAAAGCCAATTCGAGTCAATATAAATTAAATAAGGAGGGTCAAATCCTATCGAATCAGGAATGTGCCCAAGAGTTTGCACGTTTCTTTCACTCCGTATATAACCCTGAGCCAGCTACGTTAGACGCGGACACCGCTAGTAAGACGGCTGAGCCAAGCGGTGCGTGCGCGCACCTCGAGGCGGCAGAGGTGCGCCGCGCCCTTGCCCGCCTGCCACCTAAACGATCGGTGGGACCTGATGGAATACCTCCCTTTATCCTTAGGGATAGTCGCATGGTGTTGGCTGAACCCTTACTACATTTGTTCAATTTTTGTATTGCTGCCTCAACGTTTCCTGATCGTTGGAAACTTAGTCGGGTAGTGCCAGTGCCGAAAGGTGGGAGAGGCGCTGAGGCAAGTGAATATAGGCCGGTGGCGGTACTTTGCGCTCCTGCCAAGGTGTTTGAGGCAGCCATTCATGGCTGCTTATATACGCAAGTAAACGCTCACTTGTCCGATGCGCAACACGGGTTCCGTGCTGGGCGGAGTACAACAGGCAATTTACTTCACCTAATGACGCAACTGGTGCCGGCTGTTGACGCAGGACTACAGGTGGATGTAGTCTACCTCGATTTTCGGAAGGCGTTCGACATAGTTGACAATGACGTGCTTCTGATGAAATTGGCTAACAAGGGTTTCACACCCCAAACTCTTATTTTCTTCGCCGGCTACCTGCGCAACAGACGTCAATATGTCGACTGTGGCGGACGCTCTTCCGAGATATACCACACGAGATCAGGCCTCAGCCAAGGAACTAATTTAGGACCGTTCCTTTTTATCCTTGTGGTGGACGACCTACCAGAGGTAGTCGAGCAGTCTACTTGCCTACTTTTTGCGGACGATTTAAAATTGGTTCGTGTTGTGAAAGATGAGGCCGATCATGACACGCTGCAGCGTGATTTAGATAGGGTCACTGAGTGGAGTCAAAAAAATAAACTATTCTTTAATGGCTGGCTGTAGTACGTTCTATGGTCGGCGGTGAGGAGTCCTGGGACGCGGTGGTCTCCTTCTGCGAAACTGTCACCGCGCAGAAGGAGGCTGCGGAAAGGGAGAGGGAGATGTCGAGTGCTCTCCCGGCCCGCAGCAGGCGCACCGGGCGTCGGAGGAGGGCGTACGCTGCCCTCCTTCGGCCCCCCTAATTGGGTCCAGGGGCGGCGGACTTGGGGATGTCCGTTGCCCCCATTCATCCGGACCCGAGGTGGCGGCGCGTGGTGTTCCCGTGCACCCCTCTGACGTTGCGGGGGGAGTTAAACACCTCACTCCTCCCGCTTACGAGATGTGGCCCGCAGAGGCGGGCCGGCACCAGCCGGGGATTACGGAAGTCGCAAATGTTCCCGCGATCCCCGGCGTAGGTGGAAGATGGAACACCGGGGTGGTTTTAGTCAGTAAGAGTCTGACAGACCCCTCCGCCCGCCCCAGGGCGGAGGACATCCATGAGGATTTCCCCCCGTAAAAAAAAAGGCCCCTCCAAGCTAACCTTGGTTCAGAGTTCACCCCAGGAATCCTAAGTTTAATGCTACGGTTTAAAAAGATACTGGACATGATCTGGCGCATCCTAGCCGGGATTCTCAGCTGTTGCATCTTCTACCTGAGAACTGGGAGGAGAACAGAATCATAGGCGGCTGAGATATCTAAGAAAACGGCTTCCATTGACTCCTTCCTACTAAGGGCCAGCCGGATCTCTGATGTTAGGCTACCCACATTATCAGTTGTATCCAGTCCTTTACTAAAGCCGAATTGAGTCGTTGGTAGCATTTTCTTGCTCTCCATAAACCATTCCATACGGTTTATAATAAGGTGTTCCAAGAGTTTAATAAGGATAGACGATAGAGCAAATTGGTCTTTAGGAACAATGATCACTAGGGTCATTGCCAGGTTTCAATATTGAAACAACCACTTGAACTTTCCACTCGGGAGGAACATAACCAGACTGAAAACAATAATTGACCAAGCCCAGGAAATACTGATGGGTTTTATCCCCAGCTTTAACTACGAAGGAGTACGGGAATCCATCCACCCCAGGAAAAGAATCCCTTACGAGGACAGATTTGAGTTCTTCCAAAGTAAATGGTTTATCCAGAGGATCATCTGATACCAGCTGGGAGTTTGTTGAGACGTATTCATATGTACTGGAAATATAAGCCGGGGCCAGCTTAGAAAAAAACTGGTAACCCAGATCCGCAGATGGTATACTCCCGGTCGGTGGCTTCAAACTATTGCTATCTGTCCCGGCTAGGCCCGTACCACAGTACTTGCAAAATCACCCATAACAAGTAACGGGCCCTGTACATTACGTATTAAACTTTTTTATTATCAAGGTCTTCAGTTTGTGGATCCATCTCATATGTCATGTCGAACATCACTGAAACATGGAATCCTGAAATTGCTTTCAGGACGAAGCCATGTCTCAGCAATGCTACGTAAGATAGAGGAACTCAGGCTTTCTGGGAGTAATACTCCTGACGTTCCACTGCCACTGGTGAAAAATCAGGGGTAGAACATTGTGAATAATAGTTCACGATGGATGTCAATTTGTTGGCAACGTGGTCCGGTAGTGATTGTGCAGGGTTGGCTATTAATACAGTTAGGCAACCATCTAATGCCCAGCAAATGCTGAGATGGTAACCCTTTCGGCTGGGTACACTCAGCACCATTTTATTGTGTATGTTTTGTTACTGTTCTCTTTTTTTATTATATTATTGTTGCTGTTGTGTAGTGTCTGTGTCGTATAAATGTTTTCTATTCTATTCTATTCTATTCTATTCTGTTCTATTCTATATCGGAACAATCTTTTGGAATCTGCTGTTGGTTGTCAACAAGGTGATCCTCTCGGGCTGATCTTTAGTTTAGCTATTTACTCAATTATTCGACTACTAAATTCTAAATTTAATGTTTGGTATGACGGAACCCTTGGAGACGATGTAAATTTGGTTTTAAATGATCTTAATTTTTTTATAAATCAACATCATACCATAGGCCTTGATCTGAACTTATCTAAATGCGAATAATTTTAATCTGACAGTACTGACTGACAAAATAATTACAATTTCGAAATTTAACGCAATAGCTCCTGAAATCAAAATTTTGGACAAAAGCTCTCTTCGCCTTCTTAGGTCGCCAATTTTTCAAAATTCCTTTCTTATTGTTATCGAAGAAAAAGTTCAAAATTACAATGACGTTTCGGAAAGATTGTTCCAAATTAACATGCATTCGGCCATCACCATAATTCGTTACTGCTGTTTGCATATTTCCTTCGTGTTTTCCATCTATGGAAGCACTCTCGCCTTTTGGAAAAAATAGACCAAATCGTCAAGCATACACTTTCTTCAATTTTAAATGTGGCCATGGACGACCAAACTTGGGCTCAAGCTACCCTTCCCATCCGTATGGGAGGCCTTGGCGTTCGCAAAATTACCAGTATTAGTTTACCGGCTTTTATATCCTCGGTTCATGGCACCGATAAATTAATCAGGAATATCCTAGCTTCCACACTGATTTATTTTGATGTGCCGTGCTTCACCGAGGCTGTGAATGCCTGGAGTGGAGACTCGCTTGCCCGAATGAAAATCCACCCGACAACCCATCACACCTACCAGTGACGGTGGGATGAACCACTCTGCAGAGAAGCTCAGAAGGACCTAAATGCCACTTCTGCCACTTCTGCGGAGCGTGTGCGCCTACTGGCTGTGAAAAAAATTTGAACTTCCCATACAAAATTGTCATCAACTGACCACAATTTGTATGGGAGACTCAATTTTTTTTTTAGGAATTGACAATGGTTTTCTTGGGGAAGGTTGTTCATTTACATGGGCAGAAGTGGTTCTCAAAGTTTGCGCACTGGAAAAAAAGTTATCCAGTATGATCTTAAAACTGGAGGGAGCACCTGGCTTGCTTCCGCATAAGTGACAGATTTTGCAGCCATAAGTGCTTTTATGCACTTCTGCCGACCCAATTCAGGGCAAGCCTTATCAGTGGCATAGTGGTTTCCTGAACAAACACACAAAGAGCACATTCAGTGGGACTTTGGCATTCGTCACTTAGGTGATCTTCACCACATTTGTAACAACGGGGTTTTTTGAACTGTACGTGTGTGACCACACCGACATAAATTAAAATGATGCATAGTTGGGTACATACTCGTATACGTCTCAACCGGGAGAGCATAATAAAAACAGTAATCGCGTTTGGGTAAAGTTTGGCCATCAAACGTCAAACTAACTTGAGTAAACAACAACGTTTCAGTGGGTTTCTCTGGTTTTTTTTATTAAGGCTAGGAGAACTCACCTTTCAGTGCATTCTCTTAGCCTTAATCCTAAGGCCACAGATTGGGAATCTTGATGTTTTCGATAATTTCGTCCTCTGTCCATTCAGGTAAATCCCTCACGAGAACAAGTGCAACAAAATTATGTTGGAGCAAAATCGGACTAATCAAAAATCTATTCGCGTCCAGGTGAGACTTAAAATCGACTAATAGTCTCCTACACGTTTTAGACTTCCCAGAACGACGTTGTAGAAATTGTTCTACAGTAGAAACACTCCAAACATATTATGGTGAAGAACAGGACCGGAGGTCGGGCCATCTTTCAGAGACACGTCGTGTACAACAAATGGCGGCTTATCCCTCAAAGTGTAGAAAAAACACAGTCGGATGACATTCCGACTAGGTATGTTTTTAGGTTGCTATGGGGGATTGATTGGGGTAGTTAGGGGAGAAGCAGCGGGTCCTTTTCTGTGTGTCGATTCTGAGTCCATTGCAGTTTCTGGCGAGTTGTCATCGGGAAGGGAAATTGTTAAAACTGGATTAAAATCAAAGGGATCGGGAGGGGCGGGAAGGTCCTAATTTTACTCGTATTCTATAACAAAAATGTTATAGAATACGAGTAAAATTTTTAAAATATACTTAATGGAGACCATTCAGGTTTCATACAAAGCTGGGCCCAAAATCGAAAGTGCCAACGGGAAAGGATTTTTTTAATACATTTGGAACATCATCCAAAGCATTTATTACTATTACACCAAAGCGATAGAACCACCACATTGCAGCTACATAAGTTTGAAATAAATGTAAACATATTGTCATCTTTAAGTATGATCGTGGACTTATTTAGTGAGTCATTCTCAACTTTTCTGCCATGACTGTTATTCTGTAAGTGTGACTGTAAAACAAAAATAACAAGTTCGGTTAAGTTAGATTTTCCGCTTAGATTATAGAGGTAGCGAAACAAAGTGTAAAGTCCGTTATACTTCCGTTGAAAAGGGAGGACCTCCGATCGGACGTTAGTTGTGTCCGGTAGGCAACTGGCCGATATTTGATATTCGGACTGTTGTATCTGTTCAAATCTCACGGTAAACTCTGATACCGCGATGCAGGATTTTGCTACGTTGGTTTTTTGTGGCGGCATTGACTACATTACTCCCCTCCGGAGACCGGTGGTCGATAGTGGATGAGTCGTCTATACATTGTGAGATGCTTGCCATTCCAGTATAAGTTTGGTTCAAGTGAGTCGGAACCGAAAGTCGCAGAGTTCATTCACGGTAAGTCGGAACTGTCTGTGGTGCCCCAGTGGGTCGGGATGATGATATCCCAGTGAGTTGGGATAATGCTGCAGGCTCCAGTGAGTCGGAGTGGGGCTGCTGGCTCCAGTGGGTCGGAGCAGTGCAACGTAGTGACGTGACTACTGGCGTCGAACAGGAGAGGTTCTTCAAGGCTCTTCATGTGACTGGCCGAAGGTGCAGTGTGCTTGCCAAGGTCGGTGATGAGGTTGAGGATGATGATAGAGACTGAGGATGCTGACCAGGAATGCGCGTCCGCTGCATGCTGGTGGTCAGGATACCCGTAGACACCGTGGGTACTGGCTGGCTGTATGACTCGCTGCTCTAGAGTTTGAGCTCATGATGAGGAGAAGTGATGATGACGTCACGCTGAAGTAGCTGCACGAAGGCTGCGCTGATGTTCAATGTCGAGGGTCACCAGTTTGGAGGTAGCGGAACAGAAAGTAAAGTCCGGCAAACCTCCATAGAAAAGGGAGCTAGGATCCTCCGACAGGACGGTTGTTTTGTTCGGTGGGCAACTGCCCGTTAGTTGATATACGGGCTGTTGTACAGTCAACAGTCAGAAGTCGACTAGCAATCTCACAAAACTATGGCATAGCAATATTAGTTGTACTTAGGACCTTCTTCTATAAAAACGTTTGACAACACTACACATTGGCAACTTGTTGCCTGCTTATGATTGTTATGACAAACAACAAGACAGTCTTGTAAGCGTTACGGTGGCCAAAGTGGATAGCACTGTGCCTCGCATGGCGAACGTTCGGGTTCGAGTCTCACATCAAATATATAAAATATTTTTTAAGTATTACATGTGAAATAAGAATGCCGAGTTGCTAACAAATATGTTAAATATTCCACAACGTAGGATTCTTTCGGTTTACAATTATTTTCAATCTTAGCGTCGTTATTAAAATATGAGGGTAGATTTGAAACCAAGTGATCACTTTGTTTTAAATCTACCCTGATATTTTAACTACTTTAGTTTACATTTTTATTGTTGTTCAGTTGTTGGTTGGTGAACATAGTTACGAGAGTTTGTGTTATCTTGTTGTTGCTATTTTAGTATTCTTCTGAATTCAATATGCAGGCTAATATTAGTATTGAAGCCAATGTTGAACGTCAGCCACTGCGCCGCCCAGGAACTGATGCTCCTGAGCTTGGCGCAGTGACTGATGCCTGTGGACGGCGAGCAATGGGTAGCTCGCCGTCCGATCAGAACAGGCCCGCAGCCAAACCAGCAGTCGTCAGCATGGGTCGGGGCCCGTCAGGGCCAGAGCCTACCCGGGTTGCGGATTTGTTCGAAAGAGTTACCGCGGCCCTGGAACGTAAAAGGCACTAAGAGGAGCATGGGTGGGTTTTAGTCAGTAGAAGTCTGACACTCCCTGCCGCTCCACCCAGAGCGGGAGGGGTCATTTGATGATTTCCCATAAAAAAAAAGGCAAACATTGTGGCCCTATGTTCGAATGGTCTTAATATATCTCAAATATCGAATGAAACCGGCTTATGCGTAAGTTTATTTTTTTTAATTTTATGTGATTACCTATACCTACCTACAAAATATAATGGTAGATTAATCGCTTGTTGCAAGTGTGTAATATAGATATTTTTTTTTAGAGAGAAACTGTTAGGCGTTGGGTGAAGAGATTTGAGGAAGAAGGTAGCCTGAAGAGTCGTGAGAGGAGTGGAAGACCACCTCTTATTAGCCACCCTCAGCGACGTTATATGGTAGCTAAATATGAGACAAACGGTTTCATTCCAACAAGGCGTTTTGCCGATGAGTTCGGCACATCAGTACGCACCGTTCGCCGCATACTCCATGCCGAAGGTCTTCATCACCGAACGCCTGCTAAAAAACCGTTTTTAACGCAACGGCATAAAGAGGAGAGGTTAAGTTTTGCCCGGGAATATTTGGACTTTGATTGGGAGACGACAATATTCACCGACGAAAAATCTTTTAAATCGTGCCAAAAAGGAAGGCTGCATTTGTGGCGTAAAAAAAACACGCGTTGGTCTGAAGGCAATGTCAGACCAAATACGGAGTCAGGCAGAATCAGTGTGAATATGTGGTGGTGGATAAGTGCTCAAGGGCCCGGTGAATTAAGTTTTATATCGACGCGAGCCAACAGTGTCAACTATGTGGAAGTGTTGAACGATATAATGTTGCCTACGGTGCGTAATATCTACCGCACAGAAGATTTAAATGAGATAAGTTTCGTGCAAGACAATTGTCCTATTCACCGTGCCAGCATTGTTCGCGAATGGTTTAGCAATCATCCGGAAATTAAAGTTATTCCTTGGCCAACTCGGTCCCCTGACTTAAACCCCATAGAAAATATATGGAGTTTAATGGTGCAAAGATGGGAAGCTCGGGACGAGAGATGCCCTGAGCTACTCAAATCCCATTGCATGCAGTTATAGGATAGTTTGCGCGGCACAAATATTGTGGCGTCTATGCGTCGACGTCTCATTAGCTGTATCGAGGCTAACGAAGGTCACACGAAATATTAAAAATGCCAAACAGGTAGGGTAATTTTGTGTCAGGGGACATAGTGGCCGTAACTTTAACAAATTAGTCTTTATATTATTGTAATATTGAGGTTAAGTTTCAATCCTCTTTACATTGAGAAAATGAATAATTAAGCTGTAACCTCTTAAATGCTATCAGAATTTTTATAATATCAATATCCTAAAATGTGTTTTTTAACATTCAATACTATAAAAATAACGTAAGTAAGTGTAAAGGATTTCTTTTATATAAAAGATATTACAATGTTACCTTATGTTGACGGATCGAAATTTTGCATCACTATGAAAAAAATAATCAGACTGCGATAAAAAAACAAGTTACTGATATTGTCATCCTTGTCTACATTGACCACATCTATCGTAGCGATGCTACACGACATGTTAATTTGTTAGCGTGCGTTGGAACTTGGAACATCACTCACACCGATAAATATGCGTATGTGTGTATAGGCACCGCAGCCCGTATAACGCAGGCGATAATGGTCATAGCGGTGTAAGTGGACTTCTAGACGTTGACTGTACATACTCAAATGCACTGTGAAGCCATGCGATTCCATGTTTCACGGTCTACAATAATTACATCGCCTCTATTGCACAGCAATTTAAACATCCCATTACTTGTCTCTGTCACACGATTTTGATAGTTTTGCGAGCGCGCAACAAAACTGAACCTATCTTCCAAAAGCGCCAACTTCTCGCAACAAGTTTTAGCTGCACGGGAGCTCAGTAGTATCCCAGAGTCAGTGGGGGAGACAAGTACGTTCTTCGCTCCTAAACAAAAAAATACTGAGGTAAGTTATTCTTGAAAAATTTTCAAGTAGCTTTGGTCAAGAAACTTTCATGCCCATATTTTGAAGGATAATGTTTATAATTTTCCAAATAATTTTGAATTAAGGAATAAGATAGATCTTCGAGATTATTCCCAAGTACTTTTTTCGTTAATTTACCTAAAATTTTTATCGTAATTCTCAAAAATGTGAAATTTTCGTAACTTTCTTGGCACAACTTTCGTAGTTATTTGTCCACGAAAGGTAGCTAGCGCACCACGGAAGTTAATATCTCCATTGTATAATAACTATAGACCTTTTGTAACGCTGCAGAATTGACCGAACTGCGCATGATTACAACGCTGTCCCGAATTAGCGCGTATTGAAATATCCTTGTTTTATTATTATTTACAGGTGACAGGACATCTGATTGGTTTATTGTGAAGCTTAAAAGTATGGTTCTTTGAATTTGTAAATGTATTCTTATGCATTAGTGTGTTTAATTTTTTTTGTAACGACTCATAAAATGTGTTTCTGTAACTATGTTTTCTCGTAGCCAATTTAACAGCTTATCCCACCCCAAACTGGGTTGTTGTTCCAATTGTATCCCTCTTGGTTTAAAAATACCAACGTCATCATCATACTTTCTGACTGTCTTGTACCGTACCCTCTTTTATTACTTCAGTTATGTTAATTTTTTTGGTTAAAATAATTTTTCAGATTTCATTCAAACTGGAAATAAGCTGGCCCTCAAAGTGCAAAGGAGCGACGGGAGAAAAAGCGTCTAGCAAAGATAAAAAGAAGACCAAGAATATAAGAAAATATACAGTTACACAATGCAGTAAAAATGAAAGGTACTACAGAAGAAAAGTAGAAGGGAAAGACATACCACAAAGTGTAATGAGTAGTAGAAGGTAAAGAGCCGTAACAGGACAAAACCGCATAAAAAGTCGACGTTTTCGTAAAAGAACGACAGAACCAGGCTCATAAGGAAAATAGATGATCGAGTGCCCTAAATTTAGTTGAAGATCCACTATGTTCTTCTAAATCACCAACTCCTCAACTAGTGCCAGCATCATCTCCTGAATCTCGAAAAAACGCCTGCATTTCAAGACGGGCTACTAGACAGTATAAAAACACATCGAAGCTTCATGTTCTTCTGAAGTAGTTTCATTAATTTATGTTGTAAATTTTACAGTATTAATAATAATTACTGAGACCAAACCTATTCTGTTTATAATTGATGTCTTTTATTTTATAAACCTCAATCCACAGGAAATTTGTAAGAAATAAGGATTTGAAACCATATTTTACTTCTAGAAAATACGTCTGTAACTTGCGTGGCGTCTTTCGTAACTTTCGTGGGCACCGAAGTTTCAAAATAGAATATATCTGTAGTTTATGCACCGATTTACATATAATAAAAATTGTACACATTATTTTTAGAGCGTCTTAAATGTGAGTCCATATTAAAGACGATTACTTTAAAAAACTTTTTGAAGAACTACCCCCGAAATGTTTACAAGGCTGTCTCAAACAGATTAAAACCTTTTTTTCTACTGGCACGGCACTTTTGATTTTGGGCCCAATATGAATGGTCTCCTTTACGTTAAAACAAACCTTGATACAACACAAACACAAAGAATAATCTCCATTGAAGTTCACACTGATCAAAAACCATTAAATCGAAAAAAAATTGCAACACAAACACAAGCACGTGATTAACCTTCACCGCTACCAACCAACGAAAGTCCAACATCTTCAATTTTAATACTCTCAGATAATAATAATTGTACTCTTTTCCTTCAATCGTTAAAATCCCGCCAAAAAATCCTTCACTTTTGTAACTTTCTTGACATTACAATCAATATTGCTATTAAAAAATCACAATCATATTTTATTTCTTTCTCGTTAATATATCTGTTGAGTATCAATATAACTCATAGACATATAGAACTAGGTACATTAATAATATATTAAAAGCCAGTGGCATTTAATAACTTGTGGTTCATCTAATTGTCTCTGTCCCTATGTGAAGTACGGCGATGTAAGTTCGCCGTATTAATATTTTCACTGGATAAAATATACTTTTACGTCTTCCTCCCAGCACTGCGCTTTAATTTAACTCTCGAAGCCCCAACCTCATCAGGTTATGGGCCCAGGGCACGAAGAGTGGAGGTAGACAGACGTGTTGTGATTGTGATAAATCTGAACTAGTAATTCGTTTCAAGATGGAAGCCGCTGGAAATTTTAATTTCATCGGTATGAGATTGGGAGACAAAAATTACGCTGTATGGAAGTAGGTACCAAATAATGTTAATGTTGACACCCATACACCCAATTGCTTGGACCATCTGCTGACAACAGATCCGGGCAGTCATTCAGTATCGGTCTCAGCCCCGCTGGGAACGTCTGACCACTGTCTGGTGAAATCCGTGTTGACCTGCTCTCCTCCAGTTAAGAGTCCTAGAGGCACGAAACGAGTATGGCGATACGAGTCAGCAGCAGTGCGATTCTGTAAACATGTCGAAGTGAACAACAGGGCGGGGTGCACGACGGGTGAGTTGTCAAACCATACAAATAAGATGGAATGACAGCTCTATTGTCGTTCACTCCGCCAAGGTGAACACCGTTAGATGTCGACAGAATCGACCGGCTGATTGGGATGAGATGCGGCACTTTTTTGCGTCTTATCCTTGGCAGCAAGTGTGCTTCTCCTCGGGTGACCCCTCGTACTGTGCTGATGTGATTGCAGACGAGATTCGGCAGAGGAGTATTTTATTCCATTCTCCGACATCCCGCTGGGTCACAAGTCCCGGCCTTGGTATAACGCAGAATGTATCCACGCTGAGGCCCGTAAAGAGTCTGCTTACCAAGCCTGGATCAAGGCCCGCGACCGAAAGGCTAAAGCACGTAGGGTTCGCGCGAGGAAAAGAGCCTTCAATTCTGCCGCCAAGTTCTGCAAGCGGGTTTTACGTAGCCGGGGCTAAACTAGCATCGCACCCTCCGGGTAGTAAGCAGTTTTGGTCCCTGTCGAAAGCGGTTGAAACGAATTTCTGTCGACCCACTTTGCCTCCAATGCTTAAACTTGATGGTTCGCTGGTTCACTCTGCAAGAGAGAAAGCAAATTTATTTGCAACTCTCTTTGCAAGCAACTAGCGTCTGGACGCTGGCTCCAAGCAACCACCAACTTTACCTCGTTGTGACTCTTCGAAGCAGGAGATCGCAGTTCACATTAAAGAAGTCAGAAGAGTATTGTGCAGTCTAGACGTGAATAAGGCCAGCGGACCTGACGGCATTCCAGCGAGAGTGTTGAGGCAATGTGCACCTGAACTGTCTCCTGTGTTGACACGCCCGTACGGCGGTACGGGCGTGTCAACACAGGAAAAAAGAACGAGAGGAGAAAGAACGGTGTCTTGAAAAAAAGAACGGTGCCGAAATCATGGAAGCTTGCGAATGTGCAACCGGTGCCCAAAAAGGGAGATCGTGCTGACCCTGCACATTACCGTCCGATTGCCATTACCTCCATCCTATGCAAGGTCATGAAAAGGGTTCTGAACAGTAAGCTGCTGACCTACCTTGAAGACAATGATCTCCTCAGTGACCGCCAATATGGCTTTCGCTGGGGACGGTCAACTGGCGATATTCTTGTGTATGTCACGCACTGCTGGGGCGAAGCCGTCGAGAGAAAGGCGAAGCACTTGCCGTGTCGCTCGATATCTCGAAGGCTTTTGACAGGGTCTGGCACGCAGGTCTACTCAGCAAGCTTCCTGCTTATGGCATCCCAGCTGGTTTTTGTAACTGGATATCAGACTTCCTGAGTGAACGGTCGATCCGAATAGTCGTTGACGGCTGGTCCTCTGACCTCATGGCTATTGATGCCAAAGTTCCTCAGGGGTCTGTTCTCTCTGCAACTCTTTTCTTGCTGCACATCAATGACCTTTTTTTTTTTACGGGGACAGACTCTTACTGACTAAAACCACCCCGGTGTTCCATCTTCCACCTACGCCGGGGATCGCGGGAACGTATGCGACTTCCGTAATCCCCGGCTGGTGCCGGGGATTACGGGCCACATCTCGTAAGCGGGGGGAGTGAGGTGTTTAACTCCCCCCGCGACGTCAGAGGGGCGCACGGGAACACCACGCGCCGCCACCTCGGGTCCGGATGAATGGGGGGCAACGGACATCCCCAAGTCCGCCGCCCCTGGAACCAGTTAGGGGGGCAGAAGGAGGGCAGCGTATGCCCTCCTCCGACGCCCGGTGCGCCTGCTGCGGGCCGGGAGAGCACTCGACATCTCCCTCTCCCTTTCCGCAGCTTCCTTCTGCGCGATAACAGTTTCGTAGAAGGAAACCACCGCGTCCCAGGACTCCTCACCGCCGACCATAGAACGGACTACAGCCGGCAGCGAGAGGTCACTGCCTACCACAGAGACGAGGGCACGGCGCGGCTCCTCCCAAGCGGCACACTCTGCCAGCATATGCCACGCCGTGTCCTCCCGACAGTCGACGCAGTGGTGACACCGAGCGTCCGGCTCCCTGCCTATGCGACACAGGAACCTCCCGAAGCAACCATGCCCCGTGAGGACCTGTGTCGCACGAAACGACAGGAAGCCATGCCTTCTCCCGAGCCACAGGTCGAGCACTGGCTGGATGGCCGCGACAGTGACGAGGCCGGCGGTAGGGCGTGAAAGCCTGTTCCGCCATTCCGCCACCAGGACCTCGCGGAGCTGCGACCGACGCAGCTCAAAATGTCGCTGCGTCAGTCGCTCCCCGCCTGGTCTTGTTGGGCGCGTAATCTCTCTGAAACCGAACTGTCATCTGCGTAGATGACAGTACGGTTTCAGAGAGATTTTTGTCCAGTGCAACAACCGGCGGGGATGAAGTCCGTTCCTTGAGAAAGGCCATAGTAGAGTGGACAAATTTGATCTTAAGCGTTGTCTCCCAATGGGGTGATGACAATCTGGTCACTTTTAACGTTACCAAAACACAGGTGTGTCTTTTTACCGCAAAAAGGAGTCGTTTGACCAAGCTCCTACTTTTCGGAGTGCATCTGTTCCTGTGACTGATCAGCTCGAGCTCCTAGGCATGAAGTTGACATCCAGTCTAACTTCGGCGCCACCATCGAGTATAAAGCCCAAACTGCTGAAAATCCTAAATAGGGTGAAGCGATACTTCAGGCCTGGACAGGTTTTAACCCTTTACAAAGCACAAGTCCGATCCTGCATGGAGTATTATAGCTACCTTTGGGATGGCTCAGCTAAGTAACAGCTTGCCGCGCTTGACTCGGTGGAACGCAGAGCTAAGAGGCTTATCGGTGACGTAAACCTGGTGGATGCCAAGCTACATAGCTTGGCTCATCGCCGTAAGGTTGCTTGCTTATCGGTCTTCTACAGATTGTACTTCGGTGAGTGTGCCCAAGAACTCCACGACCTCTTCCCACCGGCCCCCTTCTACCATCGGACATCCAGACGCACTGCATCTTGCCATCACTACCTTGTAGTTATTCCACCAATTCGCACTAAGCGTTTTCAAACGTCTTTTATAATGTGCACATCAAAAGAGTGGAACTGTCTGCCTGCGTGTGTGTTTCCAAATGCTTACAAAGTTACAACCCTAATCTCATAAAAGTAAGAGTGGCTAGAACAGGCTTCTTCTGGGTAAGCTCGCTCCATCGTAGACTTTGTCTCTGTCATCTCTGACATTGACTAGAGTCAAGAGCAAACCCATCTCTAATAAACAATAAAAAAAAAGGTTTATTTAAATACAAATCATGTTTTAAGTATTCTCTTTCTAACCTGCGAACGTGTTTACAATGCTGTGCCCACTCATGAACTGTAATAGCATCAAAAGCTTCACTAACTAGGCGGGGAATTTCAGCATTTTTGTACTCAATATTTACATCAGCAAATTTTCTTTTCATTGTGCTCCATATGAGTTCAATGGGATTGAGATCACAGTGATAAGGTGGTAAATATAAGCATTGTGTCTATTGTTTTCTAATTTTTTTTTCAATCTCATATACAGGTTCAGGATTGTTTCTGTTAATTATTTCTAAAAGCTGAGGTTTAGTCAAATTCTCTCCGTAGTCAATTTTATTTTGGGTCAACCATAATTGCATATCTTTTTTTAAGGAATTCGTATTTGGGACTTAATTCACACAAATACGGTGATAAGGAGCATTATCCATCACTATTATGGATGGCTCTCGTAAATTAGGCACAAGTTTTTCAATAACCCACTTTTTAAAGTTGGTACTATTCATCTCGTCATGGTAATCACCACTTTTTGTGTTTGACTTAAACACAAGTAAGTATCTATTGCGTTTGTAACAATTCCAGTATCTCCTCCCGCATGAACAATAATATATCTTTGCCCTTTCAATACAGGCTCCAATACTCCGTCTTCACCCTTTCCTTGCCAACATTTTCCCGATGTATGCGAAGAGTGAATATAATAGGTTGGGGAAAAAGTTTATTCGCATTTTTTAAGAAAATTCAAAATATTTTTTAATATAGTTTATTTACATTTAACTAAAGTATGTAGGTACCATTTTGTTCGACAACATTTTGCCATCTTGTAGGTAGGGACATGATCCCATTGCTATAGAAATTTTGGGACTTCTGATCAAAATACCGCGACAAGTGGTTTTGGCAGTCCTCCCGTGATGTTAACCTGACACTGCCTAAAAAATTCTGAAGAGACCGTAACAGGTGGAAATCTGAAGGTGCAAGGTCAGGACTATAGCGCGGATGCATTAACACCTCCCGGCCAAACTCTCTTAATTTTTGCTGAGTGGCTAAAGACGTGTGAGGTCTAGCGTTATCATGATGAAAACCACACCCCTTCTGTTGATTAATTCCGGCCGCTTTCTTTCAACTTCTTGCTTTAATCTCATCATTGTTCGCAGTAGAGTTCAGAATCGATGGTCCTGGCTGGTGATAACAGCTCATAATGAATAATGCCCTTCCAAACCCACCACACACACAGCATCACCTTGTTGCGAGTTAACGCGGGTTTCGCCACAGTCTGTGAAGCCTGACCGGCCTTTGACTGCATGGTCTTTGCGATCCGCTTGAGCCAAGCCAGAGTGAAGTCGTCCTCGCACCAGGTCTTGAGAACTCCTTCGGTGAAGTGGGCCTCGCCTCGGAAGCGGATCGCCGTGTTTTCAGTTGGGTTGGACGGGTCAGGGTCTGCCATAAGCAACGCCCGCAGTTCTTTTTCGATCTTTTGACGGATCCCCTCTGCCTGTTCTTGCGTCATGTCCTCGAAAGGTTCCGTCATGACGGCGACGCAGAGCTCGTTGCTCCTGTACGACGCGTCGGCTTCGGCGTAGCTCACCAAAGAACCGTCTACCATGTGGGAGCGAGCAGGCTTGCTCTTCTTGCCTATCCCGGTTGGCGTGACGGAATCCTCGGGTCGCTCACGCTTCTGCGCCCTGGCAGGAAGTTTCCCGTCGTTGGTTTGGTGTTTTTTGTGTCCCCTAGGTCTCAAGCTGCGCTTTCGCTTAATCGCCGTGGCTGCCGCGTTGCTGGTGTCGTTGTTGTTTCCAACACTTCGGCAGGGGCCGCCACAGCGTCCTGCTGCGCAGTCTTGAGCGGTGCAGACAGACGCCTCTTGGAGGACGATGTCTTGCGGGAGACGGTGGTCCAGGTTTGTTTGACCGGAGATTGAATGGCGTCTCTAAGAGACGACATGTCGATCCCGGGCGTGTTGGTTGTCCCTGTCGGTAGGGCTTCGGTCAGACTCGTTAGGTCCCTCTCCGAGGTCACTGACGCTGACGCAGCCCTAGTGGGCGCATCCACGCCAGCAGCCGTCTTTGAGTCGCCGTGTTCGAGAGCTGCCCTAGGCCTTGCGGACAGGGTTGTGTTTGAGCGCGCATCCTTGGACGCAGATGAGGTTGGCGTTACCTTCGACGCAGCCTGGTTTGGCGCATGCCCGGCGATTGCCTTCCCCATCGCATCCTTGGACGCAGCGGAATGTTTGTGTTTCTGTTGTCTGTGGGCATCCGAGGACGCAGCCTTAGGCGGTTTTCGCTTGTGCGCATCCTGGGACGCACCTCTGTTTTAATAATAATAATAATAATAGTTTATTTATCCAAAAATCATACAGAGTTTGAAATACAGTTTACAGTTTTATAATTTAGTTTTGTTGCAAATTCTGTACAAGAAAAATACTCTACCTCTTAAACTAGGGTATACCTGTATTTTAAGAGGTAGTTTACGGTCCATCTTTACAATGCTCAACAAAAACTTATCTCAAGTGGACTGTGTCATTCTACTGTATGTTACAAAAACAATAAAATTGTGTGTGTGGGTGTGTTGTGTTTGTATGTGTGAGTGGTGTGTGTGTAAATGTGTGTGTGTGGTTGTGTGATGGTGTGTTTGTGGGTGTATTACACAAGATAGGTGAGTAAAGACTCTGTGTAAGAGTAATCCTTATGAAGTAGCCACTCTGTTACTTTAGATTATAGTGCATGTGAGTTTAGATTTATAATATTGAGGTGTTTGTTAATGTTTATGTAAATATGAGTACTTAGTATATAATATTGATGCTTAGCGAAGGAGGTCTTGTGTTGGATACTTGGAGGAAGGTACGTTCGTTTATTTGGAATAGGAGGTGGAAGGCCCGTGTGCTTTCTAAGGGTGGATTTCAGCACAAAAAGCTGACGAACCGTAAGTACTTTACAGTTACAGAACAGTTCAGTTGTTGGATATCTATAGGGCTTTTTCGTCATGACTTTAAGTATAGCTCTCTGTGCTCTCTCCACCCTCAAAAAGCTAGTTTTTGTAGCACCGCCCCACGCAACTATGCAATAACCAATCACTGATTCGCATAGTGCATGGTACACCATCTTCAGAATGCTTAGGTTGGCGGATTCTCTGAGAGACTTAAATATATGTATAAGACGTAATGTTCTGGTGGTGACGGCGTCAATTTGTTGGTCCCATCTCAGTCCGTCGTCTATCTGTACTCTGAGGTATTTAACACTTTCGGATCTTGCAAGCGGTGGACAAGTGCAGTGGGTGGGCGGATTTGTGCAGGAATGAGCACTTATACTAAAAGAAGGAGATGGTTTAGCGTTACGTCGTATAGCAAAAGGAATATAAGTCGTTTTTTGAAGGTTTAATGTAAGAAGGTTCGAGTTTAACCACATCATAACGTTAGCCATGGCCATCTCCGCATTTGTTTTCACAACGTCCCAAGTGATTCCGTCTACAAGAATTGCGGTGTCGTCAGCGTAAGCATAAATTCTACCGTTTGAGAGACTCAGTCTGCAGAGGTCATTCACGTAGATTTGAAATAGTGTTGGGGAAAGGATCCCTCCCTGGGGAACACCATAGGACACGAGAAACTCATCACTTAAGTAAGCATCAATTTTAATACATTGCTTACGATTGTTTAGGTAATCCTTAAAAATTTCTAGAGGTAATCCACGCACACCGATATTTTCCAGCTTCATGATGAGTTTGGGAACAGAGACTGTGTCAAAAGCCTTCGAAAGGTCCAGGAATATACCTAGGCATTTCGATTTTTTATCTAGGTTTGCGGCAACTTGTTGCGTGAAATCCAGAACTGCATCTTCTGTAGATAGACTAGTCCGAAATCCGTATTGGTTATTAGCAATGAGTTGGTGTTGGTCAAGAAATTTTCGTAGAGAGTTATTGATTATTTTTTCAAGAACTTTAGAGAGTGCAGGTAGGACCGATATCGGTCTGTAGTTATTAACACAGTCTCTGTTCCCTCCCTTGTATATTGGGTGGACCACAGCTTTTTTAAAAGCCTCCGGAAAGACACCCTCCTGTAGGCAACGATTAAAAAGGTAAGTAATAATAATAATAATAATAATTCTTTATTGATCTTTCACAAGAATTGCAGTACATGGGTATATAAGTAATTAATTTAAACATGGTAAAATTACAAATTTGCTACAATTATAGTGGGTGCAGCTCTGATCTCCTAACTAGGTTATAGTATAACCTGTATGAAGGAGTGACAGTTCCAATCCCCCATGGATTATAGATGTATTTTGCAATTTACGTACTTATGTATTACTGCTACAAAATTAAGGTATAACTAATGTAAACAAAGAAAAAAAAAAAACATGCAAAAAGAACATTATCTTTACGTAGGTAACAACAATTTTGAAAATTAATGTGACTACTACTTATTATGTATGTGTGTATGTATGTGTGTGTGTTTGTGTTGTGTTTATATTATGTCACAGTCAAGTGTACCCTGCTCCATTTTACTTATCTTAAATAAGTATTTTTTCCGTTTCTTCATATGTGTAGTCTAGAAGAAAAGAGTAGATCATTTTTTTACAGTTATAATGTGATAAGCCGTATACTGGAAAATGTTTGTTTATTTTATTATATAAAGAAGGGCCAAGAAAATAAAAGAATCTTTTAATGAATTTAGAACGTGTATGTGGGACAGTACAAATTAAATCTTTTCTACGTTTATCGATTGACCTGTATGGCGTTTTTTTGTGTTGTAAGAGAACTGCTTTTATGATAAACTGTTGTCTAACGTTTAGAATATTCCACTTACGGTATAATTCATTAGTAGGGAAAATAATTGGGCGAAAGGTAGCAACTTTTAAAACTGCTCTATGTGCTATCTCTAATGGTTTCAAAATCGTTTTAGCAGCACCACCCCAACATGAAATGCAATATGTGACAGTAGATTGGCATAATGCAAAATAGACATTGCGTATGACAGTTTGATTAGCAATTGTCCGAAGAGTTTTAAATATGAATATAAGTTTGCGGACCCTGCCTGTTAGAATGTTTATATGAGATTTAAAGTTTAGAGTTTTGTCCAATGTCACACCCAGATATTTTATTTGGTTTACAGAGATTAATGATGGACAGTTGCAAGGAGTTTGAGGTTGATTATGGCAAGAGTGAGCTATTAAAGTTAACGGGACGCGTGGTTGAGAGGCTGTACTGATTGAATATGTAAGGAAGTTGGTTTTGGAAGTATTGAGTGTTAGTGTGTGATCATTGAGCCAGTTGAGTGCTGTACTGAATGCGAGTTGTGCTATGATTTGTAGTTGAGACCATGTTTCAGCTACAACAGTTATTGCAGTATCATCCGCGAACGATATTATGTTGCCATTCTGTATGTTGAGGTCACATAGCTCATTGATAAAAATGAGAAAAAGGGTTGGTCCTAGTATACTTCCCTGGGGCACACCATAATGAATAGGAAGTTCATTACTACTGTAATTATTTATTCTGACAAATTGCGATCGATTTGTCAGGTAGCTCTGGAACATATTCAATTGAACACCTCTGACACCCAGTTCTTCAAGTTTTAATAAGAGAGAAGTAATTGGCGGTACCAGTACATGTCTACAGTTTTTCAATATAAGCGATGATATGCCATCCCAGCCAACTGCACAGTCCGAACGAAGTTCTAGAATTAGGGACTCAACATCAGCTTCATCTACTTCCAGGATGGTAAGAGAGTTTACAGGTGAGTTTCGGGTGTCCGTAGATGAAGGTGAGGGATGGCTGCCCGCCGGTGATGATGCAGTGTGATTCGTTATTTTCGTAGCCAAGTTCTTGCCAATGTTGGTAAAAAATTGGCCTACCTCATTTATCGCAGACTTTGGGCTGTCTCGTATTGTAAGTAACTCTACTGGGCTGAGTTTTGTTTTATGGGTATTAGTTATTTGTTTAATTGTTTTCCATAACGCTTTCGGATTATTTTTGGCTTTTTCAAGTTGACCGGTTTCATAAGACTTTTTTAGTTTTCTTAGTAAGTTATTGCAGAAATTACGATAACGAGAGTAAGTAGTTTTCAGAATAATATTATCTGGTGATTTTTTAGATTGTATGTGCAATTTATCTCTATTTTTAACACATTTTAAAAGACCAGGGGTTATCCAGGGTTTAATGATTCTCTTTCGTCTGGGGATTTTAACTTGTTTTGAATGATTTGATATTACTGATTTTATTATACATATGAATTTATTTACTGCCGCATTTATGTTTTTGACTTCATATATTTCTGTGAAATCCACATTACCTAACTCCTCTACAATGGCTTTGTGGTTTAGGGTAGTTTTTTCATATAATTTATGTGAAGGTTTAGCATTTTTCATACTTAACAGGAGTGGTTTGTGGTCCGTAACGTGTGCCTCTAAAACTAATGTAGTAGTAATAAGATTTGATTTTAAAAATATGTGATCCAAACAGTTCTCATCTCGAGTGGGGAATAAGTGTGTTGGCATGAGACCATGAGATGCATTTAGCGTGAGATAGTCCAAGGTTCGTTCATTAATATTATTTTGTTTTATATCAATGTTCAGGTCACCCACAAGAGCGATATTAGGGCATGCAGATTTAATATGGTCGTAAACATTTATCAGACTTGTTGAGAAATTGTCAAAATTCTCCCTGGAATTTAATGAGGGAGAGCGATAGATCGCTACCACAGATAGTCTTTTGTCTAAGTGACACACAAGACAATTTCCACCTGTAAAGTCTGGCTCCCATACTGTGGTTTGCAAGCTTGATTTTGTGTAAATAATTATTCCGTCATTTTGATTGCAGTTTGTGTTCGTGTAGTGTGACTCAAAACCGTCCAATAATGGTATATTGTTGATTTTACTGAGCCAACACTCGGTTAGGACAATAATATCAATATCCACATTTAACAAACTCAGCAGTACTTGAAGGTGCGGAAAATTTTTATGGATACTACGGATGTTTAAATGCAATAGATTTATGTTATTTTCGGATGTATCTATATAATTTAGACATTCCTCTGGATTGCAAACAAAGGATTTTCCCTGGCTTATTTGGTCAAGATCGTTATTAACGTTAATTATGTTAGCCATTAAGAAAAATAAAATAAGAACAATAAAAATAACTTCCACAGACCATTAAGAGTACAGGGGGTACAAAACTCACGTTGGGTTTAAAATAAAATAATAATAATAATACTGGGATTGGAGCCTCTAAGTGGTTGTAAGTGTATGTGTGAGTGATTATGGGAGTGTTTGAAATGCTATTGCAGACAGTGTATTTATGTGTGCTGTTTTTTTGTAAAAGGTAAGTGTGTGTAATTGTTTTTGGTTGTAGTTGGCGCATCAGAAGACGCAGCCGTTGATGGTTTGTTGGTTGTTTGTTTCGGCGCATCAGAGGACGCAGCCTGAGTGTTGGTTTGGTGTGAAGTCTCTTTGTCCATAGGTTTGGATTAAAAATTTTCACCGTCGGAGCTCTCCACCCGCCACGGAGCCCTCAAGTCGGGGACGCCATCGCTCCGCGAGTGGACGCCAGAGCTGCTTCTTCGGTATAGGACCAGCTTATGGAGAAGTAGACGAGCCCGCACGCAACGGAGGATCGCGAGACTGTAAACGGCACGAGACTATGCCGCCACTCATCCCGCAACCCCACGCCACGCCGGCTGCCCCCCCTCCATAAACCGGCCCTCGCTTGACGACACGCTTATGGGACGCCACAGCCGATTGATCGTGGGTAGCTACCTCACCGTGTGAGAGGAATTCCAGACCAAAGTGATGTGTTGTGTGCAACCTGCTGCACTCAATCACCAGGATTCCTTCATCCCTCCGTACGGGTCCCCGCGCACGGCACAAACACGCGGGAGGTCATTACTATCCACCATCTGCTCTTGTTTGATGATGGACACCCAGAGGCATGACCTCGCCACCCCTGTGATATTTCGCCCGGTGGTTTCAGTTGCGTCTAGTTCTGAGGGAATTAGACCAAAAACGGGGCGGCAACCTCGGGAAGGTACACCACCGGACTTGCTTTGAGGATCTACACGACCGTTGCGCTCTTCCTCAAAACCCCGCCACCCTACCGCCTCTGAGGGAGGAGGTAGAGTAGGCCTGTATCTACACTACCAAGCCAGCAAAGCATGTCGTTGTGCAACCGCAAAAGCATAGGTACAGAGCCCTCCCCTAAATTCAGCACTATCACGACAAAACAACCGGAGAACCCGAATGTAGTATACACCGTCAATCGAATGACATTTTTCAACATGACGGCCGTAGTTCCAATTTTCGTCATTTCACAGATAAGTTGGTAGGAGTGTACATGCCTAGTACGCTGAAAACTTGGTTCATAGAGTCTGTCAAGTGAGTCGAGTCCACAACCATTTTGCTGATTTCTTATAATGGCAATACTATTATCTGTCAAACAAATTGTCACAAATTCTGTTGAACCTTGGTTGAACCTCGTACAGCACGTCGATTCTGTAAAATTCAAACAACAACTCGCATTTCAAGTCGTTATTCACTCTCACTTCGCATAAGGTTCAAAATGACCTTGATTTTGCATTCTGTAAGCATCACCTAGGCACTTGCGAAGTGAAGTGAGCTCCAAAGCGACCAACACTGTACTAGTGACTACCACACTCAACAAAATCTAAGTCGGGATTTATCGGTTTTTCATTTTACCAGTTTTTGACACAGATTTTTAGCTATTACGATGTTTAAATTCAAATTTCTTATTTTTAGGAATTTAAGGCAGCTAATAAGTAAAAAAAAAACAGAAAACTCTAAATTCGTGCCGTGAATATAATCTATGCTTACCTTACGAAAAGAAATGACTGACAGATAATATCATAAGTAATCTGTGGACAATATTTTCATTTATTGCCGTTGACGTTTAAAAGTTCGTTGCATTCACAGAGTACTTTTGGTTGCATTGTTTTGTTTACGTTCTGTTTGTTTTTTGATCGATCAGTGCCGGTAATAATAGTGAAATAATCATGAAGTAAGTTTATATTTCTGGTTGTGTATTTCAAAAATAATATTAATTAAAGAAGTGTTTATTTTGTTTTCTAATCCATCAATAATGTTTCAGTCCAAGTCCAATGAGACACGTTCTTTTCACCCATCGTCGGCTTAAGTAGGTAGGCACTTATTCACTTTATAACTTTAAAAACTTTATTTAAACACTATTTAACTATGATTTATTCTATTTTCACTCATAAAATAGATGCTTTTAATTTGACACTTTGAATCGCGTTCGAGTGCAAAGTGAACGTCGAAGTGACAGGGGAATTACCTTATAGAATGCCACTTTTTACGTCATCTCATACTTTATCTGTCAAAATCTCGAGGTAAATTTAGTTCAACTCGCAAACACGCTCGCAATAGTAGCGCTAGTGTAGATTCGAATTATCAACCGAGTTTTAGAATGCCAATCAAGAAACTCACAGCGGATTCAGATTCGAAGTTTAGAATGAAGTCTTACAGAATCACACTGCAGTTCTCGTCAAATAGCTTTGCCCCTCTGAAGTTGTGTCGAGTGGCTGCGTAGTAGTCAAAATTACGAACACACTGCAACTGCGCATGCGTAAGAGACATGGGGGCGGGGCGCGATTTTATGTCTCAGTCTTACGTTAGCGTTCGATGCATGCTTGCGTTCCGCTTGCTCCCGTGTACGTGACTGCACCTGCGCGATTTTCGCAAATGGCTAACTTCAAAGGGGCAAAGTTATTTGACGAAAACGGTAACATTCGGGTTTTTGTTGAATTTTTAATTTTATAATGCCGAAACCTATTAAAAGTAGTGTCAGGAGCCTATTGTTTAAAATGATTAATAAATATAATCATGTAAAGATTGAATCTGACAACGAGTTTTCGAGGATTTCAACAATTTCACGACAAGCCTTTGTAATGTGTATCAGAAACTATCCTGCTGTCCTAGTATCGCCCTTGTTGGAGATCTTAACATAGACATAAGTCCAAGTAGTAGGAACGACCATAGCTTCGAATACCTTACAATTAACGCCTCGTATGGGCTGATGCCGACCCACCTATTCCCTACTCGTCTGGAACACTGCATTGATCACCCTCTCCTCAAATCTAACCACAGATCTACCACACTTGTGTTGGAATCTCATGTCACGGATCATAAGCCTGTTATTTTATTCATGGCTCACGTGAACCCAACAAGAAAAACAAATAAGGTAACCACTCGGCTAGGTTACGAAGCCATTATTGCTGAGCTAGAGAATACGGACTTTGCTACATTATACCAAATTGATGACGTTAACTTATGCACAAACAAATTTATAGATATTGTCAGATCAGTAATTACAAAACACTCGATACAGGTTAAAATTCCCAGGCAAAAAAAACTATTAAGCCATGGATGACTCCTGGGCTTCTGAAATGCATAAAAAACAGAAATAACATGCATACTAAGACAAAGAAAGCTCCTGATAACCTGATCTTGAAAACCACATACACACGCTACAGGAATTTCTGTAACAGCTTACTTAGAAGATTAAAAATTGCTTACGAAACGACAGAGTTGGAAAAGGCAGGAAAAAATCCTAAAGCACTATGGACTACAATTAAACAAATAACTAACACACAAAAGACCCATGTTAGCCCTTTAGAGTTACTTAAATTAAGTGACGATCCTCTATCTTCGTTAAACGAGGTAAATCACTTCCTTAGTAAAGTGGCTAAAAATTTGGCTGCACAAATTGTGTCACCTGAACCCAGACAGACAACAGGAGCAAGTGGTCAATGTGCTAATAGTACCCATGACCCAACTGTTAGTTCCCTTGCTTTGTTGGAGGTTGATGAAACAGAAGTGGAATCTCTCATCTCACAATTACGACATGACTGTGCCGTTGGATGGACGGTATCTCTTTTACACTGTTAAAAACATGTGTCAAAGGCTTGTGTTGATTCCACCTATTACTTTTCTCTGTAATCGCAGTCTTCAAACTGGTATATTTCCGGATGTTTTCAAAAAGGCAATAATACACCCAATTCACAAGGGAGGGGACAGAAGCTGTGTTAGTAATTATAGACCAATATCTGTTTTAACAGCACTTTCCAAACTACTGGAGAGGATCCTCGCGAATTCTCTAAGTAGCTTCCTGGATAAATACCGCATAATTGCTGGAAACCAATACGGCTTTCGTAAAGGAGTATCGACGGAAGATGCGGTTTTGGACTTTACGCAGCAGGTTGCTAGGAAGCTAGACAGTAAAATAAAGTGCCTGGGAATTTGTCTGGACCTCTCGAAAGCCTTTGACACAGTTTCTGTTCCCAAACTTATTGACAAGCTCGAACGAATTGGTGTGCGTGGAATACCACTTGAAATTTTCAAAAGTTACCTTAACAATCGAACGCAACGTGTCAAAGTTGATGCGTACTGTACCTAGTGACGAGGAATCAATAACATACGGAATACCCCAAGGTAGTATACTCGGTCCCATTCTCTTCAAAATTTATGTTAACGAGCTTTGCAAATTGAACCTACCTAACTGTGATATCTACGCGTAAGCAGATGATACCGCGATCCTCGTTCACAGGCCTACTTGGGACATGGTTAAGACTACTGCAGAAGAAGCCCTGTCCAAAATAATGAAATGGTTGAACTCTAACCTTCTCACACTCAACTTAACCAAAACCACCTACATCCCTTTCGCAATCCGACGTAACATGAGGCCATCACATACCTTTAGTATTACAGCTCACTCATGCTCAAATCCAATACCAACTTGTGCCTGTCCAACTCTTACTAGATCATACAATATTAAATATCTCGGAGTTCAGATTGATGACGGACTAAGATGGGACAAACAGATTGACGCCCTTACCACAAGAACGATGTGCCTTATACACGTCTTCAAGTCACTGAGAGATTCGGCCAAACCTGACACTCTGAAGATGGTGTATTACGCTCTCTGCCAATCTGTTATTGGATATTGTATCACTGCATGGGGAGGAGCATCAAAAACGAACATGTTGAAAGTAGAGAGAGCACAAAGAGCCATTCTTAAAGTAATGACTAGAAAGCCCTATAGATTCCCAACATCTGAACTATACTCTAACTGCAAAGTCCTTACGGTACGTCAGCTCTTTGTGCTCCAATCGATTTTAAAAACTCACGCTAAGCTGCCGCCGCCAAATCTAAATAAGAGACAACAACTTATCACAGGATCTTACCATAAAACAACTTTTGCTAAGCACCAATTTTACACACTTGGGAAATATATTTACAATAAAATTAACAAAGAGTTACATTAAATCCTAAAACTAAACGCACACGCGGTTAAAACAAAAGTAACGGAGTGGCTACTAGAAAGGGACTATGCCTACACGGAGTCGCTGCTTACGTACATCACCTAACCTCTCTCACGCACCCCGATTTCGTTAACATTCACTCACTCGAACACGCGCGCACGCACCCCTCACCCCTCGCACACCCCACCTATCATATATGCGCACTATCCCACATAATACTCACCTTCCACTAAACGCACACACACCCTCACACAATACGCACACTTCACACCTAAAGCAGAATAAATGAATTATTGCAGCGGTAGGACGACAACGTTCGTCGTTCATCAATAAATTGTTGTAACAAGGATAGTGTATAAAGCCGGGTCCAGACGAGTGTAACGTGTAATGTACTGTGTAATGGATTACGTGTAATTTAGCATCAACAGTGTGGACGGCACACGAACTCAAAGCGAATTGTGAACGCGAAAATATTTCAAAAGCTGTTTCCACTCAGTTGCTACGAACATGCCGAATAGGAAGGTCGTGATAACTGGTGCGGCTTCTATTTTCATGTATTTACTAACTGAAGACCGCAAAAGTCGGAAGCGTCGATGGTGGAAAACTAATTTGTAAAAAAGAAGATCTTCTTTACTTGTGGAACTAAAATCTCAACATATAAGTGGTCAATATAAAAACTTTACCCGGATGTCGCCTACTGACTTCGAATATTTGTTAACAATCATTGCGCCTAAAATATCAAGACAAGACACTATAATGATATCTGCAATTTCGCCGCAAGATAGACTGGCTCTAACACTAAGATTTTTGACCTTCAGAATTTCAAAACAGTCAATGTCTTGCATTGTACCAGAAGTTTGTGAAGCGATTATAAAAGCATTGAAAGAAAACATTAAGGTGAGTTTTACATATTTTTATTTATTTATTAAAATAACAAATTAAGCTATTGTATTAAGTAGGGTAAGCAAAATTAAATTATTCCAAAATTAAAATTAGAAAGATAAATCTAATTGTATCTTCAAATCATGTAGTACAAAATTTATTCTTTTCAAATCAGGTCATTCACAAAATCTACATCTTCATATGAAGTTTGAGATAATTCTGAGGGAACAGGTGAAGCATATGGAGCAGTAGGGCAACTTGTCTGATTCTGACCTGTTGAATACCCTGAAGTATGTTCTGAGCGATTATACAAAGAAGGTGGTTCATTGCAGTATCTTGATGAAGGAACCGAGCCTGTTGTATACCCACTGTAATTGAATGCCGATGGATAATAATGCTGAGAAAAGTTAGTGCATCCTTCATCGGCTTTGAATATTACGTCCATTATTGCTCGCTGCACGGCATTTTTAGTACTTCTGTTATATTGTTGCATCTTGCTGCATACAAAATTTGAAAAGAAAAGGGTTTCACTGTCAAAATTGTTTGGATTATTGTTTCGGGGTTCAGGAGTAGGACTAGAAGCAGCACTCTTAAGCAAGCCAAGAGCCTCCGAAAGCATACCCATTTTTTATTTTCGTCTGATTTCTTTTTTTTGGGGGCCTGACCAGTTGGTGATATAAATTCTGAACTGTTATCATTTTCTACACTTGGAGATGCACTCTGTTCCGGTTCATTTGTAATCTGTAATTAAAAAGAAATTCATTGTTTCAGCTGCCAAAAACAGAGTCAGAATGGATCCAGATCTCAAACAGATTTGATGAATTGTGGAATTTTCCCCATTGTGCCGGAGCCATGGACGGTAAACATGTCATTCTCGAGGCTCCGGTACATAGTGGCACAGAATATCGTAACTACAAATCGAATTTCAGTATAGTGATGTTTGCTTTAGTAGACGCGGAATATAATTATAAATTTCTGGATGTCGGATGTCAAGGCCGCATTTCAGATGGTGGAATTTTTAAAGAAACTGAATTATATAAAAAACTAGAAAATAATTCCTTAAGATTGCCTGCACCTTCAGGTGCAGGCAATCTTAAGGAATTATTTTCTAGTTTTTGACTTTGACTTTGATTTTACCTTGCAGTGCTTCAGCACTGTAAGGTAAAATCAAAGTAGTACCATATGTTTTTGTAGGAGACTCTGCCTTCCCTTTACAAAACAATATAATGAAACCCTATCCAGGAGAATACCCCAAGGGATCGCCGCGAAGAATTTTTAATTACCGGTTAAGCAGAGCTCGCAGGATTGTTGAAAATGTATTTGGTATCACAGCATCTGTGTTCAGAGTTCTACGAAAACCTATGCTCCTTCAGCCCAAAACCGTGGAGACTATAGTCATGGCTATTGCACACTTGCATAATTTTTTGAGAAACACGGATTCATCTAAAAACTTGTATGCACCCCCTGGCTCACTTGACAGCGACCAAAACGGAAGATTATGTGAAGGTAGTTGGCGGAGAGATTGTGAAATGTCATCTTTACTTCCATTGAATAATGTACCTAGAAGAGCTGCCTCAACGGCAAAACAAATAAGGGATGAGTTTAATGACTATTTTATGAACGAAAAAAAACTTAACAATATGTATTCTGCCAAGAAACTGTACCCAGTTTCTTGGCAGAATACATATTGTTAAGTTTTTTTTATCAAGTCGAAGGAAACTAGTTCAATGCATTACCTCTGTGTTGTGTCGTTTCCTTGGATTATTTCGATCTCCTAAAAATGCCAGCGCCTCGTAAGCAAACAATGTACTTTTGTACGTTTCATCCCCACCTGTAAAATAAATTACATTAAATAAACAATACAATAGAATATAGTACAAATATGTATAGTAAAATATAGTAGAATATAGTAATATAGTGGGTATACAATAGAAGTACCTAATAATATTGTACTAATAGCAAGTAAGTGATAATACCTGAGTAAAAACTAAATTAATAAATAAAAGTGTGTAATATGTAAAGCAACAGAAATTTATAATAAAACATACCTTTTCCGGAACTATGGCTCTTCTTTACTTTTCCTTTTTCTCTTCGATGTGAAGCAAGCAAACTAATCATTTTGTTTTTGCATTCTTCTACATCTCTTTCCAATGAATGAGAAATATCACTCCAAGCATCGTGTTTCAGATTTTTTTTATAGTATTGCGGGTTTTTTGGATCCCAAATAACAGGTTTTTCTTGATACAAACTAATAAGTTCAAGCGATTGTTCGTCACTCCACATCATGAACGTACATACGACACAACCGTCACGAACGCCGTCCAAACGAGCACTGCGAGCGTCTTTGTGTTCGCGCGAAAAACCGACAGCCGATGGATCAACCCCGAGCGCCGCGCGAGCGTTACATGTAATGCTCGTAGTGCCGTCCACACGTAGAATTCGTGTTACATTACACGGTGGATTACATTACACGTTACACTCATCTGGACCCGGCTTTAGAGTTTTGAGGCTGTTCACTGTTTCTCAAAATACAGGTTAAAACCTAGTTTGAGAGGCAGGGTTCAAAAATTTTGTACAGATTTTACAACATAACCTTAATAACTGTATAGTCTCAACCGACTATTTATTGCTATATCTGTAAATTTTTGTGAATAAACATTATTATTATTATTAGTTATCGGAAAAACGACGAGTTTTGGATGAAATCGTTTCAACATCAGGTAGCTTGGCTACAACATGTTGATACTTGTAGCAAATTGTTTAATTTTATTTATTTTAAAAGTGATGTGATGATGTGATCACGATTTCGGTTTTGGTTTAGATTCAGACGTCGAATTCATGATGTTGAAACTTACTGGGGTAACTATAAGTGAAAACAACTATAAGAGATTGTTGCCATTTTTATTCAGCCACCTTGGATGATGAATTAACTAAAAGCACAATTGATAATTTAGTTAAGCAAGTCATAGTCATAGAAGACAATAAAAAAATGAATCTGACAAAAATTTCTGCTATGACAGGCCAGTACAGATTTATTTGTTTACACTGCATTTTCAACATATATGTTATTTTGTGCGTTTGATTGAACTGACATAATTATTAAACTTTCAGATTTAGTGTGAAAACATTGCGAAGAATAAAAAGAGAAGGTGCTATTAACCAGGGTGAGTGGAACACACCGGGGAAAAAGCTTCCACGACAGCCAACTGTTGCCAACCTGGATAGTTTTGACTTATCAGCCATACGAAATAAAATTAATGAATTTTACTGTGTGAAAAGCAAGTTCCAACTTTTAGAAGTTTACTTGCAGATTTAAGAGAATCAATTGGATTTACTGGATGTCATGAAACATTAAGACAATTATTACTCAAAAATGGATTTGAATTAAAAAAAAAATAAAAATGAGAGATCTCTTCTTATTGAAAAGTATGAACTAGCTGCATGGCGACATAGGTATCTCAGAGCTATTGATGAAAAGCGGAAATAAGGAAAATGAATAGTTTACCATGACGAAACCTATGTCCACCAAAATTATAAAGTTAAAAAATCATGGCAAGGGCCATCCACAAGCGGTGTTATTGATAAAATATCATCAGGCAAAAGACATATTATTGTTCATGCTGGATCCGAAAAAGGTTTTGTCCCCAACGCAGTATTAGCTTTCAGTACAAAATCAAAAATGGCAGATTATCATGATGATATGAACAGAAATAATTTTATGAAATGGTTACGTGAAAAATTAATACCCAATTTAAGTCAACCCAGTGCCATTGTTATGGACAACGCCAGCTACTATGTAACTCAAATAAATAAGCCACCATCTATGAATGATTTAAAGGCCGACATTCAGAAATGGCTGACAGAAAATGGAATTCATTATGAAGAATTCTTTACAAAGGCTGAGCTTATGTGCCTTGTCAATGAAAACAAAACAACTCCAATGTATGAAGCTGAAGAATTTTTAAAACAACATGGCCATGAGGTTTTGAAACTTCCACCATATCATTGTGACCTGAACGCAATTGAACTCATATGGAGTTTGGGTAAAAGAAAAATAGCCAGCAAAAACTTAGGAATTCCAGGTAAAGAAATGGAGAACCTTATAAAGGAATGTTTTAATAGTGTCACAGCCAGTGATTGGAAAAAATGCACAGATCACACTATTAGTGTCGAAAATAAGTATTAAGTTAGAGACAGGATATCAGAAACAAAGTTGGAACCCTTCATAATTTCTGTGCGTAATGATGATACTGACAGTGATTTTTCATATGAAAGCATTGAATTTCTTGATTCTGATTTTAATTCTGACAGTGACAAATAAATACCTACATTGAAATGCTTTGTTTTTAATTTATCCCTAATATTTTTTTTATCTAAATTTCAAGTATCAATAAGTCTTCAGCGTGCTATATCAGTGTTGACACCTGAAAGATTTTTGAATTTGCCGCCTTTTTCATGGGACTAGACTCGCTTGACAGACTCTACATACCTACTTGAGTTTTTGTAGATAAAAAAATCTCAATTATTGTGTTTTTTATTAACTTCATCAATCTGAAATAAAAAATGGTGTTATTAAAAACACAAAAAACAGTAAGTTTCACTTCAAACAACAATCTCTGGGTTACCTCGACTGGGTATGAGTATTAATTATAGTGCCCCAATAAAATTCAATGCCATGACTACGACGCGGTGACGTCTGAATCTAAATCCGAAATCGTGATCACATCACAGCAAAATAAATAAAATTGGATTTATTGAGTTAAAAGTATCAAAATGTTGATCATTGTAAACAGTGTGGTGAACCAAAATAACTAATGTCTTTGGTTCCCACTTTTGTAAACCGGCAACACTATGTTGCCTAGGGGCAGTCTATGGTTAGTAGACCAGACTGAGAATTTCCTGTTCTGTACTAATTTGATTATTCAAGTTCCGCTATCGCTGTTGTGTAACATAAAAATGATATTGTGAATCGACCGAATAGTTAATATTAGGTACATGAGTGCGATTATAACCCCTGTGTTTCATTATCAATAAACTAGGCAGAATATCGCGCCTAAAACAGCATGCTCCTGAAATTACTTTTTTACCTAGATTTCCTTTTTTTTGCATTATAAAATCAAAACATTCAACAAAAACCGAAATCCTACGAAAGTTAGAACAGAAATATTGTGAGGTTCCTTGTGATTGTGACAAATGTGTCAATCCGATTCCGTTTGACGGATAATAGTATTGCCATAAGAAATCAGCTAACTGGTCTTTTTTTAGGTATAGGCCACTGGCAGATCTAGCGCACTAGGGCTATCAACTGCTTAACCGAACTATCCTGTGGTGACCTCAAATGTATTTAAGGCCCCCAGTCAGGGCTAAAAAGCTAGGTATCTAATTCTAAACTACTTACCGCTCGCTAAGGGAGGTTGTGGACACGACACGACTCGCTTGACATCTAACCAACGACGCGCAGTTAGTCACTCCTCACAGATAAAAATTTTAATCCAGTTGACGTAGTGTTTTCTCAAAATGTGGTTTAAAATATGAGCTGAAGTGGTGGTGCATGGATGTTGTTAATTATACAAATTTTTTACACATGGTTGAATTTGTGATTTGTCGGTCTTTAGATTTTCATAATAATTATATTTCTCTTTTCAAGTTCAAGTAATTTTTAGCACATATTTAATAAGCTGGCATCATTAAAAAACAATAATTGTCTATGTTCTCCTCGCCACGCCAAGTCGCCACTCGCATATCTATCGCTTCTCGCTCTCGCTTTGTTTGTTGATTGACATTATTGACAGTATAGAAATGAAGGTCTATGAATATTTTTTTGGAATTCTATTTGAGCTGTAATTGAATGGCAATTAGTCTAATTTTATAAGAAATATGATAAGTACACAGTAAGCTGTAAATATAATCAGTGAAGTGAAAATCATGGCTCAACGCTTTCCCACCGGCGGACCGAGTCCAGCACCTCCTCCGGGTGCCATGCAGCCTCAGCAACGATACCCAGGGCCCGCGCAGCCGCAGGGCTCTCCAATGCCGCCCAGGCCTTACCCAGGACCCAACTTTCCTGTAAGTTCTGACACGTTAAATCTTACCTCGTTCCTAGTAAGTAGATACATACGAATAGACATAATTGTCAACTTTGGATTCTTCGAGCAATGACTTCTGTTATCTGTGTTTGGCGGCATGCCGCGCATTGTTTATACCTGAATAAGTAAGTACTTATGGCTAATTTAATTGTGTATCCTTAATTATTTAAACACAAGTTTAATTTTAGTGGCAGGTCAAATTAAGTAACCCAGTTAAATTCCTAAGATATGATGAGGATGTTTTCTTTGTACTTACATTAAGTATATCAAAATAATGTAACTCATATCAATGTAGGTATTTACCTACTTGTTCTGTGACATAATAACTAATAAGGCCTAAATAAATAAAAGCCTAAGCTTAAAGCGTAAGTAAATAATAATTCTTTTGGTCAGTGTGTCGTCTTAGGTGTCCTTCACCACACAATCCTCACCTTTGAAAACTTCATGAAAATCAATTTTGAGTATGCCAAAAAATATTCAAGAAATAGTCATAAATAGTCACCAAGGTTAAAAAAATAGTCGCACTACGTTTCCGAAGTTATAGCTATATGTTGATGAGGATTGTATGGTGAACGTCTCCACACAATCCTCACCTCAGTACAAGCAAATGGCTAGGAGTATCGACTTGATTCCAAAAAATAGTCAATAAATAGTCAAACGCTGTGCCAAATCTAGAAAATAGTCATAAATGGATTCCAGAGTTATAAAGGTGTCTTGGTGAGGATTACCTGGTAAGCCTTTCTCCACACAATCCTCACCTTAGTGCAAGCAAACGGCTTGGAGTATCGACTTGGTTTCAATTTCAAGAAATAGTCGTCTCCAATCATGCTAATTTCGATCTGGTAAACCATGTAGAAGTATGTTAAACTTCCATGTAAACTTCTACATACATTATGTTTTAGTACAGTCGCGAACGCTCAAGTAGCAAAAGTGACACCGCACTAACAGATGTTCTAAAACAAAATAAGTCCTATGCACATGGACTCCACAGCTGACCGTTTTATGCTGGATTTCTGCAGTTGCAGGTGTGTTACTGCTGCAAAAAGTAGCCTAAAACCATCCCTGGAGCTGGTTGTTCAGTCAAAATTTAAACTCAATTGATGCAGTATGTTTCCAGTTTTTGAAGTGTACATGAACCAACATTACATTTATATAGCGTATATAGATTATTTAAATATTTATGCAATTGTGTTCCCAGCTAGACATTTACTTCCGGTGGTTTTGGCAGCAGTGAATAACCTTCGGTCAGTGGGTTGTGTTTGGGATGTAAATATTCTTTTTCTAATGTTTTGTCACGTTTTTAATTAAATTCAAAATCCAACCCTCATAATACATTTTAATTTTTCATTCGATTCTACCACATTCAACATAAAATATGTCAGAATCGATTGTTTTCCTCGCATCGCTTTTATGACGTCACCGAGTCTCGCTATACCACGTTTTTAAGTTCATAAAGCTCAAAATATTTTTCTTTTGTATTACGAAAATATACGTCAAATCAGCAAACTCGACTCGACATGCGATTATGTCCTTTAGTAAAAATGATAGCGAGACTACTGTAGGATTGGGGTCATGTTTGAAACTAAAAGTGACATGTCGATAGTTTAGTACAATGTAGTTTTTTTAGTTTAAAAAATTTTAATAATTAGTTTAAAATTTCATATTTTCATTCAAATGGTTTTAAAATTTGATTCTGTTTTTCGTTTTCACTCAACCTATTTTATTCTTGAGATTATTAAAATTTTACTTACATTTAATTGTAGTTATATCATTTCTTCTTAAATGTAACTATTTTATGCATCCACTGTTTTTTTTTCTTAGATACAAGCAAAATTCTGAATGAATATCGATACCGATAAAATTACGTGGATGGTATACGGACTTCTCTTTCCGGGCGAGCAGTTTTTTTTTTGGAGGTGTTACCTATCGCATCGCATCCCTCCCGTCAACAGTAAACCATTGTAACTCGGGCGAGTTAACATGATACTTGGTTCGAAAGAAGTTTGTGCAAAGTAGAGTGCGAAAAAAAATCGGAATATTGCGCTTACGGACCGTTTTGTTTGGAAACTTTATTTTGTTCCTTTTTATTATTTTTTTTCTGATAACAGCCCCTACACTCCAAAACATTAATTAACCTTGAATATTTGGTAAGTATTCATACTTAGATAAAGATAGAAGAGCATCTGCCCGACATGCGACACCCTCACATGCATCGCAATGGCAATGAGAAAATCAAAATGCCGAACATTCAGCCTTTTTGGTATATTACTACATAGGTACTTAAAATGGCAGTGAGGTGTGATGATGTCTGTGAACGCTTACAGAAGGACATAGATAGCGTAGTTGCTTGGAGCAAGGAAAAGCTTTCTACAATTCAACGCCCAAAAATGTGTCACCATCACTTTCTTGCGTGCACATAGTCCTATTGTACATGAGTACAATATTGATGGGATACCGATGATCAGGGTTACATAGGTTAGGGACTTAGGAGTTAGTCTAAACACGGGACTGGCGTTTCGTGATCACATAGTCAAGTGCTGTAAAAAAAGCCTACAGAAATTTAAGGTTAATTACACGGACTGTTCGTCGTTTCACAAATATTAAAATCCATGTAAGTCAGTATCATCATCATCATCGTATCAGACGAACGACGTCTGATACGATCAAAACCGTAAAACCGTCGCCGCATCTTGGATTTCGATTTTGATTCCTTAATCGGTTTTAGCTACCCCAGAAACCATAAAAATGACACCCATGACGAATAGTTAGCAAAGGAGATGATTTTTTTTGGTACTTTATTCTGAGATCATTTAACCACTGTAAAGAAAATCATCAAAAATAATACTGCACAATAGACTGCCTAATCTCAAGTTTCGAGCTGGAAATTGCCAGCATTTTCGAGAAAATTATAAATAAATATGTAATAGTTATTGTAGATGTAGTGAAGTTTTATTAATGTCAATAGATGGCGCTGTGCTGAGTTTTGGCCCAATTATAATTTATTAATGTTCTTGCGATATTTTTATTTCTTTAATACAGATGATGTGCTCTATTTTATGGCCAGTGCAAAGGCCAAATTATCCTATATAGCGACATCCCTAAGGCCGCGGACACGAGCGGCGCGTTTCAATGCATAGACGTAACATCACTAAATAGTATAAAACAAAGCCGCTTCCCACTGTCTGTCTGTCCCTATGTATGCTTAGATCATTAAAACTACGCAACGGATTTTGTTGCGTTTTTTTTTAATAGATAGTGATTTATGAGGAAGGATGTATAGTAATATAATACATGCATTAGCATTGCACCTGTGCGAAGCCGGGTCGGGTCGCAAGCAGTATTATAATATGGAACTGGCTTCGAAGCTAGCGGTGAAGGGAGCAGCGCACGAGCAGTGCGTTCCAATGAAGCGGTGCCGGTGCTTGGCATGATGCGTAATACTTTAATCAAATGGAACGCAACCACAGATTATGTTGTATTAATCGGAAAATTGTATAGTCTTCTGACTGATAAAATAGGTAGGAGATGAGGAAATAAAATTGAAAAACAAAACTCAAGTATATTTTTAAATGTTTATTTATTCATCAAAATCCTCTCTTACTAATATTCCATCTAAAAAAGGTGCAGGTGGGGAAATATTGTCTTGATACCGTGCCCATCCCAAATACCAAACAATAGTAACAACATGAGCACAACTACCGACGGTCCTCTTGCCTATAATGCAACTACAATAGTACGCACAGATGCTCTCTTGCCAGTCATTTGACACTGTGTCCAATACTACATATAATATATATGTAGTACGCCACAGCCGCACTCTGTAGAGTGCGGCTGTGGTGACGTGATGTTATCCTGCCCCTAATCAAGACGGGCTCACTAGCAGAGACACCTGGTACACGAACAACATTCAACTCTGTACTCACTTCTACCATAAATGAGCCATTAGCTCGGATATGTTCCCCATAGTATGACCTAGCTTGTTTGATTTGATATGTTCCCAAACAAAATAAAATTAAATCCGACATCTGCATCATGGGGAACATATCCAGAGCTGGTATTTGGGAATTAATGATTACAAAATGGGCACGGCGTCTATTTAATTGATGTTCAATTACATGGTCGGCTAAATAATTGGGCAAGTTTCGCCTTTCTAAAGCTCTGGTTAAGATCAAGTGAGCATCAATACGGTCGGTTATAACGGGATGAAAGTGGTTGATGATTGCTGCTGCATTTCGAAAATCTGTTATAAGATGTCTTGACATTCTGTTAAAATATTCTGTTCTAAAAATCTTGTAATCCCGTTTAAACCGACCATTTACAACTTCTACGACCCACCTGCACATTGTGACTAATCTGGATTCATTTGCTTGTCTTGTTGATAATTGATTTTGTCCTGCATCCTTAGAGAGTGGTTTATATACAGAATAACCAAGAGAAGCAAGTAACATTAGGGAGTCCCGAAATCCTCTGTCCAAAATGAAAATATCATTAGGCTGGAAATATTGGCTTATCTCTGATGCCTCATTTCTAAATAGATTATTCATAATATCGGCATCAGTGTCTGTTGCAGCATACGGCCCATACACATCTATTATGTGTCCATCTGTTGTCACAAACATCATTGGTTTCACCAAGTTTCTATATTTATGTAGACTATTTTTTTTGAAATAAATAATTTGATGACTTTTGCATATAAATATAACTGCCGTCACATATGACGATAGGGTTTCTCGCCTGTGTACCAAAAATGCCTTGAGGAATTAGCAGATTTCTAGTCGAAATTCCATCTCTGGTAATATGCTGAAGCCCTAGGTGCAGCGGTACATAATGTTCTTTCATACAATTTTTTACATATGTTTGCGCCATTGTTTTTGACAAGGAAAACATACTGGCGATTCTTGCAAATGAATCGCCAGTTCTAAGTTTGACTAAATAAATACCCAGGGCTTTTTTGGGCCTTTTGCACAATGTGTTAAGCTGCATTTTTTTTTCTATCTCTATCTATAAAATAATTAAATATTATTAATAAGACAGGTACTAAACCTAACTATATACAAACTAGACTAAAAATTACCAAATTATGTACAAACGTGTATAAAAACAAAATAAATCATTGGGCATCAAAAAATTCATCCACATCGCTGTCAATGACAAAAGTGCCCAGAACACTAGCAGCATTGCCGCGTTGAATGGCAATGCTGATTCTTTGGCCAAAGAAAAGCCCAGCCCTCTGGTCACGTGTACAGTCGACAAGTTGTTTGCTGATGTCCCGAAAGACTCGGTGAGCACTCGGACCCCATGGACCTAAAGTTTCAACCCCAAACGGCTCAAATATATAACTCCCAATAAGGTTGTTATATTTGCGCCGTTTGAGATTTTCTGCACCTGCAGCAGCCGCCCCAGCGCAGCCCGCCGTGCTAAGAAGATGGGATGGCGCAAGGGTGTCGACACATGTTGCATCCCACACCAAAGGCCTACCCACCTTCCAAGGCATTATTGTCATCCCATCTGGCCTCTTCCCATCGTCGCGTGCCAAGCCATTAGGTTCTAGAACAGCTGGCACCCCGGCGGTGACAAGAGCCCGACGGATGATGTCATTAATGCTGGCGTGCCGCGCTAACCGACCAGCGCTCCTACTGCAGGACAGGCCATGGTGTCCGAGGCGGTCGACTGCTTCACCGCATTGACAACGATGTGGAGCTCCGCTAGGAGCACCCAGACGCAGGCACGTAGCGATCCGGAAAGTACCGTCACTCAGCATGGTACCTATGTTGGGTGACGGTAGGGCCTGTAGCCAAAGACCCGACTCCCATTCACCCACAGCCAACAGGCGGGCACGCTCCGCAGTATTGGTGGACGTATTAATGAGGTTATTCCGTACCAACCTGCAGAGCGGCTCGTCCCATTGTCTTTGGGAAAATGGGTTATCGGGCAACGCCGTATTCGGGCAAGCCACTTTCCAGGCGCTCACTGCATCGGTCAAGCACGGCACTTCACAGTTAACCATGGATGAATTATTTAAAATTCGTTTGGTCAACTTTTCAGTGCTGTGGACCGAAGACAGAAACGCCGGTAGGCTTACACTAGAAATTTTGCGGATGCCGAGCCCACCAAAACGAATGGGCAGTGTGGCTTGCAGCCACGCTCGGTCATCCAAAGCCATATTTAAGATAGATGTTAGTGTGCATTGAATGATTTGATCAATTTTGTCCAAAAGATGTGACTGCTTCCATAAAGGGGAAGAGCGGAGAAAATACATAAAATTTGGCCCAAAACAGCAATATTTCATTAGGGTGAAAGCCGAATGTAAATTGATTTTGGACAGTCTTTCCGAAATATCGTTAAAATGTTTAATTTTGATGTCAATGAATGAAGAAAAACTGTCTTCCAATATTGGTGAACCTAGGAGGTGCAGAGAACTCTTTTCTAAAATTTTAATATCTGGGGCTATTGCATTTAATTTCTGAAGAGTCATTTGTCTGTCGGTATTGTCACAAATAAAAATTTCACATTTGGAATGATTGAGGTCAAGGCCGATGGATTGGAACTGCTGCTTCAGGAATTCGAAATCTTTTAAAACGGTGTCTACGTCACCTCCTAGTGTTCCATCATCTAAATACCAGATGTTAAATTTTGAATTTAGTTTTTGAATGATTGGATGGATAGCCAAGCTGAAAATGACTGGCCCGAGAGGGTCACCTTGTTGGCAACCTACTGCAGATTCTAAAACGATATCTTTGTACAATAATTTTGAAGGGTACCTGTAGCATTGCCACAAAAAGCCGTAAATCTCTGGTAATTCTTTTTTTATTTCAGCCAACAAAGTGTCCCTGTTAACGGAGTTGAAGGCGTTTTTAATTATATTAAGAACTGCCAAAAAATTAATTATAGTTAAACCTGTCCAGTATTGACAGACAGTATCGCTCATGTGCTCTACATTTTCAAAGTTAATAGTATTTTCATTATTTTGTGTCAATTCTAACATATTTTCTATGTCAACATTACTGAAACTATGAGACGTAAATTCAAACTGGTCTAAAAAGTCCCAATCGTATACTGCAGAGTGATATGAGCAAATTCTAGAACCTTCTGTTACAAACAGTTTTTTGTTGTTTAATATTTTTTTTCTTATGTACATGGGCACACGCAGACGTTCAGCATTATTACACTCTGGCACAAAACAGTGGTTAGGCGTATTAGGAGTGCGACAATAGTTTCGTAAATGTATATATATACTCCCTTTGGGGCATTTCATTTTGGTCAGCTTGGGCCATCACTGGTTCAGGTGCAGTTACAACTTGGCCAGGTGCAGTTACAACTTGGTCAGGTGCGGTTACAACTTGGTCAGGTGCGGTTACAACTTGGTCAGGTGCGGTTACAACTTGGTCAGGTTCGGCTACTGCTGCTTCTACTTGGACAATTGGTATATTGGCATGGGCACGCTGCCATCACCGATTGCACACTCGGGCATTGGCAGGAACCTGGAATAGAATAAAATATTTGGTTCTATAAACTGAAGAAACAATTAAAATCATAATAACATTTTTTCTTTTTAAATCATGTTCATTATTTTGTACCCTGATACCCTGAGCAGTGCTCTTAAATCAACAGAATAATACAAACCTGACGTGGATGAATTGCCAATGCAATATATTCTCTCTCCGGTCTGGCTATTGGTATCAGACGAGAACGTCTTCCTGTTTGCCGTAATAAAGATATGTCACAACAAATGCAGTGGTTTGGATTTTCATTTACAGCCATGTTTTGTCTGTCCAATTCACGAAGAATACGGTCAAGGCAATTTTGACATAAAGTGTCACCATCATGAACCTGAAATAATAGTACCACATTGTCATGTCACATTGCTGACTAAAATTAGTTCTTGGCAATTCAAAATATTGTATTTTTATTCAAAACAAACCTCTTCATTTCTCCATTCTTCAACGACACCAATAATATCAGGTCCCATGTCTAGAACATGATAAAGTACTTGATTAGCTGCTGGAGGTTCATTGCAATTGCAGCAATCCATAGTGAACAATCTGAAATATAAAAGGCCAGTTTAACAGAGAGCCTTATTTGGGTTGACACAACATGAGATGATAGACAACATAGATTCATTTTAATATACCTTACAGAATAACATATATGTCGCGTCATGGGTGGCCGAGACGCGAAGCTCCGGGACTCCTTCACAATCCAATATAGTTTTGGATGTGGACACTGTTGCAGGTACTCGAACGAACGATAATTTAAATTAAAATAACTTTATTCAGACCAACAGTTTAGACAGGAAACAGACAACGTGCGTGGTTGGGCATCCAGCCGAGACTGCCTGAGCGCTAGAGCGACCACCTCTAGCCCCACCCGTACTCGCTGTCCCCTCTACCGACGATCGTGTCCAAGCGGTAGGCGCGCTTGCGTTTCCGATCACGCGATTATAAGGTTTCGAAACAATTTATTAGATGGCGCTGTCCGTAGTCCCACAGTAGTGCCATCATTCTACGACATATATATGATAAAATACAAAAAGTGTTATTATGGTACTTACGTCCAGCAAACAAAAACACGATTTTGCCAATCGTCGAAAACCAAGTCATGAAGTTAATCGTAGTCCAGTATAGCGAGCCGGTAGGTTATCGTGCACAGAATCAATCAAATACAAGGAAACAAGCCAGAGTCGTGAGAAAATAGGATGAGATCAAATGCACCGAATAACACACCGAACAGAACGCAAGCAGTCAAATGACTAACTGTCTGACGGACTTATCTATCGTGACACTGACAATGACATTTAGCTTTTTTCAAATGTCATAATCATTCTTTTAAACGTAAAACATGGTGTTACCAAATTATTCCTGTGTTGCATTGGAAGCGAATTAAAAAAATGAAGATCTTTATTTTGCAGGATATTTACATGACTAGGATATAATTAAATTAAACTATATTTTTTTCGCTACCGATCAATACAGTATAACCTGTGGTTGCGTTCAATTTGAATAAAGTACCAAGCTTCATAGTATTTCAGTTCTCTCCTTTCGTCGCCGCCATCTTGGATTTCGATTTTGACCCCATAATAGATTTTAGCGACCTCAGAAACCATAGAAATGACACCCATGACGAAAAGTTAGCAAATTTCGTCACCGCCATCTTGGATTTCGATTTTGACCCCATAATCGATTTTAGCGACCCCAGAAACCATAAAAATGACACCCATGACGAAAAGTTAGCAAATTTCGTCGCTGCCATCTTGGATTTCGATTTTGACCCTATAATCGGTTTTAGCGACCCCAGAAACAACCATGGCTTATTACAATAAGGACGTACCGACAAGTTACTTACGTAACATTTTTTTCATGTTGATCTATGATTACTCCATTTTTCCCGATTTTAGGGAAAGTGTTCATTCCTAGCAACATTTTTTTACGTCTGTGTGCGTGTCTGTGGCTGTAATTACATACTGCTCACTCACACATAAGTACCTACTAAAGTTGCTTCATTTTTTAGTAGGGAGCGTGTATGAGACTTTCCTTCTAGGCGTTATTATTCTAAGCTTGCGACTAATAAACTGTAATCACTTCATCGCACCTTGCTCAAAACAATTTCTATCCAATTAACTATGGATTGTAGTCATGTCATTTGAAAGTTTATTTTGTGTTAGCTTTCAAATGGTATCAAAAAAGATATTTAATTTTCATAAACTTAGGGAATTATTGCAATAGTTCGTTAATTACCCATCAATATTAAATTTTAGTACTTCACGCCCCGCACTACGCGCCGCGTCACGCCCCGCTTCTTCATAAAAAACATCGAACATTGCCTTAGCCCTTAGGTTTGTGTTTGCGTGTGATGGTGATGATGCTGGCCGCTGCACGCGCCGCGAGACGCCACGCGTCTTCGTAAACGAGGCCTTGGGATGTCGACTTGATCGGCTTCACTACATCATATAGGTGTGGTTTCGATTTTCTTTTAGCTTCATTGTTCCCAGTGACGTGAAACCATAGAGTCCTTGCGTAAAACATTGGACTAATGACCAATTTTCATAAACGCCCACTTTTTACCTAAAGGGTTTCAGGGTAGGTTTCAGAACTACCAAAAAATATGGTGTTTTGTTTTAAAAATTGATGTCTTTATTTTTACGTTTCATGACATAAGGTGAATCTTTGGTTATGAATTTATGATGATATTGAAAGAAGTTGAAAGCTAACAAAATCACCTTTAAAATGATATGTGTAGGTACCACAATCCATAGTTCATTGCATAGAATTATTGTACAAAAATGTTTTGAGCAACGCGCGATGAAGTGATCCCAGTTTATTGCTCGCGAATGCATTAGCACCAGGAAGAGACTGATTAGAACTAGTATTCCTGATAATTCTTAAATTAAAAAGAGTTACATAACTAATTCAATTGTCCTTCGAAGCCGTATTACGATTTGGTAATAATGTTGACAGGCACGTAGCGGGTTCACGCCGCCGCCCGTGGGCGTCGGAGGCGTGGGAGGCGTGGGCGGCGTAGGCGGCGTAGGTGGCCCCGGCAGCGTAGGAGGCGGGCGCGCGGCCGGCGGCGCGGCTTACGGCGGCGGGCCGGCGGGCGGCGCTGTGGCGGCGCCGCCTGGCTTGCGGCCCGCCGCTGCGCCCTCCGCGCCTGCGCCGCCCGCCAAGCGCGTTCCTGACGCGCGCGCTGCCATCCCGCTGCAGCACAAGCCGGGCCTGTATAACCCGTGAGTACTTGTGCGCGTGTGCGCCTGTCCGCCATAGCGTGTCGAGCCGAGTGTGAGTGAGCGTGTTGCAGGGACGCGTACGGCTCGGGCGCAGGCGCAGGCGGCCCGCCGTCCAAGCGCAAGAAGCGGCTGGCGGACAAGATCCTGCCGCAGAAGGTGCGCGACCTGGTGCCCGAATCGCAGGCCTACATGGACTTGCTAGCCTTCGAGCGCAAGCTGGACGCCACCATCATGCGCAAGCGCCTCGACATCCAGGAGGCGCTCAAGCGGCCCATGAAGCAAAAGCGGAAACTCCGGATATTTATCTCCAACACGTTCTACCCGGGTATGTGAATCCATATCTGACATTGACTAGAGTCAAGAGCAAACCCATCACTAATAACAAAAAAAATATATATAATTATATTAAAATAAGCAAATGAGATGACTCTTACTGTCTACAGTAGAGTGTGACTAATTCGACACTATTAGGTAAAAACCAGGGGGTGAGGGATTATTTAGTATAATATTCAAATTATGTTTCTCTAAACATAAAATCCTTATAAGGTATTGATTTTATCGACTGCATGCACCGTGTAGTGCGTGCACCGTATAGAGCGTGCACCGTGTAGTGCGTGCACCGTGTAGAGCGTGCACCGTGTAGAGCGTGCAGCGTGGAGCGCGTAGTTAGCGAGCTGTCATGTGTGCAGGTCAGGGCGACAACGCCGTGCCGTCGTGGGAGCTGCGCGTGGAGGGCCGCCTGCTCGACGACACCAAGAACGACCCCAACAAAGTAACTCCTTTCATTTCGCTACTACTGCTGTGCTACAGCGCCTATTTCTAACTATCTTATGTGATTCTCTGATTAGACTGGAGTGTGTAAAGTGTAGTTTGGAGACGGAGAAGAGTAAGTAAAGTTGTGCGGAGGTGTTGCAGGTGAAGCGCAAGTTCTCGTCGTTTTTCAAGTCGCTGGTGATCGAGTTGGACAAGGAGCTGTACGGGCCCGACAACCACCTGGTGGAGTGGCACCGCACGCTCACCACGCAGGAGACAGACGGCTTCCAGGTGAAACGGCCCGGCTACAAGAACGTGCGCTGCACCATCCTGCTGCTGCTGGACTACCAGCCGCTGCAGTTCAAGCTGGACCAGCGGCTGGCGCGCCTGCTGGGCGTGCACACGCAGACGCGGCCCGTCATCGTCAACGCGCTGTGGCAGTACGTGAAGACGCACCGGCTGCAGGACGTGCACGAGCGCGAGTACGTGGCCTGCGACAAGTACCTGGAGCAGATCTTCGGCGCCGCGCGCATGAAGCTGGCCGAGGTGCCCGGGCGGCTCGGCGCGCTGCTGCATCCGCCCGACCCCATCGTCATCAACCACGTCATCGCCGTGGAGCCGCCGCACGACACCAAGCAGACCGCCTGCTACGACATCGACGTCGAGGTGAGCCGCCGCCGCCGAGCCGACACACGCGCGCGACGGACTGACCTAACATTAAGCTGCGTATTTGTTGCGGTTGCAGGTGGACGACACGCTGAAGACGCAGATGAACAACTTCTTGCTGAGTACGGCCAACCAGCAGGAGATTCAAGGACTCGATTCCAAGATTCATGAGACTGTGCGTATTACGGCGTCGCCCGCGTCAGACGGCGCGGCAGCTTGAAGCTGTCGGACCGCTGACCTCTTCACCCCTTCACGTCTCGTTGCAGGTGGACACCATCAACCAGCTGAAGACCAACCGCGAGTTCTTCCTGAGCTTCAGCATGGACCCGCAGCAGTTCATCCAGAAGTGGCTGGTGTCGCAGTCGCGGGACCTCAAGGTGAGTGAGTCGACGGCGAGCGCGCCCGCAGCTGGCGGCCGGCGCTCACCTGCTCGGTGTGTCCGCAGAGCATGGGAGGAGCGGGCAGTGCGGGCGGCGCGGGCGCAGGCAGCGCGGGCAGCGCCGGCAGCGCGGAGGAGGAGCGCCTGGGCGCCTTCTACTCGCAGGCGTGGGCCGGCGAGGGCGTGGCGCGCTACCTCACGGCGCGCGTGGCGCAGCGCCGCCGCGACTTGGAGCTGCAGCTGCAGCCGCCGCACGTGTCGCACCCACCCCACCAGCCGCATGTGTCGCACCCGCCCCACCAGCCGCACGTGGCACACCCGCCCCACCAGCCGCACGTGCAACTCCCGCCCCACCAGCCGCACGTGCAGGCCGCCGCGACGCACCCGCATCTCGCGCGCCTCTAGTACTAGCTCCCGCACAATATACTCTTTTATTCTCAATACTGGTGTTTTTAATTTTTCGCGTATCTATTAAACCTCTACTGACTGAGCGCTCAGTTCCGGTTGCGACTATTGTCCCTCGCGTGGTTCGCTGGGACGCCGGACGTCCTGCGGGTGGCGCGAGGGCGCTATGAGCTACGACTGGCTGCGCATCTCAAAACGCACATGATATATTAATGGCGGTATATTATTAACTATTACATTTTACCGAAAGCCTACCCATAGAATTATGATTTCGTGACGTAACACATGTTAATAATGTAATGTTTTGCTGGTAAACAGGGTAAACAGGGCCTACGCCTGAGGGGTATCTATCCAAAGTTGAAAAAAAACAATTTTGATGCAAGTGGGCCCACTTTTCATTGCAGCCGAAAACTGACGCCCGAGCCGAAGTTGAACCCGTCATGGATCCGAAACTGCAATGAAAAGTATAATTATCAAACGACGTTTCTCAACACACTTATCTATATATCTATAAACATAAATAAAATCGTAGACTTGCCGTCTGTACTTACATTGAATATTTTGGCATAAAAATAACAGAAATGTTAGGAATTTTTTTTTGAAATTTTTGTCTGTTTGTTCATATGTTTGAGACAGCATCACGCAAAAACCACTGTTTGGATTCGAAAGCTAAGTTCTTTAAAATATTAAGTTTTAACCCGAGTAACATTTAGCGTTTATTTCATCAAAATCGACCCACAAAATGAAAAGAAATTGAATTTTTAAGAAACTTAATACAGCGCTAAGCGTTGCGGTGACCAAGGAACTTATATCCAACCTGGAATGTGCATTATCAATTTGACACCAATATAAAAATAAACTTTATGTTTATGAAGCTAAGTTTTATTACAAAAAATCACTTGGTCAAAGAGAAATCCGGTCCGAGAGTCCTGTGTCCCTTTCTAAAGAATTGCCAGGAGGATTATTCCCGAATTTAGTAGGAATGGTAGGACAAAATAATATTGTTTTCAATTATCTGTTAGAATGAAAACATTTTTTTAGCAATAATTTGGATACTGTATTGAAATGTAATTAAAAAAGAAAATATTATTATTAGAATGTATAATTATATAAGTTAGACTGGTAGCCCACCAGCCATATTTATTTGTTGAAAAACAATCAATTTCTTTATTCGGACGTAATAAAGATGATAAAAAAGTGTGCGATTCAAGGTTGCAAAAGCGAATCCTATGCAGGATGCGGTGTTTCTTTCTTCAAATCATATTTCAATTCTTGAAGTAAGGGTGCCCATAATGAACGAAATTATAAGATTATTTACACAATGCAGCATATAAATAGGAGGTAGTCTAAAGCATAATTAAACTTTATATGGAATGGTGTACCGAAAACTTAAAAGACTTGATCACGAAATTTCACATTTCCCGAGGAACATTGTAGGGAAATGGCAAAAAGTTTCAACTTCCCATATTAATCGCTGATTTAGGTGTGTCACTTCGTATATTTTAAATAAATTTAAAAAATATAATTTCAGACTGCCTGGAGAAGAATCAGGGAGGAAAAAATGGCTTGATGTCATTCCAACTTCCAAGTCATTCAAATATCAAAAATTACTCCGTTATTTGCAGTCTTCATTTCAGGCCCCAGGATATAATAAAACATAGTTTAGTGCGTTTTACTTTAATACATCCACCACTCCGGCCCAACATGTGAAAATTCCCTAATATAAAGTAAATCTTATGTATATGTAAATAAACATTAAATTCGCGATTAATTCGCGACACACCGGTGTGTCGCCGGGGCCGGACAGGTTAAAGAATTATTATTATTAACTTATGAAATCAAATTATTAGTTAATATATGATGTCCTATTATATTTGTCTCTACCTACATTATATTGGTTGGTCACCCTAATGAAAGGGACAGAGGGCTCTCGCGAAGCTATCTCGCTAGGACCGCGTATCGGCAGCCTGTGCGCATTCCAGGTTGGATATAAGTTCCTTGGCGGTGACTGACTCTAAGGCGCCGTGTTGTCTATTGAGAAAAATAAAATGCAGGTAAGCATGAAAATAACATCAAAACAAATTGTTGAGTTATTAACACTAAGCAGTTAGAACATTCCAGGGAGTAGTCTATCAGTTTGGTCCCGCCATCTTGACATGAATTCATGATGGAGGGACCAAGCATTTATTATAACACTGGTAACCTAGGCGTTCGATCGAGACTTGGGCTGTGCTGCAGTCTCTCCAACGGTGCCAGATCGACTATCGGTACATCGAGGTGCTGAAGTGTTTGTATGAAAACGCCACCATGTCAGTCCGACTTCAGGATCAGACATCAGAACCTATCCTCCTGCAGCGGGGTGTGAGGCAGGGAGACGTAATATCTCCGAAACTGTTCACGGCCGCAATGGAGGACGTCTTCAAGGTTTTGGACTGGAAAAGGCTAGGCATTAATGTCAATGGCGAGTACATCACTCATCTTCGATTTGCCGACGATATAGTCGTCATGGCTGAGACCACGGAGGACCTCAGTACAATGCTCGATGACCTCAGTAGAGCTTCCGAAAGAGTGGGTCTTAAAATGAACATGGACAAAACCAAGGTCATGGTAAATACCCATGTAGCACCCACTCCTATCAAGATTGGAGGCTCTGCACTCGAAGTTGTTGATGAGTACGTCTACCTGGGACAAACGATCCAGCTAGGTAGGGCTAACTTCGAGAAGGAAGTCAACCGTCGAATCCGACTCGGATGGGCGGCGTTCGGGAAGTTGCGCGGTATCTTCTCGTCTCACATACCACAGTGTCTCAAGACGAAAGTCTATGACCAGTGCGTGTTGCCAGTGATGACCTATGGACTCGAAACGTGGTCGCTCACAATGGGCCTCATCAGAAAGCTTAAAGTCACCCAAAGGGCAATGGAGAGGGCAATGCTCGGAGTTTCTTTGCGTGATCGAATTAGGAATGATGATATCCGCAAGAGAACCAAGGTTACCGACATAGCCCGAAGGATCGCCAAATTGAAGTGGCAGTGGGCAGGGCACATTGCTCGCAGAACAGATGGTCGATGGGGCCGAAAAGTTTTGGAGTGGCGACCGCGTACCGGAAGACGCAGCGTTGGAAGGCCTCCCACAAGGTGGACCGATGATCTGGTGAGGGTCGCGGGTAACCGATGGATGCGAGACGCACAGGACCGGTTGTTGTGGCGACACTTGGGGGAGGCCTATGTCCAGCAGTGGACGTCTTTCGGCTGTTATGATGAACCTAGGCGTTGCACCGATGACGCGTTTTTGAATCGCAGTGTTATGACACACGATTTTTAGCATCATTGTTGTTCGCTAGGGATGTAACGTTCAGTTTCGGTCTCATAAAAACTTACCAAGTCTCTGATAGGGCCTCGAGGGCTCGAGTCCAAATTCGTAAATTTAAAAAAAGTATCTATTCATATAAGACGTGTACTACGTTATTTAAGTTCTTTCAATTTCGCTCATTCCTACATAGACCAAATATTTAACTTTTTTTGACATAATGTGACTGAATCCTTCAACTGTGTACGATTATTTAGCATCATCATCTGCTTAGCCTTTTCCCAACTATATTGGGGTCGGCTCTTAGTCAAACCGAACGGCTTCACATGCTTTCCGAGGCACGGAGGAGTCTCGGTATGTTAAGATGGTCACCCATCCACAGACCTTGACCTCGGCACGACTATTTAACAAAACTTAAAAAATCAAAACAAAATTTTGTTTTCATTTCCTTTATCCACAAGTTTCGCGAGTTTTTGAGTAGTTATGTATTAAATTTTTCGATCAACAATACAACTAGATATCGGGTCACGTACGGTCACTAGCAAAAGTCGATAAGAATTCTCACAACGTATTAGTTTGACGTTTAATTTGACTTACGACCTTCTATTTTCAAGTTATCGCCAACAATTGATTGTAATCCTCAATTTCATCAACTTAGCATAAGTCAAGATGGCCCAGTGGTATAGAGCACACAGATTGAAGCGCAAATCAGTGTGCCGTAAGTTCAAATCCCACGCAATTGTTGACTTTTTGTAAGTTCTTACCCGATTGGAAGTTATGGATTAGCATTACATATTATTATATTAAATTATTCTTTAACCTGTTCACACATTTCTTAGAGTTAGAAAAGTAGATCACAAAAAAACTAAATAAAGAATTAGATTTCTGCGAGGTAGACATGAGTTTTAACTTGACCGAAATGAACTGTCGTTAGGTTGTAGTTGTTGGTTAGTGACGTGTGGTTAACAATATTGTAATATTCGCAAAATGCAGGCTAATATTAGTATTGAAGTGAGGGCGACTATCATTGGGCTGCATAAAAGTGGTCTTAATAAAACACAAATATCTGAAGAAACCGGACTGAATGTGAGTATAATAGCTATTAATGAATTGTAACTTTATTATAAATTAATCTTCTAATTAAAATGTATGCCATTCATGAATCCATCCATCGTATCTTTATGAGGTTTAGGAGAGAAATACATAAATCCTTGGGTTTATTGGGTTGGTTATTGGATTTATAAATGCAGTTTTATTTTAAAATTATATTCAATAATTATGATTATTAACATTTTATATAATGAAAATGAAGTCAAGTAGGTATAGCTGCCTAATATATATATTTTTTTGTTTTAGAAAAATACTGTAAGTCTTTGGATAAAAAGATATGAGGAAGATGGTAGCCTTGCTAGTCGAAAGAGAAGTGGGAGACCGAAGCTTATTAGCGAGGCGCAGCGACGACATATGGTGGACATATACGAAACGAATGGTTTCGCACCAACGAGACATTTTGCGGAATTATATGACACCTCGATGGATACTGTTCGCCGTGCACTTCACGCTGAAGGCGTGCATCACAGAAAACCAGCTAAAAAGCCGTACTTGACAGAGAGGCACAAACAAGAACGATTACGTTTCGCACGTAATTATTTAGATTTTGACTGGAATACTGCGGTATTTTCAGATGAAAAAACATTTAAATCCAGTCAAAAGGGCAGGCTTCACTTATGGCGCAAGAATAACACTCGCTGGTGTGATAACAACGTCATTCCTAACACCGAATCAGGTCGACTCACAATTAATATGTGGGGATGGATGAGTGCAGCAGGACCAGGAGAACTGGCTTTCATTCCTCCACGCGCAAACAGTTCAACTTATGTGGAAGTGTTAGACTCAATTATGCTACCTACTGTGCGCAACATTTACCCAGCTGATGAGTTAGCAGAATTTCCGTTTGTCCAGGAAAATTGTCCTATTCACCGAGCGAGTACTGTGCGTACTGCGTGAGTGGTTTCACAATCACCCGGAAGTAATTGTTATTCCATGGCCAGCGCGATCACCCGACTTCAACCCCATAGAAAATCTATGGGGTTTGATGGTACAAAGGTGGGACTCGCGGAATGAGAGGTCTACGGAACAATTAAAAACCCATTGCATGGAGGTGTGGGAAAGTTTTAGAGGGAGCGAAGTATGCAGTAATATTGTTGGGTCCATGCGCAAACGTCTACTTGACTGTATCGAAAATAATGGGGGTTATACAAAATATTAAGTTTTAGTAAAATCAGTAGGCCATTTTATTTTAACATATCCGTGATTATTCGTTAACAAACACTGTATTATATTGTGTTTACTTTCGTTTAAAATAGCTACCTATATCTTTTAACTTGTGCCATCGCCTTATCTTAAGAATGCAGTGAACTCGCTGTCAATTTTGTTGACAATAATCATGATTCTATTTTGTTTTTTATTCTTCTACCCGCACTGTTCTAACATAATAGTTCAATTATTTTTTTTTTCTCATCTAATTGACGATTACCTATCTTGTGAGAACTAAAGTTCTTTTAACAGAAATTGAGGTTTAGTTTCAATCTTCTTTTCGTCAAGAAAATGAACAATTAAGCTATGACCTCAAAACATTCATTGTGACGTTACATAAAAATAAAATGTTTACAAAGTCTAAATCATATATCACTTTTCAATAAATAACTGGATATAAACAATTATATTTTATTTTATTAAAATTTTAATATCCTTTCATTGTTACGTTATTCATATTATGAATGGTCTAAGTGGGTATACTTCCAACAAACAATCTTACACGTAACATAGATAACGGTTACATTACAAGATAACTTTTTTGTCTAGGTAACAATTCGACGTCACAATTCTCATAAATGTTTAATTTGTAAATAAAAAGAATAAACATTTTTATTAAACACGTCTTTTTATTTCCACCTTACAACATCGATAAGATGTAAACAACTAAATAATATAAACAACGAATGTGATTCTTCTTGTAGTTAATAGATCATATTCGTAATTTGCAACAATTTAGTGCAAAAAATGCAATAGTATTTTTCATAGAAATATAAAAAACAACAATATTAATATAGATTGGGAATTTTCAAAGTAAGAAATAACCGCAACGGACCGACCATGATTTGAACTCTGGCTACGTTATTTGCGAATCCAACACTTAGTCACAGTATAAATATGGACAGTAGGGAAACTAAGCCTAGTTGAGAACATAATTACCTACGCTCCATTGAAGCAATAGGGTTGTCACTTTTAATGTTTTTGATATATTTTTTTTAACATTTTTTTTCTGTAGTGATCAATCAATCGAATTTGAATAAATAGCTTACAAACATAATTTAAATAGGTAATCTCATGGCGTCAATTAATCTCAGCAAAAGACGATAGTTTAAACACGGAAATCAATTTAATATTAACACAACAACTTGTAGAACTAAAGATCTTTAACTTTGTCATTACGGCGGAACCTTGTACAAGTTTTAGCGGGAGCGTACGCGAGCCGCGGTTGGACGAAAAGGTTTCGGGCGCTCGTCGGAGTGCGCGGTAGACGCCGCAGCGCAGGTGGCGCGCGGGCTGGGCGAGTGAGCGGCTACGAACCGTACCGCGTTTCAATCCGAAAATGCGTGTGATATCTAGTAATTAAAAAACCCATTACACAAAAAAGAAAAAAAAAAAAAAAACACACCCAAACAAAGTACACACACCCATGACGAAAAAATTGATACCAATTGCAGCCGCCATCTTGGATTCACATTTTGACAGCACTATCGGCTTCAACACCCTCGAAAACCATGAAAATGACACCCATGACGAAAAAATTGATACCTATTGTATCCGCCATCTTGGATTCACATTTTGACAGCACTATCGGCTTCAACACCCTCGAAAACCATGAAAACGACACCCATGACGAAAACATTGATATAGAATACCTTTTGCAGTCGCCATCTTGGATGTACTTTTTGTTACCACTATCACTATTGCACTACCAGCTTTAAATACCCTCAAAACCGCCGCATTCATGATTTAGAAGTAAGTTCACGAATTCATTATGATCGATCACACGGACTTATACGTAATTCGATAACGATTAAATAACAATAACTAGAAATCATTCTTACCTTTCAATATCAGCAGGAAGTTTAAAATACAATAGCTCCGGTTTTGATGAAGCTGAGTTCAAACAGCCGTATACTATATGATCAAACGAACTTCCAAGTGAAGTTCGATCATTATTATATGAGTCGCTTCATTCGAAGATATTTTTTAACCATGTAGTCCCCTTTCCTTGCGCTAGCAACTACGCACGTCTATTTAGAGTTTTTTTTTTTTTTTTTTTTTATAAACTGGCAACATCGTACCCCACCTCGCCGTGTCGGTCAGTTGTAACCGTCATTATTTTAGAGATGATTATAGTTATGATTTTTGCAAATCTCTTCAGGGTTCTTTAGGGTGGGTTGGGAAATTATATCTTCGAATGAAGCGACTCATATAATAATGATCGAACTTCACTTGGAAGTTCGTTTGATCATATATTATATTTCGTCGCTTCATTCTTCAGATATTTTTTAACCATGTAGATGTTAAGAGATAATGAGATTTGCTGGTTCATTTGAATAAATTGCAAGGATTTTTCAAATGATTAATTATTTACTTTTAAGTACATAGGTACCTATTGAAAAAATAAAGAATGTTCTTTTAAGTTATGATAATAATTATGCGTTTGATTTACAATCAATTCCTTACAACTAGTTACAATTATAAGCATACTGATTCTGCAAATTCGGCTTCATTAACTTTATTAACTTTACAAAACTTTGACAAACGTTTGAGAACGACTGGTCTATCCCGCGTTTCTACGTATTGTGTCAATGCACACACCTGTCGAGCTTGCAGAAGAAGTTGAGGCGTGTCATGTACTGTGTGCACTGAATATTGATGTATTGACCCCACTTTTGATAATACCAATTTTATCCATGGACTTACGGATAGAGCTGTGGCCGCTTTATTAGGTTTTTTAATTGTTAGTATTAAGTTGTTTATATTTTTAGCTCTTAAGATTTTTTGTAATAAATATGTAATCTGTGAGTACCCGGCAGCAGGGCAAATATTTTTATTTTCTAAAAGTAGGGCAGAAAAAGTACGGGTTGTTCTCTTCCTGGAGCAGAAGCCTTGATAGCGTCTGTTATCACTACTTTTTACTTCATTTGACGAGATATTGATATTCTCCAGTTTTATTAGGTTAAGAGTTTCGACTCGCTGTTCCGTACATAAAGCCAGTAAAATAACGAATCTTTTGGTCACTTGACTTAGGTCTAAATTTCGGTTCCGAGTACCATTTAGAAACGAGATTAAAATTAATTGCGGATCCCAGGTGTGTATGTATATTTTGGCCTGCTAGGTTTAAGTTTATAGGCTCCTTTTAACAACCGCTTGATGCATTCATCAGAACCGACGTTGTTGCCCAATAGTAACGAGAGTGCGGATCTGTGGGAATTCAAAGATCCATACGAGGCGCCTTTATTGAACTCTGTTGTCAAAAAAGAGATACCTTTGCTACCGTGCTCTCAAAGTATCAATTTTGGTAATTTTGCAGAACTGCCAACAGAGTTTGTATGAGACGCTATATTATTTTTTGGTGTTATCAGAAAGCGACGCTAACATGAGGTCTATTGCTTCTACGGGGATATTACGTCGGAAGGCTTTTAAGAATTAAAGAGAATGGGGAAAAGCGTAGAAAAAATTGTGTTTCCAATTAATTGTAAATGCATTGACAAACGACGCGTCTGGGTCAGGAAACCGGGATGCGTACAAATCACATTTTTCATTAATGCGAGAAGCGAACAAATCAATTACAGGTTGACCTAGTTTACGAATGATAGTTTTAAATGCTTGATCTGATAAGCCCCATTCTATATAGGGGTTAATTTTTCTTGATTCAATATCAGCTTCGATGTTTTGTTTGGTATTAATATAAGATGCGAATATCCATATATTCCGGTTCTCGCACCATTGCCAAATTTAATAAGCAAGATCGTTTTAGTGAGGATATTGTACTCCTCCCATTCTATTAATATAACTCAACGCTGTGTTAATGTCAACTCGTAACAATATGGAACAATTTGGTCGTTCCTTCGCGAAGTTTTTTAGTGCTAAGAAACCCAGTTGAAACCTAGTTGTAAGCTCGCAATTGTACTAACAAAATATGGATGTCTTTATTCCGAAATAAATGATTATTATTATTATTATTATTATTAATAACTCTAAGTCATTTATATGATATTCTCTTTCCTTCCATGATTCATGAGCGCGATTACCATCAAAAAATGCTCCCCACCCTGTATTCGAAGCATCGGAAAATATTTCCAATTCAAAATCGGGGGTGTCGACGAAGTTTGAACATGTAAATATATTTTGTGACCACCAATTTAAATCGTTAAGTATGTGTCGTTCCAGGCTTATTTTAGAATTATAATCGTTATGAAATCTATTCACTAAAATGTATTTTTGGTGCTCTAGGGTTTTGGTATATAGCCACCCGTATTTGACGGCAGGGCACGCTGCTGTGAGAACGCCGATTACCTAACTGAGCGAATTCTCTTATGGAACAGGGAGGTAAACCAATAAACTTTTTAACAAGCTGCGCGATATTACGACGTTTGTCCTTCGGTAAGGAAACCGAAAGGGTTGTCGTATTATAGATGAAACCTAAGAATTTGCACTCTTGTTGGGGTATTATAAATGAGCTCTTTTTATAATTTATCACAAAACCGAGACAAGTTAACACGTAAAATTTCGATAACATTACTGAGACACTCAGTGTAGGTTTTTCCGATACATAAGATGTCATCTAAGTATATGACCGATTTATGTCCCTTAAGGTAGTTTAACCTCCTTCATAATTTGTGTAAACACTAGTAGCAATGGAAATACCGTATGGCATGGTGTTAAATTCGTATGTTATGGTTCCGGAAACCATAACATACGTATTAATCATTTTCGAATTGAAAACGCAAGTATTTTCTAAATGATTTTATTATTGAAACTAAAAAAGGCTTCTTTAAGATCTATTGTTGCATGGAAACCATTTTTTGGAATAAGTTTAGAGGCGGTCCTATGATCTTCCATTTTGAAGTGACATTTTTTGAAGAACTGATTAAATGATTTTTGATTTAAGATGAATCGTTTTTCACCGTCTGGCTTAATGTGATAAAAATATGTGAGATATAAACTGGTCTTTTATAGGTTCACAAACGTTAACCGCGCCTAGGTCTATGAGTTTGTTAATGGCGATCGCCATATCACATTTCTCTTGTTTAGAACTGTCATATTATCGGTGATTTTTGCCTAGCAATCATAATAAAACTTAACTGTGACTGCATGTACCTGAGTCAATGACGTCGTGTTGGAGCAAGTTGTTTGTAGTTGATCTTCGACTGGCTGAATGCAGGGGGAGACTCGGTAGTTGGATCGTTTGTGACCCCCTCGCCCCCCCCCCCCCTGGTTTACAATAGCCTTAGAGGCTTTAATTTTTTCTGAAAGGTAATCGTTGCAAGTCTAACAGATTCCGGTATGGCCGCAGAAACCATATGGTTAAGCGTTGGTGCTTGAAGTAACGGGCAGTTTTAAGAAGAAAAGAAAAAAAGACAACCCACCCACCCTTTTTTTTTTAAGCAAAGGTACTTATATTTAATAAAATAAATGGTAAGTATTGTAGCGAGATTTTTATGAATTTTCTCGCCAAATTCCGGTGTCTCGTCTGTGATTTCGCCTAATGCCGCCAAAATATTTGGGTGGATTGGTCACAACTTCTGGGGTAGGAACCACTTCGCTCGCTGGTGGTTCTGGTGGTGATGAATCTGGTTCGAAGTCCACCAGTGTCCACATTTTCAGGGACAGAGTTTTTAAATTCTTTAAATGCTCACAATGTATCTACATACGTAGGTATATGTATTTTTCCTTCGTGTATGACTCTCGGTCAACCTCTAGGCTTAGATTGTTTGCGTCATGTCTAGCCATCGTGTATAACTCGCGGTTACCCTCCAGGCAGACTTATAGACGCTGTATTGCACACATTTATTTTTCCTTCGTGTATGACTCTCGGTCAACCTCCAGGATTAGATTGTTTGCGTCATGTCTAGCCATCGTGTATAACTCGCGGTTACCCTCCAGGCAGACTTATAGACGCTGTATTGCACACATTTATTTCGTAATCCGTTCAGGGGGGTCTCTTGGACCTGTTAACATTTTTCGTAAGTTATGAGGGTAGTCACAACTTTACTCGGCAAAGAATTCGTGAGTACATAAGAACAGTTTCACACGTGATTCTAGTTAATAGAAACCATGTTTGTTCTATTTATAGCCATCGTGTTATCTCGGATAACCTCCCGGTATCATTAAACATTCGTGTTGCCATCGCGGACAACCTCCCGGTATTATTGGGTTACTTCGTAAAGTAACTTATGTATTTAGCCATTTTGTTACCATCTCGGGCAACCTCCAGGCTCCAAGCAGTATTTTAACTATTTAATAACACTTAACAAACACCAACAATGAGAAATATATAATGTACTTACTTGAAGTTTGTTCCGAATCTGATGACGAAAACCTCTTATTCGACGACGATAAGCCTTCTTTTCTAACCTTCGTATTTTATTCTAGTAATGCATAATTTTACATGTGTACTGTTAAGCCGCTGTCAATTTATGTTTTATATTTTATGTGTAAAGATTTAACTTGTTGTTTTTTGAGTATTACACCTGTTTGTACAAACCGTTTGTACAACATTTTTATGCCCAGCAAGGCAGCACATAGTGAAACACTTAATTATAAATTACTCCACCAATGGTCAACATTTTATATGACAAATAAATATTTTGAATTTGAATTCAATTTTCTCTAAATATAACAATACTTGGTAAATATACTTTTAAACTTACCTACTACTTATTTAGTTTTGAAGACGTCCGTTCGTTGCTGCGCACGAAAAAAGAATGACGGTTACAACTGACCGACACGGCGAGGTGGGGTACGATGTTGCCAGTTTATAAAAAAATAAATAAAAAAAAACTCTAAATAGACGTGCGTAGTTGCTAGCGCAAGGAAAGGGGACTACATGGTTAAAAAATATCTGAAGAATGAAGCGACGAAATATAATACGCAATACTTTCCTGGCATTTTCAAAAATAAAAAGTTAAACGTGACCACTCGTCTTGACGCGGCACTAGCTACTGCGAGTCCCGCGAAGTTACCTTAGGAGTCTCGTCGGTGTGCATGTTTCGTGAGTGTGCCGTTTCGAGCGTTTGTAGGCAGTTTCCCTACTGTCCATATTTATATTGTGACTTAATTCATACGGCTACCAGCACATGACATATTTGCGCGAATTTTATCAATACAATGGTAAGAACAAGTCGCCTCTGTGACTGTGTGATGCGTATTCAATGGCACAGAAAAATAATAATGATGTTTTTAAGCTCAGTGTGACGACAGTTCCTTAGTGTGTGTTATCTGTTGAATGTGGATACTCATACACGCGCACACATACGCACGGAAGTATCGCGCTCGCTCGGTTCGTAGCAAAATAATCTTTAGCGTTCCTATGGACTTTTGCGGCCTTACTGTACAAAATCAAAGCAAAATTCTGTCCGCGTGAATACCATAGAGTGAATACTGTAAGTAGAGAGTTCCTATCTACTTTGCAAGTGGCTGGTAAGAATAAGTTAATATTTGAATTAGGAAATATTAGTAGTACGTTTTTGTTTAAGGAGTGTCAGATGTAATTCGATTCTTCGAGCCATGGTACTCCAATATAAGTACTCATATACAGTTAAAATACTGAGTTTTATTGAGATTATCTGGTACGTAGACCCCAGGCCATAGCCCTGTGGTCTACAATTTACGGGGCTTCGGCATGACCGCGTAATTGATCAATTAATTAATTGTTCTACTAAATATTTTAATCGCAGGTCATGATCTAGGCTGCTTCTATAGAAATATACGCACCCCTGTTCATCCTTTTCCCCATGTAGGTAGGGAAATTGTGTTAGTTTAGGCAGGTTATACCCACTTGACTCTTCCAAAGGCTGAATAGATGATAACGAGAGATGGTCTACGTTTCCTCTATTCGAAGGGGCGTAGCTCATGTAAGGGCCTTCTTATATGCAGCCTCTGGCTGTTCCTATCTACTTTGGAAGTGGCTGGTAAGAACAGGTTAATATTTGAATTAAGAAATATTAGTAGTACGTTCTTGTTTAAGGAGTGTCAGATGTAATTCGATTCTTCGAGCCATGGTGCTCCAATGTACTCATATACAGTTAAAATACTGAGTTTTATTGAGATTATCTGGTACGTAGACCCCAGGCCATAGCCCTGTGGTCTACAATACCTACTACTACAGCTTTTGTTTACTCGCGAACTGAGAAAATAGTTTTAAGCATAAGCATGCCTTTTTTAATAAATGGTTAGATTTGATTATGGCATACCAGTATAAAATGTATATTAATTTGGAAATATACGAGTGTAGCGGCATTCATGCCGCCACAAAAATCAACGTAGCAGAATCAACATCACAACAAATGAGACTCGCAGCGCCATCTATCTCGACAGTTGCGAACTAACTACAAAATCCTAAATCGCGATATCAAAGTTTACCGTGCGATTAGAACACATGCAAAGCCCGAATATCAACTCTCGGGCAGTTGCCCACCAGATACAAACCAACCGTCTGCTCGGAGGATCCTCTCTTTCCAGTGGAGGTATGTGGGACTTTACTCTGTGTTCCGCTACCTCCAAATGAGCATTTACTTACCAAAGTGTTTCAAACAGTTTTAAGTTCAACCGAATTACAAACTTGGCACCTAGTAATAAAGTCACAAATCTTAAAAATATTATCCTATCTTACTTAAGATTATTCATCACAAAAAACGAGCAAAGCAAGTCATAGGTTAATAATAATAGGTTGGGGAAAAAGTTTCTTCGCATTTTTTATGAAAATTAAAAACATTTTTTTTATATAGTTAATTTACATTTAACTAAACTATGTAGGTACCTACCATTTTGTTCGAAAACTTTTTGCCATCTTGTTGGTAGGGACATGATCCCATTGCTATAGAAATTTTGGTACTTCTGATCAAAATACCGCGACAAGTGGTTTTTGCAGTCCTCTCGTGATGTTAACCTGACACTGCCTAAAGAATTCTGAAGAGACCGAAACAGGTGGAAATCTAAGGTGCAAGGTCAAGACTATAGCGCGGATGCATTAACACCTCCCAGCCAAGCTCTCTTAATTTTTGCTGAGTGGCTAAAGATGTGTGAGGTCTAGCGTTATCATGATGAAAAACCACACCCCTTCTGTTTATCAATTCCGGCCGCTTTCTCTCAACTTCTTGCTTTAATCTTATCAGTTGTTCGCAGTAGAGTTCAGAATCGATGGTCCTGCCTAGTGGTAGCAGCTCATAATGAATAATGCCCTTCCAATCCCACCACACACACAGCATCACCTTGTTGCGAGTTAGCCCGGGTTTCGCCACAGTCTGTGAAGCCTGACCGGCCTTTGACCACGACCTTTTTCGCACGTTCTTGTCGTACGTGATCCACTTTTCATCACCAGTTATCAGCTTCTTCAAAAATGTTTCGGTTTCATTACGTCGTAATAAAGAATCACAAATGAGTACACGGTTCATTAGGTTTCTTTCAATGAGCTTGTAAGGTACCCAAATATCGAGCTTTTTTGTGTACCCAGTTTTTTTCAAATGCGCCAACACTGTTTTGTGGTCAATTCCCAGTTCTTCAGCTACGTCGTAACTACTGATATGCCGATCTTGCTCCAGTTTTTCAAAAATGGCATCCATTTTATCCGTAATAGGGCGACCAGAGCGACGTGCATCTTTGACATCAAAATTTCCGGATTGAAAACGCTTAAACCAAATTTGTTCTACTCTCACAGACACTGCACTAGGTCCTAAACATCGCAAATTTTTTTCGCGGTTTGCGTTGCATTTTACCTCTTTTGTAGTAAAATTTTCAATATTGTCAAGGTCGGTCAGTTAAAGAGGTGAAGCTATTTGCACGTTCCAAAGTGTAGATATCTATGGAGAAGAACGCGCAAGAAGCTCCATGGACACTCTTTTAAATCAATTAATTATTACAAAGTTGTGGTTACATTGTTCTTGTTGAAATTATTCATATACCTAGGTATGTGAGAACGATGCAGAAAGACGTGCACGACAAAAGCAAAAAAGGAACAATTCAAAGTACCTAAGTACTAACAATTAAAACAAACCGTGACAGTTGAGAGGTGACCAGTCCCAGCTGACGGAGCCAAATGATGAATGAAACTCAAACTCCACCGTCAGAGAGACTTTTGAGTGAGCATGACAATCCCAACAGCCAGGGCACATTCAAGTCACAGTATTACCCAAAAATGTATATATAGTTTAGCTTGAAGGTACACAGTACTCACATGAAATTATAGAATGCAAAATTAGTTGAGTCTATACAATGAAAAATCTATCTTAGGAACAATATTCAGTGGGTCTCACAACTGCTAAAAATAAAAAATAAAAATAATTTGTACGCCCTAGTGGCTGTGGAGCAGGACCAGCATCATCGCCTGCCTAACCTTTCACCAACTATGCTGGGGTCGGTTTCCAGTCAAACCGGATTCAACTGAATACCATTGTTTTAGGTACGTGAAGCGACTGCCTGTTTGGCCTTACAACAACCTAGTAACTGGGAACATGATAAGCAGGTACCTACCTCTTGGCAAGACTGGTGTCAGATTTTCTAGCTTCTGGCAATCCGTAACGTCTGCCAAAGACCTACGAATGACAGCCGGACCAACGACTTAACATGTTATCTGAGGTACGAAGGAATCTCGGTATGTTAAAATGGTCAGCCATCTACAGGCCGACCTCGGCAAGCATTGCTTAACCTTAATATCAACCCTTGCGGCTTGCGGTATAATTCATGAGCAACCAGTGTCCTCATTCGTCTGTAGGTACGTACAATTTTTTCCGACATCCATGCGAACGAAGTCGCGGGCACAGCTAGTATAGAAAAAACATTTCAAATAACCGTTTATATAGTAAAAAAAAACAGCATCTAGATATTCTAACAAAACAGCAATTAGGTAATTGATTCCATCTCGAAACGAATGGTCGTGGTTCTGTTAGGTTCGTTTAGGAAGAATGCTACAAAAAAAGGGTAATTTATATGGTAATTCATGAAAATAGAAAACACAGATGGTATGCGGAACAAGTTGTAAAGTCCCGCAAACCTCCATTGAAAAGGGAGGACCGGACCGGACGGTTGTAGTGTCCGGTGGGCAACGGCCCGAGAGTTGTTGTTACTCGGACTGTTGTATTGTTCAAATCGCACGGAAAACTTTGTTATCACGATGCAGGGTTTTGCTCATTTAGTTTACAGCTGGCGGGATAGATGGCGTTGCGGTTCTTTTTGTTGTGATGTAGATTTTGCAACTTTGGTTTTTGTGGCGACATTGATGCCGCTACACACAGGTATAAATGTTTACTTCGAAGAAGTTCAATGTGATGGAATCGAATGGTCCTTCAGATCTTATATTATATTGTAGTAAGTGCTTCAGATATTTAGTGGTCAAACAATGAGATCGGGAATGACGCTTGACTTTGTTTTTGCGCCAGAGACAACATGACAATACGTCACCTTCATAGAGCAAGCATCTACCTCCGGAGTACCTAAGTAATAACTACGCCTAGAAGGTCGCACTCTCGCAACTGTTATCTTGTTTACATTGTTCAGTAAAGATATTCATCTCACAGCGCGCACTACGCGTTAGTTAGCATTATAATTAAATAAATATTGCCGCACGGCTAATGAGCTCTGTAAATGTTTACCTGTCAATGCACAGTGTGATCTCGACACACGGCAGTAGGTATACGTAGGTCATGAAACGTTGATTTTGTCTTAGTGGGCTATTTTATCAGTAGTTGTTATAGAAGGAGAGGCATAGTTAATGCCAGGTACCGTAGGCACGAGACAACAGTACCTACAACACGCCAGAGCGGCGCTGGCGCGAGGTTCCCTCTCACGAAGGTTCGGTGCTTGTCAAAATCAAGCTTTTTTAATACACTCATGAGCAGTAATGGCTTTTAGGCTTTGACACTGCGTTTATAAAATAGGCAGTAAGGCCACACGGCCGAAGTCCTAAAGGCGGATTTGTAAACAAACTAAAATTCGATAGGATATTAAATGACAATAGTTGCTAGTAGCTTCTCTAGTTGTTTACTCATCTATGTATGCTCTTAAGAAACTTTGAAAACTAGTTTGGTATGTTTGTAAATGTCATTGAAAGTAACTATAGGTGGTAGGTAGATACCTATAGTTACTATGTGAAATTATTAGCTTAATTTATAAGCTATTTGGCACCTATTCCCTTTAAAATCCCATAGGTAGGAACTGTTAAGTTTCTCACCTCGATGTAGCCTCGTCTGACTCTATCGACTCTATCGAGTAGGTACTAGAGGTATCGACGTTGCCGACGTGTTTGCGTAGGTACCTACCTACGTCGAGCGCCCTCGGTGCTCGGGGCCTCGTGAAGTCGAGCCGTGCTGCGTTCCTCTCGCGCTTTATTGCACTCTGGCAGTTTATCAACGATTTATTATGAAAAGTGGTACCTAGGTAGTTATTAATAAGTAACATCTGGGTACACGTGAGTGCCGTCATTATTGGTAGTACACTTTTATGATAGATTGTTCCTATTTAGGTGCATGACGTTTCTTTTATCTTCGTTATATATGTCAGTAACCAAATAAGAAGATGACTACGAAGATAAGACTACGTTCTTCTGGGGTAGGCAGAGTTGATGCTCTGGTCGGAGTGGTCGGCTGACGGCCTACCATCCTCCAACCTGTTACCTATAACAGGTTGGAGACGTAGGAGTGCAGATTAGTGGACACATTTCGAACTTACGTTAAATTTGTGCGACAAGTACCTAAGTACTTATTGCTTAAATTATTTCCATGATTCATCACAATCATTGAACACAAGTACATAAAGCGATTTATTATTAGGTATGTACTTATAGATATCGCAAAAGTCATTCACGAGCGATAATAAATTGAAAAACCCGATTTCAGTAACATCGCAAGATGATCTCATCATGAATTCATGACAACCCATATATGTATGTAAGCCAATGTAAGGCATAAGTAGAAGGATGCGAAAATTAGTGCGGCTAGGACGTGACGCTCGCGGCGACCGACGCACGGCCCGCGCGGGCCTGGGTAGGTACGGTACGAGCAGCGAGCGTGCCGCCGCCGGCGCCGGGGCGCCAGCTGCGAGCGCTCGAGCAGTCGAGCGCACTCGCGCTGCAGGCGCCCACGCGGCAGCATGGCGACTAACGGCGACCGAGCCAGCACCGAAAACAGTAAGTCATTAATTCATTATTGCTATTATTTGCTTCTTACTCTTATAAAGTATTTGTCTTATTATTGTAAAGCAACTTGGGTATCGTAGGTAATTAATCGGTGGTAGTCTGATGTCATTAGCTAGATTACTATCATAGCGTAAAACTACGTCTCTGGTGCCGTTTCAACGACTACACACGGAACTCACGTGAATAGCTCGCCGGGGAACTAGGAAGAGCTTCTGCAGGTTCATCGCGCAGCGCAGTTCGTTAGAAATTCAATTCAGTAGAGTGCAAGTTGCATCACCATAGCCTTTAAACAGTCGCATTGTAAATAAATGCCTAATAACGTTTAGAATAGCTATGTCTAAACGTTATTGTTATTACTTATTAGGCATTTATTTACAATGACCGTAGACCTAGGTACCGTTATAAAAAAAAACAGTAGCAGTAGGGACAAGTTACAGAATGATGTTAAGTTTAAAAATGATCCTAAATACTATAACTACCTTTAAGGCATGCAAATACTTTAAGCTATAATAAAGACTCATTTAATAATTATATAATTATTAACACATTCAATCAAATCAATATAGGTTTCAACAAAATCACCTTCAAACAATTAGCGGTGGCTCAGTGAGACAGGATAGTTCCTACCTACGTAGGTAGGTATTGATCGATGATGTTGGTGATATCAAATCAGTTCGATCCGTGATTATGATAACTACCTAATTAAGATTACCTACCTCTCTACATATACTTAGGCCTAGCGCGCACTGCCTTGCGTTTTTTAAACGCACAATCTGTGAATTACGGAGTGTCATAGGTGTGCGCGCACTGCGGTGAGAAAAACGCATGCGGTAGAGTCACCGTTCTCCTCTCGCTGCAAATTTGCGGTGAATCTACCGCAAATATTTTTGTATCGCATAGAGATCTATGAAGCGCCGCGCACTGCGGTGAAAAAAACGCAGTGATGCCTACTTCATAGCTAGATCTGGCTATTTTTCGGTATCAGGCGCTACTATTTGATAAATGTTGCCATACTTAATTGTGTTTTGCCAAAATAAATACTTAAGAAAATGAGTAGGTACCTACTGTAGAAAAATACTCAACTCAAAGATCGATAATGAACCTCGGCCATCGACATTTTCCTCTTTAGTTACATAATAGTTATTTGTTATACAAGAGTGCAAAGTTGCTTTTTAACCGCGTGTTCAATTTTGATGACCGAGCAAGCGAAGGATTCTAAAATTGAATCACGAGCGCAGCGAGTGATTCAAAATTAGAATCCTGAGCGTTAGCGAGGGAATCAAAAGAGCACGAGGTGAAAAATCTTTGCACTCGAGTGCAACACGTAACTTTTCATTCCACCTCAGCGAGGAAATGACTAAATGCAAAAAAAAAACGTTAACAATCACAAGATAGGTGCACTTTTATTTCAGTTTAGGTATTAATTACTACATTATGAAAGGTAAGTATTACAGAATAATCTTTAAATTATAACAAAATAATACTAAGGTATAATTAAGAAAGTTTTAAAGTAACGTTGCTACAGTTATTTAAATTGAGTGTAATATTTTTGTTTGGTACTGTAATATTGGTGTTAGTCACTTGTGTACTGTTTTTCGGTAAACTATCTGTCATACTTAATAGTTGTACTGATTCATCGGATTCCCTTGGCGTGAATGTTGGAGAGAGGGAGATGGTTAGGTGTTTCATAACGGCTTATTTTTGATGTAGAAGGGCCAGTCCAAGGATCCGATTGAGGCTCTTTCAGTGTAATGGCTCCTACGATGCCTTCACATATTTTAGACTTATTTTGGATGGAATCCTCTATGTATCCCTCTACAACTGCATTGGACTTCCAGCCTCCGTGGCGCTTAAGGAGATCAGCTCCGGAATCAGCCAAAAGTGTGGCTGAAGTTCGTCGGAAACAATGACCCGTATACAACAGGGGTTCTTCTCGTGGGATACTGCCAATTTTATTAGTACCCATAGGCTGTCTAACACACTTTCCATTGCGATACTGTATAAAAAATCGATTGATTGGAGTGTTAGGCGGGCGTAAGGCTTGATATTTCTCAACAATCGTTACGTATTCCTTGCGAATGACGAAGTTGCGGTCTCTTTTTGTCTTTGTATTAGGTAAATTAATTAATAGTAAGTCATCTGAATGTTTCTCAATGTTTTTGACATTAAGTTGTGTTAGTTCATTAGTTCGACATGCTCCGTTTATTCCAAAAATAAGAACAACCTGTAACGTAAAGAGGTAAAATGGGGTGAATAGGGACAAAATCGAACTTGTCACTGAAATTAATCGATGTTGTAGGACGAATGCAATATTGATAACTCTTTCCAAGGGTTTCCGGCAGTTAATACTTTTCGTAAATGTTAAAAATATCCCCAGAATTAGTTAAAATTTAGATATTTTAACAAAAATATAGGCTGTCCCTATTCATGCTTGAAGTGGGGTGACCTGGAACGTGACATGGGTAACTTGGGAAAAACTAGTAGGGTTGTCTCTTTCCTATTTAAAAAAAGAACTAATTACCTTCTGCTAAAAGATTATTTTTCTTCGATATCTTTCAGAAAGCTACTTAGCGTTATAATATTATAAAATCTCTGTAAAAATGTGTATACATGTTTATCTTCTTCGTCAATTTTCTAAAAAAAATGATGAACCACTTTTGATAAAATTTATTATGAGGCCTGCTCTGATGTTATATCCTATCATACAAAAAAAATCATCAAAATCAATTCACGATAATGACGGAGTAATAGCGCCACATACAAACCAACAAAAAACATAGGTATAGTCGAATTTAGAACCTCCAGGTTTTTTTTAAGTTGAAAATAAAAGCGTAAAGAAATTTAAAGAATATAGAAACCTATAAATGTAAAATATTAAAATGCATAAAACAACGAAGACCCATATATTGTTAGTTCAACACACTACGTATTTTTATTATTTGTTTGTAGGCTTGTTTTTTAAATCATACAAGTTCGTACCTATGTATCTCTTATTACTTCTCATTAGTTCGCCTTGTACGCATGCTTGTATATAAGTTTAAAATAAATAAAATGAAAATGCCTTATTTTAATAAAAAGTGAAATCCTGCAAAACTGCGATAAAATGTTCAATTCATGTTGTAGCAGCCCTGACCCTATTCAAACTTTACCGTTCCTAATCAACTTTCAAATGTCCCTATTTACCAAGTATAGGCGACTCTATTTGTACTTTAGCCGTCCCTTGTCACCCCGTTACCGTATTTATTCACCTCGAAAAAATAAACAATCCCAGAGGTTTTAAAAAAAAACGATTTCAAACAAAAACTATGTAAAATCTAGACTAACTCTTTTTGTGTAGCTTCTTAAAGATATTATATCGTTGGCTAACTCCACACGTTGTCAAAAAAACACTAGAATTTCCAAAAACGGTCAACTTAAGGGACAATACCGAAACCTCACATCTACAGTCTTATTTGAAAGAAGATTTTTGACACCTTTTACTAACTTCACAACGCTTCGGTGTTGCCAGTTAGAAGATAATATATTCTACTTTTAGAAGAAAAAAAAGGTAGCAATTGGAAGTTCTTGTTTTTTATTTTGTGGCTTCGAAACTAGATTCCTCGATTTGACCCTATTTACCTCTGAGTCCTTATTCACCCCGTTTTACGTATTGTAGTAGATAAATGAATAAAATTGATATGAACGCATAATTATGCCTATCAACATCTACTAAGTATACTATTTAATTGAGATTAATATACTTAAGTACGTAGATACTGAATGTACAACTGACTTACTTTTGCCGCTAAATATACGGAATCGGGTGCTTCGTTAAGAAACTTTTCAATATCAGATACTGTGAAAACTTTCGATTTTTTTGGTTGATGACCAGATGAGGCTCTTTTTAAAAATGCCACTAATTTAGGATAGGTATCGATATATATGTCTTTTTTCATCTTTATTGTTGATTTTAGCATCGAATACGTACTCCATAGAGTGCTTGCTTTCTTGTTCTCGGATAATTCTATAAAATATGCCAGCAAAACGTTTTCTGAGAAAGTTTTGGCTCCTTTTGCTAGTCGCCACGTGTTGAACATATCGTACTGTTTTAAATACTTCTCGCGTGATTGTTGAGGAAGAAAGCTCATTTGCGCATTATTAACAGTTTCAGTCAATTCTGTTGGCGTCAAACAAACTTCCTCGTCGCTAGAATCACTCATTTTAGTTTTTTCACTTGTTTTCAAGTTTCTTGTTTTTAATATAAGGTTTAACAATGACGTGAATAAATGCCGCGTAAAGAACCGCGTACAAAGCAAATTGAAAAAAGAACACCAAGAAGGTTCCGAGTCTGAGTTTTTAACAAATTAAAAAAAAGTTGTATGATATATTCGGCACCATAGAGGTAGCAGTAAATAGGTTTAATGTTTTTTTTAATTCACAAACTTAGTGCACACGATGTTCTAAATTCAATTTACTTTATCCTCTAGAGAATAAAAACGGCTTTTCCACTCAGATATTGAAGATTAAAAATACTCTTTCCGAGATGGTGGGATGAAAATTGATTTTCACACCACCAGATCGAAAACGTCAAATTATATGTCATGCAAACCTAACCTAAAGTGAGTCATTTTTGGCCGAGGGCACAGCCGGGCAATAATATTGTACTGGATTTCATTATAACCCGCCGGTCAATAATGTGATTTAAATTAGCAGACAGATGACGTTCCCCATAAAATATATTCTCGATACTCTTACTTATGGATGATATTCTCGAATTCCTAGAGAATCATGAGGATAATCGTTGCCGTGTTTTCAAAGACTTTATATTGTAAGAATAATTAGATAAGTACGGATAATTGTATAAAATGATTAGAATTACACTGGAAACACATCTATAGTCGATTTATCACCATTATTAACTAAAAACAATTTTCTCGACGTTTTAAATTCAGAATGCTTCAGCAGCTAAGCGCCCGAACCCATTCTACCATCTGAAATAAAGCCCTGTGTAATGCTTAGTTTACACAAATTTCGTATTTTATTAGGTTGCCAACAATAGGCACATACTTAAAACCACAGAAAAGTAACAAAAAAAAAACAAATTGCAAAATCGAGTTGGTCGTGGCCAAGTGGAACACCGAGTGGAACGCAAAAAGGCGGGAATATTGCAAATCCTTTAAGTTATTTGACTAACTTTTTGTTAGTGTATTATGTAGTTCTAAATACGAGTATATATCTATTCTGCTTGTTTTAATTTAGTATTACTTTAATTTTAGTAGGTACTATGGCTTCCTATTTTCTCACAGTAGGTGTGAAAAGTAGAGTATCCTCCTCGGGGATAAAGGTGTCTTTGCCTTGGGCTAGCTTGAATCCCTCGCTGCATTCAAGATTCTTGTATTAACTCCCTTGCTTCGCTCGTGAGTTAAACTCTAAACTCCCTCGCTGCACTCGGGAGTTAACTCCTGAATCTTTCATTGCGTTCGGGATTCAATATGACGCCCGTGACGAAAGACACTGCTTTATCCCCTGGGTGCATAATCTACTATAACGGCATTGTTATTATTAGATTAATTTTAATTACCTGCTACGTCTATCTTAAAAATAAAAATAATTAAAAGTACTGATTTTTTTACTACTGTATTTGACTTAATATGCGAAACGTGATTATAATTTGACCACAAATTGGTACTCCCCTTTCTACTATGTAGTAAGTAATAAGTAGCGATCAGCTACTTTTAGCAACTTTTTTGGGTCAAAAAATCTTGATATCTAGCAATTTTTTGCAAACTGTCTAGCTACTGACTAAAGGTAGCAGTTGGCAACATTGGCACTGAGCCACACACTCATTTTTCAGTATCCTACTAATATTATAAAGGTGAAAGTTCGTATGTTTGTGTAACAATCGGGCAAAAACAGCTGAAGGGATTTGGATGAAATTTGGCACACATGTAGTTCATATCCTGGAATAAAAAATAGGCTACTTTTTATCCCGGTAAAGTGGCATGGATTAATGGAGACTGAGGAGGAAGCGGAAACTCAGAGCCGATGCTGCCTTAGTACTTCAAATTCACAAGTACCAGGAGACCAGAAACATCAAGTACCAGGAGACCAGAAACATCAAGTACCAGGAGACCAGAAACATGTCATAGTATTTTTGGGCTGGTATAATTATGTAAGTAGGGTAGGTGTAGGAAAGGTGTAGGGTAGGTGTAGAGTAGGCGTAAGATAGGTGTAGGGTAAGTGTAAGGTAGGTGTAGGGTAGGTGTAGGGTGGGTGTTTCCTGAGTAAAAAAATTACAATACAAATCAGGAAACCTTGCTATTTCCGATATTCACGCGGGCGAAGCCGCAGCTGGTAGAAGCTAGTTAGCTAATATGAATATTATAGGTATATTTGTCTATAATATTTAACTAAGACCTAATATTACGTATCACTTCCATATTAGATTAGTGTTCATGATACTCGGTAGTATTTTTTTAATATGAATATATGAACTAATACTGAAAAATATCGGTATTAACATATCTTTAAGTCACAGGAAAGCGGAATGCGCAATTTCGTATAAATGGATGATTTTGCCACATGTTTTTCCAACTATTTGGATTTAAAAACCAAACTACTGAACTGATTTTGATAAAATTTCAATTGTATTAATCGAAAAGTAGGATATCCTTTCACATAAATCAATATTTTTTTAAATCGGTTCATATATTATGACGAAGAAATGAGGTAACAAACACAAAAAAAAAAACATACGCCCGAAATGAGAACTTCCTCCTTTTTTGAAGTCGGTTAAATACGTGCGTTTTTTCACCGCAGTGCGCGTCCCCGTGAATGCGTTTATTCTACCGCACTGTAGAAAAAACGCACCGCGTTCCACCGCAAGGCAGTGCGCGCAAGGCCTTAAATGAAAATCAAAAGGATAAGATAGAAGTCGATCTAAATCAGTTAGATTAAATGTTTCCAAATAAACGTTACCCTATGTGGCTATGCTATGTAGGTACTTACTTAGTAAAACAATGAAAAAAACACCGTGCAGCAAGAGTTCCGTAGCCGGGATGAATAAATTACACGCAGGTACAGTAGGTACCTAGGTACGTGAAGTGTTGACATTTAACTTTTTCAGATTTGTCCACCGTTTGATTGAAAACTAAAAATTGGAGGGAGGGACACAATGTTATCCTACACTATTCAATTTGTAGGAAATCTAACTAGGAACAGTTAGGAACCTAAATTGTTAGCTAGTGATCACAATCAAATCAAATCATTTATTTAAATTTCTTATTTCTAAATTACACTACACTAAATTGGATTCTAAATAGTACCTACATAAGTACCACGCATTTAAGAAGTAATAATTAGATTGCATGTTTCAAAAATCAGATCAGACAATCTGTTTTACGATTATACATCTTCCGATTTCCTAGTTAGATTTCCTACTAATTGAATAGTGTATTTACCCTTTTACGACTAGCAGCGAATTCAAAGAACTAACAGATTTTAATAGATCAAGAAAAACACTACAAAAAATATATTTAAAATGACTTCCAAATAATAACCGGCCAAGTGCGAGTCAGACGCGCGCAAAGGGTTCCGAACGAATCATATTACGTTGAACCATACACTTATAGGTTTCCCTGTTATTTATAGAATACTTAAGGGTCTATTACATTATCCAATTTGCAGAGCGCTAAATGAGCTAGCGTGCTAAATTTGTATTGTGTAAATGCAGTTAGACAGTGAATGATTAAATCTAGTGCGATCGCATGGACTCTGCCGCGCTAGCTCATGCCGTACACTAGCTAGCGCACTAATTTTCATGGTGTAAAGCGTTCTAACTTCTAACGTGCTAAACACTAGCAATACTCGGTCAGTCAGTCAGCGTGCGCTCGAAAAGGAGGACGCATTTTAGACTCGTGGTAGTTAATGTCCGGTCCTGACATAGATTGGCATTGAGACAGATTTTATTGTTTTTAGTTAGTTTAATTTTGTTTTTATTGTTTGTGCGTCACTTCTGGCGGAATAAAAGGATTTTCTTTCTTTCTTTCATTTTTGGTTGGAGGACCGCCTACAACTCATGTTGATGTTTGAAATAAATGAATTAATTACCTACTTAATAATAATTTTTCAAAAAGTGGCCCAAATCCTTTCCTATTTCATCACAGTAAATAACAACTTCTTTGTTTAAAATCTGTTGTGATAAACAATTACTAACAACTATACTGGCAAACCTGCATAAGACTGCGGTAAGGTTGTATCAAATATTGTCAATAATGGTCCGGCGCTGATGCAATAGTAGATGGTAACTGACACCTCTCCCAGTTGTTTTTTTGTGAGCTTACCAGCTCATTCATTGCCAATACCTATTTTATTTTCTATTATATTCTCTTATTTGGTTTTCAGAGGCTGTATATTTCATTGTCATTGAACTTAGTTTCTGCTGTAGGCGGTCAAGTTCACACTGCAAGTCTTCAGTGTCAGTTTGGTATTTTTTTTGTGCTTTTTTCTAAGTTTGATGAGTAGGTACATATCTAATTGTTTCAAAAAATTTCACTGTCTACGGGAGTATTAATAAGTTCATTGTCTACGGGACGGGTATTAGGTACTTAAAATTAATTTTAAATGATAGTCATTGTTCGTACTTGGCAACTTTGCCTTTAAATATCTCAACAACGTGTCACTTTATGGCACCATTTTATTGCGAACATTTTTTTGTTTGTCGTTATGTCGCAGCTTTATCAGCCTTTTAATTGGCTGCCTAGCCATTTCACTGAACGACGCCATTGAGTTAGCTGCGTAAATGATATCTCGGTATTTAATCGAACAGCTAGGCATATGACCCGGCTCACTAACGTTTAATGGTTTGAATAGCCATGTTCACTGAAATTTAGTTCAACTTTCTGTCACGCGACGTGCTGTAGGCGGAACCGTCATAATTGCGTCGACCAGCCGCAGGGTTCCCAATTTAGGGGTTTGTCCTTACAAGATCATTACTAACTGGTGGTAGGTTTTGGCCGATGGCTTGTAACCACCCACTGGGCAAAGGCGTACCGCCAAGCGGCCCGGCCGTGTTCCGGTACGATACTCAGTGTAGCCAATCCAGAGGAGATGGGTCGAAATACCTAGTTGTTCCTATGCAGGTAGACCAAACAGGCTCGCGCTCGCGAAGTAGCGGGATCCGAGGCACGGTGCACCGCTGGCCGACCGCAGGTAGTTGGGGGCCCGAGTAGTGTGCTAGTGTGCCACACACGAAAGGCTGCCACGCCAACTGTCGAAAAATTCTGGAATGCACCATCGTGCTGGTTAGGGACCACGAGAGAGCCCGATGGACATTCCCGGGGGGCTTGGGCGTCCCCGCAGTCTCCAGACTAGTCCCCCCATGATGCCGTCCTGAGAACGTGCCTGAAGGTAAACAGCATGGAACCTCATTTTACATCCTTCTCCTCTCTCTTCTTCACTCACACATCATGAATAAAAGGAACAAATCGAGAAAAGCTGTACAGCGGCAGCACTCCCTCTCTCTAAAAGTGCACCTCTGCAACATATGAGGTCTGTATTCAAATCTCGCCGCAGCCCATCACCACCTGAATACTGAGAAACCAGCGCTCCTGTTCCTTTCGGAGACGCAGATCGGATGTCCGTCAGACGTGTCGTACCTGACTTACCCAGGGTTTACCTTGGGGCACCATTTTAAACCACGCGCGGGTGTATGTATGTACGTCCGGGACGACATCTGCTGTCAGTGTCTCCGCAACCTTGAGGACTCCAGGTTCTCAACGCTTTGGCTTCTGGTGGACACGGGCTTGGATAAAATAATCTACGCCTGTGTCTATCGGACGCACAGCGGTGATTTGGAGACAACTGGGCTCACACAACACCTCAGTGAGGCGGCGGATGCGGCTCAGCAGCGATACCCTTCTGCCCAATTGGTGTTATTGGGGGACTTCAATGCACACCATCAGGAGTGGCTCTTCCCATACCAGTGCACAGACCATGCTGGACGAGAGACGCGAAAGCTAGAGCTATCGTTAAATCTCACCCAGCTGGTCCAGGGAGCAACGAGGGTGCCAGATGTTGATTCACACACAGCCAATTGCTTGGACCTTCTGCTGATAACAGATCCAGACCGCTACTCGGTGTCGATTTCTTCACCACTAGGTAGTTCCGACCACTGTCTGGTGAAATTTGTGTCAATCACAGCACGGCGGAGCGAGCTCCGGCGCGATCTTATGGCGGTATGGAAAGAGCGACTGTCACATCCCGGCGCTAGGCCCTCCACAATCGTGGCGAAAAAGTCACCACAAAAGTTCACCTTTTTGTGAATTGGTTAGAGAGGCGCCACAGCGTCCTCACCTTCCGCCTGACGCACTCATCGGACACGGTAGGACACGCCCGGTTGTACTATTGTGTGGATCATCCGGAGGACACGGTGATGTATACGGTGGAGGTCTACCCCGCATGGGTGGAGCACCGCCATGTCCATCGGCGGTGGTGACCTCTAGCGTTCGGCCCTGGTCCAATCCATGGTCCGGAGTGAGAGGGCATCGGAAACAGGCACCTCCTTTTGCAAAACAGCAAAGCAAGCGAAGAAGGAGGCGAGATTCGTGAGGAAGAGGCAATCCTCACGTCCCAGCCGTCAAAGGAGACGCCCTGAGCGTCAGCAGTCGCCCTTCCGCTCCGCCCAGAGCGGAAGAAGTCATTTGATGATTTCACATCCAAAGAAAAATGGGTATGGTTCTAGAGTTTCAAAAGCTTTTTGTCTTGTACTGTGAATATGACGTACGTCCATGCAAATGTCATCCCCAATTTATTTTAACATCATAGGACGAGAGTTCTGTTACAATAGAAAAATGACCCAATTTCATTGTTACGTAGTTTAAGGCCTCTGTAGATTGATCACTCGAGATGGAAGTGATTTTATAAAATCGGACAGTTTTTAAACATTGAAAAGCCAATACACATGGAAATCTATCCAAATGGGGACCTGTCTACACATGTTCGGAAAAGCTACCAATATGAGGACTTTTATACACACTGAAAGAAAGAAAGAAAAAGTATTTAATTGCCACAAAAACAACACACATGACATTAGTGGATCCTACTCCAAAGCCCAAACGATAATGTTAGTAGTTCTTAAATTATGTTAGTAAAGACAAGTTAAATATTAAATACCTAAAGCTGAGAAAGAGAAACAAATCAAGTATCTTGACTTAGCACACGAGGTTGATTGTGCCGATGGTCGTTACGGCCAATGACTTGGTAGCCAAAAGCTTCGACGGCCACCTGTCGAAGCTGGCGTTACGCAGTTGGGTAAAGGGCCTGATACAGAAGGCAGTACTCCTCGATACGGCTCGTATTGTGAGGAGGTTCCTTTCTCTGGAGCCCTAACCATCGGTAGCGTGGACCCTGCTTCCGACACCGGCGGACTACTATTTTTATATTTTTACTAGCGACCCGCCCCGGCTTCGCACGGGTGCAAATGTGCAATGTGGATACTAAATATACCTTACCTACTACAGAATGTCCATATAAACAACGTTTACAGCTTTTTTGTCATTAGACAATACAACGCGCCGCCCCGCCCGACCGGTAACGCCGCACCGCTTTGTCTTTGTGTAAAACGCACGTTTTTAACCGACTTCAAAAAAGGAGAAGGTTCTCATTTTGGGCGTCAAATCTCATAACCAAGTACAACACAAGAACACCTAATTACGTTCGGCTGCGGTCGAGGATACAAATAAAACCGATATAATTCACTTAATGAATATAATTAATGCAATTATTACAATTAGATCGGTAAATCTAAGATGCGCGACAATTGTTCGATGTCAGAAACAAGAGTGAATCACTTAACACTAAATTAACACAAATCGCTGCCATTGCACAGTCTTCGATCCCACGCCGTCAGATTGCTGAGAAGGCGAATCTCACGGTGCACAGCGGAATGCGGCGTTAGTCATTTTGGGTGGTCGCAGGTGGCGACATAACAGGATATGGGTAGTCGTAAGTGGCGACATAACATCTCCCTCCACGAGATCGGCAACTATTTGAAAACTCTAGTCGAAAATAGTGTCGATGGCGAAGCTGGTTCAATCTCAGGGTTGCAGGCCTCCTTATCCTTAGCTTTGGTATCGATTCCATCTGTGGCTTTCTGTAGTTGCTTCAATCTACGGCGTCGAAGTATAATGATGATAATGAGTACACATGCACCGGATAATAGTATGTATACCGGTATAGTAGTGTGGTATATGGCTTCAGTGTTCAGCGACTTTAGCGTTACAGGTTCTTGTAGAGTGATTTCAGAGTTACTTGAATGTAGACTGCCAAGGTCAGTGGTATCTAGTTTTATAGTTTTCATTGGTACATTATACGAATTTTCCTTTATAATTGGTAAGTCCATGATTTTCAATATCTTTCCCTTGGTTTGATCATGACGATTGCTTGCAGTAAATGATGTAGTTCTTAGCACGCATCCTTTGGGTATGATGGATAAGTAGCTCCCTTTCAGCATTCTGTAGTTATCTTCAGAACAAGTTAACCGAACTTTCGTAGGTCTGGGAAAGCTTACAATGTAGTGTTGGTCGTCTAGCTGCTCCATAGCTTCAGAAGACAAGATGACAGATGTGAATTGACAGGACTCATTAATTTTCTGATGTAATATAAGCTGCTGGATACAGTCTGATTGTTTGCCATGGTGGTGACTTAAGTTGTCCTCGCAAAGGTGACCGTGGCTATACTTCGGACATTCTGTCTCCATGTACAATAGATCTTTTTCGTGAACCGCTATGAAAGGATAAGTTGGAATCAGGACCTTATTGTCATAATTAGGGGCCAGGGATAGTTTATATAGGATAAAGTTAGTAGGATAAAGTATCGGAAATTTTACAACTATCACTATTTTATTCCCATTATAATAATATCCTAGTCTAATTATATCAAAGTATTCTCTAAAACTAATATCTAGAAGTTGATCCTTACTATATAACATGCCTAATCTATTCATCATATCCTTAAACATAGCATAGTTCAATATAGAATTATGAATACTTCTAGCCCTAATAAATGCTAATAAATTTTGTAATTTGTCAAGTTCTTTAGACAGATTATCTATGTTGTCTCCTAATATCATAAGTAATTGTGCCAAATGAGCATATTTAATGGTATCTGTTTCATGTCTAACATTGCTAGCTAAAATAGAGTTGATGATTTTCTCGATTTTACCTTGGTTTTCTACTATTTTATCTGTAACATTTGAGCTACGCGAAACCCACTGCTTACTTAAACTAATTTGGTGATTAATTTCAGCAACTAAATTATTTTCATTTTGTTTTAAGATTGTAATGGCATTATCGTATTTTAATGCATCAGTATAATCTAAATTACCCGAAATGCTCTTTATTACTGAACCAAGACCATCTATGAGACCTCTTTTGACACGCTTTACCTCAAGTGTTTCTAACTGTCCCGATATTTCTTCTAATTTAGTACCTAGATAGCTAACGTGGGGTTCATAGAGAGATCGTGATATATTACTCAATTGTGGCGTAAGATTTTGCAATTGCTCGTTAACTGTTTCTAAACTATTGCGCATATCATCAAGGTTTATAATCTGGAGAAAGGAGTGGAAATGTGAAATGACTCTTGTGGATCCTAGGTTGAAGGGCAAAATACCTGGTCCATCGTTAAGACTGTCTAGCGTTATCTCGTCTGCTCGGGCCAGGGCCAGGGTCAGGACGAGTAGTATTTGCAGTGTCCTGTAACAAACGAGCACTATTAGGCACCCGTTTTAGGCGCGATTTAGGTACGGTGCCTCTTTTCTTTTTGGTATAGATATGAATAGGCAAATCCGCTAATACCGTATCATGAGTATATCGAGCTGCTAACTTTTGCCTGTGGCATAAAGGATTCCTAATAAAAACTTGTTGCTCCGGTTCGTAATCTTTTTCAGATTCACGATTCTTATTAACGTTTTCGATAATTTCAGTGCGACGATGAAGTGAAGTGTCGTTGAGAATATCGTACACTTTTGACATTCGTCTACGGTGTTCCTGGATATATTGTTGTAAGAGATGTTCCGATAGGTTCATATCTAAAGGATCCCGGGGATCAAAATGACCAGTAATTATATCGATAGGCCTACATTTTGTAAAACTATGTATTGAGCTATTATATGCCAATATAGCATAAGTTATAAGATTAGTAATTGATTCTCCTCGCTGTTCTAATTTTAATATACGCAAATGTTCTAACAGAGTAGAATTTAGCCGTTCTACCATTCCATTTTCATTGGGTGTATTAGGACAGGTTTTATGATGTTGTACCTTGTGCAATCTAATAAATTCAGAAAATATTTGATTGTTGAATTCCGGACCATTGTCTGTTACAATAGTTAAAGGCACTCCGTGATGAGTAGAAAACTTTAGTAAAGCTTGAACGACACTAATAGCTGTAGCATCTTTCAAGAAGTATGCTTGACCATACTTAGAGAATGCATCTACTATTATAAGATACTTATTCGTTTCAATACTAAGCAGATCTAAATGTACAACCTCAAAAGGCTTTGTAGGTGGAGGTACAATTTGTAACTTTGGTCTAACTGGATTGCGATCATATTTAGCTTGCCCGCATATTTGACATTCATTGATATACTTCGTTACATGCTCTTTCATATTTGGCCAATAGCATCTACGTGATAATGCTAGATAACACTCGTTAATGCCTCTATGATTGGTTTTACCTTCATGATATTTCTTTATAATTTCTTGTTGCTTAAGATAATCTTTAACATTTTCTACTTCAGTTTTGGTAAGTACTAATTTCATTGCAGAGTTCTTAAAATATTTTTGAATGATAGGTATTATATTATACATTTCTAATGTAGGATTAATAAACACACCTGTTTTTACTTTTGGATTAACGTGTTCTTTAATAGCGCTAATAACGTCTTGTTCTAAATTAGATTTTGAAATTTGTATTACAGTTTTAGTATGTGTTTCGAATGGTTTAGAAATACTAGGCCTACTTTTTATGTCTCCAACAACATTAAGATATATTTGCTTATTAAACTTATTAAGGGGGTCGTCGGAAATAGGGATTTCTAATATAGGACTTTCTAAATCACTATGGGCGCTTAAAGTCCTAGAGTCCGCGCTTTCAGTTCTAGAATCTGAGTCTGAAGGTGCACCTTGTGAAGTGTTAACTACTATCGAACTAGCTTCTTCATTATGAATTTCTATTCGTGACAAAGCATCTGCATTAGTATTATGTTTTCCTTGCTTATAGACAACTGTGAACTCAAATTCGCTTAACCGTAATCTCCAACGGGTTAAACGGGAATTCGGTTCTTTAATATTCATCACCCATTGCAAAGGGCGATGGTCAGTCACTATTTTAAATTTACGTCCGAATAAATATGGCCTAAAATATTTGGTTGCCCAGACTATAGCCAATAATTCTTTTTCACTAGTGCTATAGTTTATTTCACTAGAGTTTAGCGTGCGCGAGGCATAAGCTATTGGTTTATCAGATCCAATAGTGCCTTGTGAAAGTACTGCTCCAATTGCCAAATTTGAAGCGTCCGTGGTGAGAATAAATTCTTTTTTAAAATCAGGGTATTGAAGAATGGGATCATTGACCAGAAGGGTCTTACATTTTTCAAAGCATTCGACATAATTTTGATCAAGTGTAATTTTGGAGCCTTTCTTTAAGCTTTGAGTCAAAGGTTTGGTTATTTTAGCAAAATCAGGGATAAATTTTCTATAATAACCAAGAAGTCCTAAAAACCTTTTAATTTCGGTAGGGGTTTTTGGTAAAGGGTAATTTTGTATTGCTGAGATTTTGTCTGGGTTAGGTTTTATCCCATCTTTGCCTATAATATGCCCTAGATATGCTGTTTCCAATTTAAGGAACTCAGATTTATCCATTTGTATTTTAAAATTAGACTCGCGTAATCTTTTAAAAACTTTTTCTAGGTTAATTATGTGCTCTTGCAATGATGTACTAAAAACTATTATGTCATCTAGATATACTAGACAAATAGTATTTTGGAGTTCGCGCAACACGTTGTCCATTACTCTTTGAAAGGTGGATGGACTATTTTTAAGTCCCATGGGCATTCTCAGAAACTCGAAATGCCCATGTTCTACATTAAATGCTGTTTTTGTGATATCCTTGGGGTCCATCTCTACCTGGTAAAATCCACTAGCTAGGTCTAGTGTAGTTAAATACTGGCAGTTACCTAATTTGTCTAAGACATCAGTTATATTGGGGATAGGGTATTTGTCATCTATGGTTTTCTCATTAAGTTTCCTGAAATCTACTACAATACGCCACTTCGCCTTTCCTGATGCATCAGCTTTTTTAGCTACTACCCAAATAGGAGAACTCCAAGCAGAATTGGAAGGCCTAATTATACCTTGGTCTAACATTTTACCTATCTGATCTTGTACTTCCTGTCTATGAATATATGGATATCTATAACTCTTTGTATAGACTGGAGCCTCATCTGTGGTTTTAACTGAATGTTTAATTTTATTTGTGAATGTTAATTGTTCACCTTCAATATAAAAAACGTCTGCATATTGCGAGCACAACGATTCAAGATTAATGCGTTCTTCTTCATTTAAATGGTCAGTACGAAGGCGCGATATCACGTCTTTTGCGCGTTCCTTTTGTTGTTTAGTGCGCGTGCACTCGACATTATGAACTTCTGCAGGCATTGCACGATCCATTGAAAAGATTATGTCATTTCTACTAGGATTCTGTACTTCTAATATACCCCTATTCTGCTTAACCGTAGTGAGGCATTCACGTACGATACAGTTTGAAATAGATTGTTCAGGAATATAAGCGTCTGTCGTCATTTAGTCTCCATCGCGAACGTTAATCGGAATCTTTAGTAACTTAGATGTACCTGCTGGAATAATATTCTCATATAAATTAGTATTACGTGAATCATAGATTCTAATAGGGTTTGAAGCGAACTTAGTTGTAAATAACTTATTTTTATAATCTATTGTAGCTTCCCATTGTTCTAGCAAATCGGTACCAATAAGTCCATCAAAGAAATCGTGGAACTTATAGATATCAAATGAAACTGTGCTTGAATCATTAAATTCATTAAAAATTGGTAAAGTAATTGAATAGTCGTTTCTAGTTTTAGCGTGAACACTATGCACTTCGAATGGAGAATAATTTAATGGAAAATCACTGAAGTATTTTTCAACAGCATTAGGACACAGGAATGACTGATTTGCACCTGTATCTATTAAAAGTTTAAGTGGAGGTGACGCAATTTGAACGTATGGAAGGTACCGTTGAGTTTGGAGATTTATTTCTATTTTAATTTGTCGGATTTCTGAGTTTTCTGAAAATCCGGCTCCTTGGATTCTTTGGCGTCCTCTTTTATGCTTCCGGACTGCTGGGGATGTTCTACATATTCCTGAGGGGATGGTTGATATTCATAGTACACATTTTCTGGATACTCATAATAATGGTAATAAGTTCCGTCATATTCGGTAATGAAATCATTAAACGAAGGATCCATAAAACAATCACTAAAATGCATCTCCCGAGTTTTGAAATAATTATTGGGAGGAGGATTGCCTGATTTGTACCAATCATGCCTAGATAAAGCGTTAGTAGGTGGTAATTGTCTGTTCACGAAATGACTAACCCCACTCATTGGGCTTGGTTGCGCTGACCCGCTAGGCTGGTTAGGAGAATTCTGCTGAACTACTTGAACTGGGTTATTCTGACGGTTATAATTTGGTGGGGGTGCCCTGAACACTTGCTGAGTTCGGGTCGGACCAAACTGGCGAGATTGGAAATAAATCGGTTTCCCCTGAGGAGGTTGTTGAACTGGAAATTGGAATCGTGCAGGTCCTGGCATGCTATAATTATTAAGCCTTGGATCAGGTATATTAAATGGCTGAGAGGGCATTCTAAAATGATTACCGGGTTGGTTATTGCTATTAATTCTTTTATCAGGCAAACGGTCGTTACGATTTTGCAGATACATGGTATTAGTTTCTTCATGAACAAATTCTAGTGCTTGTTCTACATTTTGAGGGCGCATACAACGCACGCGTGATCCTAAAGGATCTTTTAATCCACGCACGAACGCCTGGAGCGTTAATTTCTTATATAAATCCCTTTTAGCATCTACAGTGGTTTGTAAGATGTCGTGTAAAGAAACATACGTCATAATTGTACTAAAAAGATTCTGACAACGTTCGTAGAACTCTTGTGGAGTGCTAGAGCCCTGTGTTAAAAGAGATAAATCGCTATAAAGCGCGGTCTCATCCCTCTGGTCAGCAAAATTATTTATTAATGCCTTACGGATGCCATTCCAATCAGTTGCTATACCATTTGAATTGATTAAGCGAGCAGCAGACCCTACAATTTTATTTAATATACCATTAATGAGTGCAGAGTTAACTAATTCAGAACCACCTTGAACATTATAATATTCTCTAACTAAATGATCACACAATTGAATAAACCTAGTCAGCACGTTCGGGTTCCCGTCAAAGTCGGGTACCAAACGTAATGCTTTAAAAACGGTATCTAAATCCAAAGACATTTTCCCAGAAAACGATTCTGTGTCCTCGTATAAAGTATCTAAATTAATATCTCTTCTGGTACTATTACTAAGTCTCTACTTCTAACTACCCTAGTATTCCTGGATTTTCGTGGAAAGAAAATTTTGGAAAATTATATTAGTACAGGCTAGGAGAAAGCGGTCACTAGAAATAATCTAATGTACTTACATGAACATTATATCAGCCCCTTTGCGTAATCGATGTCTGGATTCCTCGATACAGCACGACGTGTAGATTCAGGATACTCTGGAGCGACTGGATAGCCGCACGGGCGGCTTTACGACTACGGAAATCTTCCTTTTTACGCGAAACCGACCGCGAGTATCCTACCGACTGCGCCAATTACGTTCGGCTGCGGTCGAGGATACAAATAAAACCGATATAATTCACTTAATGAATATAATTAATGCAATTATTACAATTAGATCGGTAAATCTAAGATGCGCGACAATTGTTCGATGTCAGAAACAAGAGTGAATCACTTAACACTAAATTAACACAAATCGCTGCCATTGCACAGTCTTCGATCCCACGCCGTCAGATTGCTGAGAAGGCGAATCTCACGGTGCACAGCGGAATGCGGCGTTAGTCATTTTGGGTGGTCGCAGGTGGCGACATAACAGGATATGGGTAGTCGTAAGTGGCGACATAACAACCTCATACACAAAAACTAAACTCTCTTCCACACAAACACTTGCAAAACAGAACACACCAATACTCAATTTATCGCATTACATGCCAATCATGTACCTCTTCTTGGGCGCCATACTGTTTTCTTACCTTAATTGTAATAAATGGCTAATATATATAATATAAATTCTGAACTGGACTCCCTTGAAGTCGCTAACTCGCGTAACTGTAATCCAGAGGACTGCCAAAAATATATTTACCCTAATGACCACTCAATTAAATTATTATACATCAATATTCGTAGTATAAATAAAAATTTTGACCAACTCCGCATACTGTTATCAATGACAAACATACAATTTGATATTATAGTACTAACAGAATGCTGGCTTCGTAAAGTAAATAACCTACCATTGTTGGATGGTTACACGGCTCATTCCACTGTTAACTTATTAAATCAAAATGACGGGATTGTCATCTATACCCACACAAAACTGAGTTGCAAAGTAACCGAACCGAGTTTTAGGGATGCAAGCTGTCTAATTTGCCAAATAGGTAATAATGTTAATATTGTAGCTACGTATCGATCTCCCTCTTTAAAAACAAAAGAGAACTTTAGTAACTTTATAAATAGTCTCGACGTCATTTACCGTGAATTATCGTCTAGTAATATTTTTCTCGTGGGAGATATAAATATTGACTTAACCCTTAATAGTACAGACCCACTACGCGAAGAATATCTAACATTCAACGCTACATATGGCTTATTCCCTTCACACACTTCTCCTACTAGACTCAACTCTTGCTTAGACCACATTCTCACAAACTCAACCACTCCCTCCCTGACATTAATACTAGAGTCTTACATCACGGACCATAAGCCAATTGTAATTAGCATTCAAAATAATTTCCGAGTCAGACAACACTCGGCAGCTAAAACCTTCACAGACATCCCTAAAGTTAAAGCATACCTGGAAATAATAGATTTTACCAATGTGCTAGCAACTGACGACGCAAACTTGGCTACGAATATGTTTGTATCTATGATCTCTCACACAATTGCAACTCATACAACTACAACCAAAATCACCAACAAAAACCATATTCTGAAACCGTGGATGACGCCTGGTCTCATTAGATGTATCAAGAATCGAGATAAGATGCACATAAAATCAAATAAATCCCCACTTAACATGACTCTTAAAATTACTTACTGTAGGTATCGCAATTATTGTAATCGCTTATTGCGTAATCTAAAAATAGCCTACGAAAACGATCAATTGGAAAAAGCAGGTAACAATCCAAAGGCCCTCTGGCAAGCGATCAAAACAATAACAAATACTCGGAAAAGTAAGATCAGTCCAGCTAAGCTATTAAAAACTACAAATAGCCCAATGACGTCTGCTAATTATGTCTGCAAATTTTTCACACATGTAGGAAAATCTCTAGGTGATAAAATTCTCGCGTCAAATAATGTTGCAGGCAATCCCCCCGACATAACATCAAACTCCTACACGCATATAAGAAGACCACCAAACTCCCTGGTCATTTCTGAGGTGACTGAAATGGATGTTGAATCCATCATTTTACAGCTCCGCCAAAACTGTGCGACAGGTTGGGATGGGATCTCATCCCAGATTGTAAGGCAGTGTCGGAAGCAGTTGGTTGGTCTAGCCGACAATCAGTACGGTTTTCGATCAGGCCTCTCTACCGAGGACGCAGTTTTGGAGGTAGCGGTACAGAGAATAAAGTCCCACATACCTCCACTGGAAAGAGAGGATCCTCCGACCAGACGGATGTAGTGTCTGGTGGGCAACTGCCCGAGATTGATATTCGGGCTTTGCATGTATTCTAATCGCACGGTAAACTCTGATATCGCGATTTAGGATTTTGTTGTTAGTTCGCAGCTGTTGAGATAGATGGCGCTGCGAGTCTCATTTGTTGTGATGTTGATTCTGCTACGTTGATTTTTGTGGCGGCATGAATGCCGCTACACAGTAATGGATCTGAGTAACCTCGTGGTTAAAAAATTAGACGCTAAAAATAATTGCTTATGTATCTACCTTGATCTATCCAAAGCTTTTGACACAGTCTCTGTCCCCATACTTCTATCCAAGCTCGAGACGTTGGGGGTGCGTGGTATAAGCTACAAAATCTTTGAAGACTACCTCACGAACAGAAAACAACGTGTTTTAATTGGGGATTACATGAGTGATGGGGAGACCGTCTCCTACGGCGTGCCACAAGGGAGTGTCTTGGGACCCACCCTCTTCTTGCTGTATATCAATGACCTCTGCACAATGTCCCTCCCTTACACTCACATTTTCACGTATGCAGACGACACCGCCATACTTGTCTGGGGTCCAAACTGGCACACAGTTAAAGAGAGATCAGAATTCGCACTATTTAATGTCAAAAATTGGCTGACTCACAACCTGCTAACCCTAAACCTAACCAAAACGCAAATTGTTCCCTTCTCCATCAACAAAACTAAAACTCCACCGCGAGGTTTTTCCCTAAAAGCACACACTTGCATTTCACAGCCCAACTACAATTGCCAAGAAATTACTCGCGCGGAATGTGTGAAATACTTGTGCGTACACATGGATAGTGGCTTGATGTGGCAAAAACACGTATCTTTGGTTAATACCAGGGTAAGACGACTCATTCATTTATTTAAAACGCTTAGAGACAGTGCAACTATGGAACAACTCAGACTAGTATACTTGGCCCTATGTCAATCTATAGTACAATACTGCATCACTGTATGGGGAGGGGCTGCAAAGACGCATCTATTGAGCTTAGAGAGAGCACAAAGAGCGGTGCTGAAAGTGATGACGAGAAAGCCCTACAGACATCCAACATCTCAGCTTTACTCGGAATGTAAAGTCTTAACAGTCCGCCAACTCTTTGTGCTCAGAGCTATTCTCAGGAAACATCATAGCGTACCATTACCCAACCCCAATAGACGCAGCAATATGCCTGTGTGCTCTGGTGGTCCATGTAAGACATCCTTTGCAAGGAGACAGTACGAGGCCATAAGTTGTAAGCTATACAACACCACAAACAAACATCTCAACATTACTTCTCTTAGCAGACACGAACTTAAAGGGAAAGTTTCTGAATGGCTCCAACTATTAGACTATCAGAAGACGGAAGACCTACTGGCATATATTGCGTAACATATATCATACAATACAATGCTTTAACACAAACACACACACAAACACCATCACACACACACACGTGTCATACAAACATTCTACTTTTAATTGCTTTTATTTTTTGTTGTCTAACTGTAAAGTTAATAAAGTAGTAAGACTTAGCTAACTTATTTATTTATAATAATAACGGATTGTTGCACAAAACTATCTTTTCTTGAGCAAATAGATCAACCACGAATGGTTACTGTTGCTTATAGCACAGGTACCTAAACCTAGTTTAAGTGACAGTGTTCATAATGTTAACAATAATTTATTTGAACCAATAAACGTTTATTATTATTATTTATTATTATTATTTGCAAATGACAGCTGTCTCCCCAAGCATTTTCCCATTTACGGCACAGGACTCCATCCTGAATCACTAAGCTGTCCCATTGGGCCCAAAAGCTTTTTGTGATTGAACTCATTGCTGAGACGTCGCTCCACGCTGGCTTAGGAGCACTGGCCTTCATCCACTCCAGAATCGGCTTTTTTTTTTTTTTTTGGATGGGAAATCATCAAATGACCCCTCCCGCTCTGGGTTGAGCGGCAGGGAGTGTCAGACTTCTACTGACTAAAACCCACCCATGCTCCTCTTAGTGCCTTTTACGTTCCAGGGCCGCGGTAACTCTTTCGAACAAATCCGCAACCCTGGTAGGCACTGGCCCTAACGGGCCCCTACTCCTATGCTGACATCTCTTTGAGGCGCGCGTGGAACACAACGCGCCGTCGGCTTGGGTCTGGCTTTAATCGGACAGCGAGCCACCCAACGCTCGCCGTCCGCAGACCCGCACCTACGGTGGCCGGGAATCGCCCAGCGACTCCCGACGCCCGGTGCGTCTCCCTATGCCGCGGCGGCTGGGGCGTGAGGATTGTCTCTCCCTCACGCGGCCCGCCTCCTCCTTCACCAGCATTACTGCTTCGCAGAAGGAGGTGACGGCTTCCCATGCCTCCTCGCTCCGGACCATGGATTGAACCAGGGCCGGACGCGAGAGGTCGCCCCCGCCGATCGCCTCGACGAGGACACGGCGCTGCTCCGCCCATGCGGGGCAGGCCTCCACCGTATGCTCCACCGTGTCCTCCGGGCGATCCTCGCAGTGAAAACACCCGGGCGTTTCCTCCCGCCGAATCCGAAACAGGTACCTACCGAAACAACCATGTCCGGTGAGTACCTGCGTCAGGCGGAAGGTGAGGACGCCGTGGCGCCTCTCCAGCCACTCCTCAAAGAGGGGCACTATCGCCACAATTGTGGCGTGCCCTGCACTGGGTTGCGACAGTCGCTGATTCCATACCGCCATGGTATCTTGCCGGAGCTCCGTCCGCCGCGCAGCAATATGCCGCGGCAGCAGAGTTTCGCCCCGGCGTTGCGCCTCCATGCGCCACGTGTAAACGTGCGCGAGGTCTCTTGCCTCCAGATCCCATGGCGGCAATCCAGCAAGGAGGCTCGCCGCCTCGCGGGAGACCGTGCGGTATCCCCGGACAAGCCGGATGGCCATGACCCTTTGGGACGCGTTCAGCTTTTGGGCTGGACGCTTCCGCAGGCCCAGTGCCCACACTGGGGCCCCGTAAAGGGCCATGGACCGCACGATCCCCGCATAGAGCCTCCGGCAGGAGGCGTTTGGACCCCCCAGATAGGGTAGAAGCCGCTTGAAGGCAGCCCCGGCCCGCTCCAGTCTGGGAGCCAAACGTCGGAAGTGCTCGACGAAGGTCCACCGGCTATCGAGAACGAGTCCCAGATACTTGATCGTCGACCCGACGCCGATGTGAACCCCTCCTACCGTGATTTGGGATCCCGGTGGTGGCCTGCTCCGAGGACCATGAAAGCACATGGCCTCGGACTTGTGCAAGGCCACCTCGAGACCCAATTGCCGGATCCTATCCACGACTATCACAACCCCGCGTGTCATTAGCTCGGCCGCCGCCTGGTACGACCCCCCCTGAGCCAGGACGAGCGTGTCGTCAGCGTAGCATACTACGCTGACGCCGCTAGGGAGGCCGGCGCGCAGCACCCAGTCGTAGACGATGTCCCACAGGTACGGCCCCACAACCGCTCCCTGTGGAACACCGCACGACATCTCTCGCCGAATCCACTCTCCCTCGTAACCGGGGTAGATGACGGCCCTATCCGTCAGATAGGCCTCGACCGCGCGACGGAGGTAGGTCGGCATCCGGTGATACCGGAGTGCCTCCCTAATGCAACTCCAGGGCATGGTGTTGAAGGCGTTGGCGATGTCAAGAGACTCCGCCAAGACGACCTTGCCCCGGGATACCGCTTCCCCCGTCGTGAGAGCTCTCACGCGCATGATGGCATCAACCGTTGAGCGCCCCGTGCGGAAACCGAACTGGTTCTCCGCCAGATCCGGCCCCACCCTCACCAAGTGCGCGACGAGGCGGTTTGCAATGACTCTTTCAAAGAGCTTGCCCACCTCGTCGAGCAGCACGATGGGCCGGTATGCGGACGGAGAGTCCGCAGGGCGCTCCGGCTTCTTAATGAGGACCAGTTTCCCCGTCTTCCGAAGGTGGCCTCTTTCCCCACAGCCATAGCACCTAGAGCTGTATCCTTTAACACGGTCGCGAACTGTAGCCGCTGCAACCTCTCTGACGCGATGAGATCGGTGATCCTGCCACACAGCTTCCACCTCCAGTGCATGAGCTAAGGCATCCTTAAGCGCCCCGTGGTGCCCAAGCCTCACAGCAGCTCTAACCTCAAGGTCGTGGATGCCGTCGATGAATGCCTGCACCAGGTTCCCTTCAATGAGCGCAGGTACAGACTGGTAAGCTTCTCGAACCAGCTTTTCCACATCAAGGGCCCACTGCTGTAGGTTTTCACTGCTACGTTGCACACGATCCTTGAGCTGCGCACGAAACACGTGTTCCAGATGAGCGTCGCCATACCTGGCTTCCAACGCCTCAAGGAGCTGCTCGTAAGTCACTTCCTTACCGAGAGCTTCCAGGACAGTTAAGGCCTGGTCGCGCAGGCCTAAGGTGAGGGCAGTCATGGGCTGATTTTTATTCCAGCCGTTCGCCTTCATAACAGCCTCAAACTGTATTTTGTATTCCGATCAGGAAGATGTCCCATCGAACGGTGGCACTTTGAACCCGCGTAGCGAAGGTGTAGTAGCTACGGGAGATGCAATTCCATCCCCTTTTTTTTTTTTTTGTTTGCGCTGGGAAAAAATGCATTACGCATACCCTCCCATTGGGGGAATGGGAGGGGTATGTGGGACTCCCCGGGCTGACCCGGTATACCCACTAAAACAACCCAGCGGCATTCCCACATCGTCTGAGTGGAGGGGGACTGGGAGACCGGGACAGCCTTTGCGTGCAGTCCCTCTTCGACGTTCGCCAGCCTACACGGCGGGCCCTACACGCCCTCCCCGTGAGGGGGGAGAGCCGGGAATGACCGGTGGAGGTGGTGTAGAGTGCAATGCGGGCGGAGGCGCCCCCGCGCCTGTCGCCCGCCTATCACCACCATGAGGAGGGGCTTACAGCCCTAATCTCTTCAAAGTTAGAGTGAAAGGCTCCTTCTGGGTAAGCTCGCTCCATCGTAGACTTTGTCTCTGTCATATCTGACATTGACTAGAGTCAAGAGCAAACCCATCACTAATAAAAAAAAAAAAAAAAGAAGACGGCGTCTTCTCCGACCTCTTCTCCGCCTTCGAAGCGGCGCAGCGAGAGGGTCGTCCTCCCGCGCGCGCTCCGCCGCCTCCTTTTGCGAGATGACGTCCTCGCAAAAGGAGGCGACTGCTGCCCAGAACCCCTCACTCTCCAGCATGGAGCTGACCACGCTGGGAAGTGAGAGGTCCTGTCCGATCTCCGCAGTCTGACTACGGCGCGGCTCTGACCAAGCCGGGCACACCTCGAGCGTGTGCTGTGCCGTGTCCTCCACCGCGCCGCAGTCGTGGCAAGCTGGAGTCTCCTCCCTCCCGATCCAGTGCAGGTGCGTGCCGAAACAGCCGTGGCCTGACAGCACCTGCACCAGACGGAATGAGAGGAAACCGTGTGGGCGCTCGAGACAGTCCCGCAGGACTGAACCAAACTGCTGAACTGATTTTGATAAAATTTCAATTGTATTAATCGAAAAGTAGGATATCCTTTCACATAAAACAATTTTTTTTAAATTGGTTCATATAATATTATGACGGAGATATGAGGTAACAAACACAAAAAAAAACATAAGTACGTCCGAAATGAGAACCTCCTTTTTTAAAGTCGGTTAAAAACGGTGCGTTTTTTTCACCGCAGTGCGCGGCCCCGTGAATGCGTTTATTCTACCGCACGGTAGAAAAAACGCACCGCGTTCCACCGCAAGGCAGTGCGCGCAAGGCCTTACACACAAGCGGATCGGCAGGAAAACGAAACAATTTGAAAAGTAATTACCTATACCCTCAATCACAGTTTAGTACATAAGGCGAAGAAGTATTGTAAATTCAACCTTAACTCGCAGTTTATACCTACAGCAGTTAAGTTTCTGAAGTGAAATGACGGTATTGCAAAAATCGGAATCAACCACATTCTATTCAATCAAACAAGAAATCTATGCTAATTTCAACCTTATCTGTTAGTTGATTGAGGATATTATGTATTGCATTTTGTAAAACAAGACGGTATGTCTACGGTCGAAGTTGAAATTTACACCTTAACGTCTAGAAGATTAGACCGTTATCAACCTTGTTCGATAAAAGGAGTATTACTATTCTAATTTTCGTTGAGATTTTTAACTGACCCAATAGCCTAGTTAGTAGGCACGGTCTAGATCGGTTGGCGCCTGGATGCTGATTCGTATCTTCAACCGCACGTAAAGTGTCTTTTTGCAAGTAATTCTTGGTCTACCTTCGGCCAGAAGACGAAAAAATCCAACTAATGTTATAAAGGTGAAAGTTTGTATGTTTGTGTAACAAACAGGCAAAAACCGCTGAAGTGATTTGGATGAAATTTAGCACACATGTAGTTCATATCCTGGAATAAAAAATAGGCTACTTTTTATCCCGGAAAGTGGCATGGACTTCCTGCTGTGTGTAAGTGGAACTTCAGAGCCGCTGCTGCCTTAGTACCACAGATTCACAAGTAACACGACCAGAAACATCAAGTACCAGGAGACCAGAAATATGTTAGAGTATTTACTTTTTCACAACGATCAGGAAACATTTCTAATTCCGATATTCACGCGGGCGAAGCCGCTGGCTTCTGCCAGCGGCTTCGCCCTCGTGAATATCGGAATCTGGTACCAAATAATTATTAAAACTTGCAAACAATATTTTGAGTAGGATCGGTGGATGCTCGTGCAGAGGTTGGTGCGGGTGGCGGCGGGGGAGGGAGCCAGCTCGAGGTCAGAGTTACGTGACGCGCCCGCCGTCCGCGTCGCTCGGGCGATAATCTTCAAGTCTTTGGGGGGTTCCTTTTCTCTGACGGTGACTGTACCTACTTAAAAAAAACACATATATACATATAAGCATATACTTACATACAAGGCGGTTATATAGATAGCTTGCATGCCTGGTCAGTGGTTGGTTGTTATTAATACATCTTAAAATGGTTCTCAAATATTTCTTTAGTCTCATTCAGTTTATCAGTGAACTTCTCTTACTCAATCAATTTGAATACCTACTACGCTTTGTGGGAGTCTGGGTCTTGAGGCCTGAAAACTTGCACAATACCTAAATACGAAATATCTAAATAGGTAATTAAATAAACAGACCTGTACCTGTGTGGTCGCAAGTCGGCAAGCATGTTTAGCTGTCAGTAGTCGGTGGCGTCAGTGTGTGATGATGATGAGTGATGTGTGTTCCGCAGTGCGCTGGTGCGGCTGCGTGGCGCTGGACACGCGGCCGGGCGGCGGCGCGGCGCACGCGGGCTCGGCGCAGGCGCTGTGGCGCGTGGCGCTGGCGGAGGGCACGGGCGCGGCGCTGCTGGTGCTGCTGACGTGTGCGGCCGTCTGCGCGCCCGCCGCCGCCGACTTTCCGCTGCAGCGCGCGCTCGCTTCGGGGCTCGTCGTCACGCTGCTTGTGCAGGTACCTGACTTACTTCTGAGAAAAAAGCCGAAACAAGACTAAGAAATCAGTCAATTAAAAAAATTTAGACAATTGGGTAGGGTAATGATTAGGTGAAGTCCGCGGGAAAATGCTGGATGCGAGGCGCACAATACCTGTGGCGGCAGTCTGAGGTCTATGTCCAGCAGTGGACGTCTTTCGGCTGAAATGATTGTGATAAAATGGGGGGCGGGAGCAAATTGATCCGTTACTAATTGCCACCATTTCAATCACCCTGTGTTAATTCGTGGTCGACAGTCTAACAGTATCCAGCCGGTCGATTCTGTATATCTCTCACCGTCGGCCTTCGTTCTGTCTGGTGTGAATCGATGTAATCGATGTTCGTGTTCGCGCAGTGCTTCGACCACGTGTCGGGCGCGCAGTTCAACCCCACGGTGACGCTGGCGGCGCTGGTGTGGGGGCGCGTGTCGCGGCGCCGCGCGCTGTGCGAGGTGGCGGCGCAGCTGGCGGGCGCGGCGCTGGGCGGCGGCGTGCTGCGCGCGCTGCGGCCCGCCGCCGCCGCCGCCTGCGTGACGCGGCCGGCGCTGCCCGCGCTGGCGGCGGCGCTGGTGGAGGCGCTGCTGGGCGGCTGCCTGGCGCTGGCCAACTGCGCGGCCTGGGACGCACGCACGGCGGCCGCGAAGGACTCGTGGCCGCTGCGCGTGGGGCTGTCAGTCGCCGGCCTGTCGCTCGTCGGGGTCCGTATTACGTTTTGAACCATTCACATTTCTACACCGATAAAACATAAATCAGTGGGAGCGAATAGAAACCGACCGTCTGAACTGAATTGGTCGTGTGAATGATTCCAGGGCGAGCTCACGGGCGCCAGCATGAACCCTGCGCGCAGTTTCGGGCCGGCGCTGTGGAGCGGCGACTGGACCGACCACTGGGTCAGTACAATACAATATATACTCTTCATTACTCTTACAACTTCACTAAGCGATGCGTAAGCAACGTGGATCCTCAGGCCTTTGAAAGTAGCATGATGCTATGAGCTCCCGCTTCTATTACTGCCTCTTGGACTTGATACACAAAGCGCTCCGGACGAGCGGCGACGAGAATGTATGGATTTTGTCCGCGCACCCGCGACGCTAAACGAAATATTATTTCGTTCCTGTGACGACATACATTTTATCTTGTAAGCGCCCTGTCCACTTTGTATATCAAGGCTTAAAAGAAACACGTAAAATAGTAAATATTACAAACAACAAACAACGTAATAATATAAAACTAATTATGGCAATGTCCAAATTAAGTATGGGAGGACTTTAAGTTTGCGCTTGCCAGATTTTGAGCTTGAAGGAAAAATAGGATTGATCCTTTCACATGAAACAAGATTTTTTCAAATCGGTTCATAAATGACGGATGAGGTAACAAACACTAAAAAAAATACAATCGATTTGAGAATCTCCTCCTTTTTTTGAAGTCGGTTAAAAATTGTTAGGCACATCTGTTTCAATTATCCCACTTATAGTTTGTTCATAGCATTCTGACGTAAATAATTTTTGCTTCAATTATTGAAGCAAGTAATAATATCCTCCCCTAAAAACTTAAGTACCCCTGCTTCACCCCTTATTATGTTTGTAGTTTATTTTCGAAAAATCCAAACATTTGTTATTCTAATTGTTTTATCGAAATCATTTAAATGCCTGTTTCAACTTCATCGGACCAAGCATTGATACCTGTGTTGATACGATTCTCCCCAGTTCGCTCAAGTCGCGACATTTTTCTTACTTCGAGCATGTTTTTTAATAAATAATAATTTATCTTTATTTCAGACAGTTGTATTGTCAAATTGCAAAATGAAAAACAAAGTACTCAGGTTAAGGCAACAAACCACTTATTTAATGAATTGCTAAATTCTAATTGTAACCCTCATTCAATAGTCACAATTGACCTAACTGAAGATTCCTTATTGAAACAGAACTGTAGTTATAAATCTAGTCATAACAAATTGAAAAAATATGCAAAACTGAATAGAATCATAAAAAAATGTAATCAGTTTAAAAAGCAACACAAAAACTTTTCTAAAAGTATTCCACTCAGGAAAGAACGTGTTGACCTGATTAATAAATTAAAGAATTATTACATTAAACTAGAAGACAGCAAAAATATATATGAAATTGATACACAGCACTTACAGTCTGATATAAAAATACTTGAAGCAAAATTGAGTTCTCTTTACAATAAATATGTACAATCTCAGAACCAAATAAAAGAACACATTCTCGCTGCTAATGAGTTAGTCATGTGTCAGTGTACTTGCCAGACAGTATCAAACCCTGATGCTGTACAGCCTGAGGTAACGGTGGTCCCGTCCCAGGCAGAGAATTTGTCTCAAGGCTGTATCATTGAACAAGATAAAATTGATTTTGGACAGGATTCAGTTCAAGTTGAACAGCCTGAAATTGGTGGTTCTTCGTCTGTGAATAGTGTTTATCATTCAGTTATGTTCTCAGACAGTTTTGGAAGAGGTTTAGGTAAATTAGTTAGTAACAACCTGAGTTATTCTACACAGAATTATTGTATGCCAGGCTCAAATTACAAACATATTATGGCGGCATTATTAACAAACAATAATTATAATTCTAATACCAACATTACTGTTTGTATAGGTAATAGTTTAAAAGTAAAACAATCAGATATCACAGACAATGTAACTGAGATGTTACAGTTAAAATGTAATAAAATAATATTGTGTGCATTCCCATATTTTGATAAATTGTCAATTAGACATAATAATTATATTCATATGCTAAATAAACACATGCATTTCTTAGCAGGTCATTATAGTGACAAGTTTATGTTTTTTGACACAAATAGTTTTGTGGAACACTTAAAATCGACTAGGAATACTGTGTATTTACCAATTAGTTTTAGACATACAATAGCAAGGCTATTAGCTTATTATATTAACTCAGACATAAGTAGTATGTCGAAGTCTTGTGTAATTAAATCCACATTGTTTAGTAATAATACTAAGAATCAGGTGGCGAGCCTAAATAACTGTAGCACTATTGCTATAAATTCTTATACAAATTGTACGAAGGAGGTTCCATGTATCACTATGGAAGATTCATTTACTTATGTGGGGTCTACAAGTAGTTGTAACTCACTGCCAAGTGATGATATTGAAGTCTTGGGCCAAACTCTGGATAATAATTTAAACTAGTACGTAAGACAACAGAGGATACCGGTAACAGAATAGTTATGTCTACCAATAACAAAGTATCTTCTTGCTCTCTAGTAACTAGATGTCAAAAAGGGGGTCAGCAGCAAACCTTGAAATTATTTCATCAAAATATTCAAGGTATCTCTTCCAAAATATTAGAAATTGAAATGTTTTTAGAAAAAACAATGTTTGACATTGTTTGTTTTAGTGAACATTGGTTGAAAGATTACCAGATGCTAATTAATTATGAAAATTATAGTGTGGGCAGTTGTTTTAACCGCAAATCTATGTTGCGCGGTGGTTCCCTCATCCTTGTTAAAAAATTCTTAAAATTTAAGCAACGTAATGACATTGTCAGCTTATCAGTGGAGCATTGCATTGAACTGTCCTGTGTCGAGCTGGATAAGCATGTAATAGTGTGCGTGTACAGACCCCCAAACCCTCAAAACTTTGCTTTATTTGAATCAACAATGGAGGATATCCTTGCGAAACTTGCAGCAGGTAACAAATCCGCGATTATTTGTGGAGATTTTAATATTAATATTTTAGAAAGCAATTCGAACAGCAGCAGATTTTTAAGCCTTTTTAAATCATTTAATTTGTCTAATGTTTTTACTGAACCCACTAGGGTAACACCAACTTCTTCAACCTGTATCGATAATGTATTCTGCGATTGTGATTATTTAGATAAAGCCATAGTTAATTACCTCCCGTCGGATCATAGTGGACAATTGGTAACATTTGAGTTTAAAGCTGCATTGCAAAAAATTCAAATACAATATAGGCCAATTACAACAGGCAAACTGGCTAGATTCAATGGTACCTTACAAAATAAGTTAAATGTTCTAGACCATAATATTGAGGATGCAAATAAATTTTATAATAATTTCTTTTCAGTAGTACTACAGGAATTTAACACAACTTTTGAAAAGAAGTCTAAAGAAACTTTCCCTAAGTTTATGTTTAGTGACTGGGCGACTAAAGGTATTAGGATAAGTAGGGAAAGGCTATATGAGTTATATGGCCTTAAGCCTTTCATTAACACCGAATCCTTTAACAAGTATGTAAACAGATATTCTAAAGTTTTCAGAAATACTTGCAAGGTAGCAAAAGCCCTCTACATTAGCAACAAGATCAAATCGGCAGATAATAAAATAAAGACAGTTTGGAAAGTTATCAATAATGAAACGAGTAGGAATAAAGTACGAAATGCTGATTTTTACTGGAGACTGCACATGGTGCCATAAGCTCTAATTTAGAAGTAGCTCAAGAATTTGTAAATTTTTTCTCCGAAATACCATCAAAAACTACTGAAGCTTTAAATTCTTCACCCGAGGTCTCACTTAATTTATTAAAAGCAAACGTTTCAGGTTGTACGGTTGAATTCCAATTCAAACATATCAACCCTATGGCAGTTATCAAAGCTTTCCGGCAAATCAAAATCAAATTGACCGAAGACTTATGGGGAATGTCTATGAAAGTGTGCACGTCCATAATTGAGACCATAGCACCATACTTGGCTTTAATATTCAATTTATGTGTGGACCAAGGTGTCTTTCCAGATGTAATGAAATACAGTAAGGTTATACCACTTTTTAAATCCGGTGACAGTAAAGACACCAATAATTATAGACCTGTTTCCGTGTTACCGGTTTTCAGCAAGGTTTTTGAAAAAGTAATGCTCAATCAAATGCTCATTCATTTTAACATCAATAGGATCTTACACGATCAACAGTATGGTTTCACCAAAGGTCGCTGTACGACTGACGCTGGTGTCACGTTGTTGAAACACATTTATACAACGTGGGAAGAGGCGCAAGATGCCATAGGAATCTTTTGTGACCTCTCCAAGGCATTTGACTGCGTAAATCACGAAACCTTGCTCCTAAAGCTAGAACATTACGGACTAGGTAAACTTGCACTCAGCTTACTGAAGTCTTATTTAAATGACAGACAGCAGCAAGTTCAAATAAACGGTGTTTAATCAAGGGGTTTAAAAGTCAAAATGGGGGTTCCACAAGGCTCAATATTGGGTCCTTTCCTCTTTTTAGTATACATAAATGATCTTCTCCATCTTTTAAAAAATCAACCACAAATGGTGTTATTTGCTGACGATACATCCTTAATTTTTAAGATAGATAGACGTTCTACAAATCTGGACGACTTAAATAACGCCCTACAGCAGGTCCAAAATTGGTTCACTGCTAATAATTTAGTATTAAATGAAAAGAAAACTAAGTGTATCAGATTTGCTTTACCGAATGTCAAAAGTAATCATTGCGACATAGTATTGAACAAAGAGAAACTTGAATTCGTCGAAAACACAGTTTTTCTGGGCATCACACTGGACTCAAGGCTACAATGGGGTCCTCATTTAACATCTCTTGCGGGACGGCTAAGTTCAGCAGCATATGCTGTCAGAAAAATCCGTCAATTTACTGATATAGATACCGCGAGGCTGGTCTATTTTAGTTACTTTCATAGTATCATGTCTTACGGTATCTTATTATGGGGACGAGCTGCAGATATTGTGTCTGTATTTATTCTGCAGAAAAGAGCCATCAGAGCCATATATAATCTGGGTCGGTGCGATTCCTTAAGAGAACTGTTTAAAGATATTAACATCATGACGGTACCTTGTCAATACATATACGAAAACATAATGTATGTTCGGAAAAATCTTCATCTTTTTAGTAAGATTAGTGATAGGCATAATTTTAATACTAGAAATAGGAACAAATTAGATCAACCCCGATTCAGATTGGCAAAAGTACACATTTCTTTTATGGGGTACTGTGTTAAATTTTATAACAAAATACCTCTTGAAATTCTAGAACTGAATGAGAGAAAATTTAAAACATGCATAAAACGCACACTATGTAAACAAGCATATTATAAACTTGAAGATTATATACTTGATAAAAATGCTTGGCTAAATGCCGGTCCTGCTCCACAGTCTCAGCCGCTTGGTTCCTCTAGTTAAGATATTTGGAAGAGATGCTCACCCTTCTTTGTGTAGACTAATAAAAATTTCCACTTTTCTTATGTTATGTTTTAAATACTACTTTTCTTTTTCCGTTTTTGAAAATTGATATACATAGTTTTATATAAAGTAGAAGCATTTTTTATTTTAAAATCCTGTAAATGTGAGGACCATGGAGCCTATACTGTTAATAATATAGATGGTTTCCTTGTTTGACATGAGTGAGCAGGGGCAGTTGAGGGTGTGTCATGCTCGCTAGAATGTCTCGCTGATGGTCGCGCGTGTATTTGATCATTCGGTTCCCTTCAAAATGGTTGAGCTGAATGGTGCTGATGCACGCGTCATATTCGTGAACGGGCGCCGTCAGTGGAGACTGGTCATATCTTAGCTGTCACTGGCTTATTTCTATATTTAATACTTATTGGATACTTGGAATACTTTTATTTTTTTCCTTTCTTTGCATTGTTCTCACATATAGATGTGACGGCGGATCGACTAGCGCCATCTATGAAATTACTTTCGAACAAGACTGACAGCGGTTGGTCCAGCAGAGCGTTGATTGGTTGACGGCGTATTGACTAGCGCCGTCTATCGAATTACTACCGAACAAGACTGACAACTGTCGGTCTAGCGGAGCGTCGATTGGTTGGTGAAGCGGCCATGTGGAGACGGGGGATTCTCGTCTGGCAACGGCGACGGTTCACCATGAATACGACGAATCGCTAATATTCGGTGTAATCGTTTAATGTTACGTGATTAGTTTGACTCATTGTTACTCGTAATTCTACTGAGATGTTAATGTTATAATTATTTGGAGGACCAATTATAAGAAATTGATTGTGTGACATCTTACAAGACTTTGATTAAAACTACGCCCATAAATACCCGCGCCAACGCTATGGCTGATCCTGAAGACATTTCTGATACTCTTATAGATGCAACAAGTAATGATGTAACCAGGATTTTTGTAAAACATAAAATGGTTTAAAAGAGTATCCATGGAGTTTCTTGTACGATCTTCTCCATAGAGATCTACGCTTTGGAACGTGCAAATAGCTTCATGTTTTTGACTGACTGACTTTGACAATTCAAAAGTACCTGTGATTGGTTTATTTGAAATAAATGCTTTGACTTTGACTTTGACTTTGACACAGGACACAGTCCATACGTATTTACAAAGATAGAGTTAGTAGGGTTGTTAGTAGTCGGTACACAAAAACAACAAAGTGTTAGTAATTTGTTAGTAAACAAAACTCGTCATCCAGTAGGTAGCCTATTTCCTATTTGTGCAGGTGTACACCTGCCCAGTACACAGTAAGAGGACTGTTCATCTTGCTCGCTAACGTTCTGAGGACAGTGTTGGTGCTACCCCGGACCCTGCTCATCATCGATGCAGTTCTTTTCCTAATGATGGAGAAGAAATCATTGATGGAAGCATCCGCAAACATTGCGGAAGCACTGCAGTACCTGGGTTTTTTCAACACTGCCCTCAAAGCGTCATTGTACTGAACAGGCAGGGCGTTGAAAGCCCGCTGTGTAAAATTGATCCACAGACTGCACGTGTAAAAAGACTGACAGAAGGCTCTGAAAAGTAACAGTTTTACAACTGTGGTACATCGTGCAAATCTGCGGGACAACATATTGCAGCAAACTGCCAACGCCCTCCTTTCCCTCTCTAGGTCCTCATCGTCCTGTAGCCTATCTGTCAGCATGTGACCAAAATATTTTACTTTAGATTCGGTCGGGTCGGCACTAACGAGGGTGGTCAGTGCCGACCCGACCGAAATAAAGAAAATGTAAATAAATGAATGGTAATATAAAATACCCTGTTACCAACGTCTGACGCCAAGTGGTGCCCAAATCGTACTAGGTAATAGGTATTTACCTACTGTTTAAATCAAATCAAATCAAATCAAATACGTTTGTTTGTGTACACAGGTGAAAAAGGTGGAACAATTACAAGATTAATGGGTCTCTGTGTCCTGCCACACTAGGTGGCATACAAACATTAAATATTACATTTCAAATGTGGCAAAATATTTTAAATTATATTGAAATCAAATATAGACCTAAGTTAACATAAGTGAGTACAAACTTCAAAACATAATTCTAGGCATAATTTTATTAGCTACCATTTAATTTTTTTAAGAAATTACTGAATTTCTACTTATACCTCTGAGATATATCATAACTATCAGTCTCATAATCTAGTAGAAATTCACTGATTGAGTAATATATATTTTTTAATAAAAACAATTTTAGTTCTTTTTTAAATAATCTTATGTCACTAATTTCTCCAATAGATGCTGGTATTTTATTATATATTTTTGGTGCCATACCGATAATATTTTTGTCATACAAAGCTGTGGTATGACTGATTGCCTTAATTTTGTTACGATGACGTCGGCTGGTAAATTTTTCAAAAAATTCTGGATGGGACTTGATAAATACTGCTAATTCAAATATGTATATAGATGGGAAAGTTAGAATTTTTAGATTCTTAAAGTGTGGTCTGCAACTATCAGGTAATCGTAAACTACAAATAGCTCTAACACATTTCTTTTGAGCCTTAAAGGCTTCTTCCCAGTTAGTGGAGTTTCCCCAGAATATGATGCCATATCTTAAAGTAGATGAGACATACGCATTATAAGCTGCCAAAACTGCTTTTTGTGTTACAACTTTGGAAAGCATATACAATGCATAAGAAAACTTACTAAGTTTCTTACAGATAGCATCAACCTGTGTTATCCATGACATTTCTTGGTCAATCCAAAGACCCAAAAATGTTGTGGTATTGACCTCGTCTATGTTTATATTTTACCTTTATATTGTCTAACGTTTTTGTTTTTTGTTTGTAATGCACAATTTTAGTCTTATCTAAGTTTATCTTCAGGTTGTTTTCTTTGAGCCACTTTATAATCGATTTGATTGAATCATTGACTTTTCTTTCGTACATTTCTAAATGTTCATTTATATTAATAGAAAATATTACAGTACAGTCATCGGCAAATAGAACTATGGGATAATTTACGACTTTAGGAAGATCATTTATATATATAAGAAAAAGTAACGGCCCCAATACGCTACCTTGAGGTACACCAAAGCGAACTTCACGGGGATTTGAGTTGAAGAATATCTCAGTTTTAGACTCAGGACATATTTTCGTAATTTGTGTAATCTGTTTTCTATTACTTAAGTAAGATTTGAGTAGGTTGTAGCAGCCGGCATCAACGTCCGCGCGCTGTGCGCGCGGTCATACAACTAACACTATGTATCGACGCGCGGTATTTATAGTTCGTGCAAAAACGACCCGCTCATTCCGTAGTTCTACAAGTGGGTGACTTATTTATTACCATAGATCTCCTACCCTACATCTATGTAATTAGTTTAACAAAATTGTATATAAATGCCAGCACCTAAAATATAAGTCAGTCAATCCGGAAACTCTTTTACTTAACCACCTCCTGACAACTGGTAAAGTGGTGACCCCGACGTACACTGGAAATGGCAACCAACGACGAAGTAGCGACCGTTTCCATTAAATCACGCATACCAACATTTTGGCGCGACAAACCACTACTCTGGTTTGCCCAATTTGAAACGGTAGTCAACCCGCAGAAGCCCGGCGATGAAGCGAAGTTCAGCCTCCTAGTAGCTCACCTCGAGAAGACGGACGTTGAGCAAATAAGCGACATTATTATGAGCCAGACACGCACAGGCCGCTACGAGGAGACTAAAAAGAGACTGTTGTCCGTTTACGAAGAGTCGGAGACGAAGCAACTGGAGAAACTGCTCACCGAGATGGAGTTGGGAGACCTGAAGCCATCCCAGCTGTTGCGTAGCATGAGAGAGCCAGCACGTGATAAGATGCCCGATACCACCTTGCAGATACTGTGGATGAGACACCTGCCTGCCTCCACGCGAGCTGTATTATCGGTCAACGAAAACGCCACTCTCGACGTGCTTGCTGCCATGGCCGACAAAATGCACGAGCAAACCCGAGAAGTTCATTCGGTTTGTGCATGCAAACAGCCGTCAACGTCCACGTCAAGACACGGAAGCAGTCACTCGCAGCCAGAGCCAGACCTTCGAGAAGCCATTATGCAGCTCACGCGGGAAATTGCGGCAATGAAAATGGATAGATCAAGACAAGGGAGATCATCATTCCGCTCAAGATCACGTTCACAATCCCGAGGCCAAACGAATTCTTACCAGCAGACGTCAGGTGACATTTGTTTTTACCACACTCGTTACGGTAAAAAAGCGCGCAACTGCAGATCTCCGTGCAAGTTTAAGCACCAGGAAAACTAGTCGCGACCTTGGCTACGACGGGACCCGAGGTCAACGAAATATCACCCTACCGTCTACACGTTTGCGACTACCAACATCATTTGAGATTCCTTGTGGACACCGGAGCGAACGTGTCGGTCATTCCCAACACGAAAGGAATGAAGAGGGTGGAAGAAGTTTTGTATGCAGCGAACGGCACCCCAATACATACATATGGCGAGAAGAAGCTAGAACTCAACCTTGGTCTACGCCGCCCCTTATTATGGCAGTTTATCATCGCCGCTGTGAAACGACCGATATTGGGCGCCGATTTTTTACGTCATCACGACCTTCTCGTCGACCTACGTGCCAGAAAACTCATCGATAAGAAGACAGGACTGGCAATCGACGGTTGCATTGCAAACAGTGCCGCTACCCCCACCGTGCTCACTATCAACCTCACCGACCCATACCACACCCTTCTTCAACAGTACGCCGAGATAACTTCCTCGAACTTCAACAACATGAAGAACAGCGAAGTTGAACACCATATCGTCACGCACGGGCCGCCCGTGTACAATAAGGTAAGACCCTTGCCGCCACACAAATATCAAGCGGCGAAAAAGGAGTTTCAAGTTATGCTTGAACAAGGAATATGCCGGCCGTCAAAATCACCATGGGCAAGTCCACTCCACCTCGTAGAGAAGAAGACTGGCGAGTACAGACCATGTGGCGATTACCGCAGACTGAATGCCGTAACCAAGCCGGATCGGTACCCAATACCACGACTTCGCGACTTCACGTACCATCTCGAAGGGATGAAAATCTTCTCGAAGATTGATTTAAGGAAAGCGTATAATCAATTGAGAATACGCGATGAAGATATTGAGAAGACCGCAGTCATTACGCCGTTTGGGCTTTTTGAATTCCCACGAATGTGTTTCGGGCTATGCAACGCCGGACAAACCTTCCAACGGCACATCAACAATGTACTCGGCAATATGGACCACGTCTTTCCATTCGTCGACGACATACTCGTCGCCTCACCAGACCAAGAAACCCACAGAAGACATCTGGAAGATCTTTTTAAAAGACTCAAAGAGCATGGTCTAAAAATAAACGTGTCGAAATGCGTCTTCGGGCACACAAGACTGGAATTTCTTGGGTACATATTAACAGAAGCAGGTATTCAACCAACAGAAGATCGTGTGAAGACAATATCCGATTATCCAGAACCAACCACAATTCAAGAACTACGACGATTCCTCGGGATAATAAACTTTTATAAAGAAAATATACCGCACGCTGCACACGTTCAGGAAAAGCTGTATAAATATCTACGAACATGCAAGAAAAATGACAAGACCAAGGTAAACTTCAACAGTGAAGATAAACAAGCATTTCAAAACTGTAAGAACAGCATAAAAAACGCCGTCACTCTGTCACACCCATCAGTTCACGCTCCATTATCACTGATGTGTGACGCCTCAAACACCTGTGTCGGAGCCGCGCTACAGCAACGTGTAGGAAACAGCTGGAGACCACTCGGTTTTTACTCAAAGAAACTGACAGAAGCGCAAAAGAAATACAGCACGTTTGACCGAGAGCTACTGGCGATCTACCTGGCAATAAGGCACTTTCGGCGCATGTTTGAGGGTAGAGAAATCACGGTTTACACGGACCACAAGCCGCTAACGCATGCACTACTGCGGCTAAACAGCAACACAGAAACGCCAATGCGCACGAGATACTTGCACTATATCAGTCAGTTCACAATGAATATATGCCATATCGAAGGAAAGGATAACGTTGTGGCCGATGCATTATCAAGAATCGAAACAATATCCACTCCATCACCAATTGACTACGACGAGTTGGCTCGCCTACAACACAGCGACAGGCAAATGACTGACGTCACGAAAAACAAATCGCTCCGATTCGAGCGATATCGTCCACTGAACACAGGTAAACCAATTTTGTGCGAAACATCAAGTGGACACGTTCGACCTTACCTGCCACCAGAGCTACGAAGGAAAGCATTCGACGCCATACACGATTTGAGCCACCCTGGCACCCGAGCAACTAGGAAGATGATTACACAACGCTTTTTCTGGCCAAGCATGAATAAAGACGTCAGTATGTGGACCAAATGTTGCATAACTTGCCAACGTACAAAAGTGCAGCGACATACAGTATCGCCATTAGAACAGTTCCCACCTGCAGATCGACTAACACAAATACATACAGATATAATCGGCCCGTTGCCAATATCAGAGGGAAGACGGTATTGCGTTACCATCATCGACCGAGCAACCAAATGGCCAGAAGCATTCCCAGTCAGCGATATTGAAGCCACCACTATCGCAACGGCTATCTACGAGGGGTGGATAGTGCGATTTGGGTGCCCAGAAAGGATCACAAGCGATCAAGGAAGGCAGTTCGAATCACATTTATTCAAAACACTAATGAATAGAATGGGCATTGAGAAAACACGAACCACTGCTTACCACCCACAGGCGAACGGAATGATTGAAAGGTGGCATCGATCATTTAAAACAGCATTGACGGCACGACTACATAATTCAAGCTGGACGAAAGAATTGCCAACGGTTTTGCTAGGACTACGCGCTGCAATTAAAGAAAACACTGATGTGTCATCAGCAGAAGCGCTATACGGTAAACCGCTACGGCTACCCGGTGAAATGTGTGGAGAAACGTCGATACATAGTGTTAGTTGTATGACCGCGCGCACAGCGCGCGGACGTTGATGCCGGCTGCTACAAGGTCAAGGATGTTACCCCTTATTCCGTATGCTTCAAGCTTTCTTAACAAAATACTAAAATCTACATGGTCAAACGCCTTGCTCATGTCCATGTACAGGGCTGAAACTGGTGTTCTACTATCCATATTATTCAATATCCTTTCGATTAAATAATAGACAGCAACATCCACAGAGATAAATAAAAAATAATTTTCGTTTATAAACAGGGAATTAGGCGCTTTTCCTTTCACCTAAAAGAATTGCCATGGCCCTTTAAAAAAACACAACTGACTTCCAAATAAATACCTCTGCAAAAACCAGTCGGTGTTTCTGGTGTGGTTCCTTCGCTTTTTAACCGACTTCTAAAAAAGGAGGATGTTCTCAATTCAGATGTTTGGACGTCCCTTGTCAACCGATTTGAAAAAATCTTGTTTCGTGTGAATGGATATACTCGATTGGTCCCATTGAAATTTTATCAAAATCGGTTCAGTGTTTTCGTTTTTAAATCCAAATAGCTGGAAAAAATATGTGGAAAAATCATCCATGTATACGAAATTGAGAATTTTTTATTTCCTGTTCCTGTTTCTTTCCTGTTTTTTTGAAAAAGAAAGTCTTTTTAAAAAAAAAGACTTCCAAAAAAAATTTCGGAAGTGGGTGTTTTTGGTTGCTTCTTCGATAATACCGACTACACCGACTTCCGAAATTAAATAAAGTTATTTTGGACGTCGTAGTGTCTTTTTGGAAGTCGGTTTTTGACACCGACTTCCAAAATTAAAGTTACTAACCGACGTCAACCCTCCTTTTTGCTTCGCCGTAGTCGGGTAAAAAAAAGGTGTAGGTTTTCAACTCGACTGCATTTTTATAATTTTTTTGTGTGTTTTTTCAGCGATATTTTCGCCAATTGTCAACCGTTTTTGATGATTATTTTTTTGTTTGGAAGAATATTTTTCCAGACTAGTCCCAGTTCAATTTTTTTCTTTTCTTCTTTTTTTTTAAAAACGTTGGAACGTTGATGGATATCTGCTGAGGAACTTCGGAGATGGGTAACGGAACTCTTCAATAAATGATAGCAAATCTCCCGGGATTGAGCAAATTTCGGAGACCGAGTCACCCGCGTCCGTAGGAGAATACCCATAGCTAGTCCCTACACGTGGTCCTCGGGTGGTGCTAATCAGGTGACACTAACTTGTGACCACCCACTGGGCGAAGGCGTACCGCCAAGCGGCCTAGCCGTGTTCCGGTACAATGCTCAGTGTAGCCAATCCATAGGAGTTGGGTCGAAATAGTTGGTGTCGAGATGAGGTGCAAAAATTTTCGAGCTCGCTTCAGCATTTGAGTTCTTTGGCTTTGGCTTTTCTGCATTACACTTGAACGTTTCATTAATATGATGTGGGGCCTATTCTCAGTTGAAAGTATTCTGTATGTGTGTGTGTGTGTGTATCGATTTATAGAATATGTTGCACCTAAATATAAAAGACTTTATACATAGATATAATATGCGGGTGGTTAACATTTTTTAACAAAACTCCCTCGTGACCTGATGCCCGCGGTCGCGGGCTGCTGCATCATCCATCCTCGACACCTGCTTTCCTTCGAAGATGGGAGGCCTGTGGGTTAAAAAGGACGTGTTATTTCATATTTTTGTAATTCCATGTCTTACTTGGCTGATGTGCTTGGCCTACTTGCAAATCAGTACTTGCATCCGGTGTCGTGGTCGCCATCAACCTCCCTGTAGTGCAGCGATATTTGTGGCACGGCAAATTATTATGACCCACGACTGACTACAAGAAAAAAAAAGGAATGGCTACTTAATTATAGTTCTTTTTTGTTGTCTATTTATCTATCTATCTATCTATTTTTTATTGATGAGTAACACTTACCTACTTTCCTTATGTCTATAGGTATCCATATTTCACTTTGAGTCACCTCTGTGACAACGTAAAAATGCACGTACTTAATCTGATCACAATAGTTCTCAAACTACCCGAGTATGAATACAACATTTTAATATTTAACGCAGCTTGGAATCGGCCTATTTTGTTGGCTGCTCATGGCATACTGGTTATGTAACGCGCACAGCCGCGCACCACTGCACCGACTATCCGTGTCCAGTGTGTCGGGGTTGGGAATCGCTCGAAACCGGTTTTCTGTGTGTGCTGCCGAACGCTTTTTTGCGTGGATTACATTTACTTTTATTTTTTATGTAATTGTGTGATACTTCTGCTTGTTTTTTTTTTTTTTTTTCAATTATTTTCTTTCCTTTTTTATTTACCGACACATTATCTATCACCACACACCATATTATTATCTATCGTTTAAAACACATTAACATAATATATATTTACCTGTATTTTTACCACCTAACAAAACTGGTTTACATCCGTACACATCAACATAAGGTTCAGTTGAAAACCAGCGTCAGGCAGCGCTTATAATAGTTGTCTGGCATTTTGCTGAACTGGACCTATTTGGCGCAGCCGCGGGGCACACAATGTTTTGTTTTAAAATTAATGTTATTCTTGTTTGTACCTACATTGTGTGTATCTGTGTGTGCCAAATAAACTAATTTTCTTTCTTTCTTTCTTTCTTTCATTAGTCAAGAAAATTCCTTCAATATAGTAATCGTAAGTATGAACGGATAACAAAAAATCAAACCTATCTGTGACGGACTGCAACAATTTTCGAGCTCGCTTCGCTCATTCTTGCATTCTACGCTGAGTTCTTAAGCTCTCCTGCAGCAGTCAAGAAAGTTACTGCTATATGTATAAGTATGAATGATTAGTACAAAATGAAACCTATCCGATTAGGTGTACCTATAAGTTATAGCTAATAGCCGAAGTGCAGTTACACCTAAATGTAGCCGGGTACAACTAGTCGGCCATTGAGCGACTGACGCAGCGACATTTCGAGCTGCGTTGGTCGCAGCTGCGCGAGGTCCTGGTGGCGGAATGGCGTAACAGGCTCGTCACTATCGAGGCCATCCGGCCAGTGCTCCACCTCTGGCTCGGGAGAAGGCACGGCTCCCTGTCGTTTCGTGCGACACAGGTCCTCACGGGGCATGGCTGCTTCGGGAGGTTCCTGTGTCGCTTAGGCAGGGAGACGGACGCTCGCTGTCACCACTGCGTTGACTGTCGGCAGGACACGGCGCGGCATATGCTGGCAGAGTGTGCCGCTTGGGACGAGCCGCGCCGTGCCCTCGTCTCTGTGGTAGGCAGTGACCTCTCGTTGCCGGCCGTAGTCCGATCTATGGTCGGCGGTGAGGAGTCCTGGGACGCGGTGGTCTCCTTCTGCGAAACAGTCATCGCGCAGAAGGAGGCTGCGAAAAGGGAAAGGGAGATGTCGAGTGCTCTCCCGGCCCGCAGCAGGCCCCCCTAACTGGATCCTTCTGCCCCCCTAACTTGGTCTAGGGGCGGCGGACTTGGGGACGTTCGTCGCCCCCCATTCATCCGGACCCGAGGTGGCGGCGCGTGGTGTTCCCGTGCGCCCCTCTGACGTCGCGGGGGGAGTTATACACCTCACTCCCCGCGCATACGAGATGTGGCCCGCAGAGGCGGGCCGGCACCAGCCGGGGATTACGGAAGTCGCTATGTTCCCGCGATCCCCGGCGTAGGTGAAAGATGGAACACCGGGGTGGTTTTAGTCAGTAAGAGTCTGACAGACCCCTCCGCCCGCCCCAGGGCGGAGGACATCCATGAGGATTTACCGCCGTAACAAAAAAAAAAAAAAAGGGTTGCACCTAGTAGTAGCCGGCTAAAACTAGGTGTACTTCGGCTATTAACCGTAACATATTATACTTATACATTTGCGAGCTCGCTTCGCTCGATCTTGCATTTGAATTTTTTCTTGCTTTTTTTTTTTCCTTTTTTTTCTTGCATCTTCTTTTGATTTTGTTTTGCAAATATGACAAAACATAGCGCACCCATATTTATGTAAACACCTATGTAGACACCTACCTATGTTTCACAAATAAACTGATTGATTGATTGAACATTCTCTAAGTTCTAGAGCTTTCCCGCATCAGTCAACAAAGTTAAGTACTTATATCGTCCCGGGCCCCGGGATTGTCAAAATCAAAATCTAAAGTCATTTATTTAAATTAGGCTGAGAGCCAGCACTGTTTGAACGTCAAATTATATGTAATTTGACGTTCAAAAAGTGCTGGCTCTCCAAAACGCCCACGTCACCACTTCCTAGTGTTTTAGCTGGGACGAAGAAGTGGCGCAAACTCCCCAGCAAAAACTGTTGTGGGGAGCGAAATCTGGACTCTATGACTACGATTTGCCTAAATTCCATTTTTGATCGTGCACACCGCAGCTTCTGTACTTTTATTGGGGCGTCGCATCTGAGGTTGGGGGCCAACCATCACTAAAAAGTGAAAATTAAAAAAAGTTTTTTACAAAAAATACAATCAACTTCGAAATAAAAAAACACTACAAACTATAAATAAAATAACTCTAATTTCGGAAGTCGGTGTCAAGAAACGAATATTAAAAAATGGATTGGTTTTAAAGAATGGCCATGGCCCTTAAAAAAACACACAACCGACTTCCAAATAAAAACCTCTACAAAACCAGTCGGTGTTTCTGGTGTCAATCTATTTAGAATAATTACAATCTGATTCGTCTTTATTGTAACCTTATTCGTAAAAGTATAATACTAGTTTGAAGGAACTATATTTTATTATTATTATTAGTATCAAGTTAAAAGTGCGCTGTTAGCGGCGCCATCGCCACTATGTCACATGTCAGTAACGAGGGCCCCAAGTCTGCTATTTTTATAAGTTCGTCATTCCAACACGATCCCATTGTCATTTTGCTATAAGTTCGTAATCTGCTAAATTCATAATGGTCGATCATTGGTCGGTCAATGGTCTCGTAACAGAATCGTGGTTCTATGTATTCAATGTCTTTGAAAAACAATGACTGCACAATGACGTTCTAATGGTAGGTCACTGATCAAAGGAACTGTCAAAATTTTTGCAGATTACCGCATACGTCTGCCATTCATTTGTCATTATGTACGAGATTAACATTATATGCCATTTCTTTCAATGGAGTGTAAAAAAAAGAAAGAAAGAGAACACTATTGCAATAGCAGACTTGAGGCCCAGACGACGTGTGTGTGCAGGGCCCCAAGTCTGCTATTTTTATAAATTCGTCATTTCAACACGATCCCATTGTCATTTTGCTATAAGTTCGTAATCTGCTAAATTCATATTATGGTTGATCATTGGTCGGTCAATGGTCTCGTAATAGAATCGTGGTTCTAAATATTCAATGTCTTTGAAAAGCAATGACTGCACAATAATGTTCTAATGGTAGGTCACTGATCGAAGAAACTATCAAAATTTTAGCAGATTACCGCATACGTCTGTCATTCATTTGTCATTATTTATTTATTTATTTATTTAGTACCTACATGGAGGACTTACAGCTAATAAAAACAAACAAAAAAGGTAACTATAGTCACCAGAAAGCCAATTACAATTATGTACGAGATTACCATTCTATGACATTTTTTTCAATGGAGTGTCAGTGATTGACCATTGGAAAGTCATAATGACGCCTTTATATTAGTACTTAGATTAACAAACTTGTCAAAAACAACAATTATGAAATCAATGATAGACCATTCTGACACTATTGTAATAGCAGACTTGAGGCCCTGGTGTACTGGCTGGGCCCGCTGGGCGGCGCCGCGCTGGGCACCAGCGCCTACGTGCTGGCGTGGCGGCCGCACGTGCTCGGTGACGTCACGTGCGGCAGCGAGGCGCTGGCGCTGGCGGACAGGCCCTAGCGGCGCCACTATGTCACATGTCAGTAACCAGTCGACGTGTGTGTGCAGGTGTACTGGCTGGGCCCGCTGGGCGGCGCCGCGCTGGGCACCAGCGCCTACGTGCTGGCGTGGCGGCCGCACGTGCTCGGTGACGTCGACGTGGCGGTGAAGTGCGAAGGTCCGCTTGTCTCCCACTGAGACAGTTTGGGAGTGGGACCTCTTTCTGTTAAACCCACTTACCTATTTGAATGTGTATGTAGGCGCTCGGCCCTTGCTTCGCACGTGTGTGGTAGCGACATATCAAAACGTCGAGATTTCTTTGTTGTGTTTAACTTAAAAATAATGTTAGTATTATATACAGACTATCTTGAATAAATTATGGTAAATGCAACATCAAAATAAATTTTGTTGTTTAGAAAATCTTAAGAGCGTATGACGCTACAACATATTGACTCCTTGTTAGGTAAGACGCTCGGCACGAGGTCTCGTGTCGGGGAAACTGCGACACCAGCACCACTTTGACTAATGAACATCAAAACAACGCAGGCGCAGAATTTCTTCGTCGGTTCTTTGCGTAAGTATGACGCATCGGTGCATCTTAAAAATGTCGCAAAAATTGTAAACTTGTTTACGATGCGCGTCGATACCCACGAAACGATATCGTAATGGTGTTTCGTGTCTGTGTAAGTCAATAAAAATTGGTTTTGTTTTATTCCTACTTGATGTATGTATTTATGTATGTATGTAAATCGGGCTGATTTCCGCAACTCCAAACACAAATGTGGGACAAATGTTTCATTCGACCCACCCCAGCTCCCCAAGGAAGGCCAACAACGCCTTGGTGTTACTAATGATCTCACAGAGGGTACCTGGGTTTCCGAAGTACTTAGCCCTGTAATCCGCGACTACTGGGCAGCTTAAAAGCAGATGTGCTGCTGTCTCATCCTCCTCCATGTAGGCTCTGCAGAGTGGGCTGTCAGTGACTCCTATGAAATAGAGATGTTTATTAAAAGGCGACCCGTGGCTAGTTGTGACGGCTGTGACTGTACGATTCGCACTGGATATACCTATAATATCAAGATTTTTTTATCTACATAGTGTAGGTAAAAAAAAATTAAGAACACCATCTTTACGCAGAACACGTTTAATTAGGTAAAATAATAAAAAAAAACCTAAATTAAATTAAAAACACAAAATTAGATAAAATCTAGGGTTGTCACTTTAACATAAAAAAACTATAGAAAATAGTGGAAGGAAGGATTTGATTAATTACTTAATTATAACATCCAAAAAAACCTATATTATATGAAACAGAAACTATTACGTTCGTGTGAAACTATCACGAAATAGAAGCCAAATAAGGAGACAAATAAATTCATATAAAAGTACAAACTTATACAACTCATGCAGTAACTTACTGCCAAAATATCAATATCACTGAAAAGCTTTCAAAGTATTATCATGTTTAGGAATATTAAGATGGGACATTTACCTTATTTCAGAGCAAGTTGCTGATGGATAATCCTGGCTACAAGGTTGTGTCTATGCAAGTGCGCTCCGTTAGCAAGACGAGAACAACTAGAGATAATGTGATTCTCCCGGATGGTCCTTCACAGTAAATCTCCGGTGGTTTTTAATAACTTCGTCCATAATTGCACAGACAAAACCTTCGGTTTCCCCAAAGAGGTCACCAAAACGCTTCCAGGTTACGGACGCTAAATGATCCACGAAAAAGCATCCGTGAAGTTCCTTACTCCGCCATACCGCCCTGCGATCGTTAGTGTCAAGCACCGCAGGTTTGCGCCAGTTCTCATTTGCCACGGAAAGCGGGGTAAGTCCCTTGTCCACCGCCACTACATCTCGATGCATACCCACGTCGACAGCTAGGAAATATTCCCTGAGACTGCATATCTCGCGATTGTGGAGAGTCTTAACATTTAAAAAAAGCCTCGACCTCTACACTTTCGCGGTATATACAGTCTCATTACCGTGACGTGATGCATTCGATGTGCAGTTAGCAATGTACGGACCCGCCTATCTAGGGCGTCAAGTTCCGTTTGAGTCCATTTGAGTACGCCGAAAGAGTACATCAATACCCGGCATGACCCATTCGTTGAAAGCGCGCACCTTGTTTCCGCCCGAAAGAAGGCTGTTGACCACCTTCAGGCGGCCAAAGAAGCGCTCCCTCAACGAATGCTTCGTTTCAGTAACATTAATGCCTAACGCTTCCGACATACCCAAATACTTGTAAGTTTCATTTGGAGAGAGGGATCTCAGGTTTATGGAATCCGAGAGTTGAGATCCTACGGATTCCATAATCTCACCACGCTTTACATGCATGACCGCACATTTATTGTCCACACCAGACTCCATCCTGCTGGCACTACTAAAAGTATCAGTTACCTTCAGTAGCTCCAGTTACAGATTATTGGGGACGGACTGCACGGGCTACATCTTGGGGGCTAATTGTGATTGCCCCCAATTCTGGTAATGGATCGTACGCTCGTTCGACCTCTCGATTCTGGGTGTATCGCACCACTCGCCGCCTTAGATACCTACGAATACGGTTTGCATATGCATACACCTTCTGCTTCAGGAAGTCGATGCGCTCTGTTACTCAGGAAATGTAGTCTTGGAGGCTGATATCAGTCCCCGAAAACGCCCGTCTCACAAAGCGCATCACTCTAGGGCGAGTGTTGTCCTCCCCTGGAGCGGATCATTTAGCCGATTAACGCTCTTGCCCCACAGATACGACACTCGATCCTGCACTTCCAGGCCGGTACGGCTAGTTTTGGTGTAACTCTATCATAGGTTATTTTGACGTGAGCTACACGACATGCCGCTACAGCCACGCAGTACATTATCGAGTGTGTATCAGTGCAGTCTTCGCAAACATCAAAATAATTTGTCAAATCCAGAGCTGCCACCAGCGCCCTGTTTTTGTTATGCATGGGCAAACGAGGTAAGCGTGTCTAAGTTCAGGTGGCATGTAGCGATATTCGGTTTGAAGAACTTTATTTCTCACTACCTGCTACCCGCGACTTCGTCCGCATGGAATCCTGTTTTTGTTCTGGTTTATTTATCTGTTTTTGGTATAATATTTGTTTCTCCCATCACAGGCAGATATGTTTAGGTTAGTATACTATATATACTTTGATATATAAATGTGAATGCTTGTAATTAGCAAATGACCCTACAAAACATGATATTATTATTCTGATTTTTTTGTTATTAGTCTGTTAGCTAAAGAAAGTAAATAAATAAATACTAGTTATATAGTAGAGTAAGAAAGTCTAGGTAGTAAGTTTGTTTGTTTCATCATCATCATAACAAAAGAAAGACGTCCACTTCTGGACATAGGCCTCCCCCAAGTGTCGCCACAACAAACAATGATTAATAAACTACATCAAAACACTTTTTTTCTTTGTTTTTAGTGGAACTATTAATGTCTTAAAAAATTGATTATTTAATATCTTAGAAAAATAAATAATTTAAAAAAATTTATAATTCCTATTTATCAATTCTATAAAAATGAAATCTAAACTAAAATTTTGACAGTTGAACATTTTCCATAGATGTGATGTGCGTTGTGCATTTGATCTCATTTTAAGAATCACGGTGTTAAGATTCTCCGCGGAAGAATGATTTTGAAGAATGACAATTACAATCTTTATCACCAGGCGCGCGTTTCACATTTCCTAAGCTTAATAAGCTAAAGTAACTCTAAGATGAGCCGTTTATTATTATAACACCCATGGGCAGGTGGCGAAGCTCTGTGACAGCAGAGCTTCTAAGACAAAAAGAGTTAAGTTAGCTCGGGTGATCTGGTGTCTATCTGTGTTCTTAAAAAACTCTTTTACGAAAAAAAATACAACCGACTTCCAAATAAAAAAATAACTATAAAGTACAAAAAAAACTTTAATTTTGGAAACTATTTTTAATTTTATCTACACAGTTATTTTTTTTGTAAAAGAGTTTTTATTTTTCACTTTTAGTGGAACCACACACCAAACAACACCACTGAAAAGTCACAGAAAAGCAAAATACGCAAATTCGTTTACTTGGATGACATTTTTTTCGAGCTATTTGGATTTAGAAATTAAACTACTAAACCAATTCAGATGAATCTCGAGAAGTATATCCTTTCACATAAAAAAATCAAATTGGTTCATAAATGTCGGAGTAATGAGGTAACAAACATAATAAAACAACCTAATTGAGAATCCATTTCTTGTTTTTAAGTCGGTTAAAAACTTACAATTGTTTCGATCTATGTTACTGATTCTAATGAAATTAAGAATCAATTTGATTAATCGTAGTTTGAAGAATAGCACCAGTCGTGCGACGTTCTGTTTGTTGATTTTGATTCGAAGTGTTTAAAAGTGGGACTAAATATGTCTCAAGAATCAGAACGATTTCTTTAATCATTGAGTGAAGTTATAGGCAGATTATTGCGGAGGATTTTTGTTTGTCTGTGATGTTAGGCGTACTTATAATGGTCCTTTTTTGTGGTGAATTCAGGCAGATACTTCCAGTACCTCGAGGACCGCAAACCGATGAATGCAATAATATCAACACATTAAAGTTCGAACATGCGCGCATATTATTATTAGAAGGCCACACAAACGCGCGGAATTCCTCGAATTTTAATGTCAAAAATTGGTGACGGCACACACCACAATCAAGAAGATGGTTGTGTTATTTCTGTTTTTTCCCGTTGCTCTATAGGTAGCATGAATTAATAAAATTTCACAGCCGACATACACGCGAACTAAGTCGCGGGAAACAGCTAGCGTTATACAACGTGTAACAGAATAAACGCAATACCTCATATATACTCTATGCTCAGGGGTCATTGTACATTATGAACAACTTTTACTATGAGACCAATACTGAAATCGCGAAAAAAAAATCGACTGCTCGATACATTTCTGTGTGCATAACTCGACAAAATGTACTGAACGGCTGATTTTTTTTGCGATTTCGGGTTTGGTGGCATAGTAAAAGTTGTTTATGATAATGATGAGTACAATGATCCTTCGTTTATTCTGTTACACGTTGTATACAACCTCATCCTCCACAACTTCTGATAACATTTTTTCATTTATTGCAGCCGGCGGCTTGATCGTTCCTTGGAGCCAGTATATCGCTTTCACAAAACCAAGAATTTTGTTGATCTGGGGGCACGGTAGTGCCCCGCCAAGACGAGCCAAGCGAAGCGCAAGGGCACTATCTACCTTTTCTCGAAGTGTTTCGTCGTTTTTTTGAACCCTCATAGAGTTGGTTTCCTATGTACCAGATAGTTCATATTCTCAGGATATGATGTCAATAATAGACTAACTAAATGTACAAAGTCTCAATTGAATAGCTCTAATAGGGTAGACTGGGTACGATTGTGACAATTTGGGTTTGACGGCCAATAATTTTATTAATTTACTAGTTAGTTGAGACAAAAATTACTTAAATCGTAGTTTGTACATTTGTCTACACAAAAATACTCAAATTTTGTCTTATAATACGCTGTATTGGTTATAGCATCAAATTTGAAAAAAAAGGGAAAATGTCACAACCGACCACACCCCAAGGACGGTTGTGACAGTGGTCATAAAACACCATGACTAACCTAAATTATCTACGTAAAAAGTAATCATTTGTTATTAACTACTAACATTCAATTCATAACAAAAAAATGTTTGCTATAGTATATCTGTATACCAATAAAAGTAAATATTAAAAGAATCTTAACAAAAAAACTTTCTTTTGGCTGTTGAAAAGCAATGTTGCCTCCTGCTTTTGTTTACGTCGCGCACCGGCTAACGCAATACTGGGCAACATGTGTAGACATGCATCGCGCTTCTTTTTCCCCTTACACGCATCCCCGTATTCCGTATAGTTTCGCTATTATAACGACTGTCACTACCGTACCCTGGCACAATCGTACCCAGTCTACTCTACTTACTTTAGATTTTATTGATATCTAAAATACACCGATTTCGTCACTGAACCACTGATGATAATCAAAATGTTTGGCTAGGTACTTCCTGAAGTGCTAGAAAGCTGAAATTTGGTATGTAATCTAAGTTTAGTATACAACCAACAAAAAAAATCATAAACTTATAACTTTCGCCCCCATCCCCTAAAATGGGGGGTGGAAGTTTGTATAAGACTTCGAAATGTTAGGGTACTTCCTGAAGTGCTAGAAAGCCGTGGTACACTACCGTGCCCCCAGATAAACTTATAACTTTCGCTCCCATCCCCTAAAATGGGGGGGGAGGTATAAAAAAATACACCCCAAAAAAGAAGAAAAAAATAAACACTAAAAAGACTGCCTAGCAACAGTAACTTACAAAAAGAACTGAAATCGCACCAAAAACATTTTATGTAAAATGTTGCCAAGACGACCACATTAGGTTTGCCCTGTGAAAAAGATATCAGATCTCATGTAGAGCCAAGCTTTTGAATCTACACGGCCTAACTCTACCGACCCTTACTTCACAAATTTTACATATCAGTAAAAATGTATTCAGATTCAGATTCATTTATTTCGTGAACACAGGGTACATACAAAAGGTGTTATAATAAAGATATGTCTGGCTTGGCTGTTTCGTTACTTACTTCAGAAACTAAACATTCGCATGTTCCATGCGCGCCTCAAAGAGATGGCAGCAAAGTAGACGGGGCCCGTTAGGGCCAGAGCCTGCTAGGGTTGCGGAATTTGTTCGAAAGAGTCACCGCGACCCTGGAACGCAAAGGTCATAAGGAGGAACACAGATGGGTTTTAGTCAGTAAGAGTGTGACACTCCCTTCCAGTCTATCCAGAGCGGAAGAAGTCATTTTGATGATATCCCATCCATAAACAAAAACCCGCAACGGATAGAGTAGAGTAGAAACTCCGTTGTGCGTAGGTGTCCTGGCTAAGTTTGCCGGCCTAGCTCCGCCCAAGTGTACAAAAGCAACCAAGGTGCTTTACAGGTTGAGTGGACTGAACCGTTAAGAGGGTGCCGACCAAACGTCGACCGCGCAGTGGCGCCCTCATCGTTTGTTTGGTTATTTCTTTTATTTTAGAATGAAATATCCTGACACTATACCTTACCCACCGCTCGGAGGAAAACTCATCCATTGTTTATTTATTTATTTATTTATTTAAACTTTATGTACAATAGTGGTACATGGGCGGACTTACATATATATATAAAGTTGTTTGATGTTTAGTAGTTTGGTCTCTTGGTAAATAGTTTTTGACGATATATTCCCGAATAGCACACTCCAAAGCACTCTTAAATTCGTCATTGCACTGGAAACTTACGTTAGTAACCATGTCACTACTATCCTCGTCAGCGTGGCTGCATATTTGGGTTATTAAATAATATAAAAGTGGCCACTATTTTCCGTTTTAGTGATTATAATAAAACTGAACAATTTAAAACTACCGTTTATAATAATATTAACGTATAATCTTGTGGAGCACAACTTAAATTGCATATTTTCTGTATTTTCATTCTAAAATAAAAGAAATAACCAAACAAACGATGAGGGCGCCACTGCGCGGTCGACGTTTGGTCGGCGCCCTCTTAAACCGAACAATATAAAATTAAAATTACGTCAGTGGAGCAATCAGACCAAGTGTTTTTTTATGTTATGCATCAAATGCATAACGGTAGGTAAGTCTTGTATCAGAAGAATCACTTTATATGACGTTTTATAAATACTATTAGTAAGTACAAAATATATTTTGGTGTAATTCTTATGCTGTTGATAATAAGTACTTTTTCGGTCAACAGATGGCATTAAGGGTAAGTATCTGAATTATGTAGATTATAAGTTGATTTCTTCTAGATTGCCACAATTCTTATCAGGTTTATGTGTAAAAATTATCCACAATGGTTTTGTACTATTTAACGTAATGCGAACAAAATAGAATACAGATAAACAGAAAATAGGTTCTGGTAATTATCCTTGCTAAAAATATGCAAAATACAGCAATAATATATTACTAGTATTTGGTAGGAATAAAAAAATAAGGAAATAAATAAGATAAAAATTATTCAAAAATAAAAACACCACCCAACCCACACCTAGGATTTCGGAAGGCAGTCTTTTTAACCGAGGGTCCATGAGTTTAGTTGATTATAGATTCAAATAGCCGATCTTATATTTTATGACATGGTTTTTGGCTGCTTAGCTCCCCGAAAGTATAGCGTGATGATAATCATTGCTGTGGTTAGACTCTAAAGTATCTGCAATATTGATGTAGTGGCTTCTTATTACAATTCCTCGCTAATTAAACTGTTTGAAAAATGTCGATAAAAATTTTCAAACAAAAACCTTTTTAAATCAATATTGCTTACCTCCCATAACGTACGGCGTGATAATATGTAGCCTAAAGCCTTCCTTGGTTTACAAAGAACATTCTGAATTTCATTTCAATCTATCCAGTAGTTTTGGCGTGAAGCCGTACCATACACACATACAAACAGACAAAAATTATAAAAAGTCACTTTTTGTCATCAGTTACGTTTTTCTAATAAAGGCCACTTATTTTTTCTCGAAAATTCTCAATGTACAGTTTTTCTTTAGTTGCTGTTTTATTATATGTATAGATAATTATTATTGTACAATTTGATTAATTTGCAATGCAAGTCTTATTAGATTATGCTAATTTTAGTGATTCGTATCAAGTAAACACGTGATGCACTACCGTGCGGCATTGGACAGAGTTGTTGTGGAGGGAGAACATGGTGTTATAAAAGAGCGTGCACTCTGTGTGCGATTGACCTTTTACTTTAGTCCATGCTATGGCAACTTAGAACAAAATTAAAATTCCATTTTTTTATTGAAAACAGCGCCATCTAGTTTTTAGTTAAGGGAAACAAATTGCGGTGTTGCCACGGTTAAATTTTTTTTTTCTGGGAGTTACTTTATAACATTAATCAAGAAAAATAATATAATTTCATGATCTTCTTATATAAAAATAATAGAATATATGAATTAGTACATAATTAGGTTTTTATTATGAGCTTTAATAGTGAAGAAGTTATATTTTGGTATTTAAACGTGCAAAAGTTTGTTTTTGAATGGCCACACTTGAATTGCAAATGGCTGCGTGAGAGTGTAACTACTCGTGCGCATTTATTTTCCTTTTGCAATAGAGTTTTTGTTGTTTCGCCAGTGCATCTGCAGGTTGAGTTGAGCTTTCGTTTCTCCATGTTGTTGAGCCGAGTTACAATTCGTTCGTGTTGTGTGTGTTGTTGTAGTAAACAACTGGTGCAAAGATATCAATAATGTTCTCACTGGCAAAATAACCTTTTGGGATATTAACGATTCAATGAAAGAAAAAGGTAATCGGCACTACCCTAATCATAAGGGATAAAAAAGGCGAACATAAAATTTTATTGTAAATGTGTGATGTTTTTCTAAATAAAATGGTTTAATATTCTATTATGTGGTTTTTTTTTGGTGGCGCGCTTGCGCTCCTCCTCCAATGGCATCCTGAATGTGTTTACAGACCGGTGGGACTCTCCCCTCTTACGAAGGTGGGTAAGTCTTCATATAAACTTATCCAAATAAGCGGTGTCTACTTGTTTATTATTGTAAATTTAATTTAATACTAACATTAGGCTAAGTTATACTACTACTAACAATATATGGATGTAATTCTGAAATAAAATATTTGATTTGTTTTGATTTTTTCCTTTATGTAGTACGTATGTTTGTAGTATATAGCGGATACACTCATCTCTCTACCTAATATCATAAAGGATCAGACAGCAGCTATACACCTACCAACCTATACATTTACTTAGATAAATTAGTTCCCTTAACTAAAAACTAGATGGCGCTGAGTTCGACCACTTCCTAGTATTAAAAAATAAGGTAGAGTTGCCTGTCTATAGCCAGTATACTATTATAGTCTTTGGTCTTATCTTGGATTCGACTCACTATAGAGCTCCGGCTCCCGACAAAACTGTCGGTTTACCTGGTACAGCCCTGCTCTACCTATATTTACATAGCTGTATTGGCTTGCTGATACACTTTATATTCGTATTTGGGTGGCTTAGGCCTCTGTACGATCTGTGACCTTAATGGTCTGTTCGTGTGACTGTATTTCTATTACTTATTGTTTTTATTGCGTGTGTGTGTTTTTAAATTGTAATTAGACTCTTGTTATTGATATACTGCCGGTCGATTCTGTCGACATTTCACAGTGTTCACCTAGGCGGAGTGAACGACAATAGAGCTGTCATGCCATCTTATTTGTATGGTTTGACAACTCACCTGTCGTGCGCCCCGCCCGGGTGTTCACTTCGACATGTTTACAGAATCGCACTGCTGTCTTGTTTATCCCAATAAAATGGAGACGCCAATATCCTGATACTATACCTTACCCACCGCTCGGAGGAAAACTCATCCATTGTTTATTTATTTATTTATTTATTAAAAACTTTATGTACAATAGTGGTACATGGGCGGACTTACATATATATACAAAGTTGTTTGATGTTTAGTAGTTTGGTCTCTTGGTAAATAGTTTTTGACGATATATTCCCGAATAGCACACTCCAAAGCACTCTTAAATTCGTCATTGCACTGGAAACTTACGTTAGTAACCATGTCACTACTATCCTCGTCAGCGTGGCTGCATATTTGGGTTGACTGTGGTGGTGCCACAGTTGCCGGCTGTGATTCGTTCCATGGTCGGCAGTGCAGCGTCGTGGGACGCGGTGATCTCCTTCTGTGAGAATGTCATATCGCAAAAGGAGGCTGCGGAAAGGGAGAGGGAGATCTCGAGTGCTCTCCCGGCCCGCAGCAGGCGCACCGGGCGTCGGAGGAGGGCATACGCTGCCCTCCTTCGGCCCCCCTAACTGGGTCCCAGGGACGGCGGACTCGGGGACGTCCGCCGCCCCCCATCAATTCGGACCCGAGGTGATGGCGTGTTATGTTCCACGCGCGCCCCTCTTAGATGTCGTAGGGGGAGTTAAACACCTGACTCCCCCTACTTAACGAGACGGAGCCTGCAGAGGCAGGCCGGCACCAGTCGGCTCACTTAAGCAATCTTCAACGCAGCCCGCGTTGAAGATTGCTTAAGTGCTCCCGAAGCCCCCGGTGCAAGTGTGCGAGGGAACACGGGGTGATTTTAGTCAGTAGGAGTCTGACAAACCCCTTCGTCCGCCCCGGGACGGAGGACATCCATGGAGATTTCCACCCCGATAAGAAAAAATAAAATGACGGTGCCACAGTCGGCGACGGAGGAGTAATGACATGGCTATACTTACATTTCCGTTCGGAGACGAACAAGCACACTGTCATCCAACATACGGTTACGCTGGATGACGCGAATCTGATCCGACAGTCGTTGGGCCGAAACAATTATAATATTATTATTAGTGTAGATAGTAGCCCACCAGAATTGGGAGCAACTAGGTACTGCTATACCAACAATCATTGCGCGACGCTCTAGTCGGTCTATTAGCACGGCTTATTGGCAACAATAGTCCTGTCAGTGATGATAGACCGATCCCAATACAATGTGCAACTGTCAGGGAACACAGACGCTGGTAGATGAGTGTTCCAAACTTTGGCTGTGCGCATAATAACTGTGGAGGAGAAGCGGTGAGTACAACTGGTTGGGATATCGACCAAGTGCGAATGGTAGATACCCAGCAGTACGTCTGGTATTCCGGTGGTAAAAGGGCGATGGTGGGATCAGGTCGTGGAGTACAATCTATAGAAGACCGACAGGCAAGCAACACTACACTGATGAGTTAGGCTGTGTAGCTTAGCCACCAGCGACTCGTCGCCTATAAGCCTTTTTGCTATGCGTTCCACCTTAACTGTTTGTTTGGTGCTTCGAATCAGTACCACGCACCTCGATCATACGAAGACTGCGCAAGAAAAATAAATTCCACGAGCCTTTGCATTCCACAATGGCCGCCCTTGCGAACTGGCGGTTGACGATATACGTATTCGTACAAAGCTATAGCACACACCGCACTATGACTTTATTTCGTAAAGTAAGCGTTTCGTGCGAATATGAACTTTATGTGATAAGATAATTTTCATATCGGTACGCATTACTTATCAAGGTAAAGTCAAAGTCAAAGGAGATCCCTCAGAGCCCTCTGCATGCTCTTCACTATTATGAATGATCCTTGTGCTCCTGATTATTTAAAACAATATTTTAAAGTGATCTTCGAGCATCCAAAAACTTACTCCTTCATATTATTCCTTCTGACCGCACCGGGTTTATGTCAAGGAGTGGTGTGATAGTGTTACTCGTACGGCTACGGCTACGGACAACACTCACACATACACATTTGGACCTGGGGAGAGCGCTGCGCGCTGCTCTGCCAGACGTAGGCGGAGTCACGCTTGTGTCGCTCAACTCCTGCACCTGTATGATCCTTCCACCATCCAGTTTTGGCAAGCGCTGTTTAACCTTTTGTCGCAACAGAGAAACCGACCAACAAGATAGAATCCTGTGAAATGCAACACGTAGTAGGTACATTTTGATTTATTTATTTAATTTGTAATCATAACGACAGGAAGCTAATTAAACTGATAACAAAAACACAAACAAATATTTACGTTATAGATAACGTAACTCTTATGTTAATTTTATACCTTATTTTTATACCGTAAGTAGTTTATGCAAGTGGGCCAACTCTGTTATTGCAGCCGAAGCGAATGACGCCCGAACCGAAGGTGAGGCCGTCATGGAACTGAGATACTGCAATAACAAATGCCCACGTGCATCAAACGACATTCTTCCCGCTTACTCGTATCTATGTATTTATGATCACATTTCTTCATTTCGTTCTCAGCTTAAATGGCTGCCTATCCGTCAAAGGAGATCCCTCAGATCCCTCTGCATGCTCTTCACTATTATAAATGATTATTTAAAACAATATTTAAAAGAGTTACGCAGTTCTCACAGTCTTAATCTTCGAGCATCCAAAAACTTACTCCTTCATATTCCTTCTCACCGCACCGGGTTTATGTCTAATGTCTACGCTATCTCAACCATTAAACTCTGGAATAAGTATCCTACCCCTTGACATCAAGAAGGCTGAGTCCAAGTTTTCCTATAAGCGTAAAATCCGAAAACACTACTTAAAAGCCTGTCATTCTTAGTTTGGTCTTCGTCATAATTATTTTGAGTTCTCTCAATTAGAAAGATTATTACATAACATCATATTTATTAGTTTATTATTTTAGCATATATATATTATGTCGCAGCCATCTAGCTGAATCAGCCGTTTCATTAAAAGTCTAGCCTTTTTATTGAACTGTGCCGTTTAATCAGCGACATAAGTGTCATGGGCAAGTCATTAAGCTATATTGAACAAAAGATTACTGTCACTTGAGTCGCTAAAAAATCGGCACATTTAAATGAAAAGGCTAGGCAACCAATTAAACGGCTGATTAAGCTAATTAGCTGCGACATATACACACTCACTATAATACCTTAGAAGTAAGTACTAACATATTGTAGTATTCCTATCTTAAAAAAAAAAACCTTGCATCGTTAAAAGGTATTTTATTAGTAGGTATCACATATACCTATTATTTCTTTATTATTTCCAAAAAAAAAATTCAATTTTAAATGTTACTTATTTGTTGTAGGTACCTACTACAACTACCATAGTGTAGTCTTTTTAACCCAAAGGTTGACTGGTAGAGAATGCCTTGTTGCATTAAGTCCGCCCATGTACCACTATTGTCCATAAAGTTTAAATAAATAAATAATAAATGATAGTAAATCTCCCAGGATTGCTTTTCAGCATGCGATTTCTCGCATGTCGGTTTATTGTTTACACCAGTTCAAAATATAACATCACGCCTGTACGCTGTGAAGGGGTTTGCAGATGTGTAAGTAGAATTCACCATGGTTTCAGGGGTTATCTTTCGGGCATAACTTTATTGTTTACCGAACGAATCGGGCACAGCTAAATGTGCCCGCTTCGTTCGCGTGGATGCTCGTGACTTATAAATAACAGCCGCACGGGTCGATAAGCCTTAAGCCATGCTTGCCGAGGGCGGCCTGTAGATGGGTAACTATTTTAACATACCTACTTACCGTGATTCTGTCGTGCGTCGGATAACTCGTTGGTTCGGCTGTTATTTGTAGGTTTATTGCCAGAAGCCAGAAAATCTGACAGCAGTCTTGCCAAGAGGGACCTACCGCCCAAGTAACAAAATGTGGTTTTGTGGTGGTTCCGGAGCCATGAAACCATGGAAAAGGGCCCATTTCATACGCGTACTTTTGATAATAAAACACTCACGAAGGGTTCCGTACGTAAGCGTTCCGTATTTATAAAAAACGGCAAAAAAATCACGTTTGTTGTATGGGCCCCACTTAAATATTTATTTTATTCTGTTTTTAGTATTTGTTGTTGTAGCGGAAACAGAAATACATCATCTGTGAAAACTGTCTAGCTATTACGGTTCATGAGATACACCCTGGTGAGTGGTGACAGACAGACATAACAGTGGAGTCTTAGTAATAGGGTCTTAGTAATAGGGGTTTTTACCCTTTGGATACGGAAGTTGGAACCCTAATTACTGAATCTGATTACCTGATCAAATCAGAAACTTTTTACGAATTTGAACTCGAGACCCTATCAGAGACTTGAAAGAGTTTTATTGAGACCGAACGTTAAATCCCCAGCGAACAACAATGCAGTTAAAAATCGTGTGAGAGTCATAATCTGACGGGAAAACTTAACACCGCGATTCAGAAAAACACGTCATCAGTGCAACGCCATCTATTGACCAAACTGGCAAAATATTTGGCAGAGGAGGACGTTAAATAAGGATCCCATATGTAACAAAAAGTAACGTTATGGTATTCAAATGTTGACTTTTTTATTTTATTAAAAGTTTCACAAATAACTCAACAATTTGTTTTGATTTTATTTTCATGCTTACGTGTATTTTATTTTTTCTCAATAGATGGCGCTCAGGAGTCAGTCAGCGCAACGCTTAGCGCAGTAGGAAATTTATTTTCTTACTAAACTTAAACTTTCAATAGCTTTTGACTTTGTCGGTCGATTTTGATGAAATAAACGCTATATGTTACTCGGGCTAACACTTTATATTTTTAAACACTTAGTTTTCGAATCAAATGAGTGGTTTTTGCGTGATGCTGCCTCAAACATAGAGACAAAAATTTCAAAACGGGCATTTTTGCGTTTTATGTCTTTTTTCTAACATTTGTCAGTTATTTTTATGCAAAAATATTCAATGTACTGACACGGCAAGTCTACGGTTTTATTATATGAAGGTATATATGAACCAATCTTGATGATTCGTTTTGCTTTGGGTTAAATTAAAGCAACCCCACTTAAATTTAAAAATAAAAAAACTTTTTTACAAAAACTACAACCGACTTCGAATTAAAAAAACACAATAAAAATATAACCTTTTATTCAGATTTAACTACCTTTTTTTCTATTATTGATAGGCACGCGCTTGCCCACTGTCTCACCTGATGGTAAGCGATGATGTGGTCGAAGATGAAGCACGCTTGCCTAGAAGTAACCTATTCACTCTTGACTTAAAGACTCCCAGGTTGTAGCTATTAAATAAACACAGACTCTGGCAGATAATTCCACCCCTTAGCTGTACGCACAGTGAATGTATTCCCAAAACGCTTTGTGCGTGTGGCTGGGATGTCCACCATGTACCGGTGGCGCATCGCCGTACGTCTAATTGTGGTCCGATGATGGAACGGGTTTGGCGGAATCAAACTATGCAATTCCGTTGCACACTCTCGAAAATGCAACCGATAGAAAACCGACAGGCTACCTACTCTATAACTATTACATAAAAAATTTAAAATTTAATTTAGTATTCTAGAGTTTGCATTGTGTGTATCTGTGTGTGCCAAATAAACTAATTTTCTTTCTTTCTTTCTTTCTTTCTTTCTTAGATACTGCCTGCAGATCAGTGTGGTCTACCTCTTTTCCTTTTGCCTTCTCTTCTGCCTTGCCTTTTGTCCTCTCATCATGTGCCCTGCCCATCGCCATTTGAGCCTTCTGATTTTGTATGTTATATCCATGACCTTTGTCTTGCTTGATAACACGATTTTTTAATCTGTCTGACTTCTTCACATTCAACATACCTACCTGCCAGTAGGTACGCAATGGAAGGGAGTAACAAACGCAAACAAGCTCGCTAGTTTGTTTGCCATGTTAAAGCCCATGTTTGGCTGCCATACATAAGGAAAGGGAGTATACATGTGTTGAATACCTTACTTTTTACATTTATGTGAAGCCTTTTATCTTTTATGGCCTCTCTCAAACCCCAATATCGCCTTCAGTCATTGGTTATTCTTCTCTCAACTTCTTTGCGTACGAGGTCGTGTTGTGTCATATAAGCTGTCCCAGGTCAATGTATTCATTGTGTAATCAATTTCGGTGTTTCCTAAATTTATGGTATTTTTCTTTCCGTTTGTCGTAACTCTTGTTTTTTCCGGGTCAATTTTTAGTCCAAACTTCTCGCTTACTGTTGCCAGTTCGCTTATCATTTTCTGTATGTCTTCCGGTGTTTCAGCAAATAACACTATGTCATCTGCGAAGCTCATGTGCGTTAGTGAGACACCGTCGATATTGATCCCGAGATTTTTCCAATTGAGCTTTGGAAGTAGTGGAACAGAGAGTAAAGTCCCGCATACCTCCGTTGAAAAGGGAGAATCCTCCGACCAGACGGTTGTTGAGTCTGGTGGGCAACTGCCCGACAGTTGATATTCGGGCTTTTGCATATGTTCAATGTACTGACACGGCAATGAAAAACCCCATAACAGTAATGAAAGCTTTCAAACAAATCAAGGTTAAATTGACCGAGGATTTATGGGGATTGTCTATCAAAGTTTGTACCTCAATGAGTGAGACTCTAGCGCCTTACTTACTTCTTGTAAATAGACTTTTACTAAATTAATTTCATTTATTTTAAATTTTGTTAAAATTAAAATTATGTAAACTAAAATTTATGTAACAGTCTAAGCAATACTTTTGTTCTATTTTCGGGAAATGAGGGCTGGCTCTCCTTAATACAGGCTACTAAGTAATCTAGCTAGGACATCAGAGGGCTTAGTGTGAGTTTTTTAACGTAGGTACTCAATCGCGTTAACGTAAACGATCGCATATATCAAATTGTATAGAAAAAACAGGCTGTCCGTGAGTGTCACCAGTCGGCGCTTATTCAGTTTCAATACAGATTGATGTTTACGCTAAGGCGATCGAGAACGTTACAAAACTCGCTCTAAGGCCACTGGACGTGAAATTCCTAAGCTGTCATCCTACTTGTAACAGACTGTACCACTTTATGATATAAATAAATTATTATTCTTATTTAGCTTTATTATTTAATTTGTGTGTGGACCAAGGTGTCTTTCCGGACCTAATGAAATTTAGTAAGGTGATACCACTTTTCAATTCCGGGGACAGTAAAGAGAAGTTTACATGGACGTCATATACACTTCTGGACACATCTATTGGCCCACCTTAGAGTTTAGGTTTCGATGGCCCCTACCGAAATATGATTGCTAGATTGAACAAAAACTGTTGATGCAGTTTTAAACCTGATACATTTTACCATCTTTTTCGATCGTATTGTTTTAAATTTGAATTCAGAATACCATACGACATGGAGCTACGCCTAACAAGTCGGATATGCGCCTTGTTAAAGGCAATTGATTTTTGAATAAAAAACATGTTTTATCAAATAAAGGTTTAATTTAATAACGCGTGTTGCCTCCATGGGCATCTACCACAGCTCTCATACGATTAGGCATAGAGTTTATCAACCGCTCTATGAAATTTTGAGGGATCATCTCCCATTCCTCTTCTATGGCAGTTTTCAACTCCTGCATCGTCTGGGCAACTGGCTGACGAGCCCTAACACGTCTTTTTAGCTCGTCCCACATGTGCTCAATGGGGTTCATGTCTGGGCTTCTGGCTGGCCAGTCCATAACTGTGATGTTCACATCCCGAAGATATTCCCTGACGATGCCGGCCGCATGGGCTCTTGCATTATCATGCATAAAAAGGAAATTTGGGCCCACATAGTCCGCGTATGGTATCACGTGAGGTTCTAAGCACTCACGAATGTACCTTTCAGCATTTAATGTTGGCAGCCGTGGTCCTGTAACAACCTCAAGTTGAGTTTTGCCGCTCGCGGATATACCGCCCCAGACAGTCCATGAGCCACCGCCATAAGCAACCCTTTCTTCAAAGCAGCATTGTGCGAAACGCTCTCCCTTACGTCGGTAGACCTTCTTCCTTCCATCATTGCCATGTAACACAATTTTAGACTCATCAGAAAAGAGTACACGGCTCCAATCTTACTGTGTCCAATTTAAATGACTGCGTGCGAAATGAAGGCGCGCTGTTCGGTGGGCTCGCGTTAGTTTGGGCCCATTTGCTGGCTTGTGTGGTACCATATCGCGTTCTTTTAACCTTCTCCGAACAGTTCGAGCGCTCACAGATACTCCGTGGAAGTCGCGAAGTTGGTTTTGTATCTCAATGGAGGTAAGGTGACGATTTCTCAAGCTGGTCGTCACGATGAATCGATCCTGCCTTTCAGTTGTGACCCGAGATCGTGGCCTTCCTTGGCGACGAACAAAGCCGCCAGTCTCTAGGTACCTCCGATAAACATTTCGGACCGCAGATCGACTTAAATTAAGTTGAGCACTCACGTTTCTTTGGCTGTGTCCGGCCTGAATAAGTGCCACGGTTTGGGCGGCGACTTCAGGTGAAGTATCCATAGATTATTGATAGAACCTCACCTTAATGTTAAGAATAAGTAATGTTTGTTGCAAAACCAAAGATATCAATCACTTTTTCAAGAATTAAATCCAAGTAAACCAATACAACCAAGTATTCTTAGTATTCGATTGTTTGATATCAACAAACAGGCTCCAAATTGTCTTTTGTTTCTTTAAATTCTGTGTTCGAAATTCAAAAAAAGGCTATTGAATGAAATTGTGAATGTGCCAGGTTCAAAACTGCATAAAAACTTTTTGCTCGACCTAATATAAAATTTTAGCTAGGACCAAACGAAACTGAAAATACAAGGTGGGCCAATAGATGTGTCCAGAAGTGTATTATTTTAGTTTTATCATTCTCTTATTTTAGAAGTTACAGGGGGGGGGGGGACACATTTTACCACTGACCCTTGGAAGGGGTCCGTAATTTAATTTCGAGAGTCATTTGTTCGATTAACGGAAAGTCGACTGAACGATTGTTCGAATGGAATTTATTGCGAAATAACCTTTTATCGCCAAACGCTACCTCGACTTAACGATTCATCGAATATTTATTGATCGATGGACTGTGCAGAAGCACAAATGAAGGGAAAAATGTTTATTATAAAAAATCGTTACGATTTTTGCACAAATGGCAAAAAAGGTAAGTAATCAAAAACCAAAAAGGTTTTATTAACAAAAAACCTAAAACGTATAAATGGTTTTTTTTTTATAATAAACATTTTTCCCTTCATTTGTGCTTTATTATCTTCCATTTCACCTTTCATGTTTCTAAATCTATGGGAAGAACGTACGATATCTTAAAAGTGTGTGATTTCTTCGATTATGTATGAAATAATGCAACGAAAAATCTTTTTGGGTAAGTAATAGATGATATAACAAAAAAATCTCTAATATTAACAACAAGGGAACAAAGGAACCTATAATTTGACTTAACATAGCGATTAGTTAATATAATGAACGATTGATATTATTTTAAAATAACTTATAGCAACCCTCAAACCGTCCCGGCCAATCAGAGCCTCTCGCGGTCGTTTGCCGCCGCGATACATAGAGTGAGAAAACAATTTTGGTCTCACTCTCGCACGGCCGTTACTGAACCGCGGCGTGGCGCGACAATCCGCGACACACTCCCTTACCGCGCAAACCCGTGCGCCAGTCGTCGCGCCGTCGCCACGTGCCCGTGTCTTAGATAATAATAATCGCTATTGTTACCGAACATCAATATTTTAGGGTTCTGAAACCCCCTGTGATTTACCTATTAAACTTTACCGTATACAAACTGTGGTTTCACTGAGACCCCTCTCTCATATGTGGCGCTCCAACGTTCTTTCGTGTGACAATAGCTCAGACCAACAAAAAAAGGTAGACGGCGCACTGCGAATATCAAAGATGAAGCCATCTTTTTATCTATGTGTGTCTCGAAGGGTTGCCATTTTTTATTTTTTTTCCCTATAACTTGGGAAATAATATTTTATGGGTAAGCTAATATTGTGCAAGTCAGCACAAGTAAGATATTGTTGAGTATGGTATTGTAACTTAGTTTTTTAGAAAGATCTAAACCTAAAAAACAAATTTTTACATCACACATACCTACATTCAATTATGTAAACTAGTTAAGGCGAGCCTGACTTGAGCGCGTAGGCATCTAACGCTTACCCCAGGCCCCGCAAGGAGTAGCAATACGTAATAAGTTACGATGCGCGGGAGACGCGCGCACCAAGCGCACCGCTCGCTCATGAGTTCACGGACTCGGGTAGGTACTAAGTTCCGTCACAGGATAAAGTAATGCAGTAGATCAACTTGAATTGATTAGTATAAGTTTATTTTGTTTTATTTTTCTATTAAGTATTTTTTAAGGTTATAGATGGATTAAGTACGTATTGTACAAACTTGAATCCAATTACTAATCATTAAAAATCAGTAATAATACTTATTTATTTTAGAGTATATGGTGGATTTAAAATCTGACTGACACGAAAATTATGAATACGAGTACGATACAAAAATACGCGTCGCGCGCTATTTGGCTTTGGTGCGATACCTTCGTAAAAATCAAGTAGTAGGTAGGCACACTTACTTTAGGAAAATTATGTTACAATTCTTGAATATTATAATTCAAGAAAGCTTAGAAGTATAAATGGTTTGTAATTTGCCTAGATGCTATTTAAAAAAAAACAAAAACGTTTTTATATTTTTTAATCAAATAGTTAACATAATAAAAGTTACCAATGCAACTGGCTAAAATTCGTTGAACTGTAGCTGTCTCGGTTTTCATGGACCTAGCTGAGTAGATTGACACGGAATATGGTCCTTGGATTTGCTTGGACCTGGCTGCACAGGCTTATCATTAACATTTTCTTTGTTTTCTTTCAATATTATGTCTCGTATTGGCATACCGCGATTTTGGCGCGGATCCACAATCTCTGGCAATATACATTTCAAATAAAAATCTATAATTTTTTTCTCCATATGCACCCGCCAAAATTCGTCATCTCTTGAAATATTTTCTACTACTAGTTTTCACCGAACCAAATTCCAAAAATGCATTGGTTCCTTTCTGTTACATGAAGTTGACCCTGCACTTGGTAATACCAATTACTTTTTTTGTTTATAACCCTGGTATGTTTTATTCTATCGAATTTAAATATATGTATTTTACTTTCTTCAATAGCAGCATTTCCCTTTTCTAAATGCCGTTATTGGACATTTAATTTCAACGATGGTGTCGTTCCCAACTATACCGTCGGGGGTAACCCCAATAAATGAGTATTATTTTGGAGACAAGTCACGCCCTTCCGCATGCTCTATTGCCCTGTAACGCAAATTTTGATTTTGATTTGTTAGTAATTAACAAGTAAAATTTTAAAAACTTACAAAATATCCCTGTTCAATAAAGATAACGGAGCTACAGTGCCAAAGACAGATACACAGGCACACAGACGCACGTACACAGAAACATAGATAGCAAACCGTTATAAATAAATAGGATAGAATTGTAATATGGTGTGTGTTTAATTTCTTTATGTATTTTATGGTGTTACAATAATGATAATGAGATACTACTTTATTCAAATCTATTCTAAACAATATTATAAAGTGGAAGTGCGCTAAGTGCGCTGTGGTAATAGCTAATTATACGTAAGTACCATGTACAACAAAGATTTTGTTTTCATTCGATCTAAAAAAAAGTCCGCGACGTTACACCTATATCTATCTCTTATAAATATGCCACACTAAGGCATTTTATGTCAAATAATTTATTTAAAAATTAAAGGTGGTTTTGCAGCATTAATATTAGGCAGGCATATTAATCCTTACTAGCGAAAGTTACTTCATCATCAAGATAATTTTATGAAGATAAACTTTGTCTTTTACAGCATGTTACTTGAACTCACCGTTTAGGAGATAATGTAAAATTAAAATAATTCAACAATATTATTAAATCGAACGGGCGGTGCGCGAGACGCGGCCACCAAACGAGAACGCGTCGAGCCTGCGTGACTGCGTGCGACGCGGTGCAAGAAATTCTTTTTTGTATTATGATTATGAATTTATGATAGTTACATTCATGGGGAAGGCTGTACGGCTATACGGGAACGGGAATTCCTACGGGAATGAAGAGTTCCGTTACCTGTCTCCGAAGTTCTTCATCAGATCTTCACCAAATTGAAATGGGATCAGTCCGGGAAGATACACTTCCAAAAAAAATAGAATCATCAAAATCGATTGACAATTGGCGAAAATATCGCTGAGCAAACATACAACAACAAAAAACAGTCGATTTGAGAACCTCTTCTTTTTTGGAAGTCGGTTAATAATATACAATACAATAGTCAATTAAAAACAGTTTAGTGTATGTAATTTATAATTTCTATACATTTTTCCTCTTGCCAATAAACACCGATAAAGTAACGCATTGGATTGGAAAAACTATCCAAACTGACCACATAGTTTTTTGTATGTCTTGTCATAACTTGATACATTGTTAGTAATTAGTAAGAGGATGGACTCTAGTGTACAGCGCATAAATGAGATGGTCCGGTAGCCTAAACGTTACCAAAAGTATGTTATTATAATATTTTCATAGGAAATGGTCATACTGTAACACTTTTACACTATGGCACGCGACTCACGAGTGCGCTGCGCGTATTGTTTGGCATAGACGAGACCTACACAAACGTTGTGGACACCATAAATATTATTATTTGTTGTGTTGTGGTGGCTGTGAGTAGGTACCCACCTAGCGTATAACTACACTTATATTTCTTCTCTACATGAACACCACAACATTATTGCACCGATATTCAACTCTCATGTAGGAAATACGAGCTATTATTTTTGCATTTGTTTAGGAGTAAGATAAGTGAAAACGGACATTTCTAATAAATAACAAATATTATAAGACTTATACAAACTCTCCGAAACCATCAAGACTAACGTAGCGGGGTGAACTACCTATTTGACATTTGAAAACAGTAAATCATTGTATCATGTGCGCGCGAGGTGGCTTTATGCACTCTGAAATAGGGTTCAAATTCAATTGTTTTACATACTCGATGCGGTTGGTAAATCTATTCCGCGCGAAAACTAAACCACTAAAGCGCACGTCTTTATGCGTACTGAAATAAGGTTTAAATTAAACTGTTTACACACATGTTTGCGGTGTGGAAATTTATCTGTTTCGTGTCGGTACTTACCTAGTTAGTAAAGTAAATTATGTATATACCTATATACCTTTTTGTTTATTCAGCCAAAGTTTATAAAAAAAAGTAGTCACCGCTGCAACGAAGAGCCGTGACAACTTTTTTTTCCCCCATTTTTTTTTACAAAATTATAGCTACATCTAATAAAAACTAACTATATTACAACTGTTTGAACACTAAATTGTATACAAGTATTATTATTTAACCACTCGACACGTGAAAATTCCAAAATAAAAAATAAATCTTACGTAAATAAACATAAACATTAAATTCGCGGCACACTGGTGTGCCGGCAGTGCTAGAGCGGTAATCAATTTAGGCTTAGCCAGTAACAGAACTTAGCGGGGGTGGCGGGATCGCAAAAATTTGGCACACGTCCGACCTCCAACACGTTCCGCTCGGGACTAAATTAGACGTGAGGCATAAATATTGGATTAGGTATGTTGATTAGGTATTTTTCGATGCGAGTCCGTACCTAATCCAAAGCGTCGAGGATTAGGTATGGCATTAAATATTTATACAGTGTACTACACACACAGAAGATATTCCGTACCTTAAAATGTGGGGGTTAAGTTTCAAGTTTAATTAGCACTGCCGCCAGCGCAATCTATGTAGAATACCACTGGACTTGTTAGTGTTCTAGCGATGTATGTCGTAACGAATATACGTCGAAATACACCTTTTGTGTGAATCTACACAAGATGACAGTCCTAAGCCTGTGAGAATGACTAATAGACGACATTTTAAGATTCTCCGCCGCACCATCATTAACACAATGTGCAGGTGCATCTTTAAGTATGAAGGGTAATTTTGATCGCTCTAATAGACGTTATAAACAAAGTTAGTATTCACGTTGAGTAACGTTTGCCCATAAAAATACGAAATTTATTCCACCGTTCCACAATTTATCAGAAACGGAACGTCCATAATCCATGCCGAATATTTCTTACCCAATCCACATACGATACTTAACATCGGTAACAGGCCAGTGGATTGAATAAAATTAAATATTCGATCCATGCCGAGTATTTCTTACCCAGTCCCCATACGATACATAATATCGGGAACAGGCCAGCGGCTATATTGAATAAATATTAGGATTAGGTAAATGGATTAGGTATTTTTAAATACTAGGATTAGGTGGATTAGGTATCGTTTTCACCTAATCCAACCCATGTCTAGACTAAATGACACGGGGCGCGCTCATGAAACGACAAAATCACTTGATTTCGGAATTAGTGGGATACGTATTTTCATATTTCACATTATGACGGCCGATTTATATCACATTTTTTACGACCTTTATTGTGGTATAAGTTTTATTACTCAAAACCTTATATAACTCAAATGAAATGATAATTACATCTTGATTTTGACTTGTCTTTGCGATTTAATTGGATGCAGTAAAGTGCAAGTAATCGTGTATCGCACGGCCGAAATCGCAAGATCGAAGTGTGAAATATGTAATATATTTTTTTCAAAATTTAAATCCGTGTTGTTTACGAATAAAACACAATTTTACACAATGCAAAACAACGTTTTTCCAGAAAACCTGGCCTTAAGTTTTAAAAGGTTGTCGAAGCGTAACAAGCGTAAGTCATTATGTAAATTGTTTCAAAATAAAATAGGTAATTACATTTTTAATCAACTTTAATAAATTAAAAAAGACCACCATAACAAAATCACTGACTAAAGAAAAAGTAGGTAATATCAAGATAAAACATAAGAAACGAAACAATAACGTGTAATTGTTATGTTAACATGCTTACAAAATAAATATTATTTATCATGAACAAATAAAGTCTTTTTCAACACATTTGCTCAAAAAAATGCATTTACGAAGATTGTATATATTATTCACAAGTTAAATATAACGCAACACACAATGGAACGTGCGGTAAAATAGGTACTCTCACCTAAGTACATATTTTACCGCATACTCCGTTGAATAGCGCCGTACGTATCCTTTACAGTTTTTTTTTTTTAATTTTCTTATAGGAGTATAAATAAGTATGAGAATAAAATATAAGCTGAATGATTGAACCTACTTGGAAGCGCTTTTGCACAATACGTTTGTCTCAATTTAATACTAAAGAGAAAATGAGACGAAAGGTGTAGTTCCATTTGCACATTCGCGCTATTTTCATACTACAAACGTCAAAGATTGTTGCGGCTTTCTGACTATCTAAAAACTAAAAGTTTTTTTCATTACCTATTGTACTGTTTTCTCGCAAATGTAGTGAAAAACTTCAAATCTAAAATATTTTATACATTAAAAAAAAAAGAAAATAGGAATATAACTCGAAGAAAGAAATCATATATATATTTCTTTAATCGAATGGGGAAATATTAAATCGTATAATGGCAACCCTCACACTTAATGTCACTGCTTTCGTTTGTTGACGTTTTTGTTCCAAGTAACCTAAAATTCATAGTTAATTTATAATAAAAACGATGTTATTTCAAGTTCTTACAAGTGAAAAGTGATTCCGTGATACTTTTTATGTGATTTGCTATTGTTTTTACAAATTTTTATTATACTACACAGGAAGGCATAATTATATTTTTCTATTAATGTTTTCTAGACGACGGCTCGTGAAGTACTAAGAGCGATGAGCATGGTTTTAGTGTAGGTGTGTGGGTGAGCTTGTGTATTTACTTGAAGGAGCACGGTTTTGTGGCTTCACTTTTGATGTTCGCGGTGCGCTGTCTACCTTTTTTTGTTGGTCTGAGGACAATAGTGCATAGTAGTGAGTGTTTTGCAGTGACGAACTAAAATGCCAGTGACCAGGAGTAGAGCGGCTAGTCTAAATCGGAGGGAAGATGCAAACGACACATTACCCGTCCCCTCACGATCAAGCTCGCCGGCCGCGTCGTCAGCCAACCACGATGGCGACGACGCGGACTCTTTCGCGCCGCGCGCCGATGCTAACGCTACCTTATCCAACGACGGCGACTATTATTGCCTCTCTCCAACGCTCTCAAACAGAAGCATTTAGGGAGTTGCTTAACTCGGTGTCGCGGGTCAACGCATCAACCCCGGAATCACTCGCGCTTCTAGGGCACAATACCCTAGCCCGCTGAAAAACCACCTTCTCCGGCCGACCGCAAGAGTCGGTTGAAGCATTTATCGACTCCATAGGGGCCTATAGCGAGTGTGCGCAGGTAGCGGATTCAAACATCCTACGCGGCTTAGCCTACCTATTCAAAGATCAAGCAGCGACATGGTGGCAAGGAATAAAATACTCTGTGTCGTCATGGCGCGAAGCTAAAGAAAACCTAATAAGTGCGTATGGTGACCGCCGGCCGCCTCATCGTATCTACTTAGAGATATTTGCGACGCCGCAGGACAAAGAAAACACCGACTTATTCGTGGCGCGCGTTCGCGCCCTTTTCGCGCGCTTACCTAAAGGTGACGTAACAGAGTCGGCCCAATTAGATATGACCTACGGACTCCTCCACAACAGAATAAAGAAAAGACTACGAAGAGAAGAGTGTCATAATTTCTATGAATTACTCCGCCTTGCACGAAACATAGAAGATTCCTTCGACGAGAAAAACAAAATGGCGCCGACGGTGAATGAGCGTCGAACACAAACGCGCCCGCCGCCGTCCACGTCGACGCCGTCTACACAATCCGCCGACCGCGATCGTGTCCCCGTTCGCGATAGTGCTCCCGCTGCCCCGGCGCCGCCGCCGCCGTCGCAGAGCCCGCCCGCTCCGCCCGCTCCGCACGCGCCTCCCGCCCTGGCTCCGGCGAAGCAACGAGTTTCCTGCACCTACTGCAAGCGATATGGCCACACAAAGGATCAGTGTCGTAAGTTGCAGACCCAAGGTGAGTCCAAATCCAAAATTAACTCTGCGGAAGTGATAAGTGACAACGGTGATAAAAAACAAAGTGGCCAAACTCAATCTTTTTATTGTGTTCAATCTCGCGACGTATGTAAACAAAACTTTTCATCGCAAATAATTGAATCTAAACAGTGCTTTTCAAATAAAAACATTGCGTCAGTTAAAGACTCTATTGGTAAAGATATTATGACTTGCTGCCATAACAATGTTTCTTATAACAATACTTCGGGTCATAACTCACAATTTGTAACAAATATGTGTAAATGTTCAAATTCTATTGACGTAAATGTTCATAGCTCACAAACAGAAAATGTATGTAAACAAAAGGGTAACGTTAACCCATTATGTTCTACCAACGGTTATACCACGGGTTATACCGATATTTTGTGTAATAATTTGAATAATGAAAAGGGTAATAGTTCCCAATATTCTAACGATTTAGCGTGTTGTTACACGCTAAATCGTTTTATTTCGTTGTTTTTCGTTGTCGTTATATTTTTTTTTTTTCACCGATATCATAACGATATTTGCTCTTGTGCTAGCCGAACGCATACGTACCGAGTCATATCTTCATAATTCACAAAGTCTAGTAAACACTGTGTATTTTTACTTGTGACATCCGTAAACAGTTTTGTCAATCACTAAACTTAAATCTGTGCAAAGAAATACCAACAAATTACGTATTATTATACTGTGAAGTTGAAGAAAGACGAATTAAAATTACGAACTAAAAGTGCAAGTTTTGTTGGTTGAGGGTGATTGTGAATTTTGTTGTCAAGTACGACCTTGGACTCAGTCTCGAGTTGACAACAAAACCAACTCGCATAATACACATCGAAATTTTTGAAAGAAATCAGTAACACTATCTGGTCGAGTGGCGTACACTACGGTGTGCCACAGTCAAGATCTCAAGTTCGAATCCCGTGAACTGCACCTCTTTTTGGATTTTGTTTTTGGAATATCTTCTTTTCTTGAGTGTGTATGTTATAAAATTGCGAATTCTGCAACAAATATTATTTTTTGTTTATCGAATTGTTAAATAAAAATAATAAAGAATGCCGATCAACAGAACTCCTCCGAATACATCAACAGACCCACTATCTGATTCAGAGCTTGACGTGAAGACATCGACATCAATTACTTTGCCGTCTCCGCAAACATCTAAAAACAACTCAATGAGATTCAAGCGAAAACATCAACAGGGTGATGATATGTCAGTATTTATGTCAGAAATTAAAAAGATGTTTGCAGAATTCACCCAACAACAGAATGAAAAGTATAAGTCACTGTTAGCAAAAATAACCGATGTTAAGGAACAATATACTGAAATAGATAAATCACTGAAGTTCGTATCCGCACAGTACGAGGAAATAAAAGCTCAACTACATAAACTGGAGTCTGATAGCAATGCAAAAGGGGCCTACATGCAGAATTTAGAAGAAAAACTGGAAAATTTTGAGGTCATGAGCAAGTCAGCTTGCGTTGAAATTAGGAATATCCCGGAAAATAAAGGGGAAACCAAGACTACCTTATCACAAATTATCATGAACGTCGGGAGTACTCTAGACGTTCAAATCAACAAGTCTGAGATAAGAGACGTCTTTCGCCTAAAACCCAAAATTCGCACCAAAAACTCTATCACCAATACGATAGTTGTTGAACTTACAACTGTCTTAAAGAAGGATGATTTATTGCATGCATATAAATACTACAATAAGACCCACAAAGATAATAGACTAACGACTACAGACATAAATCTTGATGGTACATCAAATCTTATATTCATGTCTGAACATCTGACCTTAAAGAAAAAGAGGCTTTTTTATCTTGCTCGAGATTATGCTAAATCAAACAATGTACAATATTGCTGGACGTCGTTTGGGAAGATTTACATTCGGAAGCAGGAGGGTCAAAACGCTGTAAGAATTAATACTGAGTCAGACCTAATTAACATGAATAACGCTATATGACTGTCGGTTTTGTTTCATGTTTTAGTTAAGAAGGTCCCTCAGACCAAATTGGGTCAATACTTTAAATTTTGCATGCACTTTTTGTTTATGACGTCTAAAATAATTCTGAAACTAAGGCCCATCCCACTTCTTATTATTGTTGTCTATATTTTGGTTCTTCAGGTCTCTCAGAATAACTTTTATCGTTTTTTTGAATTTTGCATGATTTTTGTGATTGCTATAAAAATAATTATTATAATAAGTGTAAAACTACTGTTTATCATGAGATCTCTTGTTCATGATACGCAAATGTTATTTCAAATTCACGTACCTTGCACGAAACACCTATTCACTCACACCAAGCACACATGTACACACCTAGTCTCTTCTACATTAATACAACTGGAATATTACCATAAGAAAATATTCTACAAACAAATTAAGCACCCATCAAATAAGAACCAGCCATTTTCTACTCGCTTCTATTACATAACGAATTGTGAATTACATTATAAAAATACCGAGCCCATTCGTATTCAGTCTTGCCCCATCGCATACACATTGCGTAATCTTGATGGGCTAACTATTGTTAATGTAAGTCTATTGCCCATAAACCTGACCCTTTCCTTACCTTATTCTAAAATTCGATAGCATCACTGAACTGACTTCGGATATTGACAATGTAAATGTCTCTAAAGCAACTGTATGTGATATTGATGACTGCCACAAACACTTTCCACTTCCGAAATCTAGTCATTTAGTAGTCCTCACTCAAAATATACGGAGTATTAACTGTAACCTACAAGGCTTTGAAATAATGCTATCGCGACTTGAAACTGAATGTGATGTGCTGGTTCTGACTGAATGCTGGCTATCGGCATCATTCATTATTCCCAAAGTACCTGGATACTGCTGCTGTGCTACCAAACTAAATCTTAAGCAAAATGATGGAGTAGTTGTCTATTATAAAGCCCACCTCAACTTCACAATTCATGAACCCCAATTCACAGATGGTAATTGCTTGGTCATAGTGGGCGACAACCGCACTGTGATTATTTCAATTTACCGCTCACCCTCGTACAAAAATATCGATACATTTCTGTCGTCTTTAAACGATGTCTTGTCACAATTCGGAAAGTTCGAAAACGTTATGATAATCGGGGATATAAACATACCTATAAATTCTTCTAAAATCGAATATCCGGGTGAAAGATATCTTACTCTAGCTGCGTCTCACGGACTCTTACCAGCTCACACTGAAGTGACCCGTGAAGCTTCTGGAACATGCCTTGACCACGTACTGTTAAAAACGAAATATCCTTTCTTCACATTAATCCCCAAAACCTATCTGACAGATCATTTTCCAGTCTTAACATGCATTAATTTCAAAAAGCCGCGCCATTTTGCTACCACTACTATTACCAAGATCGACAATGAATCCTTAAAACTAGCTATCTCATCTATTAACCTTGAATCGATTTATGCATCTCGGGACCCTGATTATTGTCTAAACTATCTTATATCAAACTTACAAGAAGCTCTGGAGACAAATACTAAAGTAATAACCTTATCGAGGCGGAAAAAAATCATTAAGCCCTGGATCACTCAGGGATTACTTCGATGTACGAAAAATAGAGACAGGCTTCACCTACAGTCAAAAATGTCACCAGACAATGAGAATTTAAAAATAACATATGTCCGATACAGAAACTACTACAACAGTATTCTGAGGAAAGTGAGAATGGAATATGACAAATCCCTTATTGAAAAAGTTAAAGACAACCCCAAAACCCTTTGGAAAACCATAAAAAATATTACCAATACAAGCAAGGAAGTCAATCAACCAGATGAACTTCTTAAACTACGATCGACACCTGAATTATCTGTCAATGACATTAATAAATATTTCGCGAGTGTTGGTATTAACTTGGCAGATGCAAGTATTAAAACGCACCTAAGTCCCACGCTTTTGTCTCGTAATGTTGACAAACTCGTAAGTACTAAATCCTCTCAGCTTAACTCATTTGTAATGACTTGCGTGACTGAAGAGGAAATAGAACGGCTTATCGTGGGACTCAAAATGGATTCTGCGGTGGGCTGGGACAAAATCTCAAACCGTTTACTAAAGGACAGCAAGACAGTTCTAGTTCCGCCCCTCACACACATCTTTAATGCCTGCCTCGAAATCGGGATCTTTCCTAAGTGTCTAAAAAAGTCAGTTTTGCGTCCTATACACAAAGGTGGAGACACAAAAGTCTTGACTAACTATAGACCAATATCAATTCTACCCGCTTTGTCAAAAATACTCGAAAAAGCTATTAATATTAGGCTGATAGGTTTCTTGGAAAAGCACCACTTATTATCAGACAAACAGTTTGGCTTTCGGCGAGGAAGATCTACTGAAGAAGCAGTGCATATGCTTACTAATTATATATCCACGAACCTAGATACTGGAAAAAAATGCTTGTCAATCTTCCTCGATCTAAGCAAGGCTTTTGACACTATTTCGGTTCCTATATTGATAGACAAACTTGAGAGACTGGGAATCAGGGGCACGCAACTGAATATCTTTCAGAGCTATCTTGCTGAGCGAAAACAGTGCGTTAGAGTGGGGCAACACACGAGTAGTGACCATGCCGTCGAGTATGGAGTACCGCAGGGTAGTATTTTGGGCCCGACTCTATTTCTCGTTTATATTAACGACCTCACTAACCTCCAGCTACCCCGAGGCGAACTGATCTCCTATGCAGATGACACCGCTCTGCTTTTCTCCGCCGATACTTGGGATGAGGTATTCGATGCTGCCCAGGATGGATTCAATGTGGTGAAAAAATGGCTCGGGGCCAATATCCTGACCTTAAATGTCGAAAAAACTAAATATTTAACGTTTAGTTCACGCTACCTCGACGAAGCCATTAAGGATTGTTGCATCATTTCGCATGATTGCTTGGATGGAGTCAACTGCTCGTGCAAGGCTCTAGAGCGTGTCAATACTATCAGGTACCTGGGTATTATTATGGATGGCAACCTTAGTTTCAGGGAACACGTTAAACAGCTAAGTGCTAGGGTACGTAAACTAATTTATATCTTCAGAAATCTTAGACATGCTGCTGATGCCAAGTTGCTTAAGCAAGTCTACTTTGCGATTTGCCAGTCGATAATAACTTACTGCATCTCGTCTTGGGGAGGCGCTCCGAAAACCACTCTCAAAAAAGTAGAAATAGCTCAACGAGCTATTTTAAAAACTATGACTTATCGGCCCATTCTTTTTCCTACAAAGCAGCTTTATCAACTATGCAAAGTTCTCACAGTTCGCCAACTTTTTATTTTTAGCATACTCCTTAAGCAACATGGTCATCTTACATACGACACAAATACTCTTCTTAAACGAAGAAAACATGCAGTGTGTAAACGAACACACGCTGCCAAAACATCATTTATTAGGAGATTCTTCGTTTTCCTTGGTCCTTACTTATATGACAAAATTAATGCAATTATAAACATATATCCCCTAACTAAGTTACACTGTAAAAAGAGAATTCAGGACTACCTACAAAGACTCTCTTATGATGAAACAGAAGCGATTTTAGACATACCTAAATAGATTTACATAAAGATTGATCACAATACACCATCATGTTTATTTATACAAGCGTCCAAATCTAGTTATACAAAACACACACACACAAACACACACACCACACACCCAATCACACACACACCACACACCCAATCAGACACACACACCACACACCATATCACACCAAATACCCAACAATTGTTCTCATTATTATATAATATACACACCTCCACATACTCATGATCATGACTTGGCAATCTTATTGGATTGAACTCTATATTAATGGCTACAAAAGGTGCACATCTTGTATAAAGGGAATGAAATGCAATCCGAGATACAGGCTACCGCCTAGTTCGGATGCAAAAAGTCCCAAACTACGAATATTACAAAACTTAAGTTGTACATTGTCAATTTTCATTTTTGTAATATGTGTGTAAATTATTTTTGGTGAATAAATTATTATATTATTATTATTATTATATTATATTATATTTTGTGTATTGATTCTCGTAATGAAAAGTATGTGAAGTCACAATTTGATCACAATGAGAATGTGTGTTTATATGTAAATAGTGATACTTAACTGTATTTATAGTGAAGATGTTCTACCCCGCGGTAACGGTCGTGCGAGTCATACGGAACCCGCTATTGGTCGCGAGTTACGACCTATTTTTAATATAAAAATTTTGGGTTTTACCGGTACCGCGTTGATAGATACGGCCGCCAAGCATTGCATTGCGGGTCATACGCTATATACTCTCCTTCTACGTCAAGGTCATCCCTTCAGCTCTTCGACACGCGAAGTTAAGCTTGCCGACGGTGTAGTCCGTACGATGGATGTACTTTCTACCACCCTAGAGGTGTGCTTAGAAACGAAAGTTATCACGATTCCATTTTTTATTTTTCCCGATGCGACAAATAACGAGACGTTATTAGGTATCGATTTTATAACCGCTGCTGGAGTAGTTATTGATTTTTTTAAAGAAGTTTGGTACTTCAGTAATTATGATACGGTAAAACATAACTTGTTCTTTGAATCTACCTCGGGTGACGTGTCCTGCGCCTCTACGGATGTACTTAGGGATGATGAAGGTACTCACTTTAAACCAGCTGAGCGACACGCGCTTGCTGACTTCCTCACCAGCCACGCACGCATCTTTAGAGCAGGGGGAGGTCCAACACCATCTACTGAACACTGCATTGACACAGGTGAGCATCCGCCTATTGCTGTTCCTCCTTACCGCCTAAATCCTTCGAAGAAAGAGCTAATGAAAGCTGAAATAGGTAAAATGTTACAAGATGACATAATAGAAGAATGTGAATCAGCATGGTGTTCACCGGCGCTGATGGTGTCGAAGTCCAACGGTGGTATCCGCTTCTGCGTCGACTACAGGCGTTTGAATGCAGTCACCAAAGCTGACACATATCCGATGCCACGCATCGACGAGTTACTACAGAGTACAAAACGGGACTGCTAAATGAGTACGCTAGACCTTCGATCTTCGTATTAGCAGGTTAAGGTAAGGGAAGCTGATAGAGATAAAACGGCTTTTGTTTGTCTTTTAGGTACCTACCGTTTTAAGAGAATGCCGTTTGGTCTCCGGAACGAGCCCGCTACTTTTCAGCGTCTCATTGATCGTCTCCGATCCTGCTCTGCTTTACAAGATGTAACTTTATTAGCATATTTAGATGATCTGTTGATTATATCGCAGGGATACCAACAGCATCTTCATGACCTCGAGGCAGTTTTTAGACGTCTGGCTGAGTTCAACCTCCATGTGAATAGGGAGAACTGCGCTTTTGCTCGTGAAAGCGTTAAATATCTCGGCCACGTCATTACACAAAAAGGTGTTTCCACCGACCCAGGGAAGGTGAGTGCTGTACTCGAGATGAAAGAACCAGGAAACCTAAAGCACCTGAGAACCTTTTTACAGACATGTTCATGGTTCAGAAAGTTCATACCGAACTTTTCGAAAGTTGCCGAACCATTGACACGCTTGACTAGGAAAAGTCAAGTATGGTCTTGGGGCTCAGAACAGACCCAAGCATTTAATGAGCTGAAGAGTCTACTAACCACAGCTCCAATACTGGTACAAGCCGATTTCAGTCGTCCCTTCATTCTGCGAACTGACGCAAGTAACTACGCCTTAGGCGCAGTTTTATTACAGGGCGAAGGTAATCAGGAAAGGCCAATTGAATATGCAAGCCAACTCTACAACGCAGCTGAACGCAATTACTCCACCACGGAGCGTGAAGCATTGGCTGTAGTGTGGGCGGTGGTGCGTTTCAGGCCTTACCTAGACGGTCAACCAGTTGTGATTGGCAGTGATCATCAGCCTCTACGCTGGTTGCTCTCACTAAAATCACCAGCAGGCAGATTAGTCCGTTGGGCTCTAAAACTCCAAACTATTGATATCCAGTTCCAATATACCCCAGGGAAAGCGAATGTCGTGGCAGACACGCTGAGTAGACCGATTTGTTCTGGCGACACGAGTGACAAGTGCGGTGTTTGTTCAGTCATCTGTGACCTTCCCACGAAGACACCTAGTCAACTACGCCTGGAACAGACTTCGGACCCTGAAGTGGAAAAGATTATTAAAGAGTTAGAAGGACCTGATGATGTTGCCTCTCAAAGATGGTTAGAAAGAGGTTACCTCATGGATCAAGGAGTCCTGTACCGTTACAACCCAGACTCTGAGAGTGAATCTCCCCAGCTAATAATACCTGACAGCCAAGTGGCAGCTATTTTAAAAGAGTTACACGACTCCCCAACAGCTGGTCACCTGGGTAACCAAAGAACCTACCAGAAGGTAGCACAGCTTTATTATTTTACAGGGATGCGGAGAATAATCACCGATTATGTAGCAGCCTGCATCCACTGCCAGCGGTATAAGGCTAACAACGCCAAACCCTCAGGTCTGCTCCAGACACCGGTCATGAACCAGCGGGGTGAGGTGTTGGCTATGGACCTGTTCGGCCCTCTACCGGAAGGAGACCAGGGGGAGCGGTGGATCTTTCTCATTGAAGACACTGCTACTCGATGGATAGAGCTGTTTGCCCTTAAAGAAGCCACAGCAGAAGCCTGTGCTCATGTCCTCATCGAGGAATATTTCATGCAGTTCGGTCTACCTCGCAGGATTATTTCGGACAACGGTGTCCAGTTCGTTTCTGCTGTCATGCGACAATGTATGTCAGTCTCAGACATTAAGCAGAATTTCGTTCCTCTGTATCATCCACAAGCTAATCCTGCCGAGCGAAAAAACCGCGACCTTAAAGCAATGCTGGCACATCTCGAGGCAGACGACCACACCTCATGGCCGAAGAAGTTGCCGGTGATTCGCTTTGCCCTGAATAGTGCGAAATGTCGCACGACAGGCAAGTCACCAGCTTATTTGACCTTTGGCAGAGAAATGCGGTCCTCCACAGAGGTTGTTCACGACCTTCGTGCCATAAGCAATAAAGAAAACTTTGTCCCACAAGTTACCCCTTACCTCGAAAACTTCTTACATTCGCTGTCAGCTGTCCGGGAACGCGTCGAAATCCAGCAGGACAAGACAAAGCAGTACGCTGACGCTTCACGCCGACCATCTGACACCTTCGAGGTAGGTGATTTAGTATTGCTTAAGTCTCACTTATTGAGCAAAGGGTCAAAAGACCTCACTTCAAAGTTCTACCCTCGCCGAGATGGCCCTTACCAGATCACTAAAATGGTAAGTCCAACTTACATCCTCGCGAGCACGGAACAAGACAATGTAAAAATAGGGAAATATCACGCCGAGGACTTGACACGTTACCGAGGTACCGTCGACCCCGTACCAAAACCCGTGATTCCGAAGCGGAAACGCGGACGCCCAGCTAATACTGCTGTCGAAGTGCTAGTCCAGGAGCGGGGACGTTCTCCGGGACTGGAGGGGGAGTGTATAGCAACCCTCAAACCGTGCCGGCCAATCAGAGCCTCTCGCGGTCGTTTGCCGCCGCGATACCTACATAGAGTGAGACAACAATTTTGGTCTCACTCTCGCACGGCCGTTACTGAACCGCGGCGTGGCGCGACAATCCGCGACACACACGCTTACCGCGCAGACCCGTGCGCCAGTCGTCGCGACGTCGCCACGTGCCCGTGTCTTAGATAATAATAATCGTGCTATTGTTACCGAACATCAATATTTTAGGGTTCTGAAACCCCCTGTGATTTGCCTATTAAACTTTACCGTATACAAACTGTGGTTTCCCTGAGACCCCTCTCTCATAGTCTAATTTTTATAAGCATAACATACATTAAATATAACAGCGTTTGACATACCACTCAAAAGATATAAAACTTATTTGGTTTAACTGATTACCACCTGTGCTAAGATAGGTTGACGGAGCCCTGCTTCGCGGGGCTCCTAGTTCCGGGTGGTTTAAAAAAAAAATAACCACGAAGGCTAAGGCGGGAGCTCCGGTCCGCTTCGCTCCCGCCTTAGCCTTCTAACCTAACCTATCCGAGTCGGGGTGTCATAATGAGGTTTTTTATATATAATTAACGTTAGACCTAATGATTTTCGATTAAATAAACAATAATTATACATATTAAACGTTACACCAAATGATTTTCGATTACATAAACGTTATATCAAACAACGTTATACTAATTAAGTTTTAGAATAAATAAATGTTATATGTAAAGAAATTATATCAACAGTTGGTATATCTCACGTTGATTATATCTTATGAACAATAATAAAATGAAATTAGACCAATAAGTTTATACGTTATGAGACGCACCCAATCTTTTTTATGCTTTTATTTCAATGATTAAACTATGTATATAATAATTAAAATGCATTCGAAAGAGCAGTCCATCGATTAATAAATATTCGATGAATCGTTCAGTCGAAGTAGCATTTGGCGATAAATATTTCGCAATAAATTCCATTCGAACAATCGTTCGTCGACTTTCCGTTAATCGAACAAATGACTCTCGCAATAAAATTACGGACCCCTTTGGAAGTGTCTCTCGCGCAAACTATTCAGTTTAGAAAAAAATGATATTAGAAACCTCAATATCATTTTTGAAGGCCTATCCATAGATTTTTATTTCATCAAACCCCACACGTATGTGGTTGATGAAAAAAAAAATTGAGTTTCAGTTCTAAGTATGGGGCCCAAAGTTTTTTCTCTATTTTTTCTCTATTTTTGTATGAAACTCTTAATGCGGTTCACAGAATACATCTACTTACCAAGTTTCAACAGTATAGTTCTTATAGTTTCGGAAAAAAGTGGCTGTGACATACGGACGGACAGACATGACGAATCCATAAAGGTTCCATTTTTTGCCATTTGGCTACGGAACCCTAAAAAGATAAATTAACCAGATTAAAAACAGGATTCCACGCGTACGAAGTTGCGGGTAGCAGCTAGTCTTTAACATAAAAACTTTGTGTTGTTAGGTGTGGTGTACCACTAAAAAGTAAAAAATAAAAACTTTTTAACAAAAAAAAACAAACCGACTTCCAAAAAAAAACTACAAAGTTCAAAATAACTTTAATTTCGGAAGTCGGTGTTTTTGGTTGCTTCTTCGTTATTTGACACCGACTTCCGAAATTAAAGTTATTTTGAACTTTGTAGTTTCTTTTTGGAAGTCGGTTTCTTTTTTTTGCGCGAACAAACATAAAAAAAAAATCTCCGCCTCGAATAGCAGAATAAATATTAAAAACAAAGAAAAATTTACAAAAAAAAATAAAGGCAAATCATTTTGCCAAAAAACATTTTTAAATGTTCCTGGGTTTCGTAGGGTAGGGTACCTACCTAAGGTAGCCAGTTGACGGGAGCGAAGCCGCGGGGGACAGCTATTAGAAATATAAATTGTACTTTATAGTATTTGTGTGGGTTTTTGTGTTTGACTTCCAAATAAGAATATTTGGAAGTGGTTTGTATTTTTGTTCTTTGGCGACGGAACCTTAAAAAAAAAAATACATACATCCGAATTGAGAACCTCCTCCATTTTTAGAAGTCGGTTAAAAAGAGGAATGTCTAATGTAGTTTTCGATTGGAAAACAGACAAAAATAAATTGCCGTGCTTAAAATTAGGTTAAATTAATTGTACTTGGACATTTTTTTCCTAATTCGATGACACCAGAATGAGAAGCTTTTGAGAACGGCTTCAATTCATAAAAAAAACCACTTGCATGATAATAATCTTATGTAAATTATTGACCTCGGCGCTTCGGCGGCGACGGCACGCGGCGGTGCCATCTGTGTCCGTTACGTGTTAGCGACGCTATCGGCCGGCGATAACCTCGCCACCCCGCTCTGTCTACAGCGCGCCTAACAAGCTAACGCTGCGCGCCGCAGCACAGCACTGCAGCGTGCAGCCTGCGCCGCCTACCGCGCGCACACGGCGCACACCCACCACGACCACTTCCTTAGGCCTGAATTATACAGAAAAGGCGTGGTGAAGACGCGGCGCAGGCGTAAGGCACGCCGCTCGCCTCCGCCGCGCCTTTTGTGTATAATTCACGACGTGTTGCCTACCTATATTTTGTATTGAAACTTTTTGAAGCGGCATCGTGCCTTACGCCTCGCTTGCGCCGCGTCTTCACCACGCATTTCTGTATAATTCAGGCCTTAGCTTCAAGCTTGTGGCATGCCGCACGACACGCTGTCGGCTGTCGCGTTCACATTGTCTGATGTCATTTCTGTTACTATTTAGCAAGCAACAGCATTCAATAACATCAATTTTGGCATTTCTATCCGCACGTTTGCGGTCTTTACTTTGATAACTTCAAATGATATTATTATCTCTCGGGGTTATCATTGTTTATATGTTGGAACAACATATTTATTGCGAATGAAATCGTTTCTAATTAATCAATCTCATGTTACAAACATTGTACTTGTAATAGTTTCACGAGTGTGCCCACCAGTCGTCATCTTGGGCACTATCCAGTCATTTAAGGGTTTCACTTCGGAATGAGAGATAATAAGCTGGAAACTCGATATACCTTTATTTTGGCGTTCTGAATGTTGTATCAAAAGTCTCATAAAATCTCGTCTGCGTCGTAAATTATTGAAGGTCGGTTCGGTATCGGTTTTTCACGACAATCTCGGTTTTTATTGCTCCAATGATGTTAACACTTATGATCAAAATTGTAGAACGTAAAATTTGCAACAATTTTTGCTCCGAACATATTTTCATGAGCTCAACCGTTTTCGAGACAGAAGGCGGAAAGCGCGCAGCGCTCAGCCAGCCATAGGTAGGTACCTACTGTAATAACTTACGACGCAGAATCGAGATTTTATGAGACTTACATAAGAGTATGCGAGTTTCCAGCTTATTATCTCTCATTCCGAGGTTGACCCATTTTTAACCGACTTCAAAAAAAGGAGGAAGTTCTCAATTCGATTGCATGTTTTTTGTCTGAGGTAAGTACCTCATATCTCCGTCATTTATGAACCGATTTGAAAAAATCTTGTTTCATGTGGAAGGATATATACTTATCGATTGGTCCCATTGAAATTTTATAAATTGGTTCAGTAGTTTGGTTTTTAAATCCAAATAGCTGGAAAAAATATGTGGAAAAATCATCCATGTATACAAAATTGCGTATTCTTGCTTTCCTGTGATTTTCCAGTGGTGTTGTTAGGTGTGGAGTAAACATTCAAAAGTAAAAAACTTTTTCACAATTTTTTTAAAAGGTTTTTCTTATGCTAACATTACTACTGTGCCTACTATACTAGGTAGGTTCTATTATAACTGCGAAAGTTTGGATGGATTGATAAAGCCTCTTCATCGCCACAATGTTGTATAACGTCAGCAGCAGCGCAATGCTGACTGCTGCGCCTCCCGGATGACGTATGATGACGTATGATGAGCGACGGCTGGTGACGGGCGTGACGGCAACAATACAATTGGACGGCAATGTTTCAAACTTTGAGGCCAGAATCGTTTCAGCCATTATATGATGTGAGAGCCAGTCTGTATACATGACTGTATTATGTAAGTATGCGGCTATTACCGAACAAGGATAGCGAGCGAGAGGTTGTTATCAGCCGAACCTAAATGAAATCCCAGTCTGCTCCGAGAAATCTCTCTGATAAGCAACCTCGATAACACTATATCTGCTTTAGAAGTACCTTCTAACAGTTTCACTTGCGATCGCTACATAACGTCACTCACTTCACTCGATATTGGTATGAATGAAGGTAAGGTAAGGGTTGTAGGTTATACATTTATAACTCTTGTCTATTCATAACCTTAGTCTAAGATTTTATTGTATAACTGTTTATTTTCCCAAACAAATAAAATAAAATAAAAAAATAAAAAATGAACAAAATATGCACAAATAATACTTATGTTTATAAAAGAACTGTAAGTAAGTACTTGATTACTAATTCAGGCAGAAGTTTTTTTCCTTTACTTTTGTAACAAAACTACGCTAATATTCCGTGAAGGGACAGACAGGCGTGTAGGTGCGTGTAGGTGCGTGTAGCTGTTGAACCAGACTACCAGCTTGACGCCAGCTCTTCTATAGGTACTTATCTACCTACTTATTTTTTTTTTAAGCGAGTGACTACATGCTCGTATTTTGAGATAGTAGGTATATTATAAAGTTGGAATCTTGATGTACCTACAAGATTTAGTGACTATTAAGTATGAGCACAGATATGGGGCCCCAACATTGGAAGCAAAACTGATTAATACCTACTGTTGTTTTTAAGAAACGATGACCTGGCGACCTTTCCCGATACAAAAATGTGTTAGGTACCGTTAGTCAACAAGTTACAGCGTTATTGGATCAGCTATCAATACTTTTGTACCTATCATCCGAAAGCAAAATAGTAGAGTTCCAATATGGTTTGATAAGAAACTTGTTAATTTATTAAAAGAAAAAAACAAACAAGAATCCCCTTGATAGGCTATCACTCAGATGCATATTTAAATTATGTGATAATTACGCTAAAAAGTGTTACAATAGTTACATTGAGAGTACTGAAGAATCTATTGCCAGATGTCATATGTATATATTATAAGAATAAACGTGGTGGAGAAAGTTCATACTCAGCATCAATGACTGATGGTCCGATAACATCTTCGAATGGAGAGGGAATATGTGAGCTATTTGCTTTAAATTATAGCAGCATTTATAAAGACGAAACAACATCACCTTCAGGTCAAAACTATGTAGCCTCCGAATACCTGGAAGCAATAGCCACACAGTCAGACAGTATAGCTTCCGTGGACATTAAATGTGAAAATGTTGAGAAAAAACTAAAAAGCCTTGATATTACTAAGGGGGCAGGCCCAGATGATATACCGCCACTGTTTATTGCCAGATGTGCACCTAGCCTGGCTGTTCCTTTGACGAAGATATATAATGCCTCTATACGATCTGGTCAATTCCCTAAAGAGTGGAAACAGGCGAAAGTAGTACCAGTCTACAATAGTGGAGACCCTTGTGACGTAAAGAACTATAGACCAATATCCATCCTTTCGATTTTCGGTAAAATATTGGAGTCGTTGATTTGTCCACATAAACAATGCTATTTTTCCAAGTTCTTAAGCGACCATCAGCATGACTTTATAAAGAACAGATCCACAAGTACAAATCTGATGTCCTTTTTTGAAGCCTCATGCGAAGCCATGGATAAAGGTATACACAATGACGCTGTTTATACGGATTTTAGCAAGGCATTTGATAAGGTTTCACATAAACTGCTTGTTAAAAAACTAGCAACGTACAGCGTCACCGGTAGTCTTCTAAAGTGGTTTGGTTCTTATCTGGCTAGTCTCCCGACTAGCCAGATAAGAACCAAACCACTTTAGAAGACTACCACATAAAACTCCCGTTTTATGTGGTTGTCAATGGGTTCCGGTCAGGCAGGTATGCAATTGCCTCGGGTGTCCCTCAAGGTTCTCATCTGGGCCCAGTATTATTCATCATATTATTATATATAAATGACGTAACATCATGCTTTCACAATACTAGCATATTTCTTTTTTCAGACGACTTGAAAATTTCAAGAGCCATTAGGTCTCAACAGGACGTAAACCTAATGCAAAAAGATATTGACCGATTATCTGCATGGTGTGATCATAATAAAATCTCGTTGAATAGTTCGAAATGTAGCCACATAAAATTCACCAGGAAAGTAAATACAGTGAATTCGACGTACCAAATAAACGGAGTAAACTTATACGAGGTCGATGTATTACGAGATCTGGGAGTTATCTTGGACTCTAAACTCACATTTTTACCACACATTGAGAACATAGTCAGTCGATCCCAACGTATTGAATTTGTCATTCGTAATGGAAAGGTATTTCAACGCCCACATACTAAATTAGTTCTCTACAATAGCCTTATAAGAAGCATCCAGGAATACTGTAGTGTAATTTGGTGTCCTCACTACGCAACCCACTCGCTGCGAATAGAACGAGTCCAAAAAAGGTTTATCCGATACCTGGGGTACTCAAAGGGAAGGCAATTTAAATATCTCTCCTACCTTGATAAACTAGGCTGCTACAAAATGAGTACCCTGGAAGCTCGAAGGGAGCTCTTGGATTTGAAAATCGCATATAAACTGCTCAATAACACCATTGACTGTCCACAATTAGGAAGTAAGTTCAATTTCAGAGTACCCCGTAGCCCACCTCGCAAACCTATAACACCCTTAGCTCCACCTCTTCGCCGTACAGTGTTTGGTGCTAATTCGCCTATACCCCGCAGGTGCAAACTCATAAACGAACGCAGCGACCTGGTTGACGTTCACGCAGACTCAATATTGACGTTTGTTAGACGTAAATAGTTTTAGAATTTAATATCATTAGGTATCTAGAATTTTAGTACTTTAAGTCTTTAAAATTAAATTTATAATTAGGTACAAAGAGCATCTTGCATCTTGCATTGTGGTATTTGCCTGTAATTGGTTATGTAGTTAGATTTAAGACACAATTATTTAATGTTCCTATCTGTATAATATCTGTAACAACTGTAGGTGAACCTTAATCAAATAAATAAAAAGTTGCATCGTTAAAATGTAACCAGTTCAATGAAACCTCTGTTTATAATTAAATATACACAAATCTACAATAGGAAGTATGTAAAGCCGTCAGCCGAAACCAGCCCCAAGTAATACCTTTGCGGACATGGTGAAGAAAGGCAGCAATAACTACATCAGAGCACCAGCAAATCATAATGCAATAGCCATCTGCCCTGTGGACAAGCAAAAATCCAGCGAAGAGACCAAAACACTGGTACAACGACTTATCCGCCCTCAGGATATGAAGCTGCATGTGAGAGGCCTTCGTAAGACGAGGAATGGAGGAGTTATTATCAGCACTGACTGACTAACAAAGAAGATGTTGAAAAACTGAAACGCTCCATGCAGCTTACTTCCTCAGGTTTTACGATGGACGAGCCCCAAAAAAGGAAGCCGAAAGTCGTTATAATAGGTGTGCCCTCGAACATGCAGGAGACCGAAGTGTTTACTTGCTTGTTCAACCAAAATCTTGCAGAAAAACTGGAGAATACTGACTTGCAGAACTTTTTATCCGCCGTCAAACTAAACCATAAATCAGGTAAAAAGACTCTGACACCTGTAACTATGTAGTAGAAGTAACTGCAGTGATACGTAAAGCTCTAATTTCAAAAGACCGCGCTTTTATTAATTGGTCATCCTGTCCTGTAAGAGATTTCACACTAGTTACGCGGTGCTACAAGTGCCAACAGTATGGCCACGCGGCCAAATCATGCCGGGAGGCTCATCACACCTGTGGTCACTGTGGGGAACAAGGACACTCCATCCAGGACTGCCCGAAGAAAGAGGCCGAACCAAAATGCGCCACCTGTCTGTACACTTCAAAAAGCCAGACAACCACAAAACTGGAGATAAAGAGTGCCCAGCCAAACAGCAAGCGGAAAAGAGGTACATCAATTCAATAGACTATGGAGGCGCCTAGGAGCGCCGCTCACATAGGGTATTCTCCTTGCCTTTTTTCTTTTCTTTTTATTTTTTTATTGTTACTTTACCATGATAAATAATTTAAATAATGAATTATTCTCTGTTTCTGAGTCTAAATTTTGTGAGGTTGAAGAATGCAAACCATATCCTTCCTCTTAAAGTCATACACTAACTATTCTGACCCAAAATATACGAAGTATACTTCGTAATTATAATGACTTCAATACTTTACAGCAACGGCTAAACATAGATTGTGACTTTATTATTCTAACAGAATGTTGGCTTTCTAAACAGTACAACGTGCTACTTTCTAAACAGTACTACGGGGTACAGTATGTATCAAAGTAATATTAATTATAATCAAAACGATGGAGTGATAGTTTATGCACGGAATCATCATAATATCTCGGTCGAACAACCCCGAAGAAACTCGGTCGAAGAATACATGACTGTAACAGACTGCTCATTAAATTAGGCTTGGACTATGCTATTTTAGCATTATATAGAGCTCCTTCTTTTAGAAATTTGAATCAATTCATCGACTCGCTGAATGATACCTTGCAAGGCTTACCTTCCTTCAAAAACATAATTATAGTTGGATATAATTATTAACATCAATATTCTGCCGGTATTTACAGACACGCATGCTCAAGAGTATCTTAACCTATTCTCCTTCCATGGCTTGCTTTCCACACATACACTCCCTACTCATCAAAGTGGCTCATGCTTGGACCATATCATGCTAAAATCTAACTTTCCTTCACTCGCGCTGGTGATTAAGTTATCAATAACAGACCATAAAGCTGCCCTACTTACAATTAATTGTAAAATATCAAAACAAGCTAACTATCGCACATTTACTAAATTAAATATAAATTCACTTGATGACGACTTACGGAACATTGATTTTGACCCGGTTTACAATTCTGCTGATCCACAGTTTGGTATGACATACTTAATAGAAAAAGTGCAACATGCCATTCAGAATAATACAAATAATATTCGATTGAGTAATAAAAACTGTAACATCAAGCCGTGGATAACAGCGGGTCTTTTGCGTTGTATGAGACACAGAGACAAACTGCACATGAAATCTAAATCTAACCCAAGTAATCAAGTTTTGCAGGTCACATACAAAAGGTACCGTAACTTTTGTAACAATCTTTTAAAGAAATTGAAAGTTATTACGATAAAATGACACTAGAACAGGCGGGAAATAATAGTAAACAGATATGGAAATGTCTAAATAAAGTCGCAAACATCGCGAAACAACGTGAGTCGTCATCAGGTTTATTGCAAGCAAATACATCGCCGCTTGTTACTGCTAACAATGCAAATAATTTATTTGTTAATGTGGGTAAATGCTTAGCTGGAACCATACAGGGGCAATCGGGGCATCAATCAAACAGCACTTTTAAGAATAGCAGCTCCTTAGCATCATTTTGTTTGCTTGATACCGACGAAGATGAGGTGGAAAGTCTTATCATGAGTTTAAAAGATGACTGTGCAGTAGGATGGGACAATATACCAAATAAAATAATTAAGAACTTCAGATATATCCTGTTACAGCCACTGACCCATATATTTCAACAATGTCTTTCTACAGGTATATTTCCCAAATGTCTTAAAAGAGCTGTTATTGTGCCCGTGTATAAATCTGGTAGGAAAGACCTAGTGACTAACTACAGGCCCATTTCCCTTCTGTCATCAATTTCGAGAATATTAGAAAAAAATATAAATACGAGGCTGATAAAATACCTAGAGCATAACTCAATCTTATCTAAGACACAGTTCGGTTTTAGATCTAAATTGTCAACTGCTGATGCCGTACATCATCTAACCGATTATCTCGCTCAAGAACTTGATAAAGGTAACCACACTATAGGAATATTCCTAGATCTAAAAAAAGCATTTGACACCGTTTCCATTCCTATACTGTTGCGCAAGCTGGAATCTGTAGGAATAAGAGGGAATCAACTCAGACTCCTTACAAGCTACTTGGAAGACCGGACTCAATGCGTAAAAATAGGAAATGTTGTCAGTGATGACGAGATAACCTCTTGCTTCGGAATTCCCCAAGGATCCAATTTGGGACCAACACTCTTTTTGATTTACATAAACGATCTATGTAAATTAAAAATGACTCACGGCACAATCATATCATACGCTGACGACACTGCGCTACTCTTTTCTGCTGATTCGGAACTTGAGGCCTGCAAGGTTGCGCAGGGTGGGTTTAACGTAGTCAATAAATGGCTTCAGCAAAATTTATTATCGCTAAATACCGAGAAAACAAAATATATTAAATTCTCTATGTGCAAGTCTACGTCAGCCCTCACTAACCTATCCTTACGTGCTCATTATTGTACAAATCCATTAGATACTAACCACTGTGCTTGTCCAGAACTTAACCGTACTAACCAACTAACATATTTGGGTATTATAATAGATGAAGGACTAACATTCAAACCACATATTGAAGAGTACGCAAATTGATATTTGTTTTCAAAAAGCTACGGTGTATTGCAGACCCAAAACTTATTAAACAAGTTTACTTTACACTGTGCCAGTCATTATTGAGTTACTGGATAACTTCATGAGGTGGTGCTGGAAAAACACTACTACTACCCCTCGAACGAGCTCAGAGAGCGGTGCTCAAAGTTGCTACCTTTCCCCTTTTCCTCTTTCCCACGAACCTCCTCTATCAGTCTTGTAAAGTATTGACAGTTCGGCAGCTCTTTATTATGAACATAGTATTAAAGCAGGACATATCCCTGCCCTATAACCCTGATTACATAAATAGAAGACGGAAAGACATAGTTTGCTCTCGAAACATTTTTACTAGACATATCTTTACATCCAAATTCTTTGTTTTTCTTGGACCACTATTGTACAATAGACTCAATGCTCTACGGGACATTTATGCGCTTTTTTTTTTTTATTGGATGGGAAATCATCAAATGACCCCTCCCGCTCTGGGTGGAGCGGCAGGGAGTGTCAGACTTCTACTGACTAAAACCCACCCATGCTCCTCTTAGTGCCTTTTACGTTCCAGGGCCGCGGTAACTCTTTCGAACAAATCCGCAACCCTGGTAGGCTCTGGCCTTAACGGGCCCCGACCAATGCTGACGACTGCTGGCTTGGCGCGCGTAGAACACAGCGCGCCGTCAACCCGGGCCTGTTCTGATCGGACGGCGAGCTACCCATTGCTCGCCGTCCACAGGCATCAGTCACTGCGCCATGCTCAAGAGCATCAGTTCCTGGGCGGCGCAGTGGCTGACGTTCAACAGGAGGGGGTGAAATGGGGCCATTACTGGCACTCCATTTCAGCCCCCTCCGGAGCCCGTTGTAGGGGCTCCACTGCGGCTGTTGCAGTAGCAGCAGCCGCAGTGGAACCGGCTATGGCGGCGGAGGAAGCGGCGGCGGTGGCGGCGGTCGCGGCAGAGACGGCGGTGGCGGAGGGCTTTCTCCTATTTCCGGCTTTGGCGGGTGGGGCGCAGGCCCTACCCCCAGCCCAGTGGTCGGCCGGCTTGCCAGCTGCCGCACAGACTACGCAGTGCGTTAAGTACAGTCGTTGTAAAGAACTCATAAAGGATGTCCTACAAAACATGGACTACGAAGAAACAGAGAAGCTATTGTTAGTTATAAAGTAATTGCGTAAATCGAGTATTCTTTGTTTACGTTATAAAGAACGTTATATTATTTTAGTTTATAGGTATGTAAAAATAAACTTGTTGTACCTAGTGATATGCATAGACTGTGTAAGTGATTATTTTAAAAATTTATACAATATTGAACTTATTCGCCTGAAACACAGGACCCTCCTAGTTCAGGCGATCGTGATATTAATACCTTTTGCTATTTTATGTACTACAGTGTAATTTAGAATTAAGAAATTTAAATAAATGATTTGATTTAATTTGATTTGACACTTTATAAGCACGGTGGCAATATTACTGCAGCAGGAATTGTTTTTTTTTTTATATCAGATTGGGGCCTTTTTTGTTTAATCTTTGTAAAAAATAGTTTTAAAGTGTTTAATTACTTTTTTATAGATTATAAATAAATAAAAATATTTAAAAAAAAAATATTTCAAATGCTAGTGAAGGAGGAGGCGGGCCGCGTGAGGGAGAGACAACCCTCACGCCTCAGCCCGCCGCGGCGATTCCCGGCCACCGTAGGTGGACGTCTGCGGACGGCGAGCGTTGCGTGGCTCGCCGTCCGATCAAAGCCAGGCCCAGGCCGACGGCGTGTTGTGTTCCACACGCGCCTCCATGAGATGTAAGCAAGCAAGTAGGGGCCCGTTAGGACCAGAGCCTGCCAGGGTTGCGGATTTTGTTCGAAAGAGTCACCGCGGGCCTGAATTACCATTCACCGGTGCCCAGCCTGGGTTACGCAGCGCAACGCTGTGCTGTGTTCTCTCTGCAGTCGCAGTGATGGCAGCTCGATCGCACTCCCTGACGCCGCTCTACCCATTCTACAGGTGCAGGTTGGAGGGCTTTGATCTATGGTTTCGATGGTCCTGAGGCCAGAGACCCAGGTCGCATCAACCTTTCTCTCCACATTACCATCACTACTTCTCGGAGCTGGTTTTGAGGTAGGTAAACCACACGGGCGTCTCCTTTGAGCTGCAGCTGCACTACTCTACTGCTACACTACACGATACGTTTGATCCAGTGCAGCAGTGTGCAGTGTACTGTTTATAGTAGGTAGTGTAGAGTAAAGAAAAACAAAATTAAGAACACCATCTTTACGCAGAAAATGTATAATTTCGTAAATTAATATTAAAAAAAGCCTTAATTAAATTATTAACACCAAATTAGAAAACAAAAGTAAACAATAGCATATGATAAAAAAATGTTGAAAGCATCTGGTTTAATTTTAAAACATTCAGAACCTATGGCACGGAAACCATTACGTTAATGTGAAATATCGTTTTTCAAAACTGGCAGGTCGTTTCCTAAAAGAAAAATTCCGTAATGGTTGGTTCGCTTTCAAGAAATTATGAAACCTTATGAAAAAACTACGTAACAGTCTTTACGCGCATGAATTGGAGACGACCGACGTTATTCCATATTGGAACCGCATAGGGAAAGAACGAACTTCCGAAATTGAAAAAATAAACCTCCTCGCCGCCTTATCGCGGCGGCTTATCACGCCGCCTCTCCGCACCACTGTCTGGAATAGCGTCCGGGGGACCTCTCTACCGCTCTGCTACTCGCTTCTTGGATATGAGGCTGCTGGTACAAGTACCTCTCGAACTCGCCCGCGTAATTAGGCAATCCCGATCTTTAGTGGTCAGACCAGGGACCACTGGGGGGGGTAAACCGGTGAACCGGTTTGTAAGACAAATAAACGTCTGATTAAATACCATTTCACAAGAAGTCAACGAAACCTGATCTCGAAACAAAGTCGCAGACAATTTTAAGAAAAACTTACCAAAAGTTAGTTGATAAACTGCGCGGCGGCTGTGGTGCCGCGTCGCAGCCAGCTGGGAGTGGCCGGGACACGCGCACTCACCGACACCTAAAAATCAAAGTACGCTTAGCGTTCACTAAGAGCGCCTTCATACTAGCTTGTCCAGGCTGGTTCGTTTCGATGAACGTATGCGAAGCGCAGACGCCGCGACTACGAGGCGCAGGCGTTGCGTTGTCGCGGCTTCAGTGCAAGGGTAAATTAATACGCTGCGTAACGCGACACATGCGCCGCGTTACTGCAGAGTCATGTAACATCCTGATAATGGGTTCTCCCATATCCTTTTATTTTTATTTTCACGTTTTCGCAGCAATTTTCTTTTTAAAAGCAAAGCCAACAATAGAGTTTCCTCGTCAGAATCCATTTTGTTAATATTTCCGAACCAACAACGCAATTATGTGACCTCTGCGCCCCGTAAGCGCGTTCAATTGACTCCAGAGAAAACGCCGCAACAACGCGATGCCTGCGCCGCGTTGTGCAGCGTCTGCGCTGCGCATACGTTTATCGAACGCCTACACTGGACAAACGCTAGTGAAAGGCGCTCTAATTGTGTTAATCTAAATCCCTTACAAAAAGTTTGTGGGATAGTTTTTGTTAGTAGGTACCTACAGTAACCCTGTGTGTACCTACCTACGCGACACGAGAACAAAAATTGATAACGATAAGGCACGTAGGCATTGAATTTGGCATTCATAAAATCAATATTTACCCATTTGTGTTATACCTACCTACAAAAAAACTGGTCTAATGCGAGTTGGATTCGCATACGAAGGGTTCCTTGCCGTGGTGGGATCTTGCTTCTTGTGAAATTCAACAAGAAACCTTTAGAAGTATTGCGAGAGTCGAAATATGCGGCGTGTCGAAACCTTGGTCCGCGTCTCCGCGAGTTAGTCGCACTTGACCGGTTTCTGTTATTTGTCTTTGTAGTGCTTTACAACAAAGTTAGATGATTTTATTAATGTACTTATATTTACGTTTACGATAGAGCGAGATAAAAACGCCGAAGATAACAATTTACTGTAGGTACTCGTATAAACCCCTTATTACCCGACTGCCCCAGGAGGTAAGTATCTAGGTATCGTATACAATGTCGGCTGGATAAGAAATTTTCCGTCACGGCACGAACGACACCATACATCAAAGACCAAACATACCTAATCTAATTCGATTTGTTAATATTCGTGACTGTAGAAGTGAAGCTTTCCCACAGTATAAGCCCAGTTAAGCTTGAAAATTAATTGTCCTTCATCTACATAAAAATGTAGGTATAGCAGATCGCTCCATTTCAGATCGCAAGTTGGACACTTCAGCACTGTAAATCAGTTTGTGTCCGTTTTATATCTTATCGCTGCTATCCTACGCGCTGGAGTGTCTACGATTACGACGGTTCGGTGATATTGCAGAGATACATTCGATTAACACGACATTTTTAATTCATTTGCTTAGGCCCAGTTTCTCCTCCACCGACCGTGTCTTCACGTTGCCGTCGTGGTGGGGCTTGCGTGTCTCAGTGATCTTGGGGGCTTTGCCGATAGAGCCACTCATGCCGGAAGGTCCCAAGTGAGAGACCAGACCAAGCAAGAGAGACACAAGAGGGGCACACCGTTCGGAGACTTGAGCAGTGTTCGGGTCCTCGGACGGTGTGCGTCTCATTGGCTTGCTCGCTGCTCTCTGGTACGCGTCTGATCATCAGACGTGACTGTGAGGGCAGCGAGCAAGCATTGAGAGAGAAAGGGAGAAAGGGACCTCACCCTCTAAAAGGAAAATTATGGACAGAACTGACGAAGAGAAACTACCCCAGGGCGGTACGGACTGCACAGCAGCGAGAGAATCCGCCACGCATTGCGCGTCAAGCCCCTCGTATTCTGGAGGGGGGCAACGCAGTTCTCTGTCCACCACTTGCCATTGTTGGCTGTAGTGGTAACGCTGCAGCCGGACGCGGTGAAGAGGGGCGTGACGTATGCCAACATGCTCACCAAGGCGAAGGAGGCCGTCAACCTCGGTGAGCTTGGCATCGTCGGGGGTCTCCGGCTCAGGGTCACCATTACGGGGGCCAGGATGCTGTAGATCCCTGGAGCAGACAGCGGTCCGGCCGCGGACGCTCTAGCCGAAAGGCTTATGGCGTCCTTGAGCGCGGATGACATCCGAGTGTCGAGGCCCACGAAGTGCATAGACATGCGCATCTTGGGCCTGGACGACTCCGTCACGGAGGAGGAGGTGTTGGCCGCCGTCGTCAGGACGGGGGGGTGTTCTGCAGAGGAGGTGAAGGCGGGCACCATCCGTCCTGACAATACGGGCATGCGAACCGTTGTGGTGAGCTGCCCCGTGTCGGCGGCCAAGAAAATTTCGGAGGGCCGAAGGCTCTTGGTGGGCTGGGTCTCCGCGCAGGTGAAACTGCTGGAGCCCAGACCTCTGAGGTGCTTCCGTTGCCAAGTTGGCAACCACGTCGGAGCACTCTGCACCTCGGAGGTGGACCGCAGTGACCACTGCTTCCGCTGTGGTCAGCCCGGTCACAGGGCCGGCTCAAGCAACGCCGCGCCGCACTGCTTCGCATGTGCGGCAGCTGGCAAGCCGGCCGATCACTGGGCTGGGGGCAAAGCCTGCGGTCCACCCGCCAGGGCCGGGACGAGAATAAAACCCTCCTCCACCGCCGCTGCCGCCGCCGTCGCTTCCGCCGCAGCCGCCGCCACCGTCGCCGCCGCTGCCACTGCTCGGGAGGGGGCTGGAATGGAGTGCCAGTAATGGCCCCATTTCGCCTCCTCCAGACGAATGTAAGTCGCTGCGCCTCTCAGGATCTGACGCTCCTGAGCAAGGCGCAGTGATTGACGCCTGCGGTCAGCGAGCAATGGGTAGCTCGCTGTCCGATCAAGTCAGGCTAGAGTCGACGGCGCGTTTCACTCCAAACGCGCCGGAAGGAGCAGTCAGCAACGGAGACCGGGCCCGCCAGGGCCAGAGCCTGCCAGGGTTGCGGAATATGTTCGAAAGAGTTACCGCGGCCCTGGAAAGAAAGGCACTAGGAGGACTAAAGATGCCCAGTTTCTCAAACGAAAATTATCACAAAGTTTTTCATATGTAGTTATCTAGGTACACGTCTGCGTCTGTGATTCGCTGAATGACAGCAAACTATTTCATTAACCCAAGGAATACGAATCTTCCACAAACTTTTACACTCAGGGCGGATTCGACAAAACCCGAATTTATACACGAGTATCTACCAGGAATAATCTATTTCACGATTTTATTCTCGAGTAATCAACGGTCGTTTTTTCACGCAATCCAAAGTTTAGCTATACTTGGAATAGCTATCTGCGAATAGCAGAGTGAATGGTGAACGAATGTAATACCCGGCTAAATATTGTTGTTCTGACGGGACGATGCAGAAGCAAAACTCATGTCAACTCTCTTTTGTCGTATTAAAGTAGCTGTCAATAGTGTCAGTGTCCATATATAGTTGTTTTGTTTGATAGTCTAAGATACGGTGAAGATTGACCTTCACCCATCTGATAACCAGATGGGACATATTTTTATCAAATTTTATTAATTTATAAACACGCCTATGATAGCTTGCCTATCGAAAACTGTTCATGGCTATTTTTTTTTTCGTGTTTTTTGCACGCAAGCCTTTAAGATTATACCTATTCGTAATTAGGTATTATTATCTTTCTTTCGATAAGCACCAATTTTTTGGTTAACAGATCGGTGTAGTTACTTATATTGATTTATCTTTTCATACTTGCTTGCCAGGTAGCCTTATACAGAAATAAGCAGACAAGCCTAGCAAGGCATATAATTCTCCATGTTTGTTTTAATTTTTTTTTTATTTTTTTTTAGCAGTTGTGAGACCCATGGTACATCATATCAGCTGAAAGACGTCTAGGTACTGCTGGACATAGGCCTCCCCCAAGTGTCGCTACAACAACCGGTCCTGTGCGTTTCACATCCACCGGCTACCCACGACTCTATCACCAGGTCCGCGATCACCAGCTCATCGGTCCACATTGTGTGTGGGCCTTCCATCGCTGCGTCTTAAAGTACGCGGTTGCCACTCCAGAACTTTTTAGTGTGAACTACCTATACAATTATGTACATGGTTGGATCCCCTAACTGCATTGTATTTTTATTTGCTTCTTAGATATTATTTATCTCTGTGGGTGGTACACAATAAGTTTTCGCATCACTTGCGTCCTAAAATATAGGTATGTAAACAATCAGCCTGCCAATATAACCTATCCTATGCTAAATGATGTAGTATAGACAGAACGTTGTTTATGGCAATATCGTGTGTTTAACATAGCGACCAGCTATTCTAAATTCTAATCGTCCAAACAGTCATTGATTACTATTATGTTTTTGAACAAAGGTTAGATTTAACTTTATTTTTAAATGCATTATAAGACAAGTCAAGAAAAGAAAGGTGTAAAAGCGGATACCAACCGTCTTCGTAAGGTCCAGTACCTCTACCATGAGATGTCATCGAACAATTACTCGCTAGCATACTAACTTGGATCAAATAGATTTCGATAATGTTTGCACCATGAGATTTACGGAGTCTTACGCAGGCGCTAAGGTAAGCTCGATAGATCGCGTCATCTAGCTAACTTCACACTACTCGTTAGAATGCTTCACTACTTAGGTATGTCTTGTTTCTTTTTTTCTCACTAACAAGAAGAGAGAACGGCTCTAAAGCTCAAAATGTATTGTTATAATATCGCTATGCTAAAAATTTTAAGACAGTCAATATCACAAAATAAACCGTTAACCGACTAAATAAAAAAGTTGACGGTTAGTGGACTACATAAGGTATTTAGTGGTTTTTTAATTTTTATTCCTTATAACATGTCATTGTTTTGTTTGTTAGCGTTGTGTTACAGCTGTGTGTGGTTTGAAAGTTTACAACAATAGATTAATAATTGGTTTTGTTTGGAGATAGTTGCATACCATTTCACCTTAGGTACTACCTACCTTTAGTTCTAATGAAACGCGTGTTCAGTGTTGACGTCAAATAATAATAATGTTTAATGCCAAAAAGAAGAGATACAATGCGTGTTACATTATCAAGTTGCAATATCAATTGTGGTCATTTTTGTGAATAATAGCCCCGATACTAGGAAAATCCTGTGTTATAGGAGCCATCGATTCGTCCGTTGGGTGGAAATCCGTAACTTTAACCATTATCATAAGTATAAGCACAAATCCTCAAACGTTTCTATAGAGTCTGTAAAGATTAATAAACTTTCTTTCATTGTATTTTCCAATTGAGATCCAACATGAATGTTCATTTTGGCTTGAAATGAACGTTGTCCACGTCGTTGATCTTCAAATTCAGCGGCCACTAACATAATTATTTCATGCTAAATAAGCTCTTGCAGACATTATTTTGTCTTTATTAGACTCAAAAACGTATATAGTTTTAATGTAAACTTATGTTTCACACGGCAAAATGCTAGTGAGCTACGTAACTACTATCGTAAGCGTATTGTTCGATAGCTTCTGTGAAGTCATGGTACCGTTTTGTTTGGTGACAGCTGAAAAACTTTTTAACCTATCGAAATCTACATAGTGCTCATGGTACGAATTTTAATTCTTTCTGTGACCGCTAGGGGCGCTGTACAGTATGTCATACAAATAATTTACGGAGACGCTAGCGAGTTTTAGCTGCGTAAACTCATGGTAGAGGTACAGGGCTTAATTACGGGGACAAAATATGAGCCCTAGACCTTACGAAGACAGTGGAAAGGAGCATGTATAGTTAGTGTTTTATTCTGCAGAAAAGAGCCATTAAAGCCATATACAAACTCGGACGACGCGATTCTCTAAGGGAACTGTTTAAGAATATTAACATCATGACGGTACCTTGTCAATACATTTACGAAAACATTATGTATGTTAGAAAGAATTTACACCTTTTTAGTAAAAGAAGCGACAAACATAATTATGCTACTCGAAATAGGGACCAATTACCTAGTTCAACCAGGTTTCAGACTGGCTAAAGTATCCTCATCTTTTATGGGGTACTGTTTAAAATCCTACTAATATTATAAAGGTGAATGTTTGTATGTTTGTATGTTTGTATGTTTGTATGTTTGTATGTTTGTATGTTTGTATGTTTGTATGTTTGTATGTTTGTATGTTTGTATGTTTGTATGTTTGTATGTTTGTATGTTTGTATGTTTGTATGTTTGTATGTTTGTGTAACAATCAGGCAAAAACGGCTGAAGGGATTTGGATGAAATTTGGCACACATGTAGTTATAACCTGGAATAAAAAATAGGCTACTTTTTATCCCGGTAAGTGGCGTGGATTAATGAAGACTGAGGAGGAAGTGAAAACTCAGAGCCGCTGCTGCCTTAGTACTTCAGATTCACAAGTACCAGGAGACCAGAAACATCAAGTACCAGGAGACCAGAAACATGTCACAGTATTTTTGGGCTGGTATAATTATGTAGGTAGGGTAGGTGAAGGGTAGGTGTAGGGTAGATGTTAGGTAGGTGTAGAGTAGGAGGTGTAAGGTAGTTGTAAGGTAGGTGTAGGGTAGGTGTAAGGTAGATGTAAGGTAGTTGTAGGGTAGGTGTAAGGTAGATGTAAGGTAGTTGTAGGGTAGGTGTAGGGTAGGGTAGGTGTAAGGTAGGTGTAGGGTAGGTGTTGGGTAAATGTTGGGTAGGTGTTGGGTAGGTGTAAGGTAAGTGTAGGGTAGGTGTAAGGTAGGTGTTGGGTAGGTGTAGGGTGGGTGTTTCCTGAGTAAAAAATGTACAATACAAATCAGGAAACCTTGCTATTTCCGATATTAACGCGGGCGAAGCCGCAGCTGGTAGAAGCTAGTGTTATAATAAAATACCTCTCCATATATTAGAACTAAATGAGACAAAATTTAAATCTTGCATTAAACGCACACTATGCAGGCAAGCATATTATAAGTTAGGGGAGTATATTGAAGATAAAAATGCTTGGCTCAGTGCTGGTCCTGCTCCACAGCCACTAGGGCGCACAAAATAATCTGTTAGCATTTGGAAATATTGTTGGACCGGATGAAGATTGTAAGAATGCAATATTTTTCATTGTATAGACTCAATTTATTTAGCATTGTATAATTTCATGCATTAACGGCACATTTGTGAGTACTATGTACCTTAAATTTAAACTATAATGATCATTTTGAGTAGGTCTTTGACTTGAATGTACCCTGGCGATTGGGAATGTCATGCTCACTCAAAAGTCTGTCTGATGGTGGCGCGTGCGTTGGATCATTTGGCTCCCTTAAAAATGGTTGAGCCAAATGGTGCTAGCGTATGCGTCATGTTCGTGAACGGGCGCCGTCAGCTGAGACTGGTCATCCCTTGGCTGCCATGGTTTATTTTAATTATTTCTTTGAACTGTTTCTTTTTACTCCGTACTCTTTTATCCTGCACGTCTTTTACATTGTTCTCACAATGATGTAACCATAATTTTGTAACAAAATATTATTTTTTTTAAAAGAGTGTCCGTGGAGTTTCTTGCACGTTCTTCTCCATAGAGATCTACGCCTTGGAACGTGCAAATAGCTTCATCTTTTTGACCGACCGACCTTGACAATTCAAAAGTGCCTGTAAATGGTTTAATTGAAATAAATGCTTTGACTTTGACTTTGACTTTGAGTGCTTGTTTCTGGTATTGGTGTTTATATGTAAATTTTGCCTAATTTTTTTTTTTTTTGCAAAGATGAATATTGAGATGCCACCGTGAGAATTCCAATATTTTTAAAAAGTTCTCTTAATTTGACCCTAGTTGTTTTATTGCACGTAATCTGTTGTCAACATTATCTGACCCACCCTAAAAACAAACGAATTTGGACCCTCTTCCTGAAACGATAAGGTTTATTCAATTTATATGAGCTTATCAGACAAGTGCTCGCCAATATTGTCGGAGCCACCGGCATTGTATATCATTTTGTTAAGCTATTTTAATCATTATCTCGTTGACATTAAAGTTGAAAAGTAAATCACACTACATAATTACAACCCAATCTTTAATTTCTACAGCAACTATTTGTAAGACAAATATATTCTGTATGTCACACACATCACATTACGTTATGAAAATAACTAAAATGGACTAACCGACCTGTGTGTTTGAATCAATTACGTTAAGAGCTACGGTTTGGAGATCGTCATGACGTAGTTTACCCGCTGAATTGTGTAATATCTTTAAGTTATTCTGCGCATATTTATTCATTTTTAATTCTAAAAGAAATCTTGAAAGCTGCGCGCCTGCAGGACAGGCCTAACCTACTGCAAGAAGTCTTTGGAAATCTTTTTTGTATACTTTTAAAGAAAACCAAACGTTCTGGTACACTTATCATTCAAGTAATCACACTCTGTATTATTTTTTTCTTACAGTCTTTTTAATATTTCTTTCTTCTTTCAGATATTCTTTTTAAATACTTTATTTTGTAGTGGAAAAAAAAACACCGTTCGTTCGTGCGTAGGTAAACAATCGTAACGACGACAGAACCGTTCAATGTGTGCCCGGCACGCCCTCGTCTGTTGTTTTCTAAATTTATTTTCATGTGAAAATGTGGTAAGTATAGGTGTAGTGTATGCATACATGAATAACCAATAAATAAATAGTAAAATATTACTTAATTAATTATCGTTATAATATATTAGCATTGGCTGTATATATATGTTTACTGTCGTCTCCGGTTTTGTACTAAGCGGGCTTAACTGACGTGGGGGCTGGTCGCATGACAGCTGTCAGGGAGTGAAGACGTGGTGCATGAACTAGTGAGCCGATATTTATATAATTATGTATATTTAATTATCTAGTGTACATCAGAACACTACATTGGCGACGAGGATTAACTGTATGTAATTGTGTTTTTTCATATTAGGTACATGTTGTTTTCTTTGAAATATTCACAATAATTTTCATTTTTCCAAGGAAAATATTGAAGTACAATGTTCATTGCTTGGCGAAATTGACAAAAAAAAAAGTAGTAAATTCTAGAGATAGGAGGTGTAATAAAGCAGGGTGTGCATTCCAATCAAATGCTTTTTTAAATTTTCACACCAGAAAGAATCAATCCAATTAACAAAATAATATTGAACATTCAATGGCGGGAAAATTAGCCGCCATTTAGAAAATTAAATCATGTTTATTCATTTTATGTACTCCAAGTTCAACTACTTTCAAAAATGGAAAATCCGGAATTATTCTGGGGCTTATTCAATTTATCTACTTTAAATTCACTAAAATAAAAAGTAAAGTCCATTATAATAAAAAAAGAAAAAAAGTACCTACCTAGCATGAAACATTTGACAGATTTAAAAAAAAGCATGTCAGCAACATAATAAAACTTTTTGTTGCAATGAATTCTTTTTACATTTTGTTTGAGAGTTTCAATTTTTGGTACGGTATAAGATTATGATTATTTTTTAACTAAATTTACGTTTGGAGGATACACTTTGCATTGTACTTTTAGAATATTTTACACTTTATTTTTAAGGAATTCGGTGTATTTAGGTACCTGGCATTTAAATTATTTAGAGGAGAGAGAAGAGCTCGTGACTAAATATCGAATGACGGATCGATCTTCGGGGTTGAACGGCGCTTGCCGGGGTCGGTCTGTGAATGGGTGACCGTCTTGGCTTACCGAGGCACCTCGGTTGGTTTCGGTTATCATTTGTGGATTGTTGGCAGTCGTTGCGGATTTTCGGAAGTTGGGAAGTCTGTCACCGGTCTTGCCGGCAAGTGACGTGTTGCCCGGTTGCTGGGTTGTGGAGGTCAGATAGCAGTTCTGCCACGTAAAATATTTATTTATGTATGGAGGGACCTGGTCCGGGCAGCATTAAATTGCGAATATTATTGTATGGAGGGCCTTTTAGATTGCTCTAATAACGGCCAGTAATTAATATACTTTCATATGATTAGTAACTCAGAGGTAATTATTTTAAAAAGATAACATAAATTATTTTGAACCTAATACAGATACTCAAGTGTCAACAAAGTTTAGATTGAAAAGACAAGGCTTTGGCAGTAGGTGCTAAGTTTAGTCGGCTAGGTATGAAATGTCCTGCTACAAATAAATATTGTTTGATATGTGTGACAGTGCAGGACAAAACAACCAACAAAAGAAAACTGTGTTGTGGTGAGACATTCAACAAACGTGGCAATGACGACAGTACTAAAAGATTTAAAAGGAACAAAAATGTAAGAGATGTTAAAGAGGCTCAAACTAAATCTATGCATTACATATATATATTGTAAATAGTGACGAGACAGTTACCTACTTGCAAATACGTTGAATAGATATAAAGGTATTAGTAGACTGGTAACAACCAAAACATACTCACGGATAAAAATGGGAAATACGAAATCGAAAAGACGTAGATAGAGCTGACAAAACAGAACAAAAATACAAATAAACATTTCACGGCCTACAGACGTAATTAATATTATGACTTTTTGAAACAAAAAATTAAGTTGCTGTGAAAAATGGGAAACCCATTTCTTATGAAAACGTTAGTGGTACTTGCGATCTTTTGGGTAGAAAAGTATATGTCGGCAGTGAAAAATTCTGGGAGCCAACTACTCGTACTACTGCAGGGTTACAGAGGATTTAGAACTTATAAATTTTGTAGGCAAATCGGATTATCGATATAATCGGATATTTGACTATTATTTCCGAACTAAGTAGCCAGGTACTTAAATGGTTACATACTTCGAAAAAAAAACCGTTTGGAAATTTTCGTGCAGCAGTTCACGTGCATATTTAGGACGAGACACTAACGATTTTGTCCTTGAAATAGAACTTTGAGTGAGGGCGTCGATATATTGTCAGACTAATAAAGAAGCGCTTTCGTTAGGTGTGGGCTTGTGAACATTTTAATAAGTTTCTTTATGTTAAGAAGTTTGATAATTACGGTTTACGACAATAAACTGTTAGAATTAATAAATAAAGAAAACTAAATTGAGCATTGGGTTTAAGGCTGCAGGCCTAATATAGGATAGGCCTTTTTTTTTTTTTTTTTTTTTTTTTTTATAGGATGGGAAATCATCAAATGACCCCTCCCGCTCTGGGTGGAGCGGCAGGGAGTGTCAGACTTTTACTGACTAAAACCCACCCTTAGTCCTCCTAGTGCCTTTCTTCCCAGGGCCGCGGTAACTCTTTCGAACAATTCCGCAACCCTGGCAGGCTCTGGCCCTGGCGGGCCCCGTCTCCGTTGCTGACTGCTCGTTGCTGACGGCGCGTTTGGAGTGAACGCGCCGTCGACTCTGGCCTGACCTGATCGGACAGCGAGCTACCCATTGCTCGCTGTCCGCAGGCGTCAGTCACTGCGCCTAGCCCAGGAGCGTCAGTTCCTGAGAGGCGCAGCGACCGACGTTCGTCTGGAGGAGGCGAAATGGGGCCATTACTGGCACTCCATTTCGGCCCCCTCCCGAGCAGTGGCAGCGGCGGCGACGGTGGCGGCGGCTGCGGCGGAAGCGACGGCGGCGGCGGCGGCGGTGGAGGAGGGTTTTCTCCTCGACCGGGCCCTGGCGGGTGGACCGCAGGCTTTGCCCCCAGCCCAGTGATCGGCCGGCTTGCCAGCTGCCGCACATGCGAAGCAGTGCGGCGCGGCGTCACACGAGCCGGCCCTGTGACCGGGCTGACCACAGCGGAAGCAGTGGTCACTGCGGTCCACCTCCGAGGTGCAGCGTACTCCCACGTGGTTGCCAACTTGGCAACGGAAGCACCTCAGAGGTCTGGGCTCCAGCAGTTTTACCTGCGCGGAGACCCAGCCCACCAAAAGCCTTCGGCCCTCCGAGACTTTCTTGGCCGCCGACACGGGGCAGCTCACCACTACGGTTCGCATGCCCGTGTTGTCAGGACGGATGGTGCCCGCCTTCACCTCCTCTGCAGAGCACCCCCCCGTCCTGACGACGGCGGCCAACACCTCCTCCTCCGTGACGGAGTCGTCCAGGCCCAAGATGCGCATATCTATGCACTTCGTGGGCCTGGACACTCGGACGTCATCCGCGCCCAAGGACGCCCTAAGCCTTTCGGCTAGAGCGTCCGCGGCCGGACCGCTGCCTGCTCCAGGGATCTCGAGCATCCTGGCCCCGGTCATGGTGACCCTGAGCCGGAGACCCCCGACGATGCCAAGCTCACCGAGGTTGATGGCCTCCTTGGCCTTGGTGAGCGTATTGGCATACGTCACGCCCCTATATAGGATAGGCCTGGCAAAGTAAAACGTAGCAAAGTGCAAATTGGCGTCAAATCCATTGACGATATTCGGAGACCATATTCACAGGTGGTAGAGCATTCTAAACGCATTAATATACCGCCTGGAAGAAATTGTTGAATAGTCTCAACTGTACCATGAGATAAAAAAAAAAAAAGTTAAAGAGGATTTGTATATGTAACGGGAAATTGAATTATTTTGTAAAACTTAGAAGATACCTGATTTCAAAATGAATTATATTTCTACGATGACATAATGTTGAGGGGGGCTTGTTTTACCATCCAAGCTGCGATCAGATGTTCTTAGTTCTTAAAGCTGCGCATTGAGGCCACCCTAACAAAGTGCAAATGAGAGGTAGTTTAACATCAAGTTTGGTGGCCCAAATGTGACAAAGTCACGGAAAATATCTGTTAGGCGCGTAAAGGCTGTACCTACTTACACTGGTGTCTGCAGCTAATCCACCGAATCCGTTAAAAACACGTGATATGGCCACGGTGCCTTGGATTGATAATAATATAGCAATCGATTTGATGGGGCCGTCGCCATCGCCCTGTAATAATTACTATATTTTCGTGGTGATAAACTACTGTAGTCGCTATATGTATATTCCCCTTCTTATGCTGCACTTTAATAAGTGCTGAAATAATTGGACATTTGAAGGAAATATTTAGTAGACTGTAAAATGTAGGTAGTCACTATCACAGCAGACAGTGGAAAACTATTGATCCATAACAAGTTCAAACAATTTTGTGTGGTACATAACATAAAACTAAATAGAACGTTAAAACAGGGACACACTAAAAGCTTAAAATATCAGACAAGCCGAAAAGAAAAATTGGAAAGAGGCTCTAAGAGAACATTGCCATATAACACAAGAGATGAAGATAAAAAAAAAAGAAGAATAGAATGAAAGAGAAAATTATGTATGTAGATCAAATCAAATTAAAAATATAAATAATAATAATCAAATTAATAATAATAATAATAATAATCTATTCAAATTATGTAAGTTTTCTGTGATCGGATACTATTATGATTCTGTGATCGGAAACTACTGCGTTTTCTGTGATCGGAAAAGACGGGTTCAGAAGCGTGACTTGGGAGGTGACACGTTTGTCAAGTATACAGAATTTTCATAAGTCTATTAACTTGTGTCTAACTTCTCATACGGTTCTCTCTCAGTCTGAAATGATGAGCCAGGATATAAGGCAATCGAGGGCAAGTACAAAGTTTTAGATATTAGTATTGCTGATTGCATTAGGGCTGAAGGGTATATAAATGAAGCAGAAGAAAATGAGCAATAATTGAAAATGACATTAAATGTTTGGAAATAGTATGAAAGGTAGGTTTGTAAAAATAATAATATCTATTATCAAAGGTTGTTCCCAAAACAAATGTTTGAAAATCTTTATCGCAATTATTTTGTTATTGTTTTTAAATTATCATGTTTGCACACTGTAAAAATACAGTTGCAAACAGAGCTTGGCTTAGTGGGTACATTACCCTGTTGGGACGCAGCAGTAAACTTTAGTTACTATAACTTTAATAAACTTATATCACAACACTATAATAAAATCAATAACAATATTTTCAAACTAGTAGAAATTTAAAATATCACAGGTCTTCTAATCTTCTATGCTAATCTTTTATTTTTTTAAAAATGACAAGGGAGGGATGTAGTGTATGCATACATGAATAACCAATAAATAAATAGTAAAATATAACTTAATTAATTATCGTTATAATATATTAGCATTGGCTGTATATATATGTTTACTGTCGTCTCCGGTTATGTACTACGCGGGCTTAAGGCCAGGCTTTCCGGAAAAACGTTGTTTTGCATTGTGTAAAATTGTGTTTTATTCGTAAACAACACGGATTTAAATTTTGAAAAAAATATATTACATATTTCACACTTCGATCTTGCGATTTCGGCCGTGCGATACACGATTACTTGCACTTTACTGCATCCAATTAAATCGCAAAGACAAGTCAAAATCAAGATGTAATTATCATTTCATTTGAGTTATATAAGGTTTTGAGTAATAAAACTTATACCACAATAAAGGTCGTAAAAAATGTGATTTAAATCGGCCGTCATAATGTGAAATATGAAAATACGTATCCCACTAATTCCAAAATCAAGTGATTTTGTCGTTTCATGAGCGCGCCCCGTGTCATTTAGTCCCGAGCGGAACGTGTTGGAGGTCGGACGTGTGCCAAATTTTTGCGATCCCGCCACCCCCGCTAAGTTCTGTTACTGGCTAAGCCTAAATTGATTACCGCTCTAGCACTGCCGGCACACCAGTGTGCCGCGAATTTAATGTTTATGTTTATTTACGTAAGATTTATTTTTTATTTTGGAATTTTCACGTGTCGAGTGGTTAAATAATAATACTTGTATACAATTTAGTGTTCAAACAGTTGTAATATAGTTAGTTTTTATTAGATGTAGCTATAATTTTGTAAAAAAAAATGGGGGAAAAAAAGTTGTCACGGCTCTTCGTTGCAGCGGTGACTACTTTTTTTTATAAACTTTGGCTGAATAAACAAAAAGGTATATAGGTATATACATAATTTACTTTACTAACTAGGTAAGTACCGACACGAAACAGATAAATTTCCACACCGCAAACATGTGTGTAAACAGTTTAATTTAAACCTTATTTCAGTACGCATAAAGACGTGCGCTTTAGTGGTTTAGTTTTCGCGCGGAATAGATTTACCAACCGCATCGAGTATGTAAAACAATTGAATTTGAACCCTATTTCAGAGTGCATAAAGCCACCTCGCGCGCACATGATACAATGATTTACTGTTTTCAAATGTCAAATAGGTAGTTCACCCCGCTACGTTAGTCTTGATGGTTTCGGAGAGTTTGTATAAGTCTTATAATATTTGTTATTTATTAGAAATGTCCGTTTTCACTTATCTTACTTCTAAACAAATGCAAAAATAATAGCTCGTATTTCCTACATGAGAGTTGAATATCGGTGCAATAATGTTGTGGTGTTCATGTAGAGAAGAAATATAAGTGTAGTAGTATAATAAAAACTATGTGGTCAGTTTGGATAGTTTTTCCAATCCAATGCGTTACTTTATCGGTGTTTATTGGCAAGAGGAAAAATGTATAGAAATTATAAATTACATACACTAAACTGTTTTTAATTGACTATTGTATTGTATATTATTAACCGACTTCCAAAAAAGAAGAGGTTCTCAAATCGACTGTTTTTTTTTGTTGTATGTTTGCTCAGCGATATTTTCGCCAATTGTCAATCGATTTTGATGATTCTATTTTTTTTGGAAGTGTATCTTCCCGGACTGATCCCATTTCAATTTGGTGAAGATCTGATGAAGAACTTCGGAGACAGGTAACGGAACTCTTCATTCCCGTAGGAATTCCCGTTCCCGTATAGCCGTACAGCCTTCCCCATGAATGTAACTATCATAAATTCATAATCATAATACAAAAAAGAATTTCTTGCACCGCGTCGCACGCAGTCACGCAGGCTCGACGCGTTCTCGTTTGGTGGCCGCGTCTCGCGCACCGCCCGTTCGATTTAATAATATTGTTGAATTATTTTAATTTTACATTATCTCCTAAACGGTGAGTTCAAATAACATGCTGTAAAAGACAAAGTTTATCTTCATAAAATTATCTTGATGATGAAGTAACTTTCGCTAGTAAGGATTAATATGCCTGCCTAATATTAATGCTGAAAAACCACCTTTAATTTTTAAATAAATTATTTGACATAAAATGCCTTAGTGTGGCATATTTATAAGAGATAGATATAGGTGTAACGTCGCGGACTTTTTTTTAGATCGAATGAAAAACAATATCTTTGTTGTACATGGTACTTACGTATAATTAGCTATTACCACAGCGCACTTAGCGCACTTCCACTTTATAATATTATTTAGTATAGATTTGAATAAAGTAGTATCTCATTATCATTATTGTAACACCATAAAATACATAAAGAAATTAAACACACACCATATTACAATTCTATCCTATTTATTTATAACGGTTTGCTATCTATGTTTCTGTGTACGTGCGTCTGTGTGCCTGTGTATCTGTCTTTGGCACTGTAGCTCCGTTATCTTTATTGAACAGGGATATTTTGTAAGTTTTTAAAATTTTACTTGTTAATTACCAACAAATCAAAATCAAAATTTGCGTTACAGGGCAATAGAGCATGCGGAAGGGCGTGACTTGTCTCCAAAATAATACTCATTTATTGGGGTTACCCCCGACGGTATAGTTGGGAACGACACCATCGTTGAAATTAAATGTCCAATAACGGCATTTAGAAAAGGGAAATGCTGCTATTGAAGAAAGTAAAATACATATATTTAAATTCGATAGAATAAAACATACCAGGGTTATAAACAAAAAAAGTAATTGGTATTACCAAGTGCAGGGTCAACTTCATGTAACAGAAAGGAACCAATGCATTTTTGGAATTTGGTTCGGTGAAAACTAGTAGTAGAAAATATTTCAAGAGATGACGAATTTTGGCGGGTGCATATGGAGAAAAAAATTATAGATTTTTATTTGAAATGTATATTGCCAGAGATTGTGGATCCGCGCCAAAATCGCGGTATGCCAATACGAGACATAATATTGAAAGAAAACAAAGAAAATGTTAATGATAAGCCTGTGCAGCCAGGTCCAAGCAAATCCAAGGACCATATTCCGTGTCAATCTACTCAGCTAGGTCCATGCAAACCGAGACAGCTACAGTTCAACGAATTTTAGCCAGTTGCATTGGTAACTTTTATTATGTTAACTATTTGATTAAAAAATATAAAAACGTTTTTGTTTTTTTTTAAATAGCATCTAGGCAAATTCCAAACCATTTATACTTCTAAGCTTTCTTGAATTATAATATTCAAGAATTGTAACATAATTTTCCTAAAGTAAGTGTGCCTACCTACTACTTGATTTTTACGAAGGTATCGCACCAAAGCCAAATAGCGCGCGACGCGTACTTTTGTATCGTACTCGTATTCATAATTTTCGTGTCAGTCAGATTTTAAATCCACCATATACTCTAAAATAAATAAGTATTATTACTGATTTTTAATGATTAGTAATTGGATTCAAGTTTGTACAATACGTACTTAATCCATCTATAACCTTAAAAAATACTTAATAGAAAAATAAAACAAAATAAACTTATACTAATCAATTCAAGTTGATCTACTGCATTACTTTATCCTGTGACGGAACTTAGTACCTACCCGAGTCCGTGAACTCATGAGCGAGCGGTGCGCTTGGTGCGCGCGTCTCCCGCGCATCGTAACTTATTACGTATTGCTACTCCTTGCGGGGCCTGGGGTAAGCGTTAGATGCCTACGCGCTCAAGTCAGGCTCGCCTTAACTGACGTGGGGGCTGGTCGCATGACAGCTGTCAGGGAGTGAAGACGTGGTGCATGAACTAGTGAGCCGATATTTATATAATTATGTATATTTAATTATCTAGTGTACATCAGAACACTACAATAGGTTTGAAAGATAAAATCGGAGTAGAAGCAAGAAACCTTATAGAAACCAGGAAAACTCTTTTGGAAAATAAAATACAAAATAGAAGACAAATTGCGCACTTAAGCAAACAGATAAATGAAAAAATCAGGACACACAGGAAACAAGTAAGAAACAGAACTATCCAATTCCACATTGAGAAAACGGGAGGAATAAAGAAAGCCTTAAAAGAGCTCAAAGAGAACACTACCTGGATACCAGGCATCAAAAATAAGATATCTGGGAAGACAGAAACAAAACGCCCCGAAATTACAGAAATAGCAACAGAATTCTGTAGCAAACTTTATGATGACACAGACTACACAAGCACACAATGCCTACAGGAAGATAATGAAGAGGCTACCCATCCAATACTAGTTACGGAAGTAAGAAAAGCCATATTGTCCCAAGGAAACTACAAAGCCCCGGGGGACGATGGGATAACAAATGAAATTCTGAAAAGCTGCCTGGACCACATTATAGAGCCCATCACAAATTTGTTTAACAATATTCTAACTGAAGAAACAATACCACAACAATGGACATCATCGACTATCATATTGCTTCATAAGAAAGGAGACAAATCAGAAATAAACAACTAAAGACCGATCAGCCTCATCTCCAATCTATACAAGATATTTGCAAAGGTAAGGCAATATTAGACGAAAATCAGCCAAGAGAACAAGCGGGATTCAGAAGTGATTTCTCAACAATGGATCATATTCACCGCTGCGGCCCCGACATGTGAAAATTCCCAAAAAAAAAAAATCTTATGTAATAGGTAAATAAACCGGGGCTCCGTCGACCAAGCCCACCATCAACCATGCATAGAATATTTTAAGGTTTGGCTAGGTCTATTCGATTTGGATAGGTCTATTAGATATAAGATTATTAGCAGTGCATTGATGAAAAAGCTTTTGCTTTAGGAAAAATCGCTGTACGCTGCGAAAATAAATTGTAGTGTGTTTAGTGATATTTTGAGTTGAATATTTTGCTGTGCAATCAGTAATTTTGATGGGAATTCGGAATCTTATTGCATAGAAAAAGGATATTTTTGATTTGCGTTTAAATACTACCCCTTTTGAATTGTCAAGGTCGGTCGGTCAAAAAAGTGTTGGTAACTACTGTCACCATTTTATTAGAATTTTCCCTTGAATGGTTCTGTGAAGCTGCCGTGTGGCCACGTGCTGGGAGAGAGCAGGTGTGCTCAGGTGAGTCAGCTCGTCAGCCGGTGCCGGCGGAGCTGTGTCGCGGCGGAAGCGGCTCGTCGCGCCACTTGCGCTGATAGGATAATGATGCTGGCCACTGCTAACAATCTGCAATTAACATCGCACATTCGGGACAATGCAGACGCCCCGGTGCGCCTACGTCTACGTATATTTAGCTCAGGTGACCTGAAGCAGGCACGGCTTGCTGCCGGGCTTGCCGGCTAGCAATGAGAAAATTACAATGGGGGCCCCGTATAACATCTCTTGCGGATCGTCTAAGTTCAGCTGCTTATGCTGTTAGAAAGATAAGACAGTTAACAGACGTAGAAACTGCACGTTTGGTCGGTGGGGTCGGGCTGCTGACATTGAATCCATATTAAATTTTACAAAAGAGAGCTGTCAGAGCCCTATATAATCTGCGTCGCCGTGATTCTCTAAGGGATTTTTTTAAAGAGATTAATATTATGACAGTCCCTTGCCAATTCATTTATGAAAATATTATGTATGACGGAATATCAGAATGGGCAGCGGAGCGATCTTTGTGATAGTCATCCATCATGGGCGTGTTGTAGAAGAAACGTTGAAATAATAGCACGTTTGTGATTCTTAACAGTCCCTCGTTTCATTCGATTACATTTGTAAACAAAATATACGGGCAAACACAAGATGAAACTAGATTACGAGCCAATAGGTTAGCACGCGTGCACTTCGTACGCTGTCTGTCAAAAGAATGCCAGCTGTCACGGCGTAGACGCAAACTTGCTACCCTATTCGGGGTTACCCGCTCATATTTTATAAATCGCCATTTATATTCGACCAATTGAAATAAATCACCATTTTAATTTTAAATTTAACAATAATTACTATTCAACCAAATAACACAATCAGTCTCTCATCTTAAATCTTGGATTTACTTTTAATTTAGCTGCGCGCCGTCACGGCCGTCCTGCATCTTCACACGTCCTCGTGTGTATTGCTCTCATCTTCACTATCGACGGTCAAACAGAAAGACACAATGATTAACATTATTCTCCACTCGGTCACCCTGACTCATATTTAAAGCAATACTTATAAGGCACCTAAATCTGATTATTTATCATTTTCAATACTAGTGATAACCAAATATCTCAGATAACACATCTCAGTGCCACCACAGCAAGTTAGTGCCAACCAAGCTGTTCGATGCCATACAGTTTGGTTGGCGCCACACAGGCTCGTCAATACCACACAGGCTAGTCAGTGCCACACAGGTTAGTCAATGCCACACAGGCTAGTCAATGCCACACAAGCGAATCAATGCCACACAGTCTAATCAATGCCACACAGGTCAGTCAATGCCACACAGGCTAGTCAATGCCACACAAGCGAATCAATGCCACACAGTCTAGTCAATGCCACACAGGTCAGCCAATGCTACTCAGACTAGTCAATGCCACACAGGTCAGTCAATGCTACTCAGACTAGTCAATGCCACACAGGCTCTTGCCACACAGGCTATTGCCACACAGGCTATTGCCACACAGGCTATTGCCACACAGGCTGGTGCCACACAGGCTATTGCCACACAGGCTGGTGCCACACAGGCTATTGCCACACAGACTATCGCCACACAGGCTGGTGCCACACAGGCTATTGCCACACAGGCTCTTGCCACACAGGCTCTTGCCACACCGGCTCTTGCCACACAGGCTCTTGCCACACAGGCTCTTGCCACACAGGCTATTGCCACACAGGCTATTGCCACACAGTCTATTGCCACACAGGCTATTGCCACACAGGCTGGTGCCACACAGGCTATTGCCACACAGGCTGGTGCCACACAGGCTAGTGCCACACAGGCTGGTGCCACACAGGCTAGTGCCACACAGGCTATTGTGACCAATGGTTAATATTAGCAAAGGCCTTCACAGTAAACAAGTAAATCCAGCTGCACAACTCACTTGCGCCGTTATCGGCACATTCTGACTCTACACTATTAGTAGGCCTTCAAACCTATGTACGTTCAACTCCAATGGAACGTAGCAATCTGGCATAGGTCGTATTCGATCATGTGCATACTTATAGGTTCTACTCTATTATTAGAGCCTTCAGTAAATGCCTATCGCCACGTGTTTGTTACTCATAGGGTGCGGTCAGACCCATTGGCACCACCTGAGGTGCGTTCAAGAGCTTCGAGTATGAGTAGACAAGCTATTCTTAACAAGATTTCGTTTTATCATCATTGTCTTCGACTAAGACATCTAATACACGAGAATACTTGGTGATCGGGAATCTTCCTCAAACTTGCACAATCATGAAGAGTTAAGCGCCTTTAGTCGGTATCTATCAAGGTAAATAACCCTTCGATGATCCTTCGATGATCCTTAAATGGACCGTTTAATTCAAGATTTTACGTACCTAATCTGGTTTCACGCATAATCTTCTAATAACATGAAATCGTTAACAGAAAACTAAATCTTTAGCTGCTTATGTACAATCAAATTTTCTTTTTTTTCTTTCTTTCTTTCTTACCTACATAACCAAACATCAATTATGGGTCTCGCAGTTTCTTAAATCAAACGCTCTACAGATGAAGTCTAACATTTTTGACGCATTATTTGCTGTCGTTGAATTCTACGGCAATTGTCTACAAACTAGTGTTGGTCAGTCAGTTAGCCGTTTGAGAGTTCAAGAGCGGCTGTATATCGACACCTCCTAAGTACAACTAAGTAACTGAAAAATGCAAATTTTATAGGAGAGCGAATTGAAGATTTCAATTTTTTTAAATCGCCATAGCTAAGCCCCTATATGGAATTTATGTATAATATTTGGTGAGCGGGTTTAAACTTAAGTGAAATTTATAATTAAGAGTATATTTTGTTTCTAAATCTTCAAGTTTTTGTTTTATCACACATGCATACTTTTACTGCGTTGTAAAAAACAATCAAAATATGCTAACTGGCACATACACATTTCTTCATTGGAATATTCAGGCACCTTATTGCTTTAACTGCCAGATACGTACTTATATTTGGGAAAGTCAATTAAAATATCCTGTGTAACTGATACTTACATAATTTATCACCGTAATTATATTATTGTGCATACAAGTGTAACTGAATTCCAAACTTGTAAAAATCATCATGTGTTTTGGTATTTTGAAATAAAAGCAGTGGATATATTAGTATTATCAAATGTTTATTTTAAAAACACAAAAATATAAATTTCAAACGTTTCAAGTGTCAAAAAGTAACATTATTATTAATTATATGTTGTGTGTTTATAACACCGAAGATCTAATGTAACATTAATTAAAAATGGCATCTACCTACCTACTGGTAATCAGACTCTTCTCTTTTGTTTTATTAGGTTTAAGTTCTTACTGAACTGGAAATCACTTATGTAAAACTAACTAAAAACTAAAAAAAAACTATCCAATAATAAAAATATTCTCAAAGTTTATAAAAAAATTGCCTTAAAGGCAGTTTTTGTTCATTTCGTAAAAAGTATGAGGTTTGTCTCAAAATAAATTCTCAAAATAACGTAATGTTAATTCTAAATAGAATGAGTATATAAAATTATTACTTATCAATTATATAAATCAGTCGTTTCATAAAGCTATTTGGACATTCTTGCACTGAGATCAAATTTAATATCATATTACTAAACTATCATTGTTTACTTACTTATAATGGTTTTAACAAGGTTTTATTCTATATTTTACTTATTGAGTAATAAAATTGCACGTTTTATCATTAATGACTTATGACCACAACAGTAATCAACTAATCAGTACAGATATCACAAGATGACTTCTTCATTCATCTTCATCGTCTTCTTCATCTTCATTGTCATGTTGGTTCTCATTGCTGCCCTCTATCAAACTCATGTAAAAGTCATGATAAACAGATGGTATAACATTATTTCGGCATAAGTACTTCAAATCCTGAAGTTTAGCCTCGGGAATTGGTAATTTCCCCTCGTAAGCTGAGGTCAATGTTCTTGCCAGAGGGGCTGGAAGTGGACTGTTGTCTAATCCTTTGCGGTTCCTTGATCTGGTTTTGGGAGTCTCTAGTGCATTATTTACAATAATGCATTTGAACTCATGGTCACAAAAATCTGTTTTATACTCTATCCTGTCAGAGAATTGCGGCCATATTTGTAACTGTCTTAGTTGAGACCAGAAAACTCGTTCTCTGTTTGTATTTATAGTCCAGTTGCATCCAGGGAGCAGTGCTTTGAAATTCATAAAATTTAAAGTAGTCGTTTCCTGGACTAGGTAAGGGTTTCCATCTTGTTTGGCCCACCTTATGAGGGCATACCATTGTTCGGGGGTGTACACCATTTTATTCTTGGCAGTTCTCTCGATAAGGGCGTGTACACTATCACCCTCATTTTGTGTATGGCCTTTCTCAAAATATTTATGAGTTATAGTGACTTCAAAATCTTTTGCAGCTCGTAAATAGGCTGCAAAAACGATACGATTGCGGTTTTGTCCCCCGCAATTGTCGGACCAAAAGTTGAATGTTTTTATGCCTTTTTGGTGATATTCTTTAATATAATCATATAAACAGCTACTCACCTCGTTTGCTCCTCGGCAAGCAGTGCTTTCATCCCAAACATAGCACTTGGCAACTCTGCTTCCCATTTCGTATATTGTAAAATTGAACACAGTTAGCTTTCTCTTATAATAAAGAATACTAGTTTCTCCACAGGGCATTCCATGCACTTTTTGAAAATCATATACCGCTGTGAGTACTTCTTTTGATTTCATAGTGCTTTCTTTATCTTTGTTCTTTAGCTCTCGCGCTATAGTCTTGTTTCTCATGTGGGTATTGTATGTGCTAAGTTGCTCTTCAGTCACTGGACGTGGTAAGTTTTTATACACTTGACAAACATCACACTGATCTTTTTTGGGGACGTGGAACCCCAAATTTATATTCTTATTGATAATGTCTCGGTATTGTCTTGCTGTTTTAACTTTACTTTGATTTTGAGGATCATTCCAATCTTTATACAGCAGAAACATTCGAGCAAATGTAAGAGATCCATCTAAGTATACTTTATTCGTACGTTTTCGAACATAATGCGATTCCACAGGTGCAAAGCTGTTCACATGATCACAAACACTTGCAATCATCTCTTCAGTAATTTTCTTAGTATGTCTATGGATGCCTCTTTTGTCGTGGACAACAGTGCCTTGCAATGAAAGCTTTTTCAAAGCAGAATATACCAAGCCTTGTTTGATCCCAAAAGTGTTCAAAAACATGGTTTTACATACCTGTATCTTCGTTATCTGTGTCTTTGGAGACACTGAATCAGTATCATGTACATCATTATCATCTTGTTTTTTATCTATTTTTGTTGGTAAATAATACCGCAAAGTAAACTCTCTTCTAGAGGCAGTTTCAGTAGTAACCCTACGTTTTGGAATTTTATCACAGTACTTATTGATAAAATCCCAATGACGAACTATATCTCCCATTGACCAAAATGCCACAAAAAGCAAATCTCTGTCAACATTAGTAATTTTTTGTGAACATTTTAACTTACATTTCTCTCCACAATATGGCCCCATCTCTTTCTTTTTCCTCATTTTACCGTCCCTACTTTTGTACGCATTTCCTAAATTTTTATTTTTCTTACGCATAACATCCAACCATTGGTCTTGATGGACCATTCGTAATCTACCTTTATCTTTTTTTCTTGTGGATAACCTGCGCCTCGGTGATGGTTCAATGTCAGAAAGAGTGTTTTCTGTTATCGGGGTTTGTATTGGCATAGGTGAGCTAACTGGCATGGCAACGTTTGGTGTAGGAGCTGGTGATATTATATCACAATCTAACTGAGCAATTGCTTGAGCTATGACTGACGAAAAATTTGGCGACTCAATAGAAATATCATTTCGAATACCTGAACTGACATTGCTCATCATGGGTGATTGTGGCGTTATTGTTGCCAATATGGGGTCATGAGAGTTACTCGGCAAAATCACTGGAGCTGTATGACTTGTGACGGTTGGGGAATGTGTTCTGGAACATTCTGAGGGTTTAAGATGGTTTTGTGCAGTACTTGTTTCTTCGTCACTGTTTTCTATGAATTCCGTCATTTGTTGCAAGTCTTCATCAGTGAAATATTTTGAGAAATGTACTGGAGTATCTGAAACAATCAAACCACAATAAAACACTCGATTTTCTACGATAATCAACATCATTTCATAAAAGTAAAACTATGTAAGTGTACAGATAGATATTAATAATCAAGTTAAAATCCAATGTAAAGCAATGTATGTGTTAGTTAACTGATTTTATTTTAAACACATTCCGTAGAATAAGTATGTAAGTGCCTAGATACATTTTTCAATCAAACTAAATTCCGACGTAAAAATGTGTAACTGCGTAGTTACATACTTATGCATCGGGAATGAATAAATTGCAGTAATATCGTCACGACGATAGATTTTCATTCTAAGACGTGTTCAAATATTTACGGTATAGGTAGAAATCTCAATTTATGGGTGCACTTAAAATATATACTTTAATAATTATAAAATATTTAGTTAATATTACTTACCTTGCCTTGATGGCGAGTCTATCTGGTCTGATGTTACGCTTATTATTTGGTCCACAGCATTTTTTGGCCTTTTAATTGCATCTTCCCTTAAAGTAGTTAAAAATTTATAACGTTCACTCGACATTGTAAAAAACAACGCAACACTCGCGCGCACAACTCGCTGCCCGCCGGAGAACTGAGTGACCGGCAGTTACACGCACCGCGCGCTCTCTCCCCCCGCGTCAAAGTATGTAACTGGAACTTAAACGGTTGTACGCTGTGTTTATTTGTCAGCTTATGCAGATAAACAATTATACGTTTGACAAAAAAGTATGTTGGGTTAATTGAAAAAATAAAATAAAAATATATGTTGTAAATAGAGGTATATAGATGCCAAAAATGCAATAAAAACCGTTTCGTGTATCTGGCAGATACATACGTATACTTAGCGGGTGTCGATATGACCTAATTGAAACAAATGCGGTTTGATTCAAGATTCGTGATTACCAAGTCCAAAAACCGGTAAAAGTCACCAAACTCACAATAATTTGAATAAAGAAAATCAAAGACCAGGTATCTCATCACAGTCAACAGCTATCATATCATAGCTCAACACAACACAATTACTACACTCGCTCTTCCCCATGGGAATAATATCAAGTAAGTTTTATTTTGTACGACAAAGAACTACCGCAACCCTGTTACAGACTCCTTCGTCTGTATCACTCTGGGATACTGCTACGATACTCTAGTACAGTCACTGACACACAGAACTCAGAACCTGTTCACATAAACTAAATTGCCACTAACTCGTCATCTACTTCACAACATCTATTGGTACTTTGCCTCGGGTGTCTTCTTCTCCATAAAGAGATTTTAAAACATGCCGACCGATAAGCTATGCACATTGGAGCTTCCAAAAAGATACAATGTTTGCGTTAAACGTTCATGTGAAGGAGCTACGTTCACGAATTACTCTACGTTAATCTACGAACATCACGGTCATAACTGCACTGTTCAATTTGAATTAATAAATCTTATTTTAATCTCACCCGTATTAACTCACATACGGGTAGGCAAACCAGTAGTGAGAATGGAAAAATCTATTTAGAAATTTTAATAGCATGATTTCTCTATGCCTGTAAACCTTTAATCATTGTCATTAAAATCAAGTTGCTGTTCATGATGGTTTACTTACTATCGAAATAACTAACTGTTGGAAAACGTACGTAAATGTAAACGTATGTAAGGAAAACCGTCGCCGACACGTTAGTACATAAGCCTGGGTCCAATTTTTCACCAAAAACGTCCAAGTCGGAACATGACCTTATGGCAACCTTGCCATGCACTATCTCATTCTAAAGTTTCGCACTGAACAAAATGTTGAAACTATTACCGCCAATGGGAAAACTAAGTACTCGCTTTGTATTAAGTATGTCAAAATAACCTTGCACTATCAAACCAACCACTGAATACATATGAAGAATTTGGAAACTTTTAAACTCACAATACAAATAAAATGGGAGCGACTCACCCAGTTCCAGACAGCTTTGAACGTTTTTACACCCCACAGATGTTGACAAGATGCTCGGCTACTGCAGTCTGCAAACTGGTTGTTGACCTTCGGTTTGTCACGCTCAGAACCGCTCAGAAGTTGCAGCTGCTCAGCAGTTATAGCAGCATGCGAACCGCCAGCCTCTTGCTAACTTCATCCACCGTAATACGATATCTGAAAACTGAGAAACACTACGAGAGTACAAGCTCTATCAAAGCTGTGGCTGAAAATAGAGCTTTCAGGTAGTAGTAGAAGTCAATAAATAAAGTCAATAAATCGAAAACTAAACAAAACATTGGCACAAGAAAAGAGGCCCACGCCCAGCAGTGGGCAAAGCCCGGGCAATGGAAGGTAATGATAAATCAAAACATGGCTTCTGCGAATAACACAGTTTTCAGAAAAAGCGTTAGGTGGGTACGGTATTGAGACTATAGCGCTTTATTGTCCCATGGAGGTATTTACGCCACTATATTCCCAACAACAATAACACTAAACAATCAAGTCTATTACTCAAATAGCGATAGCAAAATAATATCGCTTCATGAGCATTATATAGAGCATCGCTTAACCAGTCAACGTCAAAGCTATAGCGCTTAAACTACTACTACACTAAAGCGATAGCCAACACGACAATAACAACCTCACTCTAGCGTAGAGCAATAAAACGACAAGTCAACTGTCAAATATCGATAGTCGTCAATCATGAGACCGCAACCCTCCGTGAGTCAGTCTCCACAGCATAAAAATGTTCACCCGTAAACAAACAGAAAAATGTTAACTAACTAGCACCTCACCTCCACAGCAATAACCAAACGAAAATGGCTCACCAGATTGTCGTGAATATCCCCACACACCTCTCCTTGACCCGGCCAGTTGCCGTGAAGTTGCTTGCCTCCGTTTTATACTGGTTTTCCATTGTTCAGGTTGATGAGGGTAGTCGCATGAAACTCGAAAAAAAGAAATCTTGACCTCGTAATTTTCCCTGAATTTTTCCTACGTTGAACCCAGATAGGTTACCTACGACAGGCATGAAGGCACGAAGCTTTTCAGCGCCTTACTAATGGTCAAAAATAAGCTGCACTGCACAATACTGCATCCTCGACGCAACATACCACCGTGATACCGCACTATGATCGGGCGTCAAACTTGGGTTTAACGGATCAAATTTCAGGGCACTTCACGGCACACATTGAGTTTTTAACTTCTGGATTAGCGTACGCGTTTCAAAAAGAACCGCAATTTTCACTATCACTGTCACTATGTGTTTTGCATTTCAAAACGTAACGCCTCGTATTTCACTAGTATTGTCACGAATTTCCTTGTGGGCCATGTGGGTTACATCCCACGCCTGATGACGGAATATCAGAATGGGCAGCGGAGCGATCTTTGTGATAGTCATCCATCATGGGCGTGTTGTAGAAGAAACGTTGAAATAATAGCACGTTTGTGATTCTTAACAGTCCCTCGTTTCATTCGATTACATTTGTAAACAAAATATACGGGCAAACACAAGATGAAACTAGATTACGAGCCAATAGGTTAGCACGCGTGCACTTCGTACGCTGTCTGTCAAAAGAATGCCAGCTGTCACGGCGTAGACGCAAACTTGCTACCCTATTCGGGGTTACCCGCTCATATTTTATAAATCGCCATTTATATTCGACCAATTGAAATAAATCACCATTTTAATTTTAAATTTAACAATAATTACTATTCAACCAAATAACACAATCAGTCTCTCATCTTAAATCTTGGATTTACTTTTAATTTAGCTGCGCGCCGTCATGTATGTTCGGAAAAATCGACATCTTTTTAATAAAATTAGTGATCGACATAATTTTAATACTAGAAATAAAGATAAATTAGATCAACCATTTTATAGGTTAGCTAAAGTACACACATCTTTCATGTGACTGTGTTAAAACGTGTTAAATGTTACAACAAAATACCTTGTGACATATTAGAATTAAATTAAAGAAAATTTTATGTGATCGAGGTCAAAAGCAAGCCCATTCCTCAACAAATAAAAAACATAAAAAAAATAACGTGATAAATCAGAAGTTGAATAAAATAAAACCTTGTCAGCAAACAAATAAAAGTGAACATGCTTTATCAAAAAACAATAGAAAATTTACATTTTCAATAAGAATAAAACTAATAATTATTGATTATCTTTCATCAAAAAGAAAGAAAATGTAACATTCTTTATAAAACAAAATTTGAAATGTTGACGATGATAAAGAAACAAGCTTCTTATCAGAACAGAAAAATTAACTATCTATCTTCATAGCTCTATATTATGGTTCAAGCGACACGGTGTTTTAATGTACCTAGTTGAATGCAGAATAGGCCAAACCATGGCAAAAAAGCCAGATGCCTTAAGTCATCGTGTTCTCAAATTTGTCTAATTTTGCGTCGTATCAAAGACTACAATAGTATACTGGCTATAGACAGGCAACTCTACCTTATTTTTTAATATTAGGAAATGGTCGAACTCAGCGCCATCTAGTTTTTATTATTTTTATATAAGAAGATCATGAAATTATATTATGTTTCTTGATTAATGTTATAAAGTAACTCCCAGAAAAAAAAATATATTTAACCGTAGCAACACCGCAATTTGTTTCCCTTATATTATATGTATTTAAAAACTAGATGGCGCTGTTTTCAATAAAAAATGGAATTTTAATTTTGTTCTAAGTTGCCATAGCATGCGTCGTATAGATCAATGAGCTTAGAAATGAGGCTTGTTTTGCTGTAGCACCCACAGCGTCAAAAAAGTAGTCAAAAAATTTTAAAAAAAAAGATGGAATTCACATTATCTATACTTCTATACTAATATTATAAAGAGGAAAGATTTGTTTGTTTGTTTGTTTGAAATGAATAGGCTCCGAAACTACTGGACCGATTTGAAAAATTCTTTCACCAGTAGAATCGTACATTATCGATGATGGACATAGGCTATAGAATATTTTCAAAAAAGTTAGGGATCCGTATGAAAACTTCGATAATGTAACCCAAGGTGTGAGAAAAAATCCTTATATCGCGTACGCTGCTGAATCTATTGGCAATAGAGCAAAGTGATGTACTACAATTTTATAGAAGTCATCAATGTCTACAAAAAAGTCCGCGATACCATATGTCTAACTATTATGGTTAAGTCACCATGACTGCTTTTTGTTAAAATTATTCAAGAAAATCCTTGGTGATATGAAAAAATGGTGATTTCGGTATCATGATATTAATCCTTATCCATTTAAATGGTTTGATAATTAAGGTTGATTATGTCCGTGTAAATCACGCTTTAAATTATTCAAATCGGACCTTTCGTTCAAAAGTTACGACGGTAATAAACATGCTCGGAGTAAGAAAAATGTCGCGGCTTGAGCGAACTGGGGAGAATCATAACAATGCTTGGTCCGATGAAGTTGAAAATGATTTCGATAAAACAATAAGAGTAACAAATGTTTGATTTTTCGCAAATAAACTACATACATAATAAGGGGTGAAGCAGGGATTGCAGCAAGTTTTTAGGGGAGGACATTATTGCTTGCTTTAATTTACGTCGGAATGCAATGAACGAACTAAAAATGGGATTATTGAAACAGATGTACCTAACCATTTTTGCATAATCAACTCCTGACGGGGTGAACGGGGTGAACAGTTGCGCTGAACCTGAGACCATAGAATAAGTAGAAATGGCTAAGTAATAAATGTAATTTATGAAAATCGTTGTGCTTAATTTTCCAAAACTAACGTTTATGGCCTAATGAATATTAGTGTAACGTTAGTTTCTGTAACAATTAAATAATATTGTTGGTTAAAAATTTAATATGCTGTGCAACAAAAGTTAGTGACAGAACCGAATTGCTGCAAAACCGACTCCACGTAGTCCTCCTAGAGTGTAATTTAAAATCGCGTAGGCGCGTGGGGCCGCCGGAGGCCCGCAGCACCGGAGCCGTGACAGAAACCCTGCCTGCTGCATGTTGCATGCTCGCTTGAATGCTGCATGCTGCATGCTTGCTTGCATGCTGTATGATATTACGCTTAAAAAAGTTATGCTTTAGAACTTTATGCTTAATAAATTTATGCTTTAGAATATTATGCTTAATCATTATTATGGTTACAGAAATTATGCTTAAAAAAATTAGGCGTAAGCTGTTATGCGTAATTATATTATGCGAAAATATAATTACGCCAAACAAAATTATGCTAAGTTATAGTAGGTCTTAAAATGTTATGCAAATGGAAAGGGAACCCAATAATTCACCCCTATTTTCCCACCCTTAGGTTACCTAGGTTTTTTTTCCAAAAATTTATGGGACCAATTTCGAGGTATAAACCCTATCCAATGATAAAAGAGTTATCAAAATCGGACTTCTCTGTAAAAAGTTATGCATGGTCATACATTACAATCAGTGAGTGAACAATCAATCATACATAACCCATAAATGCCGTAAAAAAAATTCCATCCCTAAGGGATGGAATTTTTTTTCAAATTTAAATGGGACAAATTCGTATAATACCCTTTTCAATAAAAAAAGAATTATCAAATTCGGACTACTCTGTAAAAAGATATGCGTGGTCATACATAAAAAGAAATATACGCGTCGACTTGAGAACCTCTTTCGTTTTTTCGTCGGTTAAAAAAGAATTTGTCTTGTCGAGGGGCAGCGCGGCCGCGGCGGGCGCTGCTCGCGTGCTCGCTGATAGGGCTGCAGGGCGGTGGGCGCGTGCGCCGGCGCCGCAGTCCGCCCGCGACGCCGCTCCGCGCAGCACGTCGCGACACTGCCACTATCTGCGTCGCACGCACCACACACGCACGCCACATGCCGAGTGACGGTCAGTAGCAGCGGTGCGAGCCGCAATTTTTGTGTATTATGTGTATAAAAATATCTCTCGACGCAACTCGTCGCGCGGGCCTCCTCGCGCGCGCTCTGACGCTCGGCTGGCGGCTGCTGGCGCTCCGGAACCTGCCTCACGCGGCGTCTCGGACGTCAACTATTTCACGAACCAACATAATGTTATTGAAAAATAATACTTCAAATTCCGACTTCTTTTCTGCACTCTCCATTTCGGAAGTAGGTACATTTTGTGCCACTGTCAATACATCTCCACACTCACGCGCTGCACAGCCATCAAGAGGATCGTTATGTATGTATTCGTCGCTTATACTTGATTCGGAAAAAAGTACCGAACGTACTCGTGGACACGGAGCTAGAGCAATGAACGATATTCGTTGAAGTCTCTTGTACTGTCCGCGCCGCCGCCGCGCCGCCCCGCGCGCTTTCGTTTGTTGTTCTCTTACTCTAGTCTGATTACACAATTTAAACTACTTAGAATACATAATATTTAAACTAATACACTAACTTACAATACAATTCGTGAATAGGTGTGAAATAATTAACATCGTATATATAATTAATTGACCTCTGAGTTGGTGGAAGCTACCGCTCGCGCTGGCGCGGTACTCAAAGTCCGACCTCCACTGCGATTACTGCGACTGGAATATTTGTTCAATAGGCAAACGCAGTTTCCTCAGTTTCAACATTTGGAGCATTAATCAAGTAATCATATATGGAACCGAACCATCCAATAATTCAGTGTATCCTTGACCTATAACTGCTTTTTAGTGTCAATGTAATTTCGTTGGTCGTAATAAATATGCGGAGACAAAGCAAAGCTAGTGTTAGTACCGCGGGCGCGGCCGCACGGTGGACGAGCAGTCAGAGCAGTGCGGTACTGCGGTGTTCAGGCCAGGCTGCAGGCGCTGCCGCTGTGAGCACACTGAGCACTCTCTGCTCGCGCTGCGCCGCCACCGTGCAGCTGGAGCAGCCCTTCGACCGAAATTCATTAATACAAAAAAAATACTTTATATATAATTTTTTATACTCATGAATTTCTCCGTGCTCGTAGTAGGTAGGTAAAAGTACTAAAAAGGGGCTACAAAGTTTTCTCTTTACGAAGTACTATTAGTAAAACAAACCGGACAAGTGCGAGTCAGTGTCGCGACTCGCTCACCGAGCGCAGCGAGGCTTCCGATCGACTCTTGGTTTTTTAACCGACTGCAAAAAAAGGAGGAGGTTCTCAATTCGATTGGATGTTTTTTTTGTGTTTGTAGGTAAGTACCTCATATCTCCGTCATTTATGAACCGATTTGAATCTGAAAGGATATACTTCTCGATTGGTCCCATTGAAATTTTATCAAAATCGATTTAAATCCAAATAGCTGGAAAAAATATGTGGAAAAATCATCCATGTATACGAAATTGCGTATTTTTGAGTACCTAACACTAAAAAGTGAAAAATAAAAAACTTCTTCACAAAAAAAAACCGACTTTCAAAATCAAAACACTACGAAGTACAAAATAACTTTAATTTCGGAAGTCGGTGTCAAAAAATAACGAAGAAGCAACCAAAAACACCGACTACCGAAATTAAAGTTATTTAATACTTTGTAGTACCTACTTACTTATTTTTTTTAAAGTCGGTTTTTTTTTCGAGTAAGTATAAATTACCTACGGAAGTGTCTAGTCTATGATAGCAAAATAAAGCAGGTAAGATTGAAGGACAAACGTGTTTTTGTCGAGCCATTTCGAAGATTAGCGGGAACAAACAGACAGATCAGATCACAGACCTACCTCGGAAACAATCATGATATTAGAAACAGACACTTGAATTTTATTTATTTGTATAAGTAGCTAAGTACCATTAGTGGTGTGGGGTATTTTAAGCGGTGCAAATTATTATTTGAGCTTTTTACTAACGTAACGCGAACTAGCACGGCTGCGCGAGTTCATTCTTTGGACATCTGTCAGGCGGTGAAAGAACTCATGATAAACAGCTATGCCATGGGATATGATGATGATATTAAAAATAAATCAGCTTTTCGGTACCTACCCAAATGATCGCAACAACAGTACAGCACGGAACCGATTGCATGGTTGCTGTTGCAATGAAAGTTGTTCTGAATATGCACAAGTAGTAAAGTAACCCCGTACACCTACTCGGTACAAATATTACTTACTTTATTGACATTTAACAATATTATTGTGTACTTATTTCAAATTTAATTTTGCAGTGGCTTTTTCACTTGAACTTGTATCAATTGACGCGGCGCCACCTAGCTTAATGTACCTACATAGGTACTGTCAGCCACTTCGTGCAAGACAACACTCGCAAGTTCGCACGTGTCCCCGGCTCAACACGCGCTTGTACCGTATTGTGTGGAACTGTTATAGACGCACATTTTTGTTCGATTAATTCATTTGGCGGAGGCGCGGCGGCGCGCGGCGGAGGTGTCGCAGTGTGGGCCGGCGCGGGCGCGCTAATGTCACTAATGTCTGTGTAATGATATGCGAACAGCGCGCGGCGCGGAACAGCTCTAGGCGCTCTACCACATTATCATCCGACGACTGCTGTGTACCTATACTTTTCTACATCGTTCATTTTATTACAATACTAGCACTTCGCCCGCGATTTCGTCCGCGCACATTTAGTAGGTACTCCAAAAATTTCAACGCCCCCTATACCCCCTTATAAACGTTAGTTTTGAAAAATTAAGCACAACGATTTTCATTAATTACTTAGGAATTTCTACTTATTGTATGGTCTCAGGAGGCCCTCGACAACGTAACCAATTAATTAGCTAATGCGACTGTCGAAATGCCAAAATGTAGGAATTTGGTCACGTGACATTACGATAACATCTGTCAATCCTATACATTTCTGACGTATTGACAATCGCGTACGCCACGCCACCGTTGACAGAATCTCACTTGTTTCGAGCCCAGGTTCAGCGCAACTGTTCAGCCCGTTCAACCCGTCAGGGGTTGATTATGCAAAAATTGTTAGGTAGGTACATCTGTTTCAATTATCCCGCTTTTAGTTTGTTCATAGCATTCCGACGTCAATTAAAGCAACCAAATCTTAATCACTTCACTCCTTATTATGTATGTAGTTTATTTTCGAAAAATCCAAACATTAATTGTTATTCTTATTGTTTTATCGAAATCATTTAAATGCCGTGGTGTTTCAACTTCATCGGACCAAGCATTGATACGATTGTCCCCTGTTCGCTCAAACCGCGACATTTTTCTTCGAGCATGTTTATTACCGTCGTAACTTTTGAACGAAAGGTCCGATTTGAATAATTTAAAGTGATATTTACACGGACATAATCAACCTTAATTATCAAACCATTTAAATGGATAAGGATTAATATCATGATACTAAAATCACCAATTTTTATTTCACCAGGGATTTGCTTGAATAATATGAACAAAAAGCGGTCATGGTGACTTATCCATAATAGTTAGACATATGGTATCGCGGACTTTTTTTGTAGATATTGATGACTTCTATAAAACTATAGTACATCACTTTGCTCTATTGTCAATTGATTCCGCAGCGTACGCGATATAAGGATTTTTTTTAAATTTTTCTCACACCTTGTGTTACATTATCGAAGTTTCCATACGGATCCCTAACTTTTTTGAAAATATTCTATAGCCTATGTCCATCACCGATAGTGTAGGATTCTACTGGTGAAAGAATTTTTCAAATCGGTCCAGTAGTTTCGGAGCTTATTAATTTCAAACAAACAAACAAATCTTTCCTCTTTATAATATTAGTGTAGATTAAATAAGTACCTACCTAATTAAATATTCTGAAACTAGTTTGAATGTGAAACAAAACACCGCGAACCACCTCTCCGCTCGACGATCTATAGGGCCGTGCCAAAACTTAAAACTTTTTTACAAAGAAATACAACCGTAGACAACAAACCGTACAAAAGTAGGTACTTAGGTATTTAACTATGAGCTGCTCTGGACCTGGACTGATTATGGGAATAATGTTAATTTAGTTGTGGCACCAATACAGTGAAAAAGACAACCGACTTTCAAATGAAAACACCACAAAGTATAAAGTACCTTGCATTCGGAAGTCGGTGTCAAAAATCGAAAAACTTTTTCACAAAAAAAGAAACCGACTTCCTGAAAACACTAGGTACTTACAAAGTTCAAAATAATTTTAATTTCGGAAGTCGGTGTTTTTGGTTGCTTCTTCGTTATTTGACTCCGACTTCCGAAATTAAAGTTATTTTGAACGTAGTGTTTTTTGGAAGTCGGTTTCTTTTTTTTGTGAAAAAGTTTTTTATTTTTCACTTTTTAGTGGTACCCCACACCTAACAACACCACTGGAAAGTCACAGGAAAGCAAAAATACGCAATTTCTTATACATACATAAATGATTTTTCCACATATTTTTTCCACCTATTTGGATTTAAAAACCAAACTACAGAACCGATTTTGATAAAATTTCAATGGAACCATTTGGAAAGTATACCCTTTCCAACAAAAAAATTTTTCAAATCGGTTTGCAAGCGACGGAGTTATACGCGAACAAACAAAAAAAAAATACAAACATCCGAATTGAGAACCTCCTTCTTTTTTAGAAGTCGGTTAAAAAAACAACCAAAAACACTGACTTCCGAAATTAAAATTATTTTATACCTAGGTACTTTGTGGTGTTTTTATTTGAAAGTCGGTTATATTTTTCACTGTATTGGTGCCACAACAAATTGACATTATTCCCATAATCAGTCCAAGTCCAGACCAGCTCATAGTTAAATACCTACTTACTTTGCTTTGGGATTGACATTAATTTGATAAATGATAAATTATATTTATTTTGTAAGTAGGTTAAACATAACACTTTTACACGTCAATATTTTTTGGTCATTTTAAGCCAAATGAGGCCGGTGTTTCCTAGCTGACTACCCTGAGAAGAAACACCGAAACAAACTCAGAGGTCACAGTCTCTTTTGAAGTCCATACAAATTGTACTGGTCAAATCATACGAGAACCATGTAGGTTAATGTCTGAGGTGGCCTTTTGAGGGAAGAGCCACACAGATTTGAGTGGACCTGTCCAGACAGTGCAAGCATTTGTCAGTTATTGTGGAGCTATTAAAAGTCCAACACGTGTAACGTCTAACACAACTACATGCTTAGATTTAATATTTACAAATTTTCAATTCAATGATATGTACACAACTGTAGAAGAGTTAGGATTCTCAGACCATAATAGTACAACTCTACATTTAAACTTGCCGAAACAGACAAAAAGAATAACCTGGTCTGCAAAGAAAAGATTTTGTAATCAAACAAATATATTAAAATTTAAGTCTAAATTAAAAGAAATAAATTGGAAAGATATCATAACCAATGAAAAAGACATGAGCAGTAATTACGAAGCTTTTATGATATACTCAATAATATACTTAATCAATGTATACCATTAAAAAAATTAAAGTTAAAACCAAAATTTAAAAAATACTGGCTCACCGTAGGCATTAAGAACTCATGTAAAAATAAAAGATTATTAAAACTACTAACTACAAAAACAAACAATCCAATATTGACAAATTATTACAAAAAATACGAGAAAATTCTAAAAAAGACAGTAATTAGGTACAGCAAAAAAGCTTCATTATAAAAACAAAATGACTAAATCTAATAATAAAGTTAAGACAATGTGGAGCATAGTAAATGAACGCACGAATAAAAAAATAACTAATGATAAATCTAACATCACCCTACTTAAGAATAACGGTATGACTTCTGAGCCTAGAGAGGTAGCAAACATATTCAATGACTTTTTTGCTTCTATCGGAGATGCTACGAACAACTCAACCGGCCAACCGAAGGGATCTCCTGTTCTGAGCCCTACAGATAACTCAATCTTCCTCAGTCCAATTGACCCCTACGAGGTGAATTCATTACTAAAAAGTTTGAAAAATAAAAAAGTCACGGTGTCTTTGAACTTCCCCCTACCTTATTAAGACAATGTGCAGATGAATTAACACTACCATTTTATCTATTGTTAAATCAATCATTTGAAGAAGGAGCTTTTCCCAATCTCAAAAAAAAATCTCTCATAAAACCCATACATAAAAAGAACTCAAAAACTGACCCAAATAATTACCGCCCCATTGCCCTCTTACCGACAGCTTCTAGTAATCGAGTCTATGCATTTTGCGAGAAATATCATATATTTAATGACAGTCAAAACGGGTTCAGAAAAAACCGCTCCACTACTTTGGCCGTTTATAAATATATCCAAAAAGCGCTTGACATAATTAATAATAAAAAGTACGTGATTGAACTCCTGCTGGATATGACGAAAGCATATGATAAAGTACAATTTGACATATTATTAAATAAACTATATAGTATAAGACTTCGCGGTAAATGCTATGACTGGTTAGTATCTTATCTGAAGCATAGAGAACAAATAGTAGAAATTGAATATTATAACAATAGCAAAAATGAAATAGAATTAATCAGATCTCACAGCAAACAAATCACCGCCTCAATCCCGCAAGGAAGCGTCATAGGATGTTTCTTATTTCTAGTCTACATAAATGACCTTCCTAATAATATACATGAGCAATGTGTCCTGTTTGCTGATGACATATCTATACTGACATCATTTGAAAACAACAGCAATTTAAATGATAAATTAAATTCTATATTAAACGATACAATAAATTGGATGACTAAACATAATCTGGAAATCAACTTCAAAAAAACTAAAATAATCTCATTTTACCCCCGCCAAAAAACACCAATAAATATAAACTTTAGCTATAAAAATAATAAATTAGAAGTCGTAGATAAATTCACCCTACTAGGCCTAAATATTGATTCACAAATAAATTGGAAGTCCCATATTCAAACAGTAAGAGCAAAATTAACAAAATTTTCATACGCCCTCCGCGAGATCAAAAAAACCACCGACCTTAAAACTGCACTAATGACGTATTACGCGTACGCCTACGCATGGCTGAAATACGGTGTAATCCTGTGGGGAAATAACACTGATGCGCCCACCTTATTTACCCTACAAAAAAAAAAAATTCGAATATTGGTAAATATTGAAGCCACCGATAGCTGTAAACCTCATTTTCTGGAACTAAAAATTTTACCCCTACCTTGCCTCTATATATTCGAAGTATGTAAGTTTGTGCGTAAGTACCCAGAATTCTTTACAAAAAGAGAGGACATACAAAGTAAAATAACTTTAAGACATAAAAATAGATTGAACTTACCGACATCGAGATTAAAGACGCACTCGAATAGTGCCTACGTCATGTCTATAAAAATCTATAATAAGTTACCCGAAATAATAAAAAGTTCAAATAAATATAATATTTTTATCAATAAATTGAAATTTTTCCTTATAAGTAGTATAAATGCTACTATAGTATAAACGAATACTTAAATGATAAATTGTAATTAATTACGAATCTAATTATATTAATAAGTACTCAAAATATTAATGTCGTAATAAATAATTGCGTAATAAATTAAATAGAAAAAATTTCGGTGGGTATTTTTAAATAATTGTAATTAAATACTGTAACAAACACTCTGTATCCTTCCTCCTCTCTCCTAGTTTAAATGTATGCTGTGCCCGACAGGGTCCATAATTGTGACTAAAATAAAATAACCCTAACATCTATGTAAACATTATGGTACGCAATAAAGAATTGAGAATTGAGAATTGAGCTCAAACTTAGAACTTTAAGGAGCTCAACGATTTGACGAACAATACCAAAGTAAGGACATTTGGGTAGGCCGCATAAAAAAAAATCTCAAACTGCCAGACATTGTTGACTAACATGAAATGAACCCCTATCATAGCGATCTGCATGGTCCCCACATTCACAATACGATATGAGGATCATGCAGATCAGTGTCTGAAATGGTCTTTTGAGGAAAGAACCACACAGATTTGAGTGGACCCGTCCAGTCAGTGCAAGCTTTGGTCAGTAGTCGAGTAGCTCAACTTAGAACCAAAAAGGAGCTGAACGAACCGACGAACATGCCAAAGAAAGGACATTTGGTAGGCCGCAAAAGTACTCAAACTGCCAGACCTCGTTAAAAATACTTCAAAAAAGGAGAAGCATTTCAATGAAGGGAAAAATAAGAAGAAAATAACCCACATAGCCCACATATTCACAAAATGAGTTAAATAATAAAAAAAATAAATATAATACTTTACAAAGTAAGTATTCATGTCAAACATAATAAATTGAAAAAAAAGAAAAAAAAAATATTACAAAGTAAATATTCCATGTCAAAAATAATAAAAGTAGAATTATTAATAAAGTAAACATTCATGTCAAAATTTACCAACGAGATGAACGAAAAGTATCCAGCAGAGCTTAAAAAAAAGACAACGTCTAAAAATTAAAAAGGTATAATGGATAAATGTAACATTAGGCCATGTAAATCATTGAAGCAGCTCAATCCCAAGCCTTTTTGTCTTCAAGATAGTCTTTAATTGTGTTAAAAGCTCTCTGGCATAGCTTACGTTTTATAAATAATTTGAACTTATTCATACTAAGGTCTTGAATATGGCTAGGGAGTTTATTATAAAAACGTATACATTGGTATCTAAATGAACCACCTATTTTCTTGAGCCTGGTTTTAGGAATGACAAAATTGTGTTTGTTCCTAGTATTTACGTTATGGATATCACTGTATCTTTTAAATAGATTAATATTTTTATGTGCCTACAAAAGATTCTCATAAATATACTGAGAGGGCACAGTCATTATATTAATCTCTTTAAATTTGTCTCTGAGGGAGTGTTTAGGACTTAATTTATAAATTGCACGAATAGCCCTTTTTTGTAATACAAATACTGTCTGCCACAACAGAATGCCGTATGACATCACACTATGAAAGTAACTAAAGTATACTAAACGGGCTGTCTCTAAATCATTTAAACCACGAATTTTTCTAACGGCGTATGCTGCAGAGCTAAGTTTTTTTGACAGTTTATCGATATGGGGGCCCCACTGTAGCTTCGCATCCAAAGTTATGCCTAAGAACACAGTAGTATCTTCGGGTTTCAACTCTTTCCCCTTTATTGACACACTAGTGTTCACTTGTCTAACATGTGGTAACGTGAACTTTATGCATTTGGTTTTTTTCTCATTAAGCAGAAGATTATTAACATTAAACCAGTTAACTATAGTTGCGATGGCACTATTAACATCGTCAGTAACCAGCTGCTGACGCTTGAGTTTAAATAAAAGTGAAGTATCGTCTGCAAACAACACTATATCGTGCTTATCCTTTATGAGGTACGGCAATTCATTAATATAAATTAGAAATAAAAAAGGACCTAAAATTGAGCCTTGGGGGACCCCCATCTTGACTACAGACCCGGAAGATCTTGTACCGTTCACATCGACTCTCTGAATCCTATCACTCAAGTAAGAAGTAAGAAGATTCAACGAGGCGTCCCGGATCCCGTAATAGTGAAGCTTCCTGATTAGTGTCTCATGGAGAACACAATTGAACGCCTTGGATAAATCGCAAAAAAATCCCAAAGCATCGCATTTGTCCTCCCATGCGTTATAAATATGTACTAAAAGTTCAACACCAGCATCGGTTGTTGAACGACCCCTTGTAAAACCAAACTGTATATTATGTAATAGTTTGTGTTTATTTAAATATTTTTGCATTTGATTAAGAATAACTTTCTCAAAAATTTTACTAAAAGTAGGTAGCACTGATATAGGTCTATAATTAGTAGGGTCTAATGTGTTACCCGATTTAAATAATGGTATTATTTTACTATATTTCATTAGATCAGGAAACTCACCACGGTCAATACATTTATTAAAAATAACAGCCAAGATAGGTGCTACAATGTGTATAATAGACTTCGCAAGGTCAACAGAATTACCCCATATTTCTGCCGTCTTTTTGAAATTCAAGGAATTAAAAGTTTTTATTACATCATTGCAAGTGACATGTTGGAATTTAAATTCAGCATCACAAACTGGGACGTTTTCTTTAAGTAACGTTTCTGCAGCAGTGGGTGATGAATTTAGCGACTTAGTCGTCGATACGGGAATCTCTGCAAAGAAATTTTCAAAAGCCGCGGCGACTTGGGAATCTAATTTAATTACACTGTCATTTATAGCAAGGCTATAATCATTAATTCGGTTGCAAGATTTTCCCGTTTCGCTATTAATAATGTTCCAAGTCATATTAATCCCATTGCTACTGTTTTTAATTTTTGAACTCAAGTACCTAGACTTGGTGATATAACAAACTTTTTATATAGGTAATTTAGAATAGTTTTTAACATACAAATTAAATTCTACTGTATTAATATAAGTCCGTTCCTCGTACAACTCGTAAAGACGTTCTCTACTCTTATAAATACCAATGGTGGCCCAGTCACTAAAAGAAGTGCTATTATTAACAGAAATAGTCTTCGGAATAAATGTAGTGTCAAATTGTGTGAAATACATTCTGAAAAAAATATTGTAATGTTGATTAGGGTCATCATTGGTTGACAAAGATGGCATTTTATTTGAAAGTTTAGTTTTAAAAGTCTCCAGACGATATTTAGATTTTGGGTTAACAGTGATATCTTTCTTCGGTTTTATTTTGTTTACATTTGGGATAGTAATTAATATGGTATAGTAATAAAATCCTTACAATAGTCACTTTACTAGATTGTATTGATTTTAAGTTGAGGAGGTCACTGGTTAGTGGTTTATTATAATCAAGATTCGTCAATAAAGTTATGCCCAAATACTTAGATAGGTAACCCCAAGAACATGGAAATTCAAGTTGACTAATCATTTTAATAATAATTTTACAAATTAACAAAATAATACTTAAAATTAAAAAATACAAGAAACTTACAACAAACTAAAATATAGCATAAAAAAATTCGTCCTTAAGCTGGTAATGTGCCCAAGAGACTGGCGGTATTGCCACGTTGAATGACAATGCGTCTCTGTGTCTGCCCAAAGTAAAAGCTAGCTCTTGGGTCACGGGAAGTGTCAATCAGCCGTTTCGTTTCTTTGAAAAGGCTGTGAGCACAAGGACCCCACGGCCCAAGGGTTTCAACCCCAAAAAGGCTCGAAAATAAATTACCAATAAGGTAGCAGCCGCAGCGGCAGCGCCAGCACAACACGATGAACTAGAAAGATCGTGTCGCACGGTGAACTAGAAAAGGCGCAAGAGTATCGACACAGATTGCGTCCCACACTAAAGGCCTACCCATCTTTCATGGAACCAAAGTCATGCCGTCCGGTTTTTTGCCACGGTCACATGGAACGCCGACGGTGACGAGAGCTCGTCGGATGATGTCGTTTAACACTAGAAGCGCCGAAAGTTGCAACCTCCCTTGAACAGTCGCCGCCGTGACAATTTTGTCCCACTATATTTATCTCAACGTTGATTATTACAGGGCATGAAATTAATTATTAAAACATTTTTAATTTACTTAAAACGTGTTTATTTATTCACTAGCACTTCGCCCGCGACTTCGTCCGGGCACATTTAGTAGGTACTCCACAAACTACAACGCCCCCTTATAAATGTTAGTTTTGGAAAATTAAGCACAACGATTTTCATTAATTACTTAGCCATTTCTACTTATTGTATGGTCTCAGGACATCGACAACGTAACCAATTAATTAGCAAATGCGACTGTCGAAATGCCAAAAAGTACGAATTTGGTCACGTGAAGTTTCGATAACATCTGTCAATCCTATACATTTTTGATGTATTGACAATCGCGTACGCCACGCCACCGTTGACAGAATCTCACTTGTCTCGAGCTCAGGTTCAGTCAGCGCAACTGTTCAGCCCGTTCAACCCGTCAGGGGTTGATTATGCAAAAATTGTTAGGTAGGTACATCTGTTTCAATTATCCCGCTTTTAGTTTGTTCATAGCATTCCGACGTAAATTGAAGCAACCAAATCATAATCACTTCACTCCTTATTATGTATGTAGTTTATTTTCGAAAAATCCAAACAGTTGTTATTCTTATTGTTTTATCGAAATCATTTAAATGTCGTGGTGTTTCAACTTCATCGCACAAAGCATTGATATGATTGTCCCCTGTTCGCTCAAACCGCGACATTTTTTTTACTCCGAGCATGTTTATTACCGTCGTAACTTTTGAACGAAAGGTCCGATTTGAATAATTTAAAGTGAAATTTATATGGACATAATCTCTATTGGTATTACCACAAAATAAAGAAATAACAAATAAATATCCCTATGTTTCAGAGATATGAATAATATACGAGTAGTTACTATGAGTGAGAACCTGTATTTGTAATAGTAACCTAAAATATAAGTACCTAAGCGTTGTAATAGATGTAAGATTTCCAACAAAAAAAAATACCTTATCGTTTATTTTTTATAATCGTCAGAAGGAGAACTGACGCTGAGAGAGAGCTGTTTTCTAATTTGTAGTCATTGTCAGATAATTTTGTAAAGAGTGGCTAGATAGCCACTCTTTACAAAATTTTAGCTGGCCCTGTTTGAACGATATTTGAGTGGATAATCAGATGATTATCCACTCAAATATCGTTCAAACAGGGCACAATTTCCTGCGCTTTCATTACTTTGCGACGTTGACTGGACGCAACTAATAAAAGATGAGGTATAAGAACAATCAAGCACACTCTACGCAATGAAGTGTGATATGGTTTCGGGCATGAAAAGTAGACTTCAAGAAGTGGTCTAAGACAGAGACAGCCATCCTCTCCGTTATTAATAGGGAATTCACTCGGCAGATTGATTGTGTAACTAATCTGATAAAATTGAGTTGGAACGTATGAGCAAGTGTTAATAAATTTGTGGGATCATTAGCTCGTTGTTAATCTAAAATAAACAACCTTTATTATTATCAATCCAGTTACTCTTGTTTACAAGTAGTTTTGATGTGTTAACGATGCACCATCTGACCTCACATATTTTTCTAATAGAAAATGTGACAAAAGAGAAAGATGTATATAATATTATATAAGAGTATATACCTACTGTTATAGTTTAGCATGTCGGTTCTTGCTCTGTAGTTCACAGGCGCAAATGACAACATTTACTTAATTTATTCATCATCATCATCATACAGAGTATAAAAAATAATGCTTTCAGAACTTTAAATAAATAAATATTGTAGTTATGTTTGCAAAAATATCTATTAACGAACCGTTACCTATCTAATGTTAAACATTCTTAACCTCACCCAGGGTATCCATTTTATGTTTAGGTAATATTATCAGTAAATAACCCCATTTAACACAGAAAGAAACTGTCTATTCAACCAGGAAGTGGATTCCATGAAGTCCTACAAATGTAATTAGAGAAATAAATGAATATCGTTTATGTAACACGCCTAGCTTTTCTTACAAACCTCATACCTACTTTAACATTTGATTTCTTAAACAATAATTAACGAAAATCACGTAATCACCTGTTAAATTATATTAAAAAAATAAAAAGAAATCTTCTAAACCGCGATTTGCACTCGTGACCTTCGTATTGTCAAGCCTGCGGCTTGACAATACGTCTTAACCACTAGACCAACACGCTATTTACAATAATTTACAAAAACTTAAAAGGGTTTAATGTCAATGTTACCAAGGGAGGTTTCCTTTTCTCTGACGCTGACTGTACATAAACAGTTGCTAACGAACTAGTGCTCGGTGACGTCGTGAGGCTGCTCGGTTGTGTGTCGTGATGTGTAGCGGATGCTGTTCCAGAGGGCGCAGAGGGCGTGGCCGCATGGCTGCGGCGCTGGTGGCGCGCGCTGCTGTCCGAGCTTCTGGCCACGGCGCTGCTGGTGTGGCTGGGCGTGGCTGCCATGATGCCGGTACGCGGCCCGGGCACCGTGATGCTAGCGCACCCCGCCATGGCGTTCGGCTTCGTGGTCATCGGCAACGCGTGCGCCTTCGGGCCGGCCTCGGGCGCGCACATGAACCCGGCCGTGACGCTGGCGGCGCTGCTGTACGGGCGCCTGGGCGCGCTGCCGGCGCTGGGCTACACGCTGGCGCAGCTGCTGGGCGCGCTGCTGGGCTTCGGCGCGCTGCTGGCCACTACGCCGGCCGCGGCAGCCGCGGCACCGGCGGGCTGCACGCTGCCGGCGCCGCACGTGACGGCGCTGAGCGCGGCGGTGCTGGAGGCCGCGCTGACGGCGGTGCTGGCGCTGGCGTGCTGCGGCCTGTGGAGCGCGCACGACCCCGCGCGCCCCGACCCCTCCGTGCCCATCAAACTGGGCCTGGTGGTCGCCGGGCTGGTGTACGCGGGGGTAAGGTCGCATTCACACTCACACTCCTCTTTGCTTCGCGTAACGCTTGTGGTCACGTGACTGACTGAGCTGCTCGCTGCTTGCAGGGGCACGCCACGGGCGCCAGCATCAACCCGGCTCGGAGCTTCGCACCCGCGCTGCTACACGGACACTGGGAGTACCAGTGGGTGAGTCCGACGATTATGTACTCAATCATGTACCTACTTACACATAAAAGAACAGAATAAACTTAAATGTACCTACCTGATAATAAATCAAATAGAACCCACTTACCTACACATTAGAATGTCGTACAATTAAACGTTCCTAAAATTAATCTGTACCAATACTATAAAGCTGAAGAGTTTGTTTGAACGCGTTAATCTCGGGAACTACCAGTCGGATTTGGAAAATTCTTTTTGTAGGTATAGTTAACGATATGATAGCCACATTCACGAGGAAGGCTATCATTACGCTGTAGCTTGGTTAGCCTTAAATATTGATTTCTGTAAAGTAAGTCGGAAGAAAAAGGGCTCTATCGAACTGCTTTATCCGCGTGCGCTGGTGTAATGGCTAATTATACGTAAGTAGCATGCACTACAAAGATATTGGTTTTTAGATCTAAAGAAAAGTCCGCGAGACTATATTTCTATATCTTTTAGACAACGTGTAACACAATAAACGCAATACTTCTTAAGGGGTCATTGTACTCATCATTATGAACAACTTTTACTACGGGACCAAACCCGAAATCGCGAAAAAAAATCAGCTGTTCAGTACATTTTGTCGAGTTATTCTCACAGAAAGTATGGAGCAGTCTTTTTTTCTGGCGATATCAGTGTTAGTCCCATATAAAGTTGTTGGAAAGAAAAAATAGTAACGCTTACTTATAACTATTAGAAGACAAAGTAGAAAAATTTTAAAAATCCACAAGAAAAGTCCACATGTATTGAAATAAGGAACTTGCCAAAGAAACATGCTGAATCAAAGGAAAGTCTTGTTAAAGTCGTGAAGAGTATCGGCAAAGTAATGAAATCACAAATTGAGACATCACATTACACGTATTTCGCCTTCCCAGCAAGAAAGTACAAGCCAGAGGTCCCGTGATAGTGGACTTCAACAGTATGATAATAAAGTACAAGCCAGAGGTCCCGTGATAGTGGACTTCAACAGTATGATAATAAAGTACAAGCGAGAGGTCCCGTGATAGTGGACTTCAACAGTATGATAATAAAGTACAAGCGAGAGGTCCCGTGATAGTGGACTTCAACAGTATGATAATAAAGTACAAGCCAGAGGTCCCGTGATAGTGGACTTCAATAGTATGATAATAAAGTACAAGCCAGAGGTCCCGTGATAGTGGACTTCAATAGTATGATAATAAAGTACAAGCCAGAGGTCCCGTGATAGTGGACTTCAACAGTATGATAATAAAGTACAAGCCAGAGGTCCCGTGATAGTGGACTTCAATAGTATGATAATAAAGGACAAATTACTCAACAACATAAATACAATTTAATAAAGACAACAAGGACAACAAATTCAACACTAGCCACTAAAACTGGATGGAAACTCACCTATCTACATTGCTGAAAGTTATTTTATTTGGCGCGTGAGTTCTCTAAGGAAAATAACCTCGAATTCTGTTGGACATCACACGGAAGAGTGTGGTTATGAAGCAAAGAAGGTCAAAAAGCTGTAAGAATAGATGACGAGACGGACCTTCTTAAAATGAAGCAAAAGATTGAAAATTCCCAGTCAACATGACTAGCGCCTATTGAATTGGTAAAAGCAACTTTCTGCGTATGTAACTTTTGCTTTTATTTTAGTAGTAGACAAGCGCCTTATTAAGTAAAATAACCGTCCACTCAACTTGCTCTTGCTTTTATTCTAACAGTGGTAATGTAATTCTGTTCGATAATTTTAAGTTTGTATCAAAACCCATAATTTTAAATCAATTCATATTTACCTCTACACACTACATATAAGTACTTACTCCTACTCACAAACTTACCTAACAGACCACACAATTACAAAACTCTTCAATTCAAATATCTCCATGTAATTTATATTATACATCCTTAACAAAGCAATAACAAAATATCAACATAAAGTAAAATTCTCTACTAATGCCATTAAGAATATTCGAGACGAGCATAGGGCTGTAAACAGCCCAAAAAGCCTATCAAGAAGAAGTAAATAAAGTCGATAAAAAATAGAAAATATCCAAGAAAAACTTCAGAACCTAGAAAATACCAAAAACATTGTACTCGTAATTTACGGATTAGAAGAACATCGAGAGACTGAAACAAGCCTGTATGAACGCACGTCTAGACTACAACGTGTAACACAATTAACGCAATACCTCTTAAGGGGTCATTGTACCCCACCAACCGTGTCTCCACGTTGTCGTCGTGGTGGGGCTTGCGTGTCTCAGTGATCTTGGGGTTTTGCCGGTAGAGCCACTCATGCCGGAAGGTCCCAAGTGAGAGACCAGACCAAGAGAGACACAAGAGGGGCACACCGTTCGGAGACTTGAGCAGTGTTCGGGTCCTCGGACGGTGTGCGTCTCATTGGCTTGCTCGCTGCTCTCTGGTACGCGTCTGATCATCAGACGTGACTGTGAGGGCGGCGAGCAAGCAGTGAGAGAGAGAGAGAGAGGAGGGGAGATAGGGACCGCACCCTCAAAAAGGAAACAATGGATAGCGCCCAAAAAAAGAAACTACCCCAGGGCGGTCCGGACTGCACAGCAGCCCGGGAATCCGCCACGCTTTATGCGTCAAGCCCCTCGTATTCTGGGGGGGGGCAACGGTGCTATCCACCACCCGATTGCCGATGGCAACAGTGGCCGAGGAGGCCCCCGATCCGACTTATCCTTCGAGGACCTGATCGGGTACAATTTCAGCTCGCCCGACAGAGTGTCGGTCGGGCGGAGCGCGGGCGGAGGCGCGCTGTGTTGGAAGGAGGGCTCGCTTGAGCGTCGCGTGGGTGTAGAGTCGGAGTCCGAGTTGGACTCCGACGACCTGGCGACTGTTAGCTCGGCGAGCTCTGTACCCGAAGAGGCGGGGGCTGCTGCGGAGGACTCCAGGTCCTTCCGCAAGCGGCCCAGATCAGAGGAGGACCGGGGGTCGTCCGGCAGCGAGGAGGTGGCCTCGGCCCGTAAAATCCCCACCAGCCGGCGGGGTAAGGGCCGAGAGGGAGGCAAGAGCAGAGTTCCTGCCCCCAAGCAGGCTGGCCAGCGAGCCGAGGAGCTTGCCGATGCTGGACGACCCTCTGGTTCGGAGTCCTCCGGCGGTGAGCCGGAAGACTCCGGACAGGAGCGGGTTCGGAGGGCCGGGTTTGCGGAGGTGGTGGAGGCCGCGATCCGCGATGTGGCCTTGAAGAGGAAACTTTCCTCTAAAAACAAGGCCATAAGCGCGGCGCTGGCCTCCATCCTGGCGGCAGCGGGGGCTAACCGAGGTGGGCCTCTAGCGGACGAGCTGTCCAAGCTGCGGGCGGAGGTCGCCCGGCCAGGACAAAGGGTCCGGGCCGGCACCCGCGAAGCCGGTGTCGGGAAAACCGGACCCGGCACCGAGAAGGAAGAGGAAGGGTGGGGTGGCTGCAAGGACGGCGAAGGCTCCTGCGCCAGCCGTGCAGCAGCTCCCCCCGGCTTCTTTCGCCTTCTGAACCTCCCCCGGCTCAAGCCGAATGGCAAGTGGCCGGGGAGAAGAAGACGGCGGGAAAGGCAGCCAGGGCGGCAAAGAGGCGGGAGAGAAGGCGGCGGCAGAGAGCGCGAAGCGTCGCTGCTGCGCTCCGCGCCCCGAAGACCGCGGCTGTAGTGATAACGCTGCAACCGGACGCGGTGAAGAAGGGCGTGACGTATGCCAACATGCTCACCAAGGCCAAGGAGGCCATCAACCTCGGTGAGCTTGGCATCGTCGGGGGTCTCCGGCTCAGGGTCACCATGACCGGGGCCAGGATGCTGGAGATCCCTGGAGCAGACAGCGGTCCGGCCGCGGACGCTCTAGCCGAAAGGCTTAGGGCGTCCTTGGGCGCGGATGACGTCCGAGTTTCCAGGCCCACGAAGTGCATAGACATGCGCATTTTGGGCCTGGACGACTCCGTCACGGAGGAGGAGGTGTTGGCCGCCGTCGTCAGGACGGAGGGGTGCTCTACAGAGGAGGTGAAGGTGGGCACCATCCGTCCTGACAACACGGGCATGCGAACCGTAGTGGTGAGCTGCCCCGTGTCGGCGGCCAAGAAAGTCTCGGAGGGCCGAAGGCTCTTGGTGGGCTGGGTCTCCACGCAGGTGAAACTGCTGGAGCCCAGACCTCTGAGGAGCTTCCGTTGCCAGGTTGGCAACCACGTCGGTGCACTCTGCACCTCGGAGGTGGACCGCAGTGACCACTGCTTCCGCTGTGGTCAGCCCGGTCACAGGGCCGGCTCGTGCGACGCCGCGCCGCACTGCTTCGCATGTGCGGCAGCTGGCAAGCCGGCCGATCACTAGGCTGGGGGCAATGCCTGCGGTCCACCCGCCAGGGCCGGGTCGAGGAGAAAACCCTCCTCCACCGCCGCCGCCGCCGCCGTCGCTTCCACCGCAGCCGCCGCCACCGTCGCCGCCGCTGCCACTGCTCGGGAGGGGGCTGATATGGAGTGCCAGTAATGGCCCCATTCCGCCTCCTCCAGACGTACGTTAGTCGCTGCGCCTCTCAGGAACTGACGCTCCTGGGCAAGGCGCAGTGACTGACGCCTGCGGACAGCGAGCAATGGGTAGCTCGCTGTTCGATCAGGTCAGGCCAGAGTCGACGGCGCGTTTCAGTCCAAACGCGCCGTCAGCAACGAGCAGTCAGCAACGGAGACGGGGCCCGCCAGGGCCATTAGCCTGCCAGGGTTGCGGAATATGTTCGAAAGAGTTACCGCGGCCCTGGGAAGAAAGGCACTAGGAGGACTAAGGGTGGGTTTTAGTCAGTAAAAGTCTGACACTCCCTGCCCGCCACCCAGAGCGGGAGGGGTCATTTGATGATTTCTCATCCTCTAAAAAAAAAAAAAAAAAAGGGGTCATTGTACCCATCATTATGAACAACTTTCTCTATGGGACCAACACCGAAATCGCGGATAAAAAATCGACTGCCCCATACATTTCTGTGCGCATAACTCGACAAAATGTACTGAGCAGCATTTTTTTCGCGATTTCGGGGTTGGCCCCATAGTAAAAGTTGTTCATAATGATGAGTACAATGATTTGATTCTAATTATATGCCGTTGCATACACTATGTTATCTTCACTCATACATAGTCCGGTCAAATTACGCCGAAAATAAGGCAAACTTAGCATTAATTCTTAACTCCGATTTTTTGCCATTAATGTGTAGAGTATAAGCAGAGAAGTATGTTTAAATGTATCCCGCGAAAAGTTAACCCCCGGATGTTCGTTTTTTTTAGCAAAACATTTAATTTCATAATAACTCGTTGGGAAAAAATATTAACTGGCATATTAGTTTGGGACATTTGTAGAACTGTTTGAGCTGTACAAGTAGGTAAGAAAATTAAACGTTTTACATCCACGGAACTATACTTTTTTTTAAAGAATGTTATTTTTTGACTTTGTACTTCAAGCAAAAATATTAACTTGACGAAAATAATGCTAAATGGATTTTAATTAACGTGTTTATTTATATTAAGAAAATTAAAACAATACTACCTCGGGGTTCCGAGATGTAAGAAATTGTCATATAAGTTTACAGGCAAAAATGTAACTCTCCTGAAAGTTGTTTAATAATGGAAAATGTACAAACACAAACCATAATTTATCAAAATTAAACAAATCAGACGTTATTTATTACCTATCTCTTTAATTGTTAATAAAGTGATTTTTTTGCCGCACTCAGATAAGTTCAACTATTAGAATTGGCTCATCCGTGTTTTGTTTCTTTCATGTGTCAGAACCAGTCAGAGTACAAAATGCATGAGAAAATGAATTTTGCTCGTAACTTGGATTTCGTGAATTCTTCCAATTTTTTAAAATATTTATTCTGCTAATCAGGGTGAAGGAAAATAAAAAAAGATCATTCTTGAGTTAGAAATGGTGCAACTAACCCATTTTTTATATATCTTGAAATGATTGCAGCAAATTGGTATTTTTCACAAAATCGTCTTATTTCAGCAAAGACGAAAGAGCTGCATTGATGTTTTATTAGTAGTTTATGAAACTGTTACAAACTTATACAAACTTACCTGAAATTATTAAAAAAAACTAGAACGAGAGTACAAACGAGGGTCAAACGAGGTTTATAATTGTATAAGAATTCATAATTATTGTGATGTAATATTAAAAAAAAATACATTTTGAAACTTTCACAAACTACTCTGTCATCTAAACTCATGCAACTTTAGCAAAACACATCAAATTGCATCATCATCATCATCTCAGCCGAAAGACATCCACTGCTGGACATAGGCCTCCCCAAGTGTCGCCACAAAAACCGGTCCTATGCGTCTCGCATCCATCGGCTACCAGCAACCCTCACCGGGTCGTCGGTACATCTTGTGGGAGGCCTTCGAACGCTGCGTCTTCCGGTACGCGGTTGCCACTCTCTTTTCGGCCCCATCGACCATCTGTTCTGCGAGCAATGTGCCCTGCCCACTGCTACTTCAGCTTGGCGATCCTTCGGGCTATGTCGGTTACCTTGGTTCTCTTTTGCGGATTTCATAATTCCTGATTTGATCACGCAAGGAAACCCCGAACATTGGCCTCTCTATTGCACTTTTTTATTTATTTTTTATTTGATGGGAAATCATCAAATGACCCCTCCCGCTCTGGGTGGAGCGGCAGGGAGTGTCAGACTTCTACTGACTAAAACCCACCCATGCTCCTCTTAGTGCCTTTTACGTTCCAGGGCCACGGTAACTCTTTCGAACAAATCCGCAACCCTGGTAGGCCCTGGCCCTAACGGGCCCCGACCCATGCTGACGACTGCTGGCTTGGCGCGCGTAGAACACAGCGCGCCGTCAACCCGGGCCTGTTCTGATCGGACGGCGAGCTACCCATTGCCTGCCGTCAACAGGCATCAGTCACTGCGCCATGCTCAGGAGCATCAGTTCCTGGGCGGCGCAGTGGCTGACGTTCAACAGGAGGGGGTGAAATGGGGCCATTACTGGCACTCCATTTCAGCCCCCTCCGGAGCCCGTTGTAGGGGCTCTACTGCGGCTGTTGCAGTAGCAGCAGCCGCAGTGGAACCGGCTATGGCGGCGGAGGAAGCGGCGGCGGTGGCGGCGGTCGCGGCAGAGACGGCGGTGGCGGAGGGCTTTCTCCTATTTCCGGCTTTGGCGGGTGGGGCGCAGGCCCTACCCCCAGCCCACTGGTCGGCCGGCTTGCCAGCTGCCGCACAGACTGCGCAGTGCGGCGCGGCGTCGCAGGAGCCGGCCCTGTGACCGGGCTGACCGCAGCGGAAACATAGACCGCTGCGGTCCACCTCCGAGGTGCATTGAGCTCCTACATGGTGGCTCACCTGGCACCGGAAGCACCTCAGAGGTCGGGGTTCCAGCAGTTTGACCTGCGCGGAAACCCAACCCACCAAAAATCTTCGGCCCTCCGAGATGGTCTTGGCCGCCGACACGGGACAGCTCACCACAATGGTGCGCATGCCCGTGTTGTCAGGACGTAGGGTGCCCGCCTTCACCTCCTCTGCTGAGCACCCCCCCGTCCTAACGACGGCGGCCACCACCTCCGCCTCCGTGACGGAGTCGTCCAGGCCCAAGATGCGCATGTCGATGCGCTTGGTGGGCCTGGACACTCGGGCATCGTCCGCGCTTAGGGACGCCCTAAGCCTTTCGGCTAGAGCGTCCGCGGTTGGGCCGCTGGCTGCCCCGGGGATCTCTAGCATCCGGGCCCCAGTCATGGTGACCCGGAGCCGAAAGCCCCCCACGATGCCTAGCTCACCAAGGTTCACCGCCTCCTTCGCCTTGGTGAGCACGTCCGCGTACGTCACGCCCCTCTTCGCTGCGTCCGGCTGCAGTGTAAGGACTACAGCCGCGGTTTTCGGGGGGCGCAGCGCAGCCGCGACGCTTCGCGCCTTCTGCCGCCGCTTCCTCTCCCGCCTCTTGGCCGCCCTGGCTGCCTTTCCCGCCTTCCTCTTCTCCCCGGCCACTTGCCATTCGGCTTGAGCCGGGGGAGGAGCTGAAGGCGAGGAAGCCGGGGGGAGCTGCTGCTCAGACGGCGCAGGAGCCTTCGCCGTCCGCGCAGCAACCCCACCCTTCCTCTTCCTTCCCGGGGCCGGGTCCGGTTTTCCCGGCACCGGCTTCGCGGGTGCCGGCCCGGACCCTTTGTCCTGGCCGGACGACCCCGGTGTGGCAGCCACGGCGGCCGCGTACGACGCCGCCTTTTTCCGGCCTGGGGGGGCCTTCCCACTCGCCGCACTCGCTAGCGGGGGGCGCAGGACGATGCCCTCCAGGACGGAGAACCGCGCCTGGAAGGCAGCCAACTCCTGCCGCACCAGGTCCAGCACCTGGCCCTCCTGCGGCACGGGCCGGCCGTCCTCCCTGCGCCCCCTTGCGGCGCCCCCTGTGGGCCGGCTCCCCGGAGCCTGGCCAGGTCTGCGCGGAGCCCCTCGTTCTCCTTTCGGAGACGCTCCGTGGCGGCAGCCAAGCGGGCGACCTCCGCCCGCAGCTCGGACATCTCGTCCGGCGGAGGCCCACCTTTGGTAGCCTCCGCTGCCGCCAGAATGGAGGCCATCGCCTCGCTTATGGCCTTGTTCTTAGAGGAAAGCTTCCTCTTCAAGGCAACATCGCGAAGCGCGGCCTCCACCACCTCCGCAAACCCAGCCCTCCGAACCCGCTCCTGTCCGTCCGTTGTGGAACCAGGAGTCCCGCGACCGCCCTCTACGGGGGGTCGTCCGTCAGCGACGAGCTCCTCGGCTCGCTGGCCAGCCACCTTGGAGGCGGGCAATCTCCCCTTGTCTCCTTCTCGGCCCTTGCCCCGCCTGCTCGTGGGGATCTTGCGAGCCGAGGCAACCTCCTCGCTGCCGGACGACCCCCGGTCTTCCTCTGTTCTGGGCCGCTTGCGGAAGGACCTGGAGTCCTCCGCAGCAGCCCCCGCCCCCTCGGGTCCAGAGCTCGCCGAGCTAATAGTCACCAGGTTGTCGGAGTCCAACTCGGACTCCGACTCTGCACCCGGGTGACGCTCAGGCGAGCCCCTCCTCCAATATAGCGCGCCTCTTGCCGCGCTCCGCCCGACCGACGCTTTGTCGGGCGAGCCAAAGTCGAAATCGAAACCGATCATGTCCTCTCTCTATTGCACTTTGGGTGACTTTAATAAGCCTTCTGATAAGACCCATTGTGAGCGACCACGTTTCAGTTCCATAAGTCATCACTAGCAGTAGGCACTTGTCATAGACTTTTGTCTTGAGACACTGTGGTATGTGAGACGAGAAGATATCACGCAACTTCCCGAACGCCGCCCAACAGAGTCGGATTCGACGGTTGACCCCTTTCTCGAAGTAAGCCCTACCTAACTGGACCGTTTGTCCCAGGTAGACGTACTCGTCAACAACTTCGAGTGTAGAGCCTCCGATCTTGATAGGAGTGGGTGCTACATATACCATGACCTTGGTTTTGTCCATGTTCATTTTAAGACCCACTCTTTCGGAAGCTCTACTGATGTCATCGAGTATTGTACTGAGGTCCTCCATGGTCTTAGCCATGACGACTATAACGTCGGCAAATCGAAGGTGAGTGATGTACTCGCCATTGACATTAATGCCTAGCCTTCTCCAGTCCAAAACCTTGAATACATCCTCCATTGCGGCCGTGAACAGTTTCGGAGAAATGACGTCTCCCTGCCTCACACCCCGCTGCTGGAGGATAGGTTTCGAAGTCTGATCCTGAAGTCGTACTGACATGGTGGCGTTTTCGTATAAACACTTAGGCATCTCGATGTAACGACAGTCGATCTGGCACCGTTGGAGAGACTGCAGCACAGCCCAAGCCTCGATCGAATAGAAGGCTTTCTCGTAGTCCACAAACGCTAGGCAAAGGGGCAGATTATACTCTTCGGTCTTCTGTATAACCTGCCGCAGCATATGGCACTGGTCTAGGCGCCCAGTTTTGGAAGTCGTTTGAGCGTCGTGCAGGTGCGGGGTAAGACTCTGACGACTCTGCAATACTCTGCATCTGGCATCAGCTCAGTGTGCTCTCGTCATTAGGGAGTGGGTGCTGCTGCGGAGAACTCCGGGCTCTTCCGTAGGCGGCCCAGACTAGAGGATGACCAGGGTTCGTCCTCCAACAAAGAGTTGGCCTCTGGCCCGAAAAATCCCCACCAGTAGGCGAGGTAAAGGCCGAAAAGGAAGCAAGTGGATGGTGCTCGCCTCCCAGGAGACAGCCCAGCGAGCCGCTGAGCTTGCCAGGGAGGGGCGCCACCCAGGAGCGACCGGTCGAAGGGCTATCCCTTCGGCTTCTTCCAGCGGTGAGCCGGATATTTATTTATTTATTTATTTATTCATTTCATCAACTTTACATTTGTGTCGAAAGGTTGAAAATTTAACAATATGTAACACAACATTCAAAAACCACAATAGGTACTAAAAATTACAAAATAAAAATCAATTTATATAGACATGCAGATACAGTAACTTGCCAGGTGAATAAATAAAATTACATTCCACATTTAGATACCGCTGGCGGTTCCGATAAGGAGCGTAAGATCAGGTTTGCGGAGGTCGTGGAGGCTGCGGTCCGCAATGTGGCCTTGAAGAGGACGCAGGCCTCTAAAACAAGGCCATAAGTGTGGCGTTGGTTTCCACTCTGGCGGCTGAGGCTAATTGTGGTGGGCCTCCGTCGGACGAAATGTCCAAGCTGCGGGCGGAGGTCACCCGCTTGGTGGCCGCACGGAGCTTCTCCAAAATGAGAACGCGAAGCTCCGAGCAGACCTGGCCGGGCTCCAAGAAGCTGGCTTACAGGAGGTGCCAAATGCGGACGATGGCCGAGTGTCAAGGCCCGCGAAGTGCATCGACATGCGCATTCTGAGCCTGGATGACTCTGTCATGGAGGAGGAGGTGGTGGCCGCCGTCGTCAGGACGGGGGATTTCTCTGAGGAGGTGTAGGCAAGCACCATACACTGCTGGAACCCAGACCCCTGAGGTGCTTCCTCTGCCAAGTGTGCAACCACGTAGGAAGCCTGCGGACCGCCGTCCGCAGGCATCAATAGCAGGCGCGCAATGGGTAGCTCACCATACGATCAGAACAGGCCTGAGTCGACTGCGCGTTGTGTTCCACGCGCGCCGGAAAGAGCTGTCAGCAAAAATGACGGGGCCCGCTAGGGCCAGAGCCTGCCAGGGTTGCGGAATTTGTTCGAAAGTATTACAGCGGCCCTGGAACGCAAAGGGCAATAGAAGGAATATGAATGGGTTTTAACCAGTAAGAGTCTGACACTCCCTTCCGCTCCATACAGAGCGGAAGAAGTCATTTGATGATTACCAATCCTTAAAAAAAAAATCTACTGCCGATACTATATGACGCTTAACCGTTTAAGCACTGACATGTGAAAATTCCAAATTATGTAATAAATCTTACGTAATAGTAATAATAAACATTAAAATCGCGAAAATGTCACGGTACACCGGTGTGCTGACAGTGCTTGAGCGGTATTAATTAAACTGTTTGTTTTTATAATATCCGCCACCTTGACAAGTATGTATTCATCAGATCGTCTAGTAAGTCTATGAATTCTTTTCATATAATACATGTTTTAGTATATTCAACGGGTATTCAACGAGAAAATATGTTTTAGTATATTCCCGTTGTCCCCGTAGGCCATATCTCCGTTAAAGGGTGCAAAGAGAATTTAATAAAATAATTAAAATTACTTCCCGTTGTTCCCGTTAATTTATTATAATGATTAAATATACTTTGCAAATTATGTTGGTGCAAGAGCGAGCGAAGCGAGCTCGGGATTTGGGGCACCCCAACTCGGACAGGTTAGGTTAGAAGGGGATGGCGAGGTCAAATGAGCAAGCGAAGCGAGCGAACAGATTCAGCCATCACCTTCGTGGTTATTTTTTTTAAACCACCCAGAAATATGATTTACTTCCAGTTTTCCCCGTTAGCCGAATGTACGTTATACACACAAACACAATGGTACAACGGGAAATAAATTTAATCACGTCCCGCTGTCCCCCTGACGGGGATATGGCATACGGGGACAACGGGATTAAAGGTATGTTTTCATAAAACTCATTCCAAATATGGTCATTATTCAAATTGCATTAACAAAATGCAATTTTAATGCATTAATTCTAATAGCAGCTCAGGATAAGGCTGCGTTTCCTAATAATACAGAAAGACGGAAGACGGTTAACAAAATGTCTGTTTATACGTATGACTGCAGTTAATTTAGAAGTCCTGTTCATAGAAGTTGATCATGTTAAACAAAACACTCATATCTGACATTAGATGTCACCTGGAAAGACTCGTCTGCAATCCATAAACTTATGACTCTAAACAAAACACAATAGGTAGGTAGGTAACATCTTTTCGATACACATTTTGTAGAACAAGATGATTTTTTATAGAGTTGTTTAAATTCTGACTGAACTATATTGTGATAAAATGTGCTCAATGCGGTCCAATCTGACAAATGGGTTTGAAACAACAGGGCCGCATTAGGAAGATAATATCAATCTTTAGTTGTTTAAAAAATCTTAACGATTTGCTTGGATGTGTTTAATTTTCTTGTAATTAAGTAAGACATGGTCCATAAATTAAAGTTAACCTAAATTTATTTGAGTTACATTTTTGCCTGAGCCGCTATTTCAAAAAAAACAGGTATTAATATCTTCCGTTAGCAGAAATTGTTTAATTTTGTTGCCTAAAGTACTAAGGTATAATTAATGTAATAATTTTATGAAAAAAAATCGGAGTTAATATTTTTGCTTGAAGTACAATTCAAAAATTTAGATTTTTTTAATTTTTCGAAAATCCCGGGGTTGAAAATGTTTAATTTTGAAGAAAAGAATTAGCTTTACCTATTCTCGACATATTGTAACTAACATTTTCGAGTTAATATTTTTTTCCGAGTTTTTATTAAAATAAACGCGTTTTTGTTTTTTTTACCGTGATCCGGTTCTGGAAAATGTTTAATTTTTTGTTACTATTAGAAGAGCTAAGGTCAAATACACGATTCAAGAAAAAAATCAGAGTTAGGAATTTTTGCAAGGCTCAGAGCTAATTTGACTGGACTAACAGTTGAAATAAAAAAAAGTGGAAAAATAGTTTACGTATTCCAATATGACGGATATTCTCATTGCGTCATTCGAATGACTTGCGCAGCGCGCGCATCCATAGACAATGATAAAAAGCAAAGCTGTCTCATTGACTTAAGGTGAGCGCTTCGAGGTAACCCGCGAAATTCAAATTGATTGACAAATGTTATGATTTCATGAAATACTGAACTGTATTGGTTTTTTTTTTAATTTTACCTATCCACGAAAGAAAGTACTTACGTGTTTAAGCATTCGTTTTTGAACTCATATTTTGAACATTACGTTGTGAGTGTAGATAAATATATTTTACGAGCAAATGGAAAAGCTTATAAATAGATTAAATACTGGAGATAGAAATAAGAATATCATAATTGGCGGAGATTTCAATATTCGCACAATGGCAATCAGTGCAATTCAACAAAAACATGTCGTAAGTGCCTAAGTCACTCAAAATATAGGTACTCGAAAAAAGCGAACTCACAGAACCTCCTCAGCTCCGTTTTCATTTTACGAGGGTTTTAGGTTTAGGGGCCCGTTATATTGTTCCGGGTCTGGCTGTTTGTGTATGTGAGTTTGTATGTTTGTAAACGCACCCACGATACAGGAGAAATTCCTAGTTCGGGGCAACGTTTAAAAAAAAAAACAAAAGAAAAAACAAAGCTACAGGCACTGTAAAGATATAAGTATGACGGAATATCAGAATGGGCAGCGGAGTGATCTTTGTGATAGTCATCCATCATGGGCGTGTTGTAGAAGAAACGTTGAAATAATAGCACGTTTGTGATTCTTAACAGTCCCTCGTTTCATTCGATTACATTTGTAAACGACGACGAATGACGTGTAAAAGTGTTATGTTTAACCTACTTGCAAAATAAATATCATTTATCATTTATCATTTAAACAAAATATACGGGCAAACACAAGATGAAACTAGATTACGAGCCAATAGGTTAGCACGCGTGCACTTCGTACGCTGTCTGTCAAAAGAATGCCAGCTGTCACGGCGTAGACGCAAACTTGCTACCCTATTCGGGGTTACCCGCTCATATTTTATAAATCGCCATTTATATTCGACCAATTGAAATAAATCACCATTTTAATTTTGAATTTAACAATAATTACTATTCAACCAAATAACACAATCAGTCTCTCATCTTAAATCTTGGATTTACTTTTAATTTAGCTGCGCGCCGTCACGGCCGTCCTGCATCTTCACACGTCCTCGTGTGTATTGCTCTCATCTTCACTATCGACGGTCAAACAGAAAGACACAATGATTAACATTATTCTCCACTCGGTCACCCTGACTCATATTTAAAGCAATACTTATAAGGCACCTAAATCTGATTATTTATCATTTTCAATACTAGTGATAACCAAATATCTCAGATAACACATCTCAGTGCCACCACTGCAAGTTAGTGCCAACCAAGCTGTTCGATGTCATACAGTTTGGTTGGCGCCACACAGGCTCGTCAATACCACACAGGCTAGTCAGTGCCACACAGGCTAGTCAATGCCACACAGGCTAGTCAATGCCACACAAGCGAATCAATGCCACACAGTCTAGTCAATGCCACACAGGTCAGTCAATGCCACACAGGCTAGTCAATGCCACACAAGCGAATCAATGCCACACAGTCTAGTCAATGCCACACAGGTCAGCCAATGCTACTCAGACTAGTCAATGCCACACAGGTCAGTCAATGCTACTCAGACTAGTCAATGCCACACAGGCTAGTCAACGCCACACAGGCCAGTCAACGCCACACTGGCTATTGCCACACAGGCTGGACCCACATAGGCTATTGCCACATAGGCTGAAAGAAAAGAAAGAAAGAAAAAGAGTTTATTTACGCCAAGCATGACGCACACCATAAAAATAAATGAGTATCTATATAAAAGTAAAAAGGGATTTTGAGGAAGATATGCGTCACATCGGCGCAAAACGGCCATCGCTCAGCATAATGCTGGAACTCGTGTGCGAGACAGAGCCACAGCGCTGGTTTTCAGCGACAGCCGGCTCAGACTGAGAGACGTCGGCCGGAGCAGCCTAAGGTAGTTGAATAAAAAAATAAATAAGAAAAAATAATATATATATATATATATAGATATGGACAAATAATAAACTGTTGCGCAGACAATCGCAGGACAAATAGTGACGCACACGACTAAAAATTTTTATTTTATCTATGCGCACGCAAAAACGATACTAGCCAATTCCGAGTTTACATCTCCCCAGCCCTAGTATAGGTGTTCTGTGGTTTACATAGTCTATGTCCGTCCATGCGCACCACCCACAAAATGGCCGAAGATCGACAACGAATCACAAACACAGTGGAAAGATGGAATTCATGGAATGTAGAAAGTTCTTGACCTGCGCAATTCACGTAGTTTGTTTATATATTATGTGTTGCTGGATGAAGCAGTAGTGGGAAGAAGTGTTATTGTAGAATGCATTGTGAGTTAAAAGTGAGTGAGTGGGGTGTAAATACCCATATACAAAGATGACAAAAACACAACCAGATAAGTTCACAAAGCAGCAAAAGGGGAATAAAAGCACTAAGTAGGAGGTACTGACTAGGGAAGGGTTTTGAATGGGTATTGTTATTTTAGTCCTTATGCATATCGAGCAAGTCATTTGACTATATAAAACAGTGATTATAATTAAAAATTCGTAAAAAACAATAACATTAATTGGTAAGATAAATCTAGCAAATTGGAAAATAATTAAAATTCATAATAAAACAGCAAAAATTGCAAATAAATAAGTCAAAGTATAAAAATTAAATAGTAATCGGTGAAGTCATTGTATACTTACATAAAACTAATTCTGGCTGTGGCTGGTTCCACACAGACTGGTGCCACACAGGCTAATGCCACAAAGGCTATTGCCACACAGGCTGGTACCACACAGGCTAATGCCACACAGGCTGGTGCCACACAGGCTAGTACCAAACAAACTGGTGCCACACAGGCTAGTGCCACACAGGCTTGCGCCACACAGGCTATTGCCACACAGGCTATTGCCACACAGGCTGATGCCACACAGGCTATTGCCACACAGGCTTGTGCCACACAGGCTAGTGCCACACAGGCTAGTGCCACACAGGCTAGTGCCACACAGGCTATTGCCACACAGGCTATCGCCACACAGGCTGGTGCCACACAGGCCTTCACAGTAAACAAGTAAATCCAGCTGCACAACCTACCTGCGCCGTTATCGGCACATTCTGACTCTACACTATTAGTAGGCCTTCAAACCTATGTACGTTCAACTCCAATGGAACGTAACAATCTGGCATAGGTCGTATTCGACCATGTGCATACTTATAGGTTCTACTCTATTATTAGAGCCTTCAGTAAATGCCTATCGCCACGTGTTTGTTACTCATAGGGTGCGGTCAGACCCATTGGCACCACCTGAGGTGCGTTCAAGAGCTTCGAGTATGAGTAGACAAGCTATTCTTAACAAGATTTCGTTTTATCATCATTGTCTTCGACTAAAACATCTAATACACGAGAATACTTGGTGATCGGGAATCTTCCTCAATCTTGCACATCATGAAGAGTTAAGCGCCTTTAGTCGGTATCTATCTAGGTAAATAACCCTTCGATGATCCTTGTGATCCTTAAATGGACCGTTTAATTCAAGATTTTACGTACCTAATCTGGTTTCACGCATAATCTTCAAATAACATGAAATCGTTAACAGAAAACTAAATCTTTAGCTGCTTATGTACAATCAAATTGAGCTTTACCTTATACCACGCGTCGTTTTAAACCTTGTTATGAAATCTCAGGGACCTCATCTAATCGACTCCAGTACCTACATAACCAAACATCAATTATGGGTCTCGCAGTTTCTTAAATCAAACGCTCTACAGATGAAGGCTAACATTTTTGACGCATTATTTGCTGTCGTTGAATTCTACGGCAATTGTCTACAAACTAGTGTTGGTCAGTCAGTTAGCCGTTTGAGAGTTCAAGAGCGGCTGTATATGCCCTAATTGAAACAAATGCGGTTTGATTCAAGATTCGTGATTACCAAGTCCAAAAACCGGTAAAAGTCACCAAACTCACAAGAATTTGAATAAAGAAAATCAAAGACCAGGTATCTCATCACAGTCAACAGCTATCATATCATAGCTCAACACAACACAATTACTACACTCGCTCTTCCCCATGGGAATAATATCAAGTAAGTTTTATTTTGTACGACAAAGAACTACCGCAACCCTGTTACAGATTCCTTCGTCTGTATCACTCTGGGATACTGCTACGATACTCTAGTACAGTCACTGACACACAGAACTCAGAACCTGTTCACATAAACTAAATTGCCACTAACTCGTCATCTACTTCACAACATCTATTGGTACTTTGCCTCGGGTGTCTTCTTCTCCATAAAGAGATTTTAAAACATGCCGACCGATAAGCTATGCACATTGGAGCTTCCAAAAAGATACAATGTTTGCGTTAAACGTTCATGTGAAGGAGCTACGTTCACGAATTACTCTACGTTAATCTACGAACATCACGGTCATAACTGCACTGTTCAATTTGAATTAATAAATCTTATTTTAATCTCACCCGTATTAACTCACATACCGGGTAGGCAAACCAGTAGTGAGAATGGAAAAATCTATTTAGAAATTTTAATAGCATGATTTCTCTATGCCTGTAAACCTTTAATCATTGTCATTAAAATCAAGTTGCTGTTCATGATGGTTTACTTACTATCGAAATAACTAACTGTTGGAAAACGTACGTAAATGTAAACGTATGTAAGGAAAACTGTCGCCGACACGTTAGTACATAAGCCTGGGTCCAATTTTTCACCAAAAACGTCTAAGTCGGAACATGACCTTATGGCAACCTTGCCATGCACTATCTCATTCTAAAGTTTCGCACTGAACAAAATGTTGAAACTATTACCGCCAATGGGAAAACTAAGTACTCGCTTTGTATTAAGTATGTCAAAATAACCTTGCACTATCAAACCAACCACTGAATACATATGAAGAATTTGGAAACTTTTAAACTCACAATACAAATAAAATGGGAGCGACTCACCCAGTTCCAGACAGCTTTGAACGTTTTTACACCCCACAGATGTTGACAAGATGCTCGGCTACTGCAGTCTGCAAACTGGTTGTTGACCTTTGGTTTGTCACGCTCAGAACTGCTCAGAAGTTGCAGCTGCTCAGTTATAGCAGCATGCGAACCGCTAGCCTCTTGCTAACTTCATCCACCGTAATACGATATCTGAAAACTGAGAAACACTACGAGAGTACAAGTTCTATCAAAGCTGTCGCTGAAAATAGAGCTTTCAGGTAGTAGTAGAAGTCAATAAATAGAGTCAATAAATCAAAAACTAAACAAAACATTGGCACAAGAAAAGAGGCCCACGCCCAGCAGTGGGCAAAGCCCGGGCAATGGAAGGTAATGGTAAATCAAAACATGGCTATTGCGAATAACACAGTTTTCAGAAAAAGCGTTAGGTGGGTACGGTATTGAGACTATAGCGCTTTATTGTCCCATGGAGGTATTTACGCCACTATATTCCCAACAACAATAACACTAAACAATCAAGTCTATTACTCAAATAGCGATAGCAAAATAATATCGCTTCATGAGCATTATATAGAGCATCGCTTAACCAGTCAACGTCAAAGCTATAGCGCTTAAACTACTACTACACCAAAGCGATAGCCAACACGACAATAACAACCTCACTTTAGCGTAGAGCAATAAAACGACAAGTGAACTGTCAAATATCGATAGTCGTCAATCATGAGACCGTAACCCTCTGTGAGTCAGTCTCCACAGCATAAAAATGTTCACCCGTAAACAAACAGAAAAATGTTAACTAACTAGCACCTCACCTCCACAGCAATAACTAAACGAAAATGGCTCACCAGATTGTCGTGAATATCCCCACACACTTCTCCTTGACCTGGCCAGTTGCTGTGAAGTTGCTTGCCTCCGTTTTAGACTGGTTTTCCATTGTTCAGGTTGATGAGGGTAGTCGCATAAAACTCGAAAAAAAGAAATCTTGACCTCGTAATTTTCCTTGAATTTTTCCTACGTTGAACCCAGATAGGTTATCTACGACAGGCATGAAGGCACGAAGCTTTTCAGCGCCTTACTAATGGTCAAAAATAAGCTGCACTGCACAATACTGCATCCTCGACGCAACATACCACCGTGATACCGCACTATGATCGGGCGTCAAACTTGGGTTTAACGGATCAAATTTCAGGACACTTCACGGCACACATTGAATTTTTAACTTCTGGATTAGCGTACGCGTTTCAAAAAGAACCGCAATTTTCACTATCACTGTCACTATGTGTTTTGCATTGCAAAACGTAACGCCTCGTATTTCACTAGTATTGTCACGAATTTCCTTGTGGGCCATGTGGGTTACATCCCACGCCTGATGACGGAATATCAGAATGGGCAGCGGAGTGATCTTTGTGATAGTCATCCATCATGGGCGTGTTGTAGAAGAAACGTTGAAATAATAGCACGTTTGTGATTCTTAACAGTCCCTCGTTTCATTCGATTACATTTGTAAACAAAATATACGGGCAAACACAAGATGAAACTAGATTACGAGCCAATAGGTTAGCACGCGTGCACTTCGTACGCTGTCTGTCAAAAGAATGCCAGCTGTCACGGCGTAGACGCAAACTTGCTACCCTATTCGGGGTTACCCGCTCATATTTTATAAATCGCCATTTATATTCGACCAATTGAAATAAATCACCATTTTAATTTTGAATTTAACAATAATTACTATTCAACCAAATAACACAATCAGTCTCTCATCTTAAATCTTGGATTTACTTTTAATTTAGCTGCGCGCCGTCAAGTAGATTATATCAATAGATGTATAGATTACTAGCACTTCGCCCGCGACTTTGTCCGCGCGTATTTATTAAGTACTCCACAAACTTCAACGCCCCCTCTACCCTCTTTTAAAGGTTTTGGAAAATTAAGTACAACGATTTTTATTAATTCCCTTAGTACAACGATTTTTATTAAACCATATCTGCTTATTATTCTGTGGTCTCAGGAGGCCCTAGACAATCCTACCAATCAATTAGTATCTGTCAATCCCATACATTTTAAGGCGATTGTCATTACGTAATGAGTAATGACAATCGCCTTCGCCACACTACCGTTGACTGAATCTCACTTGTCTCGAGCCCAGTTCAGCGCAACTGTTCACCCCATTCACCCCGTCAGGGGTTGATTATGTAAAAATAGTTAGGTACATCTGTTTCAGTTATCCCACTTTTAGTTTGTTCATAACATTCCGACGTAAATTTATGCAAGCAATAATGTCCTCCCCTAAAAACTATATCATCCCTCCTTTATCCCTTACTATGTAGCTTTTTTTCGAAAAATGCAAACATTTGTTATTCTTACTTTTTATCAAAGTCATTAAATTGCCGTGTTTCATCTTCATCGGACCAAGATCATTGAATCATGATCATCGAAGATCTTTTCACCATGTTTTGTCGACGAGTCGGGAGATCGTTTATAGCAATAAAACCACAACACGTACCTACTCAAAACGTAGACATTTATTATTATTATTATTTATTTTGTTTTTAGTTATGACCACTAGCAAGTTAACACACTTGGGATATGGACTGCTTAACCGGACCAAAAGACATTTATTAATTTTTACCGAGATGTCTTATACAATCCTCGGTAACGAAACCATAGCGCGAATTTAAATCGACGAACGCCATCTATCGAGGCAAGAGGTACCATAAAATTGTTTTAGAGATGACTTAAATTCAATATTATGACGTGAACAATGCAAACAGTGACATGATAAAAAGTAAGAACATGAACAACTTCTCTTGTATTAAAATCAAAGACATTAAATTTATACTAGCAATAGACAGGACATAGCGATCAAAATCGTAATCCGATACTTATGTCCTAGTGGTTAAAAGTCGCTCAGTCTAGTGTGACACCCCTGCATGACACCTCGTATTTATGTCCACTCAATCCACCAAAAGAAAATTAATTTACTGAGAAAACATGCCGAGTTGCGTATTACGATATTGCAAATCCAGATAGGGTAAAACGACTGGACCTAATTTTGGTTTATTTTCGTTGGTATTTTTTGTATTTACTCGGTAATTAATTAAAATTCAATAATTTTCATAATAAGTTCTAGAACATTTGCTAATTTTGTAAGATACGCCCTCTTTTGACGAATAGCTTAACCTTGCTTTGTAAGAGATGTACTTAATGTTGTTTATCGATTTTTTTTATCGATAAAATTTAAAAATAATATTTTTAGAACCAGAAGGAGGATTCTATTTAAAAAAAAACACTAGCTTTACAGCTGAAAATCATTTACATCAATTTAATTACTTTGAAAACGAATGAACAAATAATCATCACTTCCAAACGAAATAATAACACACGCAATAATACAAAAGAATAACGCACGCAAAAATACACACAAAAATAATCAAGGAATAATTACAACTTATTGCAAACAGCGCCGATCACCACTTAGACAACCTTACTCAACGAGATCCGGCAAAGAAAAGGGCAGAGCCTTGTTGGCAGTCGCTACGTCCCCACAGCGTAGCTCCCTGCCCGCGGGGCACCCCTCGGCCCGTAACAACGGGCCTGTTATATGGTTGCTCCTAGGCTCCTAGTGAGCGGAGCTTCGTCGGGCGCGCGGCTACTCGAAAACGAATAGCAACGCACGCGACCAAGGCTAGAAATTCACATCTCTTTTCCACTCCGCTTGGTTGATTGGTGAATCGCGGCACGCTCTGCTCCGCTCCGCCTCAGTGGAAACGCACCCTCAGGGCATAGCGCGCGGGCGCAACCACTTGTATACCTACAGGTTGTCCGGCGACTTGTTTACGACAAATCGCAAAAATTAACCTAACAATATAATAATAGCACTTCGTCCGCGCGGATTTAGTAGATACTCCACAAACATCACCTCTACCCTCTTTTATAGGTTAGTTTTGGAAAATACAGCACAACGATTTTCATTAATTACCCAGTCATTTCTTCTGCTGATTCTGTGGTCTCAGAATCAGCGCAACTGTTCACCCCGTTCACCCCGTCTGGAGTTGATTATGCAAAAATTGTTAGATCTGTTGCCATTACCTATCACTTTTATTTCCACGTAAATTGAAGCAAGCAATAATGTCCTCCCGTAAAAACTTCATCACACCTTTTAGTCAAAAAAATATTTTGTATATAATAGCCAGTCATGAGAAAGGCTATATGCGGATGGGCGAACGGGTAAACAACGGGATTGCGCGTACGAAGTCGTGGGCAAAAGCTAGTAATTTGTAATGATATAGTAGGTAATTTAAATGAAGAAAAAAATTGCCAATAAATAATACGCACTGAAACTGCTGCATTTTTTTTGGCATTAGTTTCAATATTTTCCAATGTGAAGAAAAATTGTCAGCTTTTATTATCGATAGTCGATACCTAATACCTAAATGGCTGTTGACATCCCTATAACTGACTGGCCATCTACCGAGTGATAGCTGAATTTATAAATTTAATTCGTATGTTTGCTATTCAAAGTCAGATGGCGTCACTGAGGCATGGGATCACAGTTTTTTGATGACATTTCTTCTGATAGCCGCTCTATTGTATCTTTAAATCTCTTTGATTAAAATCCTTGGTGCTCGGAGATCACAACATTCTTATTACAAAACTAGCTGTGCCCGCGACTTCGTTCGCGTGGATGCTCGTGACTCAGGTCGATGTTAAGGTTAAGCAATGCTTTCCGAGGTCAGCCTGTGGATGGCCATTTTAACATGTCGATATTCCTTCGTGCCTCGGATAACATATTAAGTCGTTGGTCCGGCTGTCATTTGTAGGTCTTTGGCAGATCTTATGGATTGCCAGAAGCCAGAAAATCTGACACCAGTCTTGCCAAAAGGTGCCTAACGTGTATCCCAGGTTGTGAAGGTCAAACAGGAAGTCGCTTCACGTACCTAAAACTATGGTATTCAGTTGAATCCGGTTTGACTGGAAACCAACCCCAGCTAGGCAGGCGATGATATTTTTAGTCACTGGAGCGATTAATTCAGTAATTAATCGCTCCAGTGAATCGTTATAATATCACCCTAGAAAATCGAAATACGTTTTTTTGTTTCGATATGCGCTAAAAAAATCGTTGAATGTGCGCAAAACCATTATCAGATTTAAATACAATTTTGCACATAATTACTCAAAAACTCGCGAAACTTGTGGTTATAGGAAATGAAAACAAAGTTTTGTTTTGATTTTTTCAGTTTTGCTAAATAATCGTGCACAGTTGAAGGATTCAGATTAAGTACCTAAGCCAAAAAAAAAGTTTTTTGATGTAGGAATGAGCGTTTAATGAACTTAGATAACGTATTAAATCTTTATGAAACTTTAAAAAAATATATACATATTTAACTGTCTTAAAAACACGATAAACTATTAAAAATTGTCTTTTGAACTGTCAATCAAGTTACTGAATACAATTAAACGAGCTAAGAAAACAAATATTAGGATAACGTCTTTCTTTCGCGCGATTCAATAAATTACATCAAATTAACACCACCATATATTTGAGAATAAAGTTGAACTGTTAAAATATTCGTTTGGACCAAGAAGTCTACACATAATATAATGATAAAAAATAAAAAGATATTGTAGCAACTCATCACACATACAGCGCACGCGGCGCCCCACTTCGCAGCACGAGACGTCACCGAGGGGCGGAGCGTGGCTCCCGCCACGCGCCGGCCGCTATAAAAGACGGTCGCCCGCGCATTTGACCCAGAGTCCCTCCCCGACTTTTGCAAACGAGCCAGCCCGCGCCGCTGAACCTTTAGCTTTAATAACCCCTACATAATAAAACGACCCAGCCTGATTGTCCCTTGCTGTTCCAAACTGACGCCGCTAAGCCGAGGTCGTATTCCACAGGGAATGCCCTTAGTGAGCGGTCAGTAGTGTTTTTAGCTTGTAGCTAGTTTTGTTGCCTTGGCTGGGGGCCTTAAATTCATTTGAGGCCACCACAGGTTAGTCCGGTTAAGCAGTTGATATCCTAAGTGTGTTAACTTGCTAGTGGTCATACCTAAAAAAAAAAAAAAAAAACAGTTGACCCAGAGTGTGTTCGCTGCGCTCTCGGACTGCTTCAGCCTCACTGACTGGACAGCACTGAGAACTAGCGTACGCATTTTTTCCCCAAGTGTACTTACATAATTAAGTTTGTTCTCTAATACCATTACGAAAATATAGTTGGAAATCGTCAATTGAGTTTTTACTTGTTACAATCTGGCGCACAACGCGAGACCGAATCCAGGGATCAAGTTAGAAAATCTACGAAGACTCCCACATCGGACTTTGAAGATGGCGATGTCCAACGAACAGCAAGCAACGCAGGCAGGCACACCAAGCAGGGAACTTTTGAAATAAATCCTGCAACATCACCTACAGTGGGCAAAAGGACACGGACGCAGTCGAGGCTTTTTTGGCAGCAGCGACCACCTATAAAAATGTGGAAAAGCTGAGTGACTCGGATGCGCTTCAAGGGCTTCCACTCCTACTACGTGATGAAGCAGCGGTCTGGTGGCAAGGCGTGAAAAGCGGTGTAGAAAAGTGGGAAGAGTTTTGTAAAAAACTACGCCATACGTTCGCTCCCCGGAAACCAGCGTATATGATATATCACCAGATCACACACGAGGTCCAGGAGTCTGATGTCACCACAGAATCATTTATTGCTAAGAAGCGGGCATTATTTACATCACTTCCTCCTCCCGCACCGACTGAAACCCAACAAATAGATATGGTGTTCGCGCTCATACGGTTGGAACTACGAAACCGCATGCCGCGAGATACGGTACCAACGTTCGAGAAACTTCTAGAAACGGCACGCGGTATCGAAGAAACTCTGCAAGAATACGCACATGGAGCTAAAAATACCGAAACATCTACAGCTCAGATTCGCAAAGGAAAGCAGCGATGCACTTTTTGTAAAAACCCGGGACACATGGTGGACGTATGTCGGAAAAAGAAACGTGTTGAAGGCACTGTCTCCGTGGTGGCGAAAGATGTTGCTGAAATCCAGACGCAGGCACCATCTCCTTCTCAACCAAAATTTTCTTGTTATGGTTGCGGCGCACCTGGGGTATTTAGAAGTAATTGTACCACCTGTAAGTCGTCGCCCATTAAGAAGGAGGACTTGAAGTTTTGCGCCATTGACGTACATCTAGATGCATATTCACGGCCTGTTGTGTTCGTGGAGATCGAGGGAATAAAAGGTACCGCCTACATTGATACGTGCGCGAAGATGAGTGTCGCATCGTACTCCTTGTACTTAGCGCTGGTCAAATGCGGATGCAAGTTCGAGGAACAACCAGCCAACTTAACGTTAGCTGACGGAGTAACAAAAAGTCAAAGAGTGCTAATGTGCAGAGCTGAGGTTGACTTAATAGGTCGAAAGGTGAATACGAAATTCATCGTGATACCTGGAGCAAAGGATAACCGCACTCTCTTGGGTGTTGGCTTTTTGCGGGACGCGGATATGGTCATTAACGTGCCGCAGTACACATGGAATTTTATCGACGAACCAGGAGAACAATACGAGCTATACTCTGAAGAATTTGCCATCTTTGAGACGACTATCATCAGTGAAATGCTGGATTTGCCAAGCCCAATAACTTCGCTTACAATGACAGACAGCGAGGATAACACAAGTATTGCGACAATACCACCTACTCCACCAACAACACCTCCGCTGATAGAAATACCTGAACCTCCGTCAACACCAGAGAATCAGCCAGTCGGTAACGTCGTATATAAGCTGGCACCGATAGATCTATCCAGTACACCCCCAGCAAAGAAGAGATCACGACTGTTCGATGGCTATTCTCCCAGATTCACGGATTTTATGCTACGAGACGCACAAATCAATGTTCACCGGGAAGACATCGAATTATCCCCACTAAGTGCCTGTCTCTTTGACGCAAACATTTGGGAAATACGAATTGACTCAATTGACGTCGAAACACACATCACGAGTGCTCAGAGGGAGCAGCTGGACAGGCTTCTACAGGAAAACGGGCACGTTTTCAATGCCAAGCGAGAACCAACAAAGCTGATTGAGCCACTGCATCAGAACCGTAGACGATAAACCAATCTCGGTCCCACCATATAGACTCTCACCGCCTCGCAAAGAGTCTCTGCAGCGGGAGATCAAAGCTATGCTGGCAGACGGTATTATTGAACCCTCTTCGTCCCCATGGGCTGCGCCTGTAGTTCTTGTACCGAAGCCCAACGGGAACATACGGCTCTGTGTAGATTATCGACGACTAAATGCGATTACGATACCCGATTCATACCCAATTCCTCGGATTGATGACCTCTTGCATGAAGCCAAGCCAACCCCATACATGTCACTACTAGATTTGAAAGCAGGCTATTGGCAAGTTGGAGTGCGCAAACAAGACCAAGAGAAGACTGCATTCATTACGCCGTTTGGTATCTTCAATTGCACTCGCATGCCGTTCGGTTTGCGTAATGCTCCAGCCACATTTCAGCGATTGATTGATCGGATGCGAGTTGGCCTGTCGGATGTGAAGCTCCTCGCGTATTTAGATGACCTGGTAATACTATCACCGTCATTTCAAATACATCTGGATGATCTACAAAAAGTTTTCGATAGGCTTACAGAATTTGGCCTAACAGTAAATCGAGAGAAATGTCGCTTTTGCTGTTCATTCATTAAATACCTAGGTCACTATATTACGCCGAAGGGGCTGCAAGTGGATCCTGAGAAAACAGCTGCGATCACGAAGCTTCCCACACCGAAAACCTTGAAACATCTAGTGAGCTTTCTACAAATGTGTTCCTGGTATCGGCGATTTATCAAAGACTTCGCAAGGGTGGCGGAACCTCTCACTCGTTTAACAAAAAAGAACGCTAAGTGGGAATGGACAGGGGACCAGCAGAATGCCTACCACGAACTGAAGAGCTGTTTGACTTCTGCCCCAATACTCAGACAGGCTAATGAAACCAAGCCCTACATAATAAAAAGTGACGCAAGTTCTTATGCGATCGGAGCAGTATTGGTACAGGGGGAGGGAGAAGACGAGCACCCCGTCGAGTTTGCTAGTCGTCTCTTGACATCAGCCGAACGCAACTACTCTACCACGGAACGGGAGGCGCTTGCTGTTGTTTGGGCAGTAACAAAGTTCCGTGGTTATATTGAAGGTCTTCCTGTTACCACAATAACAGATCATCAAGCCTTGAAGTGGCTTATGTCATTAAAAACACCAACAGGAAGGCTTGCAAGATGGGCACTATTATTGCAAGCATTTGACATAACAATCAAATACGCTCCTGGTAGAACAAACACTGTCGCTGACTGTCTTTCTAGACCACCATGTAATGAAGAAACGCTTCCAGCATGTGACGTTTTTACAGTGACCGTTGACATGCCCTTGCGTAGCATAGCTGAAATAAGAGAAGAACAGTTAAAAGACGAAAGATTAAGACCGATTCTGAAGGATTTGGAAGGAATAGACAACGATGAGAAGGCAGTATATTGGAGCAACAAGGGGTACCTACTAAATAATGGGATACTCTATCGACACAGTCCCCATTCAGACTCTGACGAAGCACAATTGGTTGTACCAGAACACGAATGCGCTAACGTGCTGACGACATATCATGATGACCCTTTAGCAGGTCATTATGGTCAGGATAAGACTTATCGGCGGATTAGTCAGCGATATTATTGGACTGGAATGAGGAAATACATTGACAGCTATACGAAGAAATGTTTAGAGTGTCAACGCTATAAATCCTCAAACCAAAAACCGGCGGGACTACTTCAAACTACTGTGATGAGCTAAAGATTTGAAGTCATATCTTTTGATTTGTTTGGACCATTGCCAACATCCCCGGATGGGAAAACATGGATCCTCATTGTGGAAGATGTGGCAACTCGTTGGGTGGAACTGTTTGCCCTACAACAGGCCACTGCAAAGACCTGCACTATGACGCTTATCAATGAGGTGTTCCTTCGCTTTGGACTTCCTCGACGTATGATAAGTGATAACGGGCCTCAGTTCGTTAGCTCCATCATGCAACAAGTCGTTTATTCGCTAAATATCAAACATGCATTCACACCCGTATACCATCCGGAAACCAATCCCGTAGAAAGGAAGAACAGGGATCTGAAGCCCCAGTTAGCTATCCTAGTCAAAGACAAACACAGAGACTGGCCAGAACATCTTCCTAGTATTCGATTCTCAATGAACACAGCGACCAGCCTTTCAACGGGATTTACACCGGCATACTTGACTTTCGGGAGGGAACTTAGAACGCCAGATGATGCATCTCATGACTTTATTATATGACTAGATAAGCATGTCATAGTGTACGTTTACAGACCCCCTAATTATCAAAACTATTCTGTTTTTGAGTCAGTGATGGAAGATGTTTTGGCAAAACTTGCAACTGGTAATAAACTTTTGATTATCTGTGGAGATTTCAATATAAATATTTTAGAAAATAATTCAGATAGCAGTCGCTTTTTAAATCTCTTTAATTCTTTCAACTTATCAAATGTGTTCATAGAACCAACCCGATCAACGGCAACGACTGCTACATGCATTGATAATGTTTTTTGTTGCTGCAACTATTTAAAAAAAGCTATTATAAATTGTATCCCTTCTGATCATAGTGGGCTAACGGTAACTTTTGAGTCTACCATACCATTACAAAGAGTGCAGATACAATCAAGACCAATAACAGCCGGTAAATTAAATAAATTTAACAGCACTTTAGGCAGCAAGTTGAGTAGGCTTCACAATGAACAATGGTAATATTTTATATAAAGAATTTTTTTCTGTTGTCCAAACTGAGTTCAATAACACTTTTAAAAAGATAACTAAAACTATTTGCCCTAAGTTTTTATTTAGTGACTGGGCGACTAAAGGACTCAAAAAAAGTCGAGATAGACTTTATGAACTATATGGCCTTAAGCCTTATATTAACACTGAAACTTTTAATAAGTATGTAGCTACCTACTCAAAAATTTATAAAAATACTTGTAAGGTAGCTAAGGCTTTTTACATAAGCAATAAGGTGAAAACAGCAGACAATAAAATAAAGACTGTTTGGAAAATTATTAATAATGAAACAAACAGGAACAAAAGATATAACACTGATTACACATTGGAGACTACTCAGGGTCTTATTAGTGAAAACCAACAAGTTGCTCAAGAATTTGTAAATTTCTTTACCAGTATTCCAATTAAAACTACTGAAGCCTTGAATTCGTCTCCTTCGCTTGCTTTTGATTTGTTACAGGCAAACGTTTCAGCCTGCCCGACTGAATTTAATTTCAAGCATATAAACCCCATAACAGTAATGAAAGCTTTCAAACAAATCAAGGTTAAATTGACCGAGGATTTATGGGGATTGTCTATCAAAGTTTGTACCTCAATTATTGAGACTATAGCGCCTTACTTAGCTTTAATATTTAATTTGTGTGTGGATCAAGGTGTCTTTCCGGACTTAATGAAATTCAGTAAGGTGATACCACTTTTAAAATCCGGGGACAGTAAAGACACAAACAATTATAGACCAGTATCCGTGTTGCCAGTGTTCAGCAAGGTATTTGAAAAAGTGATGCTTAATCAGATGCTTTATCATTTTAACACCAATAACATCTTGCATGATAAACAGTATGGTTTCACCAGAGGACGTTGTACGACTGACGCTGGTGTTACCTTATTGAAGCACATCTCTAATGCGTGGGAAGAGGCACAGGATGCCATAGGCATCTTTTGTGACCTATCTAAGGTGTTTGATTGTGTAAATCACGAAACATTACTTCTGAAACTTGGGCATTACGGGCTCAGCAAAACAGCTTTAAGTCTTGTTAAATCTTATTTAAATGATAGACAGCAGTTAGTTCAAGTGAACGGTGTCAATTCGTCGGGTTTAAACGTGAAAATGGGGGTACCCCAGGGCTCAATTTTAGGTCCTTTTTGTTTTTAGTATATATAAATGATTTGCCCCATTTATTGCAACAAAAACTTAATATGGTGTTGTGTTTGCCGACGACACCTCTTTAATTTTTAAGATAAATAGACGGACAAATAATCTTGACGTCATAAATAACGCCCTAATGCAAGTCCAAAATTGGTTTACTGCCAATAATCTAGTTCTAAATGAAAAGTAACAATAAGTAACGTCATGGTATTAAAATGTTCACTTTTATTTTACTGCTTATTAAAAGTTTCACAAACAACTCAACAATTTGTTTTGATGTTATTTTCAAGCTTACCTGCATTTGATCTTTCTCAATAGATGGCGCCTAAGATTCGGTCACCGCAACGCTTAGCGCTGAAGTTCCTTACTAAAATTAAAAATTCAATATCTTTTGATTTTGTGGGTCGATTTTGATGAAATAAACGCTAAATGTTTTTGTGTTGTAACTTAGAGTTCTCACTTAGCTCCGTTGACCCCGTTCCGCTTTTTTTTTTTTTTAAGATATGACCACTAGCAAGTTAACACACTTGGGATATCAACTGCTTAACCGGACTAAAAGCTAACAGCTCAGCTTAGTCGATGTACAATCGTCGGTAACGAAATCATAGCGCGAATTTAAATCGACGAACGCCATCTATCGAGGCAAGAGGTACCATAAAAAGTTTTTAAGTCAAACCTAATCTTGACTTAAATTCAATATTATGACGTGAACACATATGATAAGATTCTCCCCAGTTCACTCAAGCCGCGACATTTTTCTTACTTAGAGCATGTTTATAACCATTATAACTTTTAAACGTAAGGTCCGATTTGAATAATTTCAAGTGTAATTTACACGGACATAATCAACCTTAATTATCAAAACATTTTAATGGATAAGGATATCATGATACAAAAATCACGTTTTTTTTAATCGGCCCTGTAGTTTTTAAGTTTATTTGTTACATAAAAAAATACAAATCTTTCCTCTTTATAATATTAGTATAGATTAGGTGTAGAATAAACATAGGGAGGTACGTCAGCACGACGCGAGGCAGGCCATGGGTTCTATCCCCGATTATTCCCCGAACACTAAGTGTAGTCGGTGTGCACGTAGAGCACGGAGGTGACGGCGTGTGTGTGTTGCAGGTGTACTGGGCGGGCCCGCTGGCCGGCGCGGCGCTGGGCGCGCTGCTGCACCGCTGGGTGCTGACGCCGCGCGCGCGCCCGCTGCCGCGCGCCTCCCGCGCCGACGTGGACCTGCCGCTCACCGACAAGCACGACGCGGCCTAGCGGCAGCCGCCATCCGTCGCTCCCCACCCTCCTCACCTCACGCACTCATTATTACATATTATTAAATAAAAAATCAAATGTATTTAAATAGTAGGTACTTATTTTATTACTTACATCTCCTCTCTTCCCCTCATCGTTCCTGAAATCTGTGTTAGTACTGTAGCCACCTTGGCAACTTGGCAACCAGCCAAGCTAATTATACCTACTTAGGAAATGTCTGGTCGAAAAATAAGTTATTATTTATACTTACTTTTATATTGTTAGAACGTTTTGTTTGATAGATCGACAAATGTAATTTGTAGCTTCGAGCCGGTAGGGCTCCAATTAAAGTTTCTTTAAAATTCCGTCTGAATTCTACAAGTATTTAGTACGTAGCCCCAAGAACACAATCCTGTGGGCTACTACAGTCAAGCGCATGAATCGTAAGCGTGATGCGTGGCAGTGTGATAGATAACCGCCTATCACCTGATCTCACTCATTTTATCCAATGACCAATTCTTTTTAAAAAAATATTTTTTTTAAAAATAACTTACTTTCCAAAAAAAAAGGAGAAAAGATTACCATTACTTTTTCTGCACACCACAGGGTACTGCGTGAATGTAGCACAACTACCAAGCTCCGTGTAATTTTTAATCACATACATTTCACGATTTTAGCCGGTAAGTCCTGAATTACCTATACAGAAAAGGCGTGGTGAAGACGCGGCGCTGCCTGGCGAGGCGTAAGGCACGATGCCGCCGCGCCGTTTGTGTATAATTCACGACGTAGCTTTTTGAAGCGGCATCGTGCCTTACGCCTCGCCTGCGAGCTGCGCCGCGTCTTCGCTGCGTCTTCACCACGCCTTTTCTTTATAAATCAGGCCAAGAGCCCGGCAGTTTTTGCGGCGGTGCAAAAAAACCTCCTGGTTTTAAGGATGGGAATCAGAGGAGCGGTGACGGTGGCACCTCTGGTTTCCCTGCGGACCGTTTGTGCGCCGACAGTTCAACAACTGTCAAGTTTGATGGAGAATTACCTCCTTGACTTCTTTATAACACTTCAATGTGTTAAATAAATCACTTGTAAAATAAGGATGACCCGCACTTACTACCTACTTTAGAAAGACGATCATGGTTGAACTGGAATTCACTCTTATAAGGTACACAGCACTTGCATTACACCGTCTGAAGTTGTTCAAGTTCTTCCTGTCCCAGCCATCCTTCTTGGTGTTGATGCCGACTTTCTTGATGTTTTCGTAAAGTTCACGCTGATTCTGGTACATATTAACAGATGACGTCATGTTGCCAAGCTTTCCAACGAAATTGCGAACTTTTGTTTTGTTCCTCACTTCTAGTGCTTGGTATCGTGCAACCTTTCTCTTCTACAATATGCGCCTTCTCAATTGGTTACTGGGGCGACTCGCTTGTAAAATACCAGGGGCCCTACCATGACGTGTTAAAGCGTGAGTCGTTCGAGAGAGAAGGAGGGATAGAGCTGTATAGGGTGTATAGCTACATCCCTCCTTCTCGCTCGAACGACTCACGCTTTAACACGTCATGGTAGGGCCGCAGTCCAACCGATTTGCGACTGTGTCCGTAAAAGATACAAATCACACAACACTCAATTGCTCGAAGGACCAAATGTTGGGGTTGTAATGCCCAACAGTGAAAATGTTATAAGTAAACCTTGTAAGGTATGTTATGTTATGTTACATGAGTGGACGAATGATTCCCTTGATGGATTTATTTCTACTTAATTATATTTCGACGTTTCATTCTTCAGATATAAGTAATAAAAACACTGTAGTAATTTTTATCCTACTGGCAACTTCGCACTGTTAAAGAGTAAGTAATTTGATTAACCTTTTTTTTTTCTCCCTCCGGGTGGACACTATGTCGGCTCGTCATTATTTTTTCGTGCGTGGCAACAAGCACACCAATCTCCGGAATAAAATAAGTTTTTAAAAGAAAAACAAAATAAAATGCCCAAACGAAGTGCTGACGAAAAAATACAATATTATAGTGCAAAAATAAAAAAGTTGAAAAAGCATGGTACTTATTGAAAAAAGGCGTAGTCGCTTAATAGTGTACCTACACCTCATCATCTGATTCCGAGGAAATACAAGGTGAGTAATATTTTCCATTACAAAGTGAAGTGATAAGTTGGTTGATTTGTAAATGGAATTTATTTATGCATTCAGCGTCTATGAGCTGCCCTGGAGGATTAACTGCGGGTTATCACGATATGGGTTAGCATGACGCTATAAAATATCAGCCTGGAGATTCAACTGCGGGTTAACACAAGGACAAAGGCTTCACCAAGGCCAAGGAGGCGGTGAGCCTTGGTGAGCTCGGCATCGTCGGGGGCCTCCGGCTCAAGGTCACTATGACCGGGGCCAGGATGCTGGAGATCCCCGGGGCAACCAGCGGTCCGACCGCGGACGCCCTAGCCGAAAGGTTGAGGGCGTCCTTGAGCGCGGACGACGCCCGAGTGTCCAGGCCCAGTAAGTGTATCGACATGCGCATATTGGGCCTGGACGACTCCGTCACGGCGGAGGAGGTGGTGGCCGCCGTCGTCAGGACGGGGGGGTGCTCTGCCGAGCAAGTTAAGGCGGGCACCATACGTCCTGACCACACGGGAACGCGAACCACTGTGGTGAGCTGCCCCGTGACGGCGGCCAAGAAGATAACGGAGGGCCGAAGGCTACTGGTTGACTGGGTGTCTGCGCAGGTAAAACTGCTGGAGCCCAGACCTCTGAGGTGCTTCCGCTGCTATGTGGGCAACCACGCGGGAGCTATGTGCACCTCAGAGGTGGACCGCAGCGGGCTCTGCTTCCGCTGTGGTCAGCCCGGTCACATGGCCGGCTCGTGTAGCGCCGCGCCGCACTGCGTAGCATGTGCGGCAGCTGGCAAGCCGGCCGACCACTGGGCTGGGGGCAAGGCCTGCGCCCCACCCGCCAACGCCGTTGGTAGGAGAAAGCCCTCCGCCGTCTCCGCCGCAGCAGCCGCCGCCACCGTCGCCGCCTCTGCCGCCACCGCCGCCGGTGCCGCCGCCGTCGCCACTGCCACTACGACAGCCGCGACGGCCGCAGCCGAGTCTTCACAGGGGGCTCGGGAGGAGGCAGTAATGGAATGTCAATAACGGCTCCATTACGCCTCCTCCAGGCGAACATCAACCACTGCGCTGCTGCTCAGGACCTGTTACTCCAGAGCATGGCGCAGTGGTCGATAAATATCGCCGTCGTCGCTGAGCCGTATTTTGTCCCGCCCAGGGAGAACTGGGTGGAGGACCTGGACGGCTCAGTGACCCTAATTTCGTCGGCCGCCGCCGGCACCCCGTCCCTCGAGAGTGTCAAGAGAGGACGGGGTTGCGTAGCAGCACGGTTCGGGGAGATTGTCGTAGTGGATGTCTACTTCTCCCCGAGCCGAACCCTCGCCGAATTCCTCATCTCCCTTACGGAGTTGGTTGACGTCGTCGCCGGGTATCGTTCCCTCCCCGTGCTCGTTCTCGGGGACTTCAACGCCAAACATTTGGCTTGGGGTTCCCGTTACACGGACACGAGGGGCAGGATGGTGGAGGACTGGGCTCTGGAGACAGGCCTGGTCGTCCTAAACCGGGGTACTGTCCCCACGTGTGTGCGGATGCAGGGCGAGTCAGTGGTGGACATCTCGTTCGCCAGCCCTGCTCTGTTACAGCGTGTCGTTGACTGGCGCGTCTTAGAGGAGGCGGAGACCCATTCCGACCACCGGTATATCCGGTTTGACGTCTCCGCCCAGACCTCGACCGCGTCGGTCCGACAGGCCCCGAGTGGTCCGCGGTGGGCGCTGAAGCAGCTGGACCGGGAGCTTCTCCTGGAAGCCTCGATAGTGCAGGCCTGGGTGTCACCACCAGACAGGCCTGCCGACATCAACGACGAGGCGGAGTGGTTCCGGGAGGCCATGTCCGAGATATGTGACGTGGCAATGCCCCGGGTCCGGCCAGGAAGCGCCCGCCGCCAGGTGTACTGGTGGTCGCGAGAGCTGAAAGCGCTACGCGAGGCGTGCGTTGCTGCACGGCGCCAGTACACCAGGCAACGCAGGCTTCGCATCCGCCCTCCGGATGCGCAGGCCAGGGAGGCGGAGCTATACGAGGAGTACAGAGCGGCGAAGACCGCCCTCCGAGCGGGGATCCTGCGGGCCAAAGATCTGGCTCGCAAGGAGATGCTGGAGTCTCTGAACGGGGACCCATGGGGACGCCCTTACAAAATGGTGCGGGACAAGCTCCGCACCTGGGCACCCCCGTTGACGCAGAGTCTCCGGCCCCAGCTCGTTGAGGACGTGGTGAGCGCTCTGTTCCCTTCGCGAGGCGAGCACACTCCCCCGCCCATGGCTCCGCCACCTGCGGTGCCTGTTGCGGACCACAGCGACGACGACGACGACGACGACGATGCTCCGGAAGTGACCGAGGTAGACCTGAGAGTGGCGGTTAACCGGCTGAGGGCCAAGAATACCACCCCAGGACCCGACGGCTTGCCTGGAAAAGCCTGGGTCCTGGCCTTGGAGGCTCTCGGGCCTCGACTTAGGGGGCTCTTCAGCGCATGTTTGGAGAGGGGCCAGTTTCCACTTCGTTGTAAGACGGGGAAACTGGTCCTCATTAAGAAGCCGGAGCGCCCTGCGGACTCTCCGTCCGCATACCGGCCCATCGTGCTGCTCGACGAGGTGGGCAAGCTCTTTGAAAGAGTCATTGCAAACCGCCTCGTCGCGCACTTGGTGAGGGTGGGGCCGGATCTGGCGGAGAACCAGTTCGGTTTCCGCACGGGGCGCTCAACGGTGGATGCCATCATGCGCGTGAGAGCTCTCACGACGGGGGAAGCGGTATCCCGGGGCAAGGTCGTCTTGGCGGTGTCTCTTGACATCGCCAACGCCTTCAACACCATGCCCATGCGCGGTCGAGGCCTACCTGACGGATAGGGCCGTCATCTCCCCCGGTCACGAGGGAGAGTGGATTCGGCGAGAGATGTCGTGCGGTGTTCCACAGGGAGCGGTTGTGGGGCCGTACCTGTGGGACATCGGCTACGACTGGGTGCTGCGCGCCGGCCTCCCTAGCGGCGTCAGCGTAGTATGCTACGCTGACGACACGCTCGTCTTGGCTCAGGGGGGGTCGTACCAGGCGGCGGCCGAGCTAATGACACGCGGGGTTGCGATACTCGTGGACAGGATCCGGCAATTGGGTCTCGAGGTGGCCTTGCACAAGTCCGAGGCCATGTGCTTTCATGGTCCTCGGAGCAGGCCACCACCGGGATCCCAAATCACGGTAGGAGGGGTTCACATCGGCGTCGGGTCGACGATCAAGTATCTGGGACTCGTTCTCGATAGCCGGTGGAACTTCGTCGAGCACTTCCGACGTTTGGCTCTCAGACTGGAGCGGGCCGGGGCTGCCTTCAAGCGGCTTCTGCCCAATCTGGGGAATCCAAACGCCTCCTGCCGGAGGCTCTATGCGGGGATCGTGCGGTCCATGGCCCTTTATGGGGCCCCAGTGTGGGCACTGGACCTGCGGAAGCGTCCAGCCCGACAGCTGAACGCGTCCCAAAGGGTCATGGCCATCCGGCTTGTCCGGGGATACCGCACGGTCTCCCGCGAGGCGGCGAGCCTCCTTGCTGGATTGCCGCCATGGGATCTGGAGGCGAGAGACCTCGCGCACGTTTACACGTGGCGCATGGAGGCGCAACGCCGGGGCGAAACTCTGCTGCCGCGGCATATTGCTGCGCGGCGGACGGAGCTCCGGCAAGATACCATGGCGGTATAGAATCAGCGACTGTCGCAACCCAGTGCAGGGCACGCCACAATTGTGGCGATAGTGCCCCTCTTTGAGGAGTGGCTGGAGAGGCGCCACGGCGTCCTCACCTTCCGCCTGACGCAGGTACTCACCGGACATGGTTGTTTCGGTAGGTACCTGTTTCGGATTCGGCGGGAGGAAACGCCCGGGTGTTTTCACTGCGAGGATCGCCCGGAGGACACGGTGGAGCATACGGTGGAGGCCTGCCCCGCATGGGCGGAGCAGCGCCGTGTCCTCGTCGAGGCGATCGGCGGCGGCGACCTCTCGCGTCCGGCCCTGGTTCAATCCATGGTCCGGAGCGAGGAGGCATGGGAAGCCGTCACCTCCTTCTGCGAAGCAGTAATGCTAGTGAAGGAGAAGGCGGGCCGCGTGAGGAAGAGACAACCCTCACGCCCCAGCCGCCGCGGCATAGGAAGACGCACCGGGCGTCGGGAGTCGCTGGGCGATTCCCGGCCACCGTAGGTGCGGGTCTGCGAACGGCGAGCGTTGGGTGGCTCGCTGTCCGATTAAAGCCAGACCCAAGCCGACGGCGCGTTGTGTTCCACGCGCGCCTCAAAGAGATGTCAGCATAGGAGTAGGGGCCCGTTAGGGCCAGTGCCTACCAGGGTTGCGGATTTGTTCGAAAGAGTTACCGCGGCCCTGGAACGTAAAAGGCACTAAGAGGAGCATGGGTGGGTTTTAGTCAGTAGAAGTCTGACACTCCCTGCCGCTCCACCCAGAGCGGGAGGGGTCATTTGATGATTTCCCATCCAAAAAAAAAGGCATCCTATAAAAATCCACGATTAAACATCGAAATATTCCTATGAAACAAAAAAATACGATTTAAAAATCTAATTTTTTTTTGTTACCTACCCTCAATTAAAAATATAAAGTAATAATTTCATAATGATAACGGAACGCAAAACGTAGAGGAACACATTGAGGTCAATGAAACACCACCAGAAGTGCCCGATCCCCGTGTGTGTATTTCCAGCGGAAAAATGTCGATTTTCTTAATTTCAGTTAAGCAGATATTTAGTGCATGACGTCGTGTAAAAGTGTATGGTAGAGTCTGTCAAGTGAGTCGAGTCCACAACCATTTTGCTGATTTCTTATAATGGCAATACTATTATCTGTCAAACAAATTGTCACAAATTCTGTTGAACCTCGTAACATTCCGGTTTTTGTTGAATTTTTAATTTTATAATGCCGAAACCTATTAAAAGTAGTGTCAGGAGCCTATTGTTTAAAATTAAATATAATCATTCATCATTACAAATGTTCCTACCTATTTTGAGTGAAATAGTTTCTGTAGTAACTCACATAGTAAATTTTTCTCTCTTCACTAACTCCTTTCCTTCAGCCTGGAAGAGAGCTTACGTCCTTCCGTTTCCTAAAGTGTCAAATCCCTCCTCACCATCACAGTTCCGTCCAATATCCATCCTCCCAGTCCTCTCCAAAGTCCTCGAGAGTATTGTACAAAGGCTATCTTATTATCTGTCCTCTAATAGCCTGTTGAGTCCTTACCAATCTGGCTTCAGACCTGGCCATAGCACAGTGACAACTCTTGTCAAAATAACTGACGACATTAGGCTGGCTATGGAGAACAAATGTCTAACAGTATTGGTTCTACTGGACTTCAGCAGTGCTTTTAACTCAGTTGACTTTGACATTCTCTTGGGAATCCTTTCCTCTCTCAATGTCTCCGCACCAGTAATTGAGTGGTTTAAATCCTATCTTCGGGGCCGCTCGCAGTCTGTACGATCTGACGAGGATTCCTCTGAATGGTGTGATTTGGCTGCGGGTGTACCACAGGGTGGCGTCCTCTCTCCTCTTCTCTTCTCAGTTTTTATAAACGCTATCACAAAGGTCCTAACTTCTAACTATCATCTCTACGCAGACGACTTGCAGCTTTATCGACATTTTAAAGTGGACGAACTGGCTGGGGCTGTGGCTGCCATCAATGATGATCTTGATAATATCAACAGATGGGCAAAGTCTTTTGGACTCTTGCTGAATCCGACTAAATCTCAAGCGCTCATTATTGGTGGCAGATACAAGCTCAGCCTATTAGATCACCGGTCTCTGCCGCCAGTAGTGTATGACTCAGTGCCCATTTTATACCCTAAAAGCGCTTAAAACCTGGGCGTCCACATGGATAGTAAACTCTCTTGGGAGGTTCATATCGCTGATATTAGTAAGAGGGTATTCTACTCCTTTCAGTCTCTTAAACGTCTCCAAAAATTCTTACCATTTCACACTAAGGTCAGTCTTGCTCAATCTCTTCTTCTACCACTTATAGACTATGCAGATGTCTGTTTTCTAGATGCAACAGAGGTACTCCTAAATAAACTCGAACGACTGCAGAACTTGTGTATACGCTTTATCTTTGGGCTCCGGAAATACGACCACGTGTCGGAATTTCGGACCAAATTGAAGTGGCTGCCAATTCGGCGTCGGCGAGATACACATATCCTATCCCTACTCTATACTATCCTTCACAATCCTAATAATTCTCCTCAATACCTTCGTGAATGCTTTGAGTACCTCGTCCCGAGGGGTAAACCATGTCGCACTGCCACTTCTCTTCTCCTTCGTACTCCGCGTCACACTTCCAGCCGCTATGATGGCTCCTTTTCTGTTGCTGCTGTGCGTCTCTGGAACTCGCTCCCACACTCCCTACGCGACAGCCCTTCCCTTGATGTCTTCAAGAGGAAAGTTAAAGATCATTTCCTTTCGACTTTGACATAATATTCATATAAACTCTTTTGCAAAAAAAACGGGCACTTTAGATTTTTTTCTCTACTTCAATGAAGAAGAACAAGAAATAGGTTTTGTTAATTTGACGATGTTTTGGCATGTTTTTTGAAGCATCCTGGCATGATTCTTTACGTTCCAAATTTAAAATTTGAAATTATTAAAAGAAAAATAATGATTATTGTGGATTATTCTAAAATTGCTTTACTAATGGCGCGAATTGCTGAAACGATTTTTAACTGATTACGATATTTTAAAACTTTTTGGATATTTTCTGCAAATTAAACAAGTTAATCTTTCTTTTTACATTAAATACCACTTTTTGATATGAGTGATAAAGCGATAAGGACCGGTAAAATTATAGCCCTACTTGAAGAAGGTTGTTCGCAAACTTACGTGTCTCAGCGGCTAAATGTGAGCCGTTCAACTGTCCAGAGGACTTAGCAACGGTATCAAGAAACTGGTTCGGTCAAAAGAAGACCCGGTTCGGGAAGAAAACGATGCACAGAACCAAGAGATGACTGCTTTTTGGTGAGTCAGGCGTTGCGTAATCGTAAGGCGTCAAGTGTGGACCTGAAGAAGGGCCTTGAAGAAGTAAGAGGAGTAGAAGTTAGCTTGTGGACGGTCAGGAGGAGGCTTTTGGCTGCCAATATCAAGAGTTACCGCCCAGCTCGGGGCCCTAAATTACTCCGTGAGCACCGTGTTGCTCGACTTCAGTTTGCTCGGAACTGTGCTTCATGGACTCTGGAGGACTGGAATAAAGTATTGTTTTCTGATGAAGCTAGAATCTCTTTGTGTGGAGAGGACCGACGCCGGCGAGTGCTGCGAAGACCACGGGAACGCTATGCGGAAGTGTGTTTCGAAGAAATCACTCCTTATGGCGGAGGCTCCGTTATGTTTTGGGCAGCAATTAATTCGACGGAGCGTACGGAGTTAGTTTTCATAGAAAATGGAACATTAAATGCACACCGTTACATAATGGAAGTCCTAATTCCATATGCACAACCCACATTGACTGCACTTGGGGAAGATTCCATTTTTATGGACGATAATGCTCGCCCGCACCGTTCTGGCGACGTGGAAGCGTACATGCAAGAAGTTGGGATCCGTCGTTTAGATTGGCCAGCTCGAAGTCCTGACCTCAATCCAATTGAGCATGTGTGGGATGTTCTAAAGAGACGGGTAAGATCAGTGCAACCTGCTCCACAAAACATCAAGGAGCTAAAAAGAGTCATTACAGAAGAGTGGGAACGTATTCCTCAAAACGTTATTAAAAACATCGTGGAAAGCATGCCCAGAAGGATTCAAGCTGTGATTTTGGCAAGAGGAGGTCACACTCGTTATTAGGTTTTTACATTTGTAACTTTATTTAATTAAAAAAAGTAAATAAAAACTTGTCTTTATTGCCGACCACTTCTTATTGTTTGGGCGTGTACATCGATTTTAAAGAATCCATCGTTTTTTTTTTCTTTTAATTGCTCGAATTCACTTCACGCGCATTAATTTACACGATTATAAGTATACAGACTACGTCAAAGAAATAATTTCATTTAATTAACTAAAATCGACCTTAGAACGTAAATTTCCTTAGGTGCTCGTTTTTTTTGCAAAAGAGTGTATATGTATGTGTATATTTAGGTTTATGTAGGTATATTAATATAAAATAAAATATGTATTATTTTAATGTGCACTGGATCCTACCCTCTATTGTGATCTCTCTCTATCACTCAAAGGTTTGCTGGGAGAAAACTCAATTTTGAGTTAAGCTCGGTTATCATTCTTAATACTTCATTAGCGTCGGTATCAAATAAAACAAAAGAATTTAGTGTAGAAGTTGTAACAGTCGAATTTTGAGGAAGAGAACTTCTAGAATTTAAAGTTCTATCGGACAAGTTTTTACCTATTTTAACAAAAAAATTATTGACCTTATTCGTTGCTTCGGATGGATTTATCTCTGTTGATAATAAATCAAGCGGAGGTTCGGGATTTTTTGATCTAAAAGTATTAGTTTTTATAAATTTCCAAACAAGTTTACTATTTTTCCCTGCTTTTTGTAGTTCATTTTTATCGTACTGATTTTTGAGTTTTTTCAAAAGATTATTACAAAAACTTCTATACCTTTTATATGTAACAGAAAGTATTTCATTATCAGGCGCAAGTTTCGATTTTAGGTGAAGTTTGTCTCTATGTCTTATACATCGAACGAGACCGGGTGTGATCCACGGTTTAATGTTATTATATTTTTTAGGCATTATTTTAATGAATGTGTTTTTCTTTATTGCATATTGTAGTGAATGTATGAAATACTTTAAAAATATATTTGCATCGTTTGAATCATAAACTGGGTCAAAATTAATAGCGCGTACGGTATGTCATTTTCAAAGTTTCTCATATTTACTTTAGTATAGCTACGCATGCAGTTTTTTCTAGGTAAAGATATTTGCAATGTTAGTAAAACAGCTTGATGATCGGTAAGCGACGAGTTAGTAACAAAGGTTTGGGTTGGTTTCTTTGATTTTATAATGAAATGATCTAAACATGAGCCGGACTGGTGGGTGGGATGGTAATGGGTGGGTAAAAGTCCATGAAACGCACAGATATTCAGGTAGTTGTGAACATGGATATTGGTTTTCTCGGGAGCAATGTTGATGTTTCTATCGCCCACAAGTATTATATTTTTAAAAGATGATATTTTTTTTAAATTCATGTTTTAAGCGAGTGTAAAAAACTATCAAGATTTTGAGAAGGAGGCCTATAAATTGCCATTACTACTGTATCAGGAATAATTTTAATTAATAAGCAATTACTGTCCTGGAATACCGGTTCTTCTACTACTGTTTTCAAAATTGTTTTTTGTATAAACTACCAAACCATCATTTTGGTTGATATTTCCATCAGTTTTTTGTGAATAATACCCTTCAAGAGACGGTAAATTTACTGTTTGTTTCGACAACCAACATTCTGTTAGGACGATAATATCACAGCTTTTTTTTTTTTACGGGGGGAAATCCTCATGGATGTCCTCCGCCCTGGGGCGGGCGGAGGGGTCTGTCAGACTCTTACTGACTAAAACCACCCCGGTGTTCCATCTTCCACCTACGCCGGGGATCGCGGGAACATATGCGACTTCCGTAATCCCCGGCTGGTGCCGGCCCGCTTCTGCGGGCCACATCTCGTATGCGGGGGGAGTGAGGTGTTTAACTCCCCCCGCGACGTCAGAGGGGCGCACAGGAACACCACGCGCCGCCACCTCGGGTCCGGATGAATGGGGGGCAACGGACATCCCCAAGTCCGCCGCCCCTGGACCCAATTAGGGGGGCCGAAGGAGGGCAGCGTACGCCCTCCTCCGACGCCCGGTGCGCCTGCTGCGGGCCGGGAGAGCACTCGACATCTCCCTCTCCCTTTCCGCAGCCTCCTTCTGCGCGATGACAGTTTCGCAGAAGGAGACCACCGCGTCCCAGGACTCCTCACCGCCGACCATAGAACGGACTACAGCCGGCAGCGAGAGGTCACTGCCTACCACAGAGACGAGGGCACGGCGTGGCTCCTCCCAAGCGGCACACTCTGCCAGCGTATGCCGCGCCGTGTCCTCCCGACAGTCGACACAGTGGTGACACCGAGCGTCCGGCTCCCTGCCTATGCGACACAGGAACCTCCCGAAGCAGCCATGCCCCGTGAGGACCTGTGTCGCACGAAACGACAGGGAGCCGTGCCTTCTCCCGAGCCACAGGTCGAGCACTGGCCGGATGGCCTCGATATAATATCACAGCTTACGTCAAGGTTCTGTAGCAACACTTCAAAACCATTAATGTTTCGGTTTAGGCTGCGGATATTTTGTGTGAGTAGGGTTAAAGTTTTTTCTCCAACAGGTATCAAATTCTTACACTCCTTGACATTACAGATTTTAGCTTCAGACACAGAAAAACTGTCCAGATCACAGATTAGATGATCGGTCATTCTATTTACAAACTAACAAATATAAGGTAAACTACTGTTTAAGCGCTTACTTAGTAATTTGACCGATGGCGCTCTGCCTGCGCCTTCATAATCTATTGAATTGATGTAGTTGTCTTCTGCAAATTTGCGTGCTGGGCAACTTACATCACCAGTTGGATGGTCACATTTCCTTTTGAAGCGTTTACACGTCGCGCATTGGGAGGGGGAAGATTTATTGCTACATTCCTTGAAGGAGTGACCAGTTTCTCCACAGTGGTTGCAAGAGGGACTAGTTTCTCGGCAAAACTTGGCTGCGTGTCCAAACTGCTGGCAATTGAAGCACCTGGTGACTATCGTGAAATCTTTCACGGGGCATGATGTCCACTTTATAAAAATTCGGCCTTGATTTATCAGAATTTTCCTGGTGCTAGCGGGAACTTCCAATATATAGTTACAGGTAGGAAGATTTTTCTTACCCGATTTATGGCTCAATTTTATAGTTTCTTGAAAGGACTCACGAGTAGTATTCGGCAGCTTATCAGAGATATTATGTTCGTAGATACCATCAAATACTTCCTTTTCAGTGAGGGCTACGAGGACACCAATGACAGCGATTCTAGGACGGCGTTTGGATGGTTCTTCGATTGCAAGGCCCGATGAAACTAATTTCTCAGATTTTTTTAATTTGTCAATGTCGCTTTTACTATCGGTGCTAATAATGACGCCCCCGTTTCTGACCTTTTTCAGGCCACGGACATGCAGTTTTAGTTCTTCTGGCGAGATATTTTTTTGTACAAGGGACTTCGTGTCGTCACTAGTTTTGCTCTTATCACAGGGACTACTACTACTTACTGTCAACAGAACTCAGATTTGCTGGGGAATAAAGTTATCAGAACCTTTTTTAACCATATTGGCATAAGAGCAATTTTCAGGTTTGAGTTTAGTTTCGACGACCTCTTTGAACTGCTGAAGAGAGTTCGAAACGTTCTGGTGTACCTGTAAGTGCTGGATGGTGCTGTGTGCCTGGATGGTTTTTTGCTTCAAGGCTTGGTATAAGACGGCCATTTGGGATGTTCCACTTGAGACCTTCCGGCAAAGAGTGGAGACACGGAGCTTCTGGTCCGAGTTAATTTTTCCCTCCGAAACAATGGAGCACACTTCATTCAGAATGGTATCTATAGATACCATCCATTTCTGAATCTCTGGCGTAGAGATGACTTCACTCGGTAATTCATTCTCCGCGGATGGTGGTGGACTTGGATATCTAGGATGGGGTTCGTCGATTGGCGTCGGTGGAGGACTTCGCCGTATTAATTGGCTCCGGCCAAAAGGACTAGATCCTGGGTTAGACATAACTAACACAAACACTATTTGTTTATTAAATTTAGTTCATCTTGCACAATGAGTCAATTATAATAATAATAATAATAATAATAATAATTTATTCAAATATAAACGTTCACAAAAAATATTAAGTCAACAGTAATAATATTTTCCATACAATTATAGTGCCTAAAAATAAACTAAAAATATTAATAGTATAGGTGCAAGTAATGGTGGTTCGGAATTGCAATGTTAGGTAGCGACCCGCCCGATCTAGGTTAATAAAAACCTGTGTTTCGGGCCATCACTTTACAAACAAATAAACAAGGGACAAAAGATAAACTATAACTTTATATAAAACAATAAAATTATCTATTTTAAACAACTACGAGAAAAAGCTTAATAGTACATTAATACCTAAATCTAAGCCTATGTAATAATACTAAAGTAAACACGAGGGGATCAAATATCTTCATGCCAAAATTTCTAGAAGTTTTTCCGTGTCTGCGTAATTGAGTGTTGCTAAATTCTGACAACATTTTGCTACATTTTTTATACCTTACACTATAGAAGCTTAGCTCCTTGTTAAGCCTATTATATAGAAAAGGTCCTAAGAATACATAAAAACGACTGGCAAACACATGTTTAGTTTGGGGCTTTATGCAAACCAAGTCCTTTCTTCTCCTGTCAAAAGGTACAGGGTCAAAAGGAAGTGCAGTGTGCTGGTGTAGTACTGTGCTTAAAATAAATAATTGCCGCACAGTAAGCACACTACATGCTATGTAGAGTTGTTGCGTAGGAAATCTAAAAGGGCGAAAGGTAGCAACCTTTAGAATAGCTCTTTGAGCACGCTCTAAGGGGAGTAAAATAGTTTTTGCCGCACCACCCCAAGAAGTTATGCAATATGTAAGAATGGATTGACACAAAGCCAAATAGACCTGTTTAATTAGTTTATAGTCGGCTATGTTCCGTAAATTCTTAAAAACATATATTAATTTGCGCACTCTTGTACAGAGTAATTCGATATGTTTACGGAAATTTAGATTTGAGTCAATGGTGACACCTAGATATTTTAAATGGTCAGCTTTAGCTAAAGTGGGGCAAGAACATGCAGTGTCAGCGTACGTGCAATAATTATGTGCGTGAATGTTTAGGTTAGTAAGCGGTATCTTAATATTTCTCATTGTAAATAAAATGTATTTTGTTTTATCTGCATTTAATGTTAGGAGATTATTACGGAGCCAATTAGACACAATGTTAAAACCATTTTGAGCATTTTTATAGACCTCAACTCTTGTTTTAGCTGAAAACAATAGGGCGGTGTCATCCGCATAAGACATTATAACACCATTTTGGAGTGACAGGCTGCATAGTCCATTTATATAGATTAAAAATAAGGTAGGGCCCAAAATGCTACCTTGTGGAATACCAAAACAACTATTTTTAAGTTCAGAGCTTGTAAACTGACCCATTTTTAGACATTGATGACGATCGTTGAGATAGTCAGAAAATAGAAGAAGTTGTTTTCCTCTTATTCCAAGTGTTTCAAGCTTGTGCAAAAGCAAAGAACAAGAAATAGTGTCGAAGGCCTTGGCAAGGTCTAGAAAGATCCCAATTGTGTGCATACCATTATCTAGGTTGGTGGTAACATAATTAGTCAATTCGTGGACTGCTTGATTAGTTGATTTTTTGGCCCTAAAACCAAACTGACTATCTGATAGTAGTCGGTTATCTTCTAGATATTTTATTAATCTACTGTTAATGATTTTTTCTAAAATTTTTGAGAGGCCTGTTAACACTGAAATGGGTCTGTAATTATTTACACAGTTCTTGTCTCCAGATTTGAATACAGGTGTGACCACAGCCTTTTTAAGCAATTTAGGGAATATTCCTTTAGATAAGCATAGTTGGAAAATGTGGGTTAGAGGAGGGGCAAGCTGGTATTTAAATCTTTTAAGTATATTATTAGGTATATCATCCCACCCAGTGGCACAAACATCCTTTAACCCGTTTATTATTCTGACTATTTCGTTAACGTCGGTATCTAATAAAACAAAAGAATTTAGTGTGGAGGATGTCCTGGTCGGGATTTGTTGGGAAATAATACTTGAGTTTAACGATTTTTCAGCCAGGTTTTTACCAACGTTAACAAAGAAGTTGTTTGCTTTATTGATTGCTTCGGATGGGTTTATTTCTGTAGATAGTATATCAAGCGGAGGTTCGGGGTTTTTTGATCTAAATGTATGTGTTTTTATAAATTTCCACACAAGCTTACTATTTGTCCCCGCCTTCTGTAATTCATTTTTATCATACTGGTTTTTTAGTTTTTTCAAAAGATTATTACAGAAGTTCCGATACCTTTTATAAGTTACAGAAAGTATTTCGTTATCAGGAGCGAGTTTCAATTTTAGGTGAAGTTTGTCTCTATGCCGTATACATCGAACGAGACCGGGTGTGATCCAGGGTTTAATACAACTATACTTTCTCGGCATTGTCTTAGTAAACGTGTTTTTCCTAATTGCAGATTGTAGCGAATTTATAAAATACTTTAAAGAACTATTTGCATCGTCTGAATTATAAACAGGGTCAAAATTAATACCGCGTATGTCATTTTCAAGGTTTGTCATATTGACTTTAGTGTAGCTACGCATGCAGTTTTTTCTAGGTGAACTTATTTGTAATGTTAGTAGAACAGCTTGATGATCGGTAATTGTAGAATTAGTAACCAATGTTTTGGATGAGTATTTTGATTTTAGAATGATATGATCCAAGCATGAGCCGCTCTGATGCGTAGGGTGATAGTGAGCTGGAAGAAGTCCATGAAATGAACAAATGTTCAGATAATTATGTACATGGGTATCTGTTTTCCCGGAAGCAATGTTAATGTTAATATCGCCCAAAAGTATTATGTTTTTAAAAGATGTTATGTTTTTTAAGTTTGTGTCGAGTGAGTCTAAAAATCTGTCTATATTTTGAGATGGAGGCCTATAAATAGCCACGACTACCGTGTCTGGAATAATTTTAATTATTAAACAATTACTATCCAGGGATACAGGTTCTTCTTTTACAGTTCTTAAGTTATTTTTGATATAAACTACTAATCCATCGTTCTGGTTTATGTTTCTTTCAGTTCTGTAGGAATAGTAACCGTCAACAGATGGTAAGTTGACTGTCTGTTTTGATAACCAACATTCTGTTAAAACAATAATATCACAGCTTATGTCAAGATCCTGTAATAACACTTGAAAACCGTTCATGTTTCGATTTATGCTGCGAATATTCTGTGTAAGCAGGGTTAACGTTTTGTCACCAGAAGGAAGAAGGTATTTACAATCCTCAACATTACATACTTTAGACTCAGACACAGAAAAACTATCTAGATCGCAAATTAGCTGATTTGTCATGATGACAGTTACAAAAGAAGAAAAAAATACAAGCTACCTGTTTATCTGCTAACTAAATAAAGTGTTAGGTGGCGCTCTTAGGCGCCTTCATAGTCAATTGAGTTGATGTAGTTCAATTCTGCATGTTTGCGGGCCGGGCAACCTACATCACCAGTTGGATGGTCACATTTCCTCTTGAAGCGCTTACACGTTGCGCATTGAGAGGGAGAAGATTTGCTGCTGCATTCCTTGAAGGAGTGTCCACTCTCTCCACAGTGGTTGCAAGTAGGAGTAGTTTCCCGGCAAAACTTGGCAGCGTGTCCGAACTGCTGGCAATTGAAGCACCTGGTGACTATCGTGAAATCTCTCACAGGGCATGATGTCCAATTTATGAAAATTCGGCTTTGGTTAATTATAATTTTTCTTATGCTAGCGGGTAGTTCTAAGATGTAGTTACAAGTAGTTAGGTCTTTCTTACCCGATTTATGGCTTAATTTGATGCACTCAAGGAAAGACTCACGAGTCATATTCGGCAATTTGTCTGATAGGTTCTGCTCGTAAATACAGTCAAATACCTCCTTTTCAGTAAGGGCTACTGGCACACCAATGACAGCGACCCTAGGGCGGCGCTTAGAAGTTTCTTCTATTGTAAGGCCCGATGATACCAGTTTTTCCGAATTCTTGAGTTTATCAATATCGCCTTTATTTTCTGTGCTTATCAGAACGCCACCATTTTTCACTTTTTTCAGTCCACGAACATGAAGTTTAAGTTGTTCCGGGGAGATGATCTTTTGGACAAGTGTCTTGGTATCGTCACTTGTTTGGGTCTTATCGCTAGGATAGATGGCAACTGATCTCAAGTTTGCAGGACGGACGAAGTTGTCGGTACCTTTCTTCACCATGCTAGCATAAGAAGTATTTTCCGATGGATTTAACTTCGTCTCTACGACCTCTCTGAACTGCTGGAGGGAGTGCACAACGTTCTGGTGAACCTGAAGGTGCTGGATTGTGGTATGGGCCTGGATCGTTTTTGCCTTCAATGATTGGTATAAAACCGCCATCTGAGCAGTCCCACTTGAGACCTTCCGGCAAAGAGTAGAGACACGAAGCTTTTGGTCCGAGTTCATTTTCCCATCACCTACAATAGTGCAAACTTCGTTCAGTATGGCATCTATAGATCCTATCCACTTTTGGATCTCCGGCGTACTGATGACTTCCATCGGCAATTCATTCTCCGCAGGTGCTGGTGGGTTTGGGTCGCTCGGGGTTAATGGTTCGGTGGGCGTCGGGGGAGGACTTCGCCGTAGTAGTTGGCTACGACCAAAGGGGCTCGATCCTAGGTTGGACATTCTACCCGAAACACAATATTTATTGTTTATAAAAACGTATTTAGTTCATCTTGCTTATGAAAAATTGGTAAAAACCTACAAAACACACGCGACACACTTTAATTTTATACTGACGGAGCACTATTTACATTTATTTTTTGTAATTGTTTATTTCATTATAATCAAATACAGAACACACGTCCGCTTAGTCTCGCGTCTCGTAAAGCCCAAGTCCCGTAAGCAATTGGTAGCTACCTACTAATCACACACGACACACTTAATTATATAACTGACGCCGCAGATAATTGTAGTAATATTAGTCGCAACTATTTAATGATATATCATATTTTCCGATACAAAAAAACACGTCCGCTTAGTTTCGCATCTAGTGAAGCTCTTAAGCCGAATTTACATTACGAAACAAGTTTCATGCATGATGAAATTAATTTCATAACACTACTTTCAGTACTTGTGAAACTAGTTTCATTAAAAATAATAGTGTCGTGAAATCCACAGTATGTCTGTTTTCATGGCTCCGCCAACATCAAAGCTTTATTTTGCATTGCAAAATGTTGTCATACAAATGTTATAGTAAAAAATTAAGAAAAGTTGTCTCGAAAGAAAAGATGTTGGTGGATTCGAGGCTGGCTAGCAAGAAACCAAGCACGACTAATAAACACACGTCCTATCAGCGCAGGCGCTTTTGCGACACTAGTTTCGCGTCGCGTTTATACGATGACATGTTGCATGACACTAGTTTTATCCAAAAATCGCGCGCATCATGAAACTTTTTCGGTGTCGTGAAATCGATGCATGCATTGTAAAACTTGACGTTCACGTGAAATTGTTGGTGAAATTAATGTCACGGAACTACTTTCATGCCATCTAGTTTCGTAATGTAAATCCGGCTTTAAAGAGAAGAAGAAGAAGTATAGGTAAATCTTAGGTATTAAGTACCTACTAGTAAATTTTCAGAAGTTGGTCTTCTCGTTCGAGCTTTTACAGCAATTAATAAGTAGGTATGTCTTCTAGTGCAGTACCGACCTACTTACCTACGTTATAGCGCATATTCTTACGGGAACGTGAATACCTACGGGAACGGGAATTCCAACGGGAAAAAACGGGATATGCGCGTACGAAGTCGCGGGCAACAGCTTGTATTATATAAAATGCGGGCGGGGCTTGACTGTTGTTCTGTGTTTCGCGCTCGCGATGCCTGACAGGTTAAAAATAAGTACCTAGGTACCTACTGCAGTGTGGTCACTACATAATTCCTCAAATCACTCCAAAAAATAGGTGGAGGTTTTAAATGTTTTTTAATTTTTCTGTTTGAGACGCAAATCTCCGTGGTGATTTTTTAAAAAATGACAGAGGTGAGACTTTTGGAATGTCAGAGATGATTAATATGGAGACAAGAGAAAATAAAAATTGTAAAAATTCTGGAGTTTGAAATAATCGCGTGTGCACATCAAAATCTATGTTTTGTAGACTCAGACCAACAAAAAAAGGTAGACAGCGCACCGCGAACATCAAAAGTGAAGCCACAAAACCGTGCTCCTTCAAGTAAATACACAAGCTCACCCACACACCTACACTAAAACCATGCTCATCGCTCTTAGTACTTCACGAGCCGTCGTCTAGAAAACATTAATAGAAAAATATAATTATGCCTTCCTGTGTAGTAAAAATTTGTAAAAACAATAGCAAATCACATAAAAAGTCTCACGGAATCACTTTTCACTTGTAAGTACTTGAAATAACATCGTTTTTATTATAAATTAACTATGAATTTTAGGTTACTTGGAACAAAACGTCAACAAACGAAAGCAGTGACATTAAGTGTGAGGGTTGCCATAACACGATTAAATATTTCCCCATTCCATTAAACAAATATATATGATTTCTTTCTACGAGTTATATTCTTATTTTCTTTTTTTTAATGTGTAAAATATTTTAGATTTGAAGTTTTTCAACACATTTGCGAGAAAACAGTACAATAGGTAATGATAAAAAACTTTTAGTTTTTAGATAGTCAGAAAGTCGCAACAATCTTTGACGTTTGTAGTATGAAAATAGCGCGAATTTGCAAATGGAACTATATTTTTCGTCTCATTTTCTCTTTAGTATTAAATTGAAACAAACGTATTGTTCAAAAGCGCTTCCAAGTAGGTTCAATCATTCAGCTTAATATTTTATTCTCGTACTTATTTATACTCCTATAAGAAAATTAGAAAAAAAACGTACGGCGCTATTCAACGGAGTATGCGGTAAAATATGTACTTAGGTGAGAGTACCTTTTTTACCGCACGTTCCATTGTGTGGTGCGTTATATTTAACTTTCGAATAATATATACAGTCTTCGTAAATGCATTTTTTTGAGCAATGTGTTGCAAAAGACTTTATTTGTTCATGATAAATAATATTTATTTTGTAAGCATGTTAAACATAACATTTACACGTTATTGTTTCGTTTGTGATGTTTTATCTTGATATTACCTACTTTTTCTTTAGTCAGTGATTTTGTTATGGTGGTCTTTTCTAATTTATTAAAGTTGATTAAAAATGTAATTACCTGTTTTATTTTAAAACAATTTACATAATGACTTACGCTTGTTACGCTTCGACAACCTTTTAAAACTTAACTCGTTTACATAATTGAATGTAAGTATGTGTGATGTAAAAAATTGTTTTTTAGGTATAGATTTTTCTAAAACACTAAGTTACAATACCATACTCCACAATATCTTACTTGTGCTGACTTCCACAATATTAGCTTACCCATAAAATATTATTTCCCAAGTTATAGGGACAAAAAATAAAAAATGGCAACCCTTCGAGACACACATAGATAAAAAGATGGCTTCATCTTTGATATTCGCAGTGCGCCGTCTACCTTTTTTTGTTGGTCTGAGTTTGTAGATAAGAAGTGATGAGTAAATCGATAGGCACATTTAACGTGCTGCAGGTTATTTTTCCGTGTTGTGATGCACCGTGGAGTGTCGAATGTTTTGGAGTTAGGAAGTTTCGGTTTGAGCAAGAAACCGGGTTACCAATTTTATGGTCTGGCGATTTAAATTGCTGTTAAGCGGGCGAGGTTCCCAGGCTGCCACCCGAGAAGCCAGTAGCAGGGAAGGCTATATCCCCAGAGGATACTGCGGGAGAGGCGCCCCATAGCCGTCGTCAGGAGGACGACGGGGAGGTTTACCTTAAAATATTCGCCCGAGTATATTATTCTTTTGTCGATACCCATTTTGGGTTGACGTCGGTTGTCTCCACTTCGTGCGTGAAAAGACATTTATCGTACGCTTTTAAAACTAATGCAATAACGTTTCTTTTTTTTTCCTTGTGAGCGAACCAATCATTACGAGTTACTAATCCTTTAGGAAACCGGCCTACCGGGTTTAAAATAAAACGAGTTGCAACCGTATTTTTTAAATCCGTGATATTCGGTCTAGTAAATTTTATAACCTTCTCAAATTAAAAATGTAATGATTTTCGTATAGTAAGATAGATCTTTGTTTTATAAGATTAACGGTCACGACAACACACAATACCTATTTTTTCTGTACTTTTATATACGTACTAATTTTCCTATTTTTTTTATCATCAAATTTAGTATTTTTCTTTTACCAAAATTATACGTATTTGAAGCGTAATGAGTGTTTCATTTCTGTCCACATTATAACGCTACACTACCTACGTAATATTATTGCGGGATTATACGTATTAATTGTGGTTTGAATAAATGCCAACAAGAACAAACGAAATTCTCGTCTCACACTTCAAAGTACCTACCTAGAAAATAAAAGGTACCTACCCATATTATTATTCGAAACAAGTTCGAATAAGAGACTATAGGTATTTACATGGCTGTCATAAACACTGTATGCACTGGAATCTGTAGGTACATAACAGATATACCTAGACAACTTTTAGGCTTTCGGCGTCGTCGAGATGTAAGTAACAAAATACAGCAGTGCGATTCTGTAAACATGTCGAAGTGAACACCCGGGCGGGGCGCACGACGGGTGAGTTGTCAAACCATACAAATAAGATTGAATGACAGCTCTATCGTCGTTCACTCCGCCTAGGTGAACACCGTGAGATGTCGACAGAATCGATCGGCAGTTTTCACTTGAACCTATATATACCTACCTTCCAACAGATAACATTTTCATGAGGTATTTTATTAGGAAGTACTTGTTTATCTTTTAATCATTCTCACTACTGGCTCAATAAGTACCTATGTCACAGTCACTTACACTATGTCAATAACCGAGTCCAATAGGTACATAATATTACGTTGCGGCAAAATAAACAGCGCATACGCACGTTGTCTTTGGGTGCACATTTGTGACTGATAAAGCGCGCTAAGAAGACATAACTACTACCCGTACGCGGTAACTTGGCACCTGGCTCGACACATTTCGAATGACGTTTAAATTAAAATTGAACAATTCAATTTCGATGTACCTAAATAATATAAACGCAACGGTAACAGTGATGCCAAGTAAAGCGTTTCGAAACGTATCGAGCCAGGTCAAGATTTGTGTGCCGACCAGCAGTGCGATTCTGTAAACATGACGAAGTGAAGACTTAGGCGAAGTGAACGACAAGTGAGCTGTCAAACCATACAAACAAGATGTAATGACAGCTCACTTGTCGTTCACTCCGGTGAGATGTCGACAGAATAGACCGGTTGTAAACATGTCGAAGTGAAGGCTTGGGTGAAGTGATCACGAGGTGAGCTGTCATTCCATCTTGATTACATGGATTGACAGCTCACTTCGTGATCACTTCACCTAAGTCTTCACTTCGACATGCTAACAGCAATGCGATTCTGTAAACATGTCGAAGTGAACACTTAGGCGGGGTGCACGACGGGTCAATTGTCAAACCATACAAATAAGATGGAATGACAGCTCTATTGTCGTTCACTTCGCCTAGGTGAACACCGTGAGATGTCGACAGAATCGACCGGCTGTACTAGTCCAATAATGGTAAAACACTGGAAATTCTAGAACGTTAGCTCTATGTACTGCACGGCCGCTTTTTTGTAGCCATTCAAACTTGGTCGGTTTATCCATGTAATTCGGTTGTTCTGGTATTTTTATTATATCTCTTTAATTACCTATGTAGCGTAATGAGCTGAAATTTTACATATGAATAGTTGAATTAATACACTAAATATTGGAATATGTTTTATTTTGCTTTTCCATTAAAAAGTCCTACAATCAACAATTTAAATAAATAATAATTAAGTAGGTATGTCGTTGTGCGAGTCAAATGTCCGATTTATTTAATCTCACTATGGTATTAATAATAAATAATTTAACTTTAATGATAATTTTTACAATTAAATGCATGAAAAATATATACCTATATGAAATGATTTAAATAAAATGTTTCCAAAATTTGTATACCTAATAGGTTAAACATAGCGATCCTGACATTGAAATTACACCATAATATATTGTACCTATGTTTTACAAATAAAAGATTTGAATTTGAATTTGAATTTGAATTTGGATGTCATAAAATATACCTAGTGGTCCATTCGTAGTAAATTATGCCATTGCTCATTAATTACTAAGCGCACATAAATGAAACTTGGCAAGACGTTGAAGACCCTTACAAGATACAAATAAACGTTAAAAGTTAGGCTCTAAAGTTCCTATTTTAAGTACTTGGACCTAATAACCATATTTCACCTTTACGTGTATCTCCTAAACGGTATGCTTTTTTCAAAACCTAATTTCACAAAAAAACAAATTCATAGCAACGTGCGTAAAAAAAATCAACTCTGCACTAAACCGATTTTATGATTTCCATCAAATAGCCAAACGTTAACGCAGCGGAAACTTGAATATCTTCGCAGTTTTAAGACACACTTTCATTGAAACATACACATTTACCTCTCGTCACACACTAGTCCGGTTAAGCAGTTAATATCCCACGTGTGTTAACTTGCTAGTGGTCATACCTAAAAAAAAAAAAAAAAAAAAAAATCTCGTCACACACTAATTATTGCATGTTTTTTTTTTCTTGTACGTCCATAGGAAAAAAAGTGCCGCTGGGATGACGTAGTTCCAGCGGAAACAGTTTTTGTTGAATAACTCCCCAATGGTTGGATGCACAAATTCCTACTTACCATACACATTTACACGACGTCATACACTAAATATCATCAAGATGATCACGTCGGGTCACCAGTTTGGAGGTAGCGGAATAGAGAGTAAAGTCCCACATACCTCCACTGGAAAGAGAGGATCCTCCGAGCAGACGGTTGGTTTGTCTGGTGGGCAACTGCCCGAGAGTTGATATTCGGGCTTTGCATGTTTTCTAATCGCACGGTAAACTTTGATATCGCAATTTAGGGTTTTGTAGTTAGTTCGCAGCTGTCGAGATAGATGGCGCTGCGAGTCTCATTTGTTGTGATGTTGATTCTGCTACGTTGATTTTTGTGGCGGCATGAATGCCACTACAGGCTGATTTAACTACAGAGAGTTTGTGCATTCTTGAGTGTGATGTATGTACAGCGTGGCTCGTACAAATAAGTAAACTATACTGTCTGCTTTAAGGCGCTTCCCTGATCAAATGACCTTGAGCATTCGTTCCCTCTTTGCCGCAGCCCACCTCTACAAGACTTCGTTAAACACTACTAGCGTTATCTAGTGAACAATTTACGAATACAAGTAAAAGTCACAGACCTTAGAATTCACAGACACGGCGAAGCAAAAAGGAGGGTTATGAATTTGACCGGTATGTACTTATGTGTATGTTCATCTGTTCACTCACAACTTTTAAACCATCAACCATTCGATAGATGATGATCGTGATGGGTCGAGATGATGATCGATATCTGAATGAATGAATGTGGCGAATTTGGTAAAAATGAAAATCCAAGGTTGCGGCTGCAAAAACTTTCATAATTTTTCGTCATGGGTGTCGTTTTCATGGTTTTTGAGGCTGTTAAAGCTGATAGTGAAGTAAAAATGAAAATTCAATATGGCGGCTGCGAAAGTTTTGTTTTTTATTTAAATCATCGTGGAAGAAGGAACTTCGTTTCTGACATTTCTAGTTTACATATCCCCAAAATCTAAATAACGGGTAGGTACATGTAAGTGTGTTTACGTCCGAAGGTTCGTTAACTACACTTCTATCTATAACTGCTGTCAACTCAATCTCTTTATTTAATTGAGGTTCAATATTTTCTTTATTTTTTTTTCTTACTCCTCATTGCCTTTTTGATGCATGCATTTCTTATATTCATACCTCGAGGGTACCGGGGGTCGAGTAATTCTGGCAACAAACAATGTACATAAAATGATGAAAGCTTTTCTTTCATATTCTCCTTCCAGAATTTACTACCCCTGCACTTGTACTATCAAGTGCAGGGGCAACTACAAGGGCTAAAATTCAATAAAAACCACCAATGGTACTAACGATTGGTGGTTTTTATTGATTTCCGGTCCTTTTTTGTGATTTTCCAAAAGCTCACTTTTCTTTTTTTATGGCTTCGTCTAAAGCCAATTTGTATGCCGTTATCGGGCATTTTATTTCAACAATAGTGTCGTCGCTACATAAGCCATCTGGAGTGGTACCTAAAAATGGCTACTCTTCGTCAATAAATAGACCACAAAGGTACAATTTTAATATTTTCTTGCCTTTCTAATTGCTTGATAGCAATGTTTTCATTGTCTTTGCCATGTTTAATTGACGACACATGGTCAATGTTGGTTGGTTTCTAAAGTTGGAAGCGGTTAATAGCGACCTACGCAACTCTGGCCAGTCGCTGCATTCACATTGTAAAACGGTTGTCCGTTTGATTAAACTTCTTTCCTCATCTGTTTTCTTTAAATTTTCCATAACATTTTCTTTAATTTTATTGAAAACATCGATTGGCATGTCAGGTTTTGTGCAGTCTTGATCATAATTGTGGTCCTGTTTCGATTTTTCTAAGAACAAGGCACGCTTTTTTGGTTTCCTATTTAGCTTTATTTTCGCATTTTTGTTTATTCTTTTACTTTCTAGCCGTTATATTTTGCCTTGAGGGTTGTTTCCTTTATTAATAGATTTATATAGGAGGGAAATTTAAAAATTTAATTACAAAGGTAGGCATTTAGCGGAATAAAAGTAGGTAAACTTTGCATAATGCATCAAATTACTTACAGAATGTCATTCATCTAGAGCTGTAGCTTACTTGATAATAAAATGCTTCTTATGACAATAACACAATCGTAGCGCCTTTTCGCGGTAAAAAACAACGGTTGATAAGTAGGTACATATACTCTATGGTAGGTACTCATATAATATTAAACATTTTTTAATACAAAACACGGAGGGAAGACGACGAGAGCACAATATAAATATGGACAGTAGGGAAACTGCCTACAAACGCTCGAAACGGCACACTCACACAAACATGCACACCGACGAGACTCCTAAGGTGACTTTGCGGGACTCGCAGTAGCAAGTGCCGCGTCAAGACGAGTGGTCACGTTTAACTTTTTATTTTTGAAAATGCCAAGAAAGTATTGCGTAGTATACGGCTGTTTGAACTCGGCTTCATGAAAACCGGAGCTATTGTATTTTAAACTTCCTGCTGATATTGAAAGGTAAGAATGATTTCTAGTTATTGTTATTTAATCGTTATCGAATTACGTATAAGTCCGTGTAATCGATCATAATGAACTTACTTCTAAATCATGAATGCGGCGGTTTTGAGGGTATTTATTATGGGTATTTATATTAGAACTAAATGAGACTAAATTTAAATCTTGTATTAAACGCACACTATGCTGGCAAGCATATTATAAATTAGGGGAGTATATTGAAGATAAAAATGCTTGGCTCAATGCTGGTCCTGCTCCACAGCCACTAGGGCGCACAAAGTAATCTGTTGGCATTTGGAAATATTGTTGGACCGGATGAAGATTGTAAGAATGCAATATTTTTCATTGTATAGACTCAATTTATTTTAGCATTGTATAATTTCATGCATTAACGGCACATGTGTGAGTACTATGTAGGTACCTCAAATTTAAACTTTAATGATCATTTTGGGTAGGTTTTGACTTGAATGTACCCTGGCGATTGGGGATGTCATGCTCACTCAAAAGTCTGGCTGATGGTGGCGTATGCGTTGGATTATGTGGCTCCCTTAAAAATGGTCGAGCCGAATGGTGCTAGCGTATGCGTCATGTTCGTGAACGGGCGCCGTCAGCTGAGACTTGTCATTTCTCGGCTGCCATGGTCTATATAATTATCTTTGAATTGTTATTTTTTTACTCCGGACTCTTTTATCCTGCACGTCTTTTACATCGTTCTCACATATATGTATAATTTCAATATGAATGATGTAACCATAATTTTGTAACAAAATATTATTTTTAAAAGAGTGTCCGTGGAGTTTCTTGCACGTTCTTCTCCATAGAGATCTACGCTTTGGAACGTGCAAATAGCTTCATCTTTTTTTGACCGACCGACCTTGACAATTCAAAAGTGCCTGTAAATGGTCTAATTGAAATAAATGCTTTAACTTTGACTTTGACTTTAAAGCTGATAGTGCAATAGTGATAGTGGTAACAAAAAGTACATCCAAGATGGCGACTGCAATAGGTACCTATTCTATATCAATATTTTCGTCATGGGTGTCGTTTTCATGGTTTTTGAGGGTGTTGAAGCCGATAGTGCTGTCAAAATGTGAATCCAAGATGGCGGATACAATAGGTATCAATTTTTTGTCATGGGTGTCATTTTCATGGTTTTCGAGGGTGTTGAAGCCGATAGTGCTGTCAAAATGTGAATCCAAGATGGCGGCTGCAATTGGAATAAATTTTTTCGTCATGGGTGTCGTTTTCATAGTTTTCGAGGGTGTTGAAGCCGATAGTGCTGTCAGAACGTGAAGCCAAGATGGCGGCTGCAATTGGTATCAATTTTTTTCGTCATGGGTGTGTGTACTTTTTTATGTAATGGGTTTTTTAATTACTAGATATCACACGCATTTTCGGATTGAAACGCGGTACGGTTCGTAGCCGCTCACTCGCCCAGCCCGCGCGCCACCTGCGCTGCGGCGTCTACCGCGCACTCCGACGAGCGCCCGAAACCTTTTCGTCCAACCGCGGCTCGCGTACGCTCCCGCTAAAACTTGTAAAAGGTTCCGCCGTAATGACAAAGTTAAAGATCTTTAGTTCTACAAGTTGTTGTGTGTTAATATTAAATTGAATTCCGTGTTTAAACTATCGTCTTTTGCTGAGGTTAACCGACGCCATGAGATTACCTATTTAAATTATGTTTGTAAGCTATTTATTCAAATTCGATTGATTGATCACTACAGAACAAAAATGTAAAAAAAAATATATCAAAAACATTAAAAGTGACAACCCTATTGCTTCAATGGAGCGTAGGTAATTATGTTCTCAACTAGGCTTAGTTTCCCTACTGTCCATATTTATACTGTGACGAGAGCGACACGGCCTCCTCGTACGAAAGCGCGCAGCGCACTGCCGCCCGCACCCCGCACATGCCTTTTTATCATAGAATTCACACAATTATTTTAATAAAAAAAGAAAAGCGATCTTTTGAAATTAAATGAAACGTGAATAATTTAGATTTTTAAATTACCTATCCATTAGTCTAATCCTCAAATGATTAGAGCGTTGCCTTTAGCAACAGATACAAGAAATCAATAATTTTAGTCATTTTTTAAAAGTATATTTTAAATGTTTTTATAACACATAAAAACAAATTAAAACGTGGAATGTGATGATAGGATATCAAAAATTAATAATGTGCTTTTAGATGTAGTTTATTTCTCTTATGTAATGAGTTAATAGCCTCTGAATAACGAAGAAAAACGCACTAGCGCAAGGTTTTGGTCGGGGTAGAGCCTTAAGAGTTATCCGATCCTGATAACGCGCCTACATGATACACATCTGCGAACCCCTTCACAACGTACAGGCGTGATGTTATGTTATGAACTGGTAAACAATAAACAGACAGTCATGCGATTTCAGTAATCCGGGGTTGCTAACATTTATTGAAGAGTTCCGTTACCTCTCCGAGTTCCGTCATCTTCGAAGTTCTTCATCAGATCTTCATCAAATTGAAATGGCACCAGTCCGGAAAATACTCTTCCAAACAAAAAAGCGTCATCAAAATTGATTAAAAACTTAACAAAAACAGTCGAATTGAGAATCTCCTCCTTTTTTTGAAGTCGGTAAAAAGTGGACCCTGGTTATTTATAGGTGGAGTGGTCGTAAGAAATAGAAATAATAACTGTGGACACCACATGAAAGATTTTATCCCGTAACGATGTCGGCGGACGGAGTGTCGAGAGCGACACTCGCGCTCACTCGATCTGCGAGTGGACGCACCACGCGGGGCGCGCGCGGCTGCAGCTCGTCGCGCTGCACCAGCGTCGCCGCACCATCCGGCTGCAGCTCGTCGCGCAGCATCAGCGTCGCCGCCGCACCCGGCTGCAGCTCGTCGCGCTGCACCAGCGTCGCCGCACCATCCGGCTGCAGCTCGTCGCGCAGCGCCAGCGTCGCCGCCGCACCCGGCTGCAGCTCGTCGCGCAACACCGCGTCCTCGCCCGCGCTGGCCGGCCTGCCCGCCCCGCAGCGCGACGACACGCGCCGTCGACGCCGCACCCTCCTGCGCCGCGGCCGGGGTGCGCCCGCGGAGCACTCTATCGCGGGCTCGGTGCAGTACTGCTCCAGCATCGAGAGCGCCTGTCGCTTGGTTTCCGTGAGATCGTCCGGACTGACGGGCCGCGAAGAGCGCTCGAGCTCGTGCACGGGAGCCACTTGCGCCTCGTCTATGGAGTTCTCGATGTCTCGGGTGGCTGCAGTGTCATCGGGCTCTGCGTCCGCGGGAACCACCCTGCAAGGCAGGATTTAGATTAGGACGTGACGTGGGTCGCGGGAGCAGCGGAGCGGTCGCGGGTGGTACGCACTCGACGGGGTCGTCGGGCTGCAGCAGCACGAGCGGCTCCTGCGGCGGCAGCAGGTGGCCGCGACTGAGCAGGCGCACGGGCGGCAGCGCGAACAGGCGGCGCAGGCGGCGCTGCAGCCAGCGCACGCGGCGGCGCGGCGCCACGCACACGTAGGCGCGCGCGCGCACGTCGTCGGCGCCGTAGAAGCGCTGCATGCACACGCGCACGCGGAAGCGCTCGGCCGCGTGCTCGGCGCCTTCCGACTCGGACTCAGACTCTTTGTATTTCACCATATTGACTAATAAAAACGTCTAGCTCTTGCTGGGGCACTTGAAAGTTTCTAAATTTATAGGAACATTGCAACAGTCTGTATTGGTGAACACTTCCTGAATATCACCTGTCCATGATCTCCAATGAATTTTCTGCAAACAAAAGCATTTTATTTCATTAAGTCTAGGTTTTTCATAAAGCACTACTGTAGCTCTTGTCATCACAAGACAATTCTTGTGATCACAAGACAGTTCTAGTGATGATTTTAGGGTTCAAGTCAAGATGTGTTGACAGCATGTCTCATAGAACTACTACATATATACACAACTAATAATAGCGAAATACACTCAAAGAAGTCTTGTGTTTGTTTTTAATGAAAACTAAAACTGCCTTCTGGTTAATCCTAACAATGCCTACCACACACCTCTTAGAATACCTAGACGTGACAGTGTCCCGCTCCAAGATTAAAGTTACAACATTTAAACTCAAAAGGACTGGGTAAGTACCCAAAAATTGACATGGGCAAACCCAAACTCAACTCAAACCTTTTATTTCAAGTAAACCATTTAAAAGCACTTTTTAACAGTCGAGGTTGGTCAGTCAAAAACAAAACGCTAGTTGCATGTTTCAAAGCATAGATCTCTAGGAGAAGAACATTCAAGATACTCCATGGACACTCTTTTATTTAAATCAGTAAATAGTTTTAAATAAAGGTTACATTATTATCAGTAAATAGTTAGAAATATTTAGTCATAAAATTATTTATTACATTACTGACAAAGAGATTGAAGCTGTACAATATAAATGTCAAGCCCAAAGAGAACCATGTAGGGTAAAGTCTGAGGTTGTCTTTTGAGAAAAGAGCCACACATGCTTGAGTGGACCTGGCCAAACAGTGCAAGCATTTGTCAGTTTTCGTTCAGGTCAACGCAGAACTTTCAGAAGCTCAAAGATCGGACAAACAATACCAAAGTAAGGATATTTGGGTAGGCCACATAGTGTACTCAAACTGCCAAACAGTCATGATCTCAACCCTTACAATAACGACCAACATAGTCTTCATATTAAAATATTATAACCATATAAATTGTAGATTGGTGCTGAGATGGTACAAGGACCACACAGGGGGTCTCGTAAGCCCCAAGTCCGTAGTTTGGGCCAGTGTCGGGTGTTTTATATTCTGTATCACCTACGGACTTAGGATTTGTCCCAAACTCAAACTAAGGATGAATGACAACACGATTTGATAGTTGTTCTTAGTTCGGGTTCGGGACTAATTGTAAATATGTAGGTGATAGGGAGTAGAAAATGCCCGCAGATTTGAGTGGACCTGTCCACTCAGTGCAAGCTATCATCAGTAGTCGTGTAGCTCAACTCAGATCTACTTAGGAGACAGTAGGAGCTCAACAACTCAATGAACAATACCAAAGAAATGACATTTGGGTATTTAGTTTTTATTACTATTAGGTAGTTAATTCTGTTTATAGCTGGCTGGACATCAGATGTAATTGAATAACCTCCTCCCTTTTTTTTTAAGCATCTTAGCCAGCCGTACACATAGACAAAGTAGCACAATGTTACAACTGTTCTCAAACTTTATTCATCATTTCAGCAAAGAAAATACTGGTACCTACAAAATAATTATTAAATAGACAGTCAGTTAAGGGCCATCATAAGGTAAGAAATTTCCTTTTCTATTAATTTATTATTATATTTGCAGCTTGCTTGTTAAGCATGCCCCAGTGTTTCAGAAGATTAGCAGTTAAAATATACCTAATACTTACGTAGAAACCAAAACTAACTATACTTTAGCAGGTTATTGATTTTATTTGACTAAATGTGCTGGAAAAACTTATTATAGAAATCAGTATTCACTGAAAATGAAAAATATTTATTCAAAACCTCTTGTTTACAACAATTTGACACAATTACACACACAACCAACAGGCAGGACTATGAGTCGTGCCCACAGACCAGTGTTGCCAACTGCTACCTTTAGTCAGTAGCTAGACAGTTTGCAAAAAGTTGCTAGATTGCCAGATATTTTTACCCAAAAAAGTTGCTAGAAGTAGCTGTTCGCTTCTTAGTACTGGTGGGAAGGAAGATATGTGGTCAAATTATAATCACGTTTTACATACTGGGTTAAACACAGGAGTAAATAAAAACCGAATAATTATTGAGATAAACGTAACAAAATTAAGACGACCCACCGACCAACCGCTGCGGCCCCGACATGTGAAAATTCCCAAAAAAAAAAAAATCTTATGTAATAGGTAAATAAACATTAAATTCGCGATTAATTCGCGACACACCGGTGTGTCACCGGGGTCGGAGCGGTGTAACTGAAGAGAAAGATGTCGATGGCTGAGGTTCATTATCTATTTTTAAGTTGGAGTAATTTTCTAAAGTACCTACCCATTTTCTCAAAACGCAACATTGATCACTCTCAAAAGCATTCATGTCATTTAAAAAGTTGCTAGAAATTGTAGCTAACAAATTTAGCTACAAGATTTATTAAATAGTAGCTGCCTGACACTGAAAAATAGCTAGATCTAGCTACAAAGTAGCTAAGTTGGCATCACTGCCACAGACTACAATATATAATAGGTACAGGGAGGGGTCGTGCGTGCTCGCCCAAATTCGCTGACCAAAGCTTGCAACACGGGCTTGCAATGAATGAACAGGTCCACTCAAATCTGTCTGTGTGATTCTTTCCTCAAAAGACCATTTCAAACACTGATCTGCGTGGTCCTCATAAAACGTATTGTGAATGTGGGGAAAACGTAATCGCCTAATTTCATGTTGGTCTGGCAATTTGAGCGGCCTACCCAAATGTCCTTACTTTGGTAATGTTCGTCAAATTACTGAGCTCCTCTTCACGATAACTGACAAAATAATGCTTGCACTGTCTGGACAGTGTGAGACTTCCTCGTCGGCGCCAGCAGTCACGTCAGCACGTCGCACAGCTCCGATCCACCTTGGCAAGCACACTGCACCTTCGGCCAGTCACATGAAGAGCCTTGAAGAACCTCGGTCGACGCCAGCAGTCACGACAGCAGCAGCACCACTCCGACTCAGTGGAGCCTGCAGCAAAATTCCGACTCACTGGGATATCATCACCCCGACTCACTGGGGTACCGCAGACAGTTCCGACTCACTGAGAACTCTGCGACTTCCGGTTCCGACTCACTGGAACCAACCGTCCACTAACCTGGCAAGCATCTCAAGATGTATGGACGACTCATCCACTATCGACCTACGGTCTCCGGAGGGGAGTAATGTTGGTGACATTAATACCGCCAAAAAAATCAACTTAGCAGAATCAACAAATGAGACTCGCAGCGCCATCTATCTCGACAGCTGCGAACTAACTGGACAAAATCCTAAATCGCGATATCAGAGTTTACCGTGCGATAAGAACATAATATGCAAAGCCCGAATATCAACTGTCAGGCAGTTGCCCACCGGACACCAACAACCATCTGGTCGGAGGATCCTCCCTTTTCAATGGAGGTATGCGGGACTTTACTCTCTGTTCCGCTACCTCCAAAGAAGGACAGCGTCCCGTGTCGCCTCCGTACCCACTCCTTTAGGATTGGCTGGATAGCCCCAACAATCCAGTGACCGGCGCTGGGAGTCTCCAGCCACTCTGCCCATTGCCTTACGATGGCATTCTGCACCTCTCTGCGCTACCTTATCATCACTTCAGGCGGCGGACCAATGCCACTCTCCACCCGAACTTCCACACTTCGATGGTAAACTTCGGCAAGCACTCGCGCCTCGAGATCCCACGGGGGTGTTCCTGCCAATGCGAATGCCACCCGCTTCAACTGAAATTTTGCGGTATCCACGGACTACCCTGATTGCCATGACTTTTTGCGGTCGCCGCAGATGAGCCTTGTTCTGGGCATTCAGGGAGTCTGCCCACACTGGGGCACCACACAGCGCCATCGAACGCACCACTCCCGTGTAAAGCCGTCGACAGCTCACACTCGCTCCACCCAGATTCGGCAGTAGCCGACTTAGGCCGGTAGCTGTGTCGATCAGCTTCGGGGCAAGTTGGCAGACGGCAAAAGTGCTCGCCGAAGTTCTACCTACGATCTAGGACGAGGCCCAGGTATTTCATGTGCGTCTGCACCATAATTCGCGCACTTCCCAGAGTGATATATTAGCGCCCGCCGATGGTCGGCGGTGGGGCCCATAAAACACCAGACACTCAGTTTTCTCGAGCGCCACCCTAAGACCCAGCTCTTCGATGCGGCTGATGACCAGAGACGCACCTTCAATGGCCAAGCGCGCCGCTTCCTCAAAATTTCCCCCCCGGGCTGTGATGAGAGTGTCGTCAGCATAACAAATGACGCCCAGCCCGGGTGAGAGAGCACCGCGAAGGTCCTTACACCTACCCTACACCCACCCTAAACCTCCGGAAATACTTCAACATGTTTAGCCTCAAGTCTGCTATTACAATAGTGTCAGAATAATAATAATAATAATAGGGGCCAACCGGCCCCGAGCCGGGTCCCCGCTACCGGTGGTTGTGTGCAGCGCATGAGATGGACGCAGTCCATGAACGAAAACGTCATGCGCGCATATTACGGGTCTACAGAGGGAGGAACTAACCTCACTGCGTACCGTGTCAGGATGCTGTCTCTGTTTCAGGACCTGGAACCGACTGTCAACGTTTCGGCCCAACGATTGTCGGATCAAGTGCGAGTCATCCAACGTAGTCACAAGTTGGACGATGCCGCGCTTGATAGGCTGCGCTCAGAGGTACTGAACAACCTTATCATCTCGACCCCGACACAGACCGCGGTACAGGCGCCAGCCAGTGGCGCAATCACACCGCGGCCCAATAATGATAGTGATGGGGTAGATGATAGGGTTGTCACGATAAGTAGCCAGTGCAACGATCGACTGAGGAGCGCGCTGGAGGATGCGCTTCGCGAGTATAGATCAACTCCAACCGAACTTAGGCCCCGATTACCACGGTTACCTATGCACAAAAAGAATAGGGCGCTGGTGTGTGCCTTGGACTCGCTGCTTCAGAATATCTTCGAAAGCAGCGAGAACCTCGTTGATACGCACTCAATCCTGTATTGCGGGGCTGTTGCGGCATGTCGTATAGCAAACGTCAAGTTTCCAAATTGTGACGAGGCTATACGACCAAAACCTGCTGTACCAGCCTCCTCAGCTCGACCGAAACCTATAAGTATTTGGGTATGTCGGAAGCGTTGGGTATTAACGGTACTGACATGAAACAATCGCTGAAGGAGCGCTTCTTTGGCCGCCTAAAAAAGGTTTTGAACAGCCTTTTGTCGGGCGGAAATAAGGTGCGCGCCTTTAACGGTTGGGTCATGCCAGTATTAATGTACTCTTTCGGCATACTCAAATGGACTCAAACTGAACTCGACGCCCTGGATAGGAGGGTCCGTACACTGCTGACTGCAAACCGGATGCATCACCCACGATCTTCGGTGATGAGACTGTACATCCCGCGGAAGTGTGGAGGTCGAGGCTTTTTAAATGCTAAGACTCTCCACAACCGCGAGATGTGCAGTCTCAGAGAATATTTTCTCAAAGTCGATGTGGGTATGCACCGAGATGTGGTCGCAGTGGACAAGGGACTCACCCCGTTGTCCATGGCTAAAGAGAACTGGCGCAAACCTGTGATACTTACTACAGATGACCGCAAGGAGGTATGGAAAGGCAAGGAGCTTCACGGGCGCTTCTATCGGGCTCTCTATGGGTCCGATGTAGATTTCTCAGCGTCCGTGGCCTGGCTACGTTTCGGTGATCTCTTCGGAGAAACTGAAGGTTTTGTTTGTGCAATTATGGACGAAGTTATCTTGACGAACAACTACCGGAGGCATATTATAAAGGACGGGACGGTTGACGTGTGTCGGGCATGTCACCGTCCGGGTGAGTCCATCAGACATATTATCTCTGGTTGTTCTCGTCTGGCTAATGGCGAGTACTTGCACAGGCATAACCAAGTGGCCAGGATTATTCACCAGCAACTTGCTTTGAAATACCAACTTGTTGATTCTGAGGTACCGTATTACAAGTATGTGCCCGACCCAGTTCTCGAAAATGACCTGTCACGTTGTACTGGGATCGGTCTATCATCACTGATAGGACTATCGTCGCTAATATGCCCGATATAGTGGTGATAGACCGATTAGCGCGCCGCACAATGATAATCGATGTTACCATTCCACATGACGAGAACCTCGTGAAAGCTGAGAAAGAAAATCAAATCAAGTATCTTGACTTAGCGCACGAGGTTGTGGACATGTGGAATGTGGACTCGGCTGTCATTGTGCCGACTACTATTTTTTATATTTTTAAATGTTTTTTTATTGTTTTTATAGAAATATTTAAAAATGTAAAATATATGTGAATCAATGAATAAAGAGAATAATAATAATATCTGTGGCCCGGCTGTCAACTTGGCTGACGTAAATTTTTCTCACTCCTTATTTTTGCTCAATTTTATTAAAAATAACATATAACAAAATGTATTTCATCAAGAATCCACCGAAAAAAAAGAAATGGAATTTTATAGAAAGTCAATCCGAAAACATGTTTGAAAATACTATTTGGCGACTCTGAAATGGACAACTGAAATGCTAACAAGAAGCCGGGCACGAAAACTAAACACACACCCAACATCTTCGGGTTCGTCACTCAGCTCCGCCTCGCAGCCGCCGGGACCTGCGCCAGCCGTGAGTCCTGAGATTCCGGTTGCTGCAGTTGCGTCGAGCTCGAGCGACGAATACTTCTCGCCGCCGACGACACCACCACCTGCGCGTCGGCGCGGTCGAGGCCGACCTCCAACCAGCTTGGGACTTCGAGGCCCGCCGGCCTCTGATAGGGTCCCCGCTGCCGGTGGAAGTGTGTAGCGCATGCGATGGACACAATCCATAAACGAAAATGTCATGCGGTCATACTTTGGGGCTACAGAGGGGGGAATTAATCTGACTGCGTACTGTGGTCGGATGCTCTCCCTGTTTCAGGTACTTGAGCCAGGTGTCAACGTTTCAGCCCAACGATTATCGGATCAGGTGCGGGTCATCTAACGTAACCGTATCTTGGATGACGCCGTACTTGATAGACTGCGTCTGGAATCACGGAGTAGCCGTGTCTCGCCTGCTTCGCCACCGGCCGCAGTGCAAATACAACAAAGTGTTTCACCGCGACCCGACCACGTTGGTGAAGATGATGATGACGTGGCTGTATCCGTGAGTACCCAATGCAATGAGCGATTGAGGGGTGCGTTGGAGGATGCTTTCCGAGAGTATCGCTCCACACCGCCTGAGCTTAGACTCCGTCTACCTCGTTTGCCCATGCATAAGAAAAATAGGGCGCTGGTATGTGCTCTAGATTAGCAGCTTTCAAATTATTTTGATAGCAGCGAAGACCTCGCCGATACCCACTCGATCTTGTACTGTGCGGCTGCAGCGGCATGTCGTGTAGCTCATGTAAAATTTCCTAACACTGACAGAGCTACACGACCAGCTGTACCACCTTGGCAGTGCAGAATCGAGCGTCGTATAGGTGAGGCTAGAGCGCTCATCGGCAAACTAATCTGCTTCAGGGAGGGCAACACTCGCCGTAGAGTGATGCGCTTTGTGAGGCGGGCGTTCTCGGGGACCGATACTAGTCCTCGAGATTACCCGACCCGCGTCACAGAGCGTATCGACTTCCTGAAGGAGAAAATCTATGCATGGGCAAACCGTATACGTCGGTACAAGCGGCGAGTGGAGCGATACACTCAGAATCGCACATTCCAAAACAACGAAAGGTGGGTTTATAGGGCTTGGGAGCGACCGGACCAAGGTGTGACTGATGCGCGCCTACCGGATGATGACGCCATGCTTTCATTTTGGCGCAGCATCTGGTCGGTGCCTGTCAGTCATACCGAGGGTGATTGGACTCGGGAGGTCGAGCGTGCGTGTGATCCGATACCACAGATGGGGGCAATTACCATCAGCCCCCAAGATATAGCTCGTGCAGTCCGTCCGTTACCTAACTGGAAATCTCCAGGGCCGGACGGGCTGCACAATTTCTGGATTAAATGGTTTCAAAGATCGCACGCTCGCTTGGCATCTCAATTCATTCCAGTCTGCCTTAGAGTCCGGATCGCTGCCACAGTTCCTAACTACAGGAATAACCCACCTGCTCCATAAATCAGGTAGTACTGCGGAACCTAAAAATTATAGACCGATCACGTGTTTACACACGGTCTATAAAGTTCTTACATCCATTTTAAGAGCAAAGATTAACGAACATATTGAGAGCAATTCAATAATGTCTGCCTCTCAGAATGGATGTAGGAACGGGTCCCGCGGTACTAAGGAGCTGCTCCTCATCGATGTTGCCATTAGCCAACAGGTACGCCGTTCTAGAAAGGATCTGTCGACATGTTCGATAGATTATAAGAAGGCCTATGACTCAGTGCCACATACATGGCTCATGAGGGTGCTGGAGTTGTATAAAGTTGATGCAGTTCTGCGCACCTTCCTGATGTCATGTATGGGGCAGTGGAGGACGGTCCTTCGCTATCCAGTATGTCGACAGATCCAGGCGAACAGCGAACCGATAAGGATAGAGCGTGGTATATTTCAGGGCGACAGTCTGAGTCCACTGTGGTTTTGTCTGGCCCTCAACCCTCTAAGTATACTGCTGGAGGATTCGGGCCAAGGCTACCGGTTGAGAAGAGGTGGTCAGGTCATATCGCACCTCCTTTACATGGATGACTTAAAACTCTTTGCTCCTAACAATTTGCAACTGATGAAGCTACTGAAGGTAACAGAAACCTTACAGGAGGAAGCCCTCCGCCACCGCCGTCTCTGCCGCGACCGCCGCCGCTGCCGCCGCTTCTTCTGCCGCCATTGCCGGTTCCACTGCGGCTGCTGCTACTGCAGCAGCCGCAGTAGAGCCCCTACAAAGGGCTCCGGAGGGGGCTGAAATGGAGTGCCAGTAATGGCCCCATTTCACCCCCTCCTGTTGAACGTCAGCCACTGCGCCGCCCAGGAACTGATGCTCCTGAGCATGGCGCAGTGACTGATGCCTGTGGACGGCGAGCAATGGGTAGCTCGCCGTCCGATCAGAACAGGCCCGGGTTGACGGCGCGCTGTGTTCTACGCGCGCCAAGCCAGCAGTCGTCAGCATGGGTCGGGGCCCGTTAGGGCCAGAGCCTACCAGGGTTGCGGATTTGTTCGAAAGAGTTACCGCGGCCCTGGGAAGAAAGGCACTAGGAGGACTAAAGGGTGGGTTTTAGTCAGTAAAAGTCTGACACTCCCTGCCGCTCCACCCAGAGCGGGAGGGGTCATTTGATGATTTCCCATCCCCGAAAAAAAAAAAAAAAAAAAAAAGGTAACAGAAACCTTCAGTAGCGCCATCAGGATGGAATTTGGTATGGAAAAATGTGCGGTCATGCATGTAAAGCGAGGGGAGATTATGGAATCCGTGGGAACCAAACTCTCGGATTCCATACACCTTAGATCCCTCTCCTCAACCGAAACCTACAAGTATTTGGGTATGTCGGAAGCGTTAGGCATCAATGCTGCTGACATGAAACAATCGTTGAAGGAGCGCTTCTTTGGCCGCCTGAACAAAGTACTTAACAGTCTTTTATCAGGCGGAAACAAGGTGCGCGCCTTTAACGGTTGGGTCATGCCGGTATTGATGTACTCTTTCGGCATACTCAAATGGACTCAGACGGAGCTTGACGCCCTGGATAGGAGGGTACGCTCACTGCTTACCGCAAATCGGATGCATCACCCACGGTCTTCGGTGATGAGGCTGTATATCCCGCGGAAGTGCGGGGGTCGTGGATTCTTAAATGCTAAGACCTTGCACAACCGCGAGGTATGCAGCCTTAGGGACTATTTCCTAGAGGCCGACGTGGGTATGCATCAGGATGTGGTAGCGGTGGACAAAGGCCTTACCGCGCTCTCCTTGGCTAACGAGAACTGGCGCAAACCTGTGGTATTAGATACTAATGACCGCATGGAGGTATGGCATAGCGAGGAGCTTCACGGGCGTTTTTATCGGGTCATACATGGGCCCGATGTAGACTTTTTAGCGTCCGTAGCCTGGCTGCGTTTTGGTGACCTCTTCGGGGAAACCGAAGGTTTTGTCTGTGCGATTATGGACGAAGTTATGATGACGAACAACTACCGGAAATACATTGTGAAGGACGGTACGGTTGACATATGTCGGGCATGTCACCGGCCCGGGGAATCTATCCACCACATTATTTCCGGTTGTTCTAGTCTGGCTAACGGAGACTATTTGCACAGGCACAACCTTGTAGCCAGGATTATCTATCAGCAACTTGCTCTTCAATACAATCTTGTGGAATCGGAAGTACCGTACTATAGGTATGTGCCCGACCCAGTTCTCGAAAATGGCAATTGCACATTGTATTGGGATCGGTCTATCATCACTGACAGGACTATTTTGGCTAATAAGCCTGATATAGTGGTGATAAACCGACTAGAGCGTCGCGCAATGATTGTTGATATAGCAGTCCCTCATGACGAGAACCTCGTGAAGTCTGAGAAAGGTAAACAAACAAAGTATCTTGACTTGGCTCGCGAGGTTGTCGACATGTGGGATGTGAACACAGCAGTCATTGTGCCGATAATCGTCACGGCCAATGGCGTAATTGCCAAGAGCCTCGACCAACATCTCAAGAGGCTCTCGTTGGGCAGCTGGATCAAGGGCTTGATCCAGAAAGCAGTACTCTTGGACACGGCGCGTATCGTTAGGAGGTTCCTCTCTCAGGAGCCCTGACCACCGCACATACGGGTATTTGATACAAAAAACTGGCCAAAACCTTTTTTTGGTAATTTTGGGTCAATTGTGCCTCCTAATTATTTTTCATATTAATTTTAGTATAACCCAATAATTTCTATACCCTTTTCTCCAAAGGGACTTACGTGTGAAATAAAATCGAAATAAAATAAAACATTATTTTCTATTTCAAGCATTATGGTGATTTATTTGTACAATAACTAATAAAAAAAGCATTTAAAAATACACAGTGATTTAAAAATAACGCTTACTTTTTACATAACCTTACAAAATACATAAATGAAAAGCTATGTACAAACTGTAATTTACATCGAAATAAAAGTTAAATATACATTTTCTTGTAATATTTACAGAGAAACTTATACAGCTAATATTCGTCAGACTCGCTATCGCTATCTGCTTGATCAGTACTAGTGCCCGGGTCAGCATTATCAGTGTCAGTGTCCGCGGGACACTCGTATTCAACTTTAAGAAATTGTAGAATTTCTTGCGATAGTGGTTTCCTGTTCCTTTTGAATTGCATTCTGCTGCTGTTACTAAGAAAGACATCAGAGGTCAGAAGAAGGCGGTTCATGACATCTTGGAGGCAATCCTTTCGCGAAAACTTTCTTGCAAAGTTTTGCCTGTATAGGCGGAAATGTTTATTCCGCGACTCAGCTGCCTCCTCTGATAATTGTCCAATCGGCAAAAGAGCATGTTTGATTACCAAAGCCCCATGACACAAAACTTTATGCAAAGTTGGCGTCATGTGGTGCCAGTTGTATAACTGCACATATAGTTCGGCTGTTGACTTCAGAAACACCGAAAATTTTTCCGTGTCAATAGAGAACCCACTCGAAATAACTTCTCGAATCAACTTGAGGTTCTTAAGGAAGTTTATATCAATCCCTGTTATTGAGGCAGTTGTTACAGGATCGGCAAAGAACCTCCTAGAAGTATTTCCATCGTTAGTATTTCCAAAGCCAGCTTTCGGCACGTCTACAAGCAAGCCCATTTGCTCTCGAAAGGCCTCTTGAATCTCTTTCTTTTTATCTGCCGAAAGCTGCTTTTCCTCCTTGTTAAGCCTCCATTTTTTGATAGGTAGTTTGTAGGCTATATGGAGACATGTTTCGAGAAATCTAATCCGAGCGTGCAATATTGATAGTCCAAATTTGAGCGAGTTCGAATCTATCAAACTTTCGTCGGTTTTAAGATTGTTGAAATCTTTGCTGGTCTGCTTGCATATGTAGCACTTCATTGTTGACGTGGTATTAGTTGCGGCATTGCACACTTTTTTGCACACTGAGGTCCATTTTAGCTTGTAATGATGTTTAAATGATTTTAAGCAATCGCGGAGTACTTTAGTTTTGTCCTCGGGGCATTTGGTCATTTCAATTAGTTTATGCTCAAGAAAGTCCAGTTTTTTATCTAATTTTTTGTAGTCGCACTGTTTTATTACGTTAAACATATCCTCTCTTGTTATTGTCATCGATGACTCATCATAAGGACCTGCCAACAAGAAAAAATCTATGTTAAAATCAAAGAAACACAAAGTGTTGTTTTTTTCGAAAAAAACCTATTTTTGTTCAGAGGCTATAATTCACAGGGGCGGAAAGAGGCGGAAGGTAATTTTCTCTTGATATGAAATCTAGAAGGTTCAAAGAACACGATTATGTATAAACTTTAGCTTAACTATGTTTATCTGATACTTAATTTTACGAAGGAAACCTATTTTACGTGTTTTTTTTTGCATAAAAATACTCATGACTTTATGGTACAATTAAAGAATGAAAATGTGATCCTAACAGTAGCACAATAGATTCAAAATAAAGTACATACCTGTGCCTGAAGATTCCATGGTGGTTTTTGGGGTTTGCACTAAACACAACAGTATGATTAGTCTTAAACAGCAATTGAAATTTGCGAGCGCCGAGAAAACAAACGTGTCACTAGCACAACAGATGAGTTCCGACTGACGTTGAGGGCGCATGGAGCGCTCTAGCCCCTTCTGGGTACCGGTTTCTTAATGTATAGAGTGTCCCATTGTTAAAACATAACAAAGGATAGCTGCGCGGTTACTATTGTAAAAATGACTTTTGGCCAGTTTTTTGTATCAAATACCCGTATGTGCACCGGTAGCTTGGATTCTGTTCCCGATACCGGTGGGCTACTTTTATATTTTTAAATGTTTTTTTTTTATATTATTATAGAAATATTTAAAAATGTAAATGATATGTATATAAAATGAATAAAGGAAATAATATATATGAAAAGTATGTAAAAAAGATGAATAAAGAGAATAATAATATCTTGGGACAATCAACACACCGCCGTCTGGTTCCAAACTAGGCAGAGCCTGTACTATGGCAACCAGACAACTGATAAACATACTTATATATTTCTAAATACATACATTTTATAGATAAATTATACACCCAGATACAGAACAAAGAATGGTCTATCATTGATTTCATCATTGTTGATTTTGACAAGTTTGGTAATCTACTAATATAAAAGCGTCATTATGACTTTCCAATGGTCAACCACTGACACTCCATTGAAAGAAATGGCATAGAATGGTAATCTCGTACATAATGACAAATGAATGAGAGACCTATGCGGTAATCTGCTAACATTTTGACAGTTCCTTCGATCAGTGACCTACCATTAGAACGTCATTGTGCAGTCATTGCTTTTCAAAGACATTGAATACTTTTAGATTGATACTTCTATTACGAGACCATTGACCGACCAATGATTGACCATTATAAATTTAACAGATTACGAACTTACAGCAAAATGACAATGGGATCGTGTTGGAACGACGAATTTATAAAAAATAGCAATATTTCTGGTCTCCCGGTACTTGTGAATCTGTAGTACTAAAGCAGCAGTGGCTCTGAATTTTCACTTCCTCCTCAGTCTCCATTAATTAATTCATGCCACTTACCGGGATAAAAAGTACACTATTTTTTATTCCAGGATATGAACTATGTGTGCCACATTTCATCCAAATCCCTTCAGCTGGTTTTGCCTGATTGTTACACAAACATAGAAACATACAAACTAACAAACATACAAACTTTCACATCCTACTAATATTATAAACGGAATTCGGAATTCTTCATCAGATCTTCACAAATGGGACAAGTCCGGAAAAATACTCTTCCAAACAAAAAAAATAACCATATCAATCCGTTGACAATGATGGTAAAAAAATCGCTGAATTTAAAATAATCATACAATATCTATACTAAGCTTGGAGTCCCGCGAGTCCCGTGTCGGACTGGCGGACTAACTTTTTTTCTTATGATATACAATACACCATCGCAGACTGGGTCCGGTGGGCTAAGGATCGAAATTAAATTATATTTGTTGAAAATGTTTATCTTGTCAAATCCATCCTTTCCTAGTATTTTTTTTTTCAAAGCCTGCTATGAAGTCTAAGTGAAATAAAAATCTTAAACGAGAAAAAAAAATCTAGTGCTGTAAAAAAACGAGATTTTAACAATGTTGCAAATACATGGGTTGGGTGGCTAATAGTGGGTTTTCAGCAAAACCATTCTAATATAAACAGAACTTAAAAATCGCCTTACAGGATACTTACTTAGGAGGGCTTTTAGCTGCAGAAAGTGCAAAAGGCCCAAATTGCAAAGGAAGTTGTATTAGTTTTGAACCATCTCAGGAAATGTATTCCAGAATGGCAGCTGAAAAACTATAGGTAGGTACAATAAAAACGAAAATGATTGAGCGGACCTCTGACATTACAAATATTACTAACAATTTAATAAAACCATAATAATAATCATGTACCTAGTTAGTAATTTGCACTATTTTTTATAGATTTTGGTAAAATTACTAAAAAAATGTGAATCACTTGTCTTCTATTAATGTTTTTTCCCCAGGCTAGCTAGTAATTACGTAGTGTCAATTAAGGTCTTTAGGAGATTTTTTAAAGCTTTTACGTACATACATAGGTAGAGTCTGTCAAGTGAGTCGAGTCCACAACCATTTTGCTGATTTCTTATAATGGCAATACTATTATCTGTCAAACAAATGTCACAAATTCTGTTGTTTACCTACCTCGTAACATTCCGGTTTTTGTTGAATTTTTAATTTTATAATGCCGAAACCTATTAAAAGTAGTGTCAGGAACCTATTGTTAACTTATGAAATGTTAACTTAACTTAACATTATTAACTTATGAAATCAAATTATTGGATTATATTAATCTCCACCTACATTATATTGGTTGGTCACCCTAATGAAAGGGACAGAGGGCTCTCGCGAAGCTATCTCCCTCGGACCGCGTATCGACAGCCTGTGCACATTCCAGGTTGTAATAGAAGTTCCTTGTGTGTTGCTCAGACTCACAGAACTAACACAACGCTTGCTAGGTAGGTACTTATTTTAGTTATCTGTGACCTCTGTGACTTATACTAGGGAGGTGTTGCTGCTCTGTCTGTGGTTGGCAGTGCTTGGTGTTGGTTTGTGACTTGTCAATGTGTGACATACCTACATCTCTACATTGATTGAAATTCGTTAGGCAGTTTATTTTGTGACCGTTTGTGATTTTTACGCTGGTTTTCTGTGTACATAGTGATAAGTTCCATCGAAATTCAATATATGTCTTAAAAATTATCATATTTATTATTAGGTATACATCTATTTTGTAATTCAGAGGCGTATTCGTAACCGTAAAAATAAAGCGTCTCAGCGTGAAGGTATGGTGTCCGGGAAATACAAGATCTCAGCTTGAGCGTTTCGCTCGCTGCTGGGCTCAGCTATAGGCTCGTGGAGCACTAGGCGCGGGTCAGGCAGACGGTCAGGGCGGCGGCGGCGGCGGCGCCATGTCCAACGTGGAGAACGTGTGCCCACAGACGCTCCGCGGCGTGGCGCGTGAGCTGCGTCGCCTGGCGGCCAGCCCGCCCGCCGGTATCAAGCTGCTGCTGCGCGACGATGACCTCACTGACGTGGTGGCGACCATGGAAGGGCCCGGTACGCACCGCACACTTCCCCTGTCCCAATGCAACTTACCTCAGTATTCTCTTTTCGTTAAAAGTGACCTTTGTTGCATTATAATAAGTGTTTCCTGAGTTACTTACTGTTTTTACTAAGTAAAATTGTTTAAAGGACTGTTTAAAGAGGAGACAAGACTAGGTGTAGTACCCTTGTACTACACCTAGTCTTGTCTCCTCTTTTAATAATCAATACTTACAAAGTATTTAACATTGTCCTATCTGTTTCTCTGCTCACATCTTCAAACCCATGCTTTAGATTTTGGTACATTTCTTATCCTATAAAACAATGTTAATTTACTTCTTACTTCTTTATTTTATAAAGTGGAGACTTGTAATTGGCTGACAGTCTTATTTACTGATCTTGACCAGTTTGTTTTAGCTTCTAAATCTGTAGCTGTCTAAGTCTTATAAATCTGTGGGAAGCCAGGGCAGGTTGCTAGTAAACAATAAGGCTCATAATAACAAAACAACAGTGAAGTTGGGAGCAGTTTCCAATACTTAAATATTAAAACATTTGTCATCACTGTTGAAATAGATAAGTCGCAGCCAACTAGCTTAATCGGCCGTTTAATTGCTGCCCTAGCCTTTTCATTTAGCTGCGCCGATTTTTTAGCGACTTGGACATCTTTGGTGTACTATTGTTAAATGACTTGCCCATGTCACTTATGTTCAATGAAAAGGCTAGGGTTTTAATGAAACGGCTGATTAAGCTAGTTGGCTGCGACTTATCTATTTCAACAGTGATGACAAATGTTTTAATATTTAAGTATTGGAAACTGCTCCCAACTTCACTGCTACATAGTGTTCTCATTATCCATTTTTATGGCACAATTTAGATGCTATTCAAAAGCAGTATTGTGTATCACCCCTGGTGTGTAGTCGTCGGTAAGTTTTGTTAGTGTTTTCTAGTTCTGTGCGATCTGTAATTGGACCTTGGTGCAGTTGATGCCTAGCTAGCATAGAAGCTAGGAGGCGCTTAAATTTAGGTACGTCTGTTCGCTGTGGATTACGCCTGGGTGCAGGCTTCTTTGTGTTGGCTACTAGCGCAAAGCGGATCCTCCTGTGGTCAGAGCAGGAGGGTTCGTCGGATACTCGAATAGGTATAAGGTCTGGGATGTCTCTGTCGTTTTGGAGCCTGATCACTGTGAGGTCTCTGGAACAGACTTGAGTTAGTGGCATAATGGGTACGTCTTTAGGTGTATAAATACATGTTCGTGGTTTATCCGTGTTGTTTGTGTTGAGTGTTAATTTACCTCCGATGTTTCCAAGGCCGCATATCCTGTCACTTCTAATCCACGGCTATGCTGAAGGTTCGTCTGGATAATCTGGATGGTGTTGAGTGGAGTGTGGGGGTGTCGGGTGTGGGCGCCGTCGGCGGTGGTGTGGGGTTAGGAAGAGGAGGATCCATCGGATAGTCCCTCCTCCATTCCGGGCCAGTTGTCGCGGCACCGCGAGGTTGTGAGCAGCTGCGACGTCCACCCGGGTGATGTCGGTGGTGCACGGTCAGTCTCCGCATCGGCCATCGCTGCTCTCGCCATTTCCTCCTCCAGTCGTGCCATGTCACGGTCGTTAATTTGGGTCGGTTCCGTTCTTTTCATTCCAATTTTTCAAGCGTAGACGCTTTGGAATGTGCAGATAGCTTCATCTTAACCCGGGTTACCGGGTTAACCGGGTAACCCGGGTTACCGGGTAGAATCGAGTGCTCTGAATTGGAGGAATCTGTCACTGTGGGGGGTGGGGGGGGGGCAAGGGGTCTTATCCCAAGCGCTTGCATGCAATTTCAGCTGCCGGAGCCGCGTCAAAATATTATTTAAAAATATTTGTAAATCACTATCAATACGTGAATCGGAACTATAAATATACTAAATTCTTACGTTTTCGAAGTTTTATCTGTCAAAATACTGCTATCCCGCCATTTTTTTGACACTGACAGTGACACATATACCTACTCGACATCGCGCCATAAGCGTCATTCCGTTTTACGTGAATGTGCTTCCGAGTTTACGTGAATGTGGCCTAAGTATATCGTTATTGTTATCTGCCTCCTGTTTTTCGACGACTTTTGCTACCCCTCTGGATACCGATTGCTTGCTATTTTTGATGACTTTTGCCACCTCTCTGGACACCATTTGCTTGCTATTTACGACAATTTCGCTACATTTTGGTGTTTTATTTAATGCAATCCGTCGACTACACTTTACACAAAAAATTTAGACTAAAAATTAAAAAACCACGCACCTGCGGCGACGGGAAGTGGTGCTTGGCTAACCTACAAGTTACAACCCCCCCCCCCACCCCTACCACTCCACACCACCTAATCAGAGGACTCGGTTCTAAACTTTAACCGTGGAATGCATTGCCAGTTCCTGTAAGATGCACTCAGTCGTTGTCTGTGAAAGACTCATAAAAAAATTACCTCTCGTTGTGTTTATCGATACTCGTTATTTTACTGCCTATATATTTAGTACTAGCACTTCGCCCGCGACTTCGTCCGCGTGGGGATAGTAGGTACTCCACAAACTGCAACGCCCCTATACATATCCCCTTATAAAGGTTAATTTTGGAAAATTAAGCACAACGATTCTCATTATTGGTTCAGCGCAACTGTTCACCCCGTTCAGCCCGTCAGAGGTTGATTATGCAAAAATTGTTAGGTACATGATCTGTTGCAATTATCCCACTTTTAGTTTATTCATAGAATTCCGACGTAAATTGAAGCAAGCTATAATTTCCTCCCCTAAAAACTTATTCACCCCTGCTTCACCCCTTATTATGTATGTACCTAGTTGATTTTCGAAAAATCCAAATATTTGATATTCTTATTGTTTTATCGAAAACATTTAAATGCCGTGGTGTTTCAACGTCATCGGACTAAGCATTGCTACGATTCTCCCCAGTTCGCTCAAGCCGCCGACATTTTTCTTACTCCGAGCATGTTTATTACCGTCGTAACTTTTGAACGAAAGGTCCGATTTGAATGATTTAAAGTGTAATTTACACGGACATAATCAACCTTAATTATCAAACCATTTAAATGGATAAGGATTAATATTATGGTACTATAATCACCATTTTTTATTTCACCATGGGATTTGCTTGACTAATATTAACAAAAAGCGGTCATGGTGACTTATCCATAATAGTTAGACATATGGTATCGCGGACTTTTTTGTAGATATTGATGACCTCTATAAAACTGTAGTACATCACTTTGCTCTATTGTCAATAGATTCCGCAGCGTACGCGATATAAGGATTTTTTCTCACACCTTGGGTCACATTATCGAAGTTTTCATACGGATCCCTAACTTTTTTGAAAATATTCTATAGCCTATGTCCATCTCTGATAATGTAGGATTCTACTGGTGAAAGAATTTTTCAAATCGGTCCAGTAGTTTCGGAGCCTATTCATTTCAAACAAACAAACAAACAAACAAACAAACAAACAAACAAATAAACAAACAAATCTTTCCTCTTTATAATATTAGTGTAGATTTATTATATAGCATAATGAATGTATCTTTATGTATTATATTGTAATTAATATTTGTTTTTTCACACGCAATATAGCCCCATTTCATGCCTAGACAATATCTACCCGTCCCATTCCCAGGTTGCCTTCGATAATGCCGCCCATTACCATAATTTATATGGTGTACTTATATATAGAATTAATAAATATGGTGTCTGTCCGGCAGCCGGCACGCCGTACTTTGGCGGCACTTTCCGCGTGCGGCTGGTGCTGGGGCGCGAGTTCCCGGCCGCACCGCCGCGCGCCTTCTTCCTCACCAAGCTGTTCCACCCCAACGTGGCGCCCGACTCGGGCGAGGTGTGCGTCAACACGCTGAAGCGCGACTGGCGGCCCGAGCTGGGCCTCGAACACGCGCTACTGGCCGTCAAGTGCCTGCTTATCGCGCCCAACGCCGAGTCGGCGCTCAACGCCGAGGCGGCCGCGCTGCTGCGGGACCGCTACGACGACTACTTCGCGCGCGCCAAGCTGCTCACCGACATACACGCGCGCGCGCCGGCCACCGCGCCCGCGCCGCGGCGCCGCGAGGGCGAGGCGGGCGACTCGTCGCCCCCGGGCGGCGCGGGTGGCGCGGACGGCCCGGGCGGCCCGGGTGGCCCGCAGGCCAAGCGCGAGCGGCGCACGCAAGCTGCGCCAGCGCCCGGCAAGGCGGCCCGGCGCGTGCTGAAGCGGTTATGATAGAGCCGGCGAGCTGGCGAGCACTTGCCATCCTGACTGCCCGAGGCTGACTCCGTTGAAACGGTTATGACAGAGCCGGCGAGCTGGCGAGCACTTGCCATCCTGACTGCCAGAGGCTGACTCCGTTTGTATTCATTTTCTGATATTGTCGTCTAGTAAGTTCTCCAATGTTCGGCGATTATTAGGAATTGTAAATAAAGGTATTATTTTGTTCTTAATTTTTGCGCCATTTATGAACACACGCCGCGATATAATTACTTATGGGACGTCTTTAAATAATTAAGTAGGTATAGTTGAAATAATTATGATGTTTGTATTGCAGTAGACTAGATTAATAATTATTAATATAATAGTTAAAGACCGAGTTTTATTTACAAACCATTGCCCAAACTACAGAGTCTACAGACTTTCAAACGTAGTGCACACACAAGAAGTGTGCGCTTCAGCAGTCGTGGTTCATCATGGTTTAGTGGCAGCTCATAAGTACCTACTTAAATATCTACTTAGATGTGATCAAATAAAAACTTTACTGGTGTATCAGAATCTGTCACAGGGAAATTATACCATTGGGGAGGGAAAACAACTCCATGGGCTTATTTTCACACAGAAAGTTGGTGATTTGATCAAATCCTACTGTGAAAAGATGAAAAAAAAAATATTGTACACGGTTTTGGTTGATATATCTATCCTAGGTCCCTAGATGTCTTAAGTATTCGAAGGAAATAACATATAGTCCGGGAGCCAGGTAAAAATTTGGTCAATTATTTCTCCTCGAACGATATGCGGTAGCCTCCCAAGCACGAAGAAAAATAAAATAATCAAGGTAAATTATAGCTAACCCAAACTAAGAAGGAATTACCCAAACTGTATAGTTTCCTTTGGCAATGCTACAGACACCCATCCAAATTACTGTATCGGGACAACCTTTTGGAATCTGCTGTTGGCTGTCAACAAGGTGATCTCCTCGGGCCAGTGAGAGAGAGAGAGTCCGAGTTGGACTCCGACGACCTGGTGACCGTGAGCTCGGCGAGCTCTGGACCCGAGGGGGCGGGGACAGGTGCGGAGGACTCTAGGTCCTTCCGCAAGCGGCCTAGACCAGAGGACGACCGGGGGTCGTCTTGCAGCGAGGAGGTGGCATCGGTTCGCAAAATCCCCACCAGCAGGCGGGGTAAGGGCCGAGAGGGAGGCAAGAGCAGAGTCCTTCCCCCAAGGAGGCTGGCCAGCGAGCCGAGGAGCTCGCCGATGCTGGACGACACCCCGGAGATGACGGTCGCGGGGCTCCTGGTTCGGAGTCCTCCGGCGGTGAGCCGGATGACTCCGGACAGGAGCGGGTTCGGAGGGCCGGGTTGGCGGAGGTGGTGGAGGCCGCGCTCCGCGATGTGGCCTTGAAGAGGAAACTTTCCTCTAAAAACAAGGCCATAAGCGCGGCGTTGGCCTCCATCCTGGCGGCAGCGGATGCTAACCGAGGTGGGCCTCCGGCGGACGAGCTGTCCAAGCTGCGGGCGGAGGTCGCCCGCTTGGCTGCCGCCACCGAGCGTCTCCAGAGGAAGAACGCGGGGCTCCGAGCATACCTGGCCAGGCTCCAGGGAGCCGGCCCACAGGGGGCGCAAGGGGAACAGCCAGCCCGTGCCGCAGGAGAGCCAGGTGCTGGTGCTTGTGCGGCAGGAGATGGCTGCCTTCCAGGCGCGGTTCTCCGTCCTGGAGGGCATCGTCCTGCGCCCCCCGTTAGCGGCGAGTGAGAAGGCTCCAGGCCAGAAAAAGGTGGCCTCATACGCGGCCGCCGTGGCTGCCACACCGGGGTCGTCCGGCCAGAACAAAGGGTCCGGGCCGGCACCCGCGAAGCCGGTGCCGGGAAAACCGGACCCGGCCCCGGGAAGGAAGAGGAGGGGTGGAGTTGCTGCGCGGACGGCGAAGGCTCCTGCGCCGTCTGTGCAGCAGCTCCCCCCGGCTTCCTCGCCTTCAGATCCTCCCCCGGCTCAAGCCGAATGGCAAGTGGCCAGGGAGAAGAAGAAGGCGGGCAAGGCAGCCAGGGCGACCAAGAGGTGGGAGAGGAAGCGGCGGCAGAAGGCGCGAAGCGTCGCGGCTGCGCTCCGCCCCCCGAAAACCGCGGCTGTAGTTCTTACACTGCAGCCGGACGCGGCGAAGAGGGGCGTGACGTACGCGGACGTGCTCACCAAGGCGAAGGAGGCGGTGAACCTTGGTGAGCTAGGCATCGTAGGGGGCCTCCGGCTCAGGGTCACCATGACTGGGGCCCGGATGCTGGAGATCCCCGGGGCAGCCAGCGGCCCAACCGCGGACGCTCTAGCCGAAAGGCTCAGGGCGTCCCTAAGCGCGGACGATGCCCGAGTGGCCAGGCCCACCAAGCGCATCGACATGCGCATCTTGGGCCTGGACGACTCCGTCACGGAGGCGGAGGTGGTGGCCGCCGTCGTTAGGACGGGGGGGTGCTCAGCAGAGGAGGTGAAGGCGGGCACCCTACGTCCGGACAACACGGGCATGCGTACCATTGTGGTGAGCTGCCCCGTGTCGGCAGCCAAGACCATCTCGGAGGGCCGAAGATTTTTGGTGGGTTGGGTTTCCGCGCAGGTCAAACTGCTGGAACCCCGACCTCTGAGGTGCTTCCGGTGCCAGGTGGGCCACCATGTAGGAGCTCAATGCACCTCGGAGGTGGACCGCAGCGGTCTATGTTTCCGCTGCGGTCAGCCCGGTCACAGGGCCGGCTCCTGCGACGCCGCGCCGCACTGCGTAGTCTGTGCGGCAGCTGGCAAGCCGGCCGACCACTGGGCTGGGGGTAGGGCCTGCGCTCCACCCGCCAAAGCTGGAAATATGAGAAAGCCCTCCGCCACCGCCGTCTCTGCCGCGACCGCCGCCACCGCCGCCGCTTCCTCCGCCGCCATAGCCGGTTCCACTGCGGCTGCTGGTACTGCAACAGCCGCAGTAGAGCCCCTACAAAGGGCTCCGGAGGGGGCTGAAATGGAGTGCCAGTAATGGCCCCATTTCACCCCCTCCTGTTGAACGTCAGCCACTGCGCCGCCCAGGAACTGATGCTCCTGAGCATGGCGCAGTGACTGATGCCTGTGGACGGCGAGCAATGGGTAGCTCGCCGTCCGATCAGAACAGGCCCGGGTTGAAGGCGCGCTGTGTTCTACGCGCGCCAAACCAGCAGTCGCCAGCATGGGTCGGGGCCCGTTAGGGCCAGAGCCTACCCGGGTTGCGGATTTGTTCGAAAGAGTTATCGCGGCCCTGGAACGTAAAAGGCACTAAGAGGAGCATGGGTGGGTTTTAGTCAGTAGAAGTCTGACACTCCCTGCCGCTCCACCCAGAGCGGGAGGGGTCATTTGATGATTTCCCTTCAACCCTTTCCCGTAAACCTTCTAGGAGGTTGCAGGCTCTGTCCGTGCTTATTTCAATAGTGTAGGAAGGAACCATCATTCCTGATAATAATGTTCTCCATAATACGATCTGCGATGCGTAAATCCATGCCACAAATAGCATATCGCAGTTCTTCCTCATTCCCACGGGAAACAAGACGATGAGGAGAGTGTCCGAGTCCGTGCCTAGGTTGTCGTATACTTATATGTCGCAGCCAAATAGCTTAATCAGCCATTTAGATGGCTGCCTAGCCGTTTCATTAAACGGCGCCGTTTAACTAGCTGCCTAAATGACATCCAGCCATCTTGTCTAATACAACATTTAATGAAATGTCTTAGCAGATGCTTAGGCCGTCACAAAACACATTTATCTATAGGTACCTACATATAATAAAATCGAAGATTTGCCTTGTCTGTACATTGAATATTTTCGCATAAAAATAACAGAAATGTTAGGAAAAAGGTATAAAACGCAAAAATGCCATTTTTGCATCACGCAAAAACCACTGATTGAATTCGAAAGCTAAGTTCTTAAAAATATTAAGTGTAAACCCGAGTAACATTTAGCGTTTATTTCATCAAATCGACCCACAAAATCAAAAGATTGAATTTTTAATTTTAGTAAGGAACTTCATACAGCGCTAACCGTTGCGGTGACCGACTCTTAGGCGCCATCTATTGAGAAAGATAAAATGTAGGTAAGCATGAAAATAACATCAAAACAAATTGTTGAGTTATTTGTGAAACTTTTAATAAGTAGTAAAATAAAAGTGAACATTTTAATACCATGACGTTACTTATTGTTACTTAGGGGCTCCTTATTCCTATGCCAAATATTTTGTCCGTTAACTAAATCTATATATATGTAGGAAATGGTACATCTCCCTAGGTAACATCAGGCATGATATTGGAATTACAGTCGCCGTACTATGGGAAGTGTTGGTTATTGCTCAATAGAAATACTGTTTGCTTTTAAATCAAATTATAATTCACTCTCGAACTCACTACAACAATATTCTAACTCACTCAATAATTCCGCAATAGGTACCTACACAGCACCAGCTTACGAAACGCGCGGCGGTTCCTAGATATGTACACTGCTCGATCGCCACCAGTAGACTGCCGTTGCAAACTCAGCTTCGATCGAGCACGACGTTCTAGACTCCGTCGAACGCCACTAGATGGCGTTTGCGTCTCGATTGTTCAATCGACTAACGTGTTTCCGACACGGCCATCCTGACTAGCACACGTCCTCGTGTGTCAACCTGCAACCAAAACTCAAAAACAGTGCCTGTTCGACTCGGTCAATCCTGACCACAATGAGGCTCAGAACTGAAACTTTATCCTCAATCATTTAATTGTTTTCACAAAATATTGTGTTCCACTTAACACGACACACAAAACTTTAAAATCTTGTAAAACCTTGAAATCTTCACCCATAGCCATGTACCATCGTTATCCACAACAACAATAACCCTAATCACAATAAAGCCTTGGGGAACTACTCACACAAGTAAACAACTCTTACACCACGGCTCCCATAGCCTATCCACGGTCACTACAGACCACGAGCAGCAATCACATTGCTCTCCAATACGTGCATCCTCCGTGTTTGTAGAGCACTGTGGGGTTTTCACCCACTATGGTCGCCATTGACCTCGACTCGCAATCACACCATTGCTCTCAAAAAACCTGCATTCACACACATGTGGACCACAACCACTACTGTCACAACAGAGAATCCTACTCGCGTGTTCCCCGCCTCGGCTTGCTCGTCACCACTGTGACATCTCACTTTTACCATCTACTTTGACTGGTACATGACTTTGGCATCTTTTTTTTTTCAACCTTCCATGAGCTCACCCGATATAGTTCAGAACTGACAACGTTAACAACTTAACTTCCATCTTACTAAGTCTGATTACGATATTCATTTTCTAATTATACAAAATCGCCAATAGTTTTTGTATAAACTATCATTCTAATATTAAATCGAGATTTAACATTATTCTCCACATCGTTTAATGTTATCCGTCACTATCTGACTTAATTTACTCCTACTCTATAAAAGTCTCATGTCTTTGAACATTTTTATTCTAAATACAAAATTCTGTAACACTATTGAAACTACACAATTAGAAATTAAGTGACTGACCATTGCTGCAAGATCTTCATGTACAACTCATGTAACAGTAACAAAGTCATCCCTGTGACTACAATTATTGTTCAATGGTAGTCATTCCTGTGACTCCAAATTATCAGTCAGTCAATCCTGTGACCATGCGAGCTCAATGATTCAGTCATCCCTGTGACTAATTAATCAGACAGTCATCCCTGTGACCGCCGGGTAATCTTACAAAGATTGTCATCCCTGTGACAATAACAAACAATCGCAGACAGTCATCCCTGTGACCATGAAATGAGACACACACTTAAGTCATCCCTGTGACTACAAGTGTTCAATGGTAGTCATCCCTGTGACTCCAAATTAACAGTCGGTCAACCCTGTGACCTCAATGATTCAGTCATCCCTGTGACTAATCAATCAGACAGTCATCCCTGTGACCATCGGGTAATCTTACAAAGATTGTCATCCCTGTGACAATAACAAACAATCGACGACAGTCATCCCTGTGACCATGAAATGAAACACACACTTAAGTCATCCCTGTGACTACTCAATCAGACAGTCATCCCTGTGACCATCGGGGAATCTTACAAAGATTGTCATCCCTGTGACAATAACAAACAATCGACGACAGTCATCCCTGTGACCATGAAATGAGACACACTTAAGTCAACCCTGTGACTACAAGTGTTCAATGGTAATCATCCCTGTGACTCCAAATTAACAGTCGGTCAACCCAGTGACCTCAATGATTCAGTCATCCCTGTGACTAATCAATCAGACAGTCATCCCTGTGACCATCGCACACAAAACCAACATTAATTTAACTGATTATCAAGAGTACCTGCAGCAATGTCAGGTAAAGGTTCTGAAACGCCTTCAGTATCACATTTCGGTAAATCACACTTGTCATTTAATTCAATAATTACTTTAGCATCTGTATCACTACAATAATAACGGTCACTACAATCACTACAATTTCCCGAATTAAAAGCTCTACACAGCTACATATCAAGCAATTTTTTTTTTATGCGTTGTATTGAAAGCTCTAACTCACACCTGTGTGAACAGGTCTACTTCACCTACTGTGTTCCGCTACGATTTGCTGTCGTTAACCTCTACGGCAATTCTCTACATATTTTTACCAAACTAAGTTATTCTACATCTTCATTCTACTGACTAGTCGGTCAGTTAGCCTTCTGACAGTTCAAAAGTGGCTGCCAGGAACTTTGTCTGGGGCATCTTCCCAAAAACAGATTTTAAAAATATACCGACCAGTTAGGTATGCACATCGGTGCTTGCGAAAAGAGGAATAATAGCTGGCGTCTAATAGCCAATTTTAAGAAACCACGTTCACAAACTTTCTCAACTACTCTACGTTAATCTACGAACATCACGGTCAATGCTGCACTGAATCAATCAATCTTATTTTAATCTCATCCGTATAAACTTACGTACCTATTTTGACATTGTATCAGCTCAGAATTCTCTGTGCTCGTAAAGTTTTAATCAAAACTAACTGTTATGTAAGGAAAACTGTCCTCGACACGTTAATACAAAAGCCTAGGTCCAATTTTTCACTAAAAACGTCTAAAGTTGGAACATGACGTTGTGGCAAACTTAACATGCAATATCTGCCAATGGTAAAACTCTTTAGGTACCTACTCGCTTTGTACTAAGTATGTAAAATTACATAGCACTATCAATCCAACCACTGATTTGATAAGAACGACTTTAAAGCTTTGAAAGTCACAATCAAAATGAAATGGGAGCGACTCACTCTATAATCCAGTCGGCCTTGAACGCTTTTGTCCCCACAGATGTTGACATGATGCTCGGCTATTGCAGCCTGAAAACTGCTTGTCGACCTTCGGCCTGCCACGCTCAGAATTGCTCAGGAGTTGCAGCTGCACAGCAGTTATAGCGGCATGCGGACCGCTAGCCTCCTGCTGGCTTCATCCACCGATATACGATATCTGAAACTGAGAAACACTTTCCACCACAGTTTTGATTGGACTTGTACTCTCGAGTACAAGTCCAATCAAAGCTGTGTTGGAAATAATGGTTTTAGCGTAGTACCAAATTATCAAAGTCAATCAAAATCGTAAAACTAATCAGAACATTGATACAAGAAAGAGTCCTATGCCCAGCAGTGGGCAAAGTCTGGCTATGGTTGGAGATCGTATATCAAAATATTGCTTTTGCAATTATCTTAATTTTCAATAAAGTGGGTACGGTGTAATGTTGTGACTATTAAATAATATCGCTCTTATGTCCAAACAACAAAAGCTCTGAACTGGCACTGCACTTCATTACTCAACCTGCGACAACAGAATATTACCGCTTCATTAGCATTATTTAAAACGCCATTGCTTAACCAGCAACACCAAAGCTTTAGCGCCTAAACTACTACTAAACTGTTTACAGTAAAGCGATAGTCAACATGAAAATAACAACCTCACTTTAGCATAGAGCATTAAAGCGACAAGTCAATTATCAAACGTCGATAATCGCCATTCATGAGACCGTAGCCCTTTGTAACTTAGTCTCCACAGCATTAAAATGTTCACTCGTAAACAAAATAGAAAAATGTTAACCAACAAGCACATCTGCTTCACAGCAATAACAAAACGAAAATGGCTCACCAGATTGACGAAAAGATCCTCACGGACATTCAGGCACTTCTCCTTGACCTGGCCAGCTGTTATGAAGCTGTTCGCCTCCGTTCTGGACTGGTTTTTAATTTTTCAGGTTGATGAGGGTAGTCGCATAAAACTCGCCAAGAAGAAAACTTGACCTCGGAATTTTCCTTGAATTGGTCCCACGTTGAACCCAGATAGGTTATCTAGGTACGACCGGCATGTAGGCGCACAGCTCTTTGTCGCCTTATTTATGGTCAAAAATATGCTGCACTGCACAACACTGCATCCTCGACCAAACATACCACCGCGGTGATGCACTTTGATTGCGTGTCGAACTTGGGCTTATCGAGTCAAAATTCACGGCACTTTTAGAGTATGTATAAGCGCATACATTTCAAAAACGACCCGCAATGATTGTCACTTTCAATGTCACCAACTGTTTTTTTTTTAAACGCAACCGCCACGTATTTCACTAGCATTGTCAGGAATTTCCATGTGGGCCATATGAGTTACATGCCACTTCTGATTTAGGAAATGGTACATCTCCCTAGGTAATATCAGCCATGATATTGGAACTACAGTCGGCGTACTATGGGAAGTGTTGGTTATTGCTCAATAGAAATACTGTTTGCTTTAAAATTAAATTATAATTCACTCTCGAACTCACTACAACAATATTGTAACTCACTCAATAATTCCGTAATAGGTACACAGCACCAGCTTACGAAACGCGCGGCGGTTCCTAGACATGTTCACTGCTCGATCGCCACCAGTAGACTGCCGTTGCAAACTCAGCTTCGATCGAGCACGACGTTCTAGACTCCGTCGAACGCCACTAGATGGCGTTTGCGTCTCGATTGTTCAATCGACTAACGTGTTTCCGACATATATAAAAATGAAACCCGTTTTCCTTGGTCACGGCATCACGCGTGAACGGCTGGACCGATTTCACTTTTTTTTTTTTGTTGTGTTTGTTATTGTCAGGAGAAGGTTCTTATGACAGAAAAAATAAAAAAAAAAAAAAAAATGCGCGGGAAACTAGAAAATTTAAGATATTACAAGAATTTGTAGGGTAGGTGTAGGGTAGGTGTAGGGTAGTATTTGTGGGGGCAAATCTAGTTTTCAGATAGTTTTTAAACCCACCCTTGCAGAAAAGTCAAAAATATTGTGTCAATAAGTTAGGGGACGCCTATTAAAGTTTTCTGGAACAGAAAACCGCTTCAAAAACGCAGTCCAGACGCCCAAGAAATTACGGTTAGGTTAGGTTAGGTTAGGTTTTTTTTTTTTTTTTTTTCATGGTTATCTCCGATATTGCGGTCGGAGGCTTGTTCTTCTTTTTTCTGGTTGTATAAATGTTATTTTTTGTATATCTTATATTGTTAATTTGTTGATTTTTCTTCTATTACTTTCAGTTTCTTCTATGCAGAATTGGACTGTAGATTTTACGTGTTTATTAGTGTTTCTTTTATTTATTTATTTTCTTTAGTTTTATGTAACACTAGTATAATATAGATCACTATATTTACAGTGTTACTTTCTTAACTATGTTTTATTTCTATCGATTACTATCTTTATTATATATAAACAATAATCCAAAAACTTGCTACGTATATGTTTATCTTTCATTATGTTGCTTATATTTTTATCATTTATTTTTAAATCTATTTCATTTTCCAAATTAAATCTGGCGTATTCAAACATAGGACATTTCGTTATGAGGTGCATTATTGATTCTTCCGCGGCCGGGTCGCATGGACACTCAGGTGAGTCTTTTTTCTTAAAGCGGTATAGGTACTGGGAGAAGCCTCCATGCCCTGTGAAAAGTTGTGTGTGCAGGAAAGTGATGTCAATATTCCTACTCAATTTATATGCGTCTGTGGCTGAGGGAAAGAAGACTTTCGTGACGCTGGCTTTGGTCTCGGTTTGGTATCTCGTCTCCCATTTCTCAATCGACCCACTCCGGATGGTCCGCTTGACAAATGAGAGAGGACATTTGTCAAAATCTGGTCTTGTTTTTATTTTTAGTGCCGCTGTTTTCGCCAGTTCATCTGCTCTTTCATTCCCCTGTATTCCAACGTGGGCTTTTACCCAGTAAAGACAGATGTTTTTACCCGAGATCTTTATTTGTTTCAGGTTCCTTTTTATCGCTAGAACTAGTGGGTTGCAGGTGTCCACGTTTCTCAATAGTTCCAGGGCTGACCTGGAGTCGCTGAAAATGTTGAACTCTTCTTCGGGGCTTTTTGCGATCATTTCTACCGCTTTATGTACGGCGTACAGCTCCGCCTGAAAGACGGTACAGTACTCCTCGAGCCTAAATTTTTTGGTTTTAGTTTCGACTGACCCATTCCACCAAGAAAGGGCAGCCCCAACTTTTCCCTCTATTTTGCTTCCGTCTGTAAATATTTGCACTGTACCCTCTCTCATGCGCAGCTGCACCTCGTTTTCACTCTCCAAACATTGGAAGCCGAGGTTTTCCTCTTCAGCTGGATGAGGCCTCGCCAAGAAGCTCGCTTTTTGCTCGACAGAACGATCCCCCAGAATTTGCTGAGGCTTCCCTCTCTTCGCCTCGTAAAGGGATGCTACTTCCTTGACTCTCAGGTCAAGTGGTAGCAGTCCTGTCAGGATTAGAGCTGAATTGAGTGAGACCGTCCTGTACGACCTGCTGATCTTCTGGGCGAAGCCCCTTAAAACGGTGTTAAGCTGGTTTTGTATGTAGATCTTATCCGCAGCCCTAGCCCATACACTAGCTGCGTATAAGATTACCGGCTCCACAACGGCAGAGTAGATTATCCTCACTACTTCTGGATTTAGTCCCCAGGTCACCTTTGCTGCGCCGGACAGCTGCTTAAATATATTTATGGCTTTTTTGCAGACATGTGTGACGTGGCTCCGGAAGGTCATCTTCCGGTCGATTATGAGTCCTAACAGCTTGATCTCCTCGACAAGCGCAATATCAACCCCGCCCATGCGCAGCCGTGGTGTGTCGAACTTCAACTTCTCCTCAATGTCTAGCGAGACAACTACCACCAAGTTTTTCTCCTTGATCTTCATATCAATATGTTGTACCATGTCGTACAAAGCGTCCTCCGTACTTCGCTGTGGCACAAAACCGTACTGCCGTGGGTTCATTTGGGGTAGCATGTGCCACCTTAGTCTCCGCACTAGCATCTTCTCCAGTACTTTTCCGAAGATGGGAAGGAGTCCGATCGGTCGGTAGGATTTTGGATGGGTATAACTGTCTTTTCCCGGTTTCCTAAGTACCACGATCGCAGCTTCCTTCCACTTTTCCGGGAAACAGGACAGCTCGAGGCATTTGTTTGTGATGGCCAAAAACATGTTTTCATGATTTCCAATGGCGGCCTCGCAGATGTCAGCCGTGAACCCGTCAGGGCCCGGCGCCTTCTTCGGGTTAAAACTCTTCGATGCATACTTGAGCTCGGCAAGAGTGAAGGGTGGATCTATTTTGTCCTCTGGGGTCCCTTCCTCCAAACGTACAGCTTCTTCCCTCATTTTAGCGTGTTCGGGGTTGTCTTCCGATTCCTCGTCATCTGGGAAGAAGGTCTCTGCCAGGGCTCTGGCGGATTTGTCTGGTTCTAATGCCTCACCATTTTGAACTATTGGCAGATCTTCGTGCCTCCTCTTTGTCTTTGAGATAACCCGGTATATGCCATCCCATACACTCTCCCTGTCCTGTCTCCCGCAAAAGCTTTTCCAGCTTTCGGTTTGAGCCTTGCATACTTGTAACTCATACTCTTCTTTTGCTTTCAGATACTCCATCACGACCCATTCCCGACGACGCGGAGCTGCGCAACGGATTCTTCCTTTCTTCCTGCACATGGACTTCTTGAGCTGGTCGAGTTCTTCGTTCCACCAAGGTAAGTACGTTTTATCTTTTTTTTCGAGCTAGGCGCGCGGGCGAGGTGTCAGGAGAAGCGTCTCGGCGCGGGCTAGCTAGCTGTGACGTTTTCGGGAATAAGGGTTGAACAAAATTTTTAGGGGTGGTCAAAAAACCAGTTTTTTCAGGCAAAAAACGTGTTTTCAGCGACCGGGAAGGGTTTCAATTCGCGCACAGCGCCGGGAACCCAAGGTTAGTATGGCGAAAACACGATTCCGCAAACAGGAAGAAAATCGAATGAAGGGTTCCGTAGTTAGAACCAGGTAAGTATGAAGAATTTAGTGAAAAAGGGGTTGGTGCCAAAATTAAAACCACCCTTGCAGATTTGTCAAAAATATTGCGTCAATAAGTTACGGGACGCCTATTAAAGTTTTCTGGAACAGAAAACCGCTTCAAAAACGCAGTCCAGACGCCCAAGAAATTACGGTTAGGTTAGGTTAGGTTAGGTTAGGTTTCGGGGGACCCCCCACAGAGCTTGCGTCCACGTCGCGTCCCCTGGAAACGACCCAGTTCTGTCACCGTAACGGAGTGGCAGACTGGGGTTCGGCCAAAGTGCTCTGTGCTTTCGTAGTACACATTCATCTTGCCTTTTTAACTACGATCCTGCGGTGGCTATGCCAACTACCCCGCGGGACGCCTTCGGGCGCTTTTTAAAACCCAAAGGCCCTTCTCAGGGCCAACCAAAAGGCCCTTCTCAGGGCCAACCCAAAGGCCCTTCTCAGGGCCAACCCAAAGGCCCTTCTCAGGGCCAACCAAAAGGCCCTTCTCAGGGCCAACCAAAAGGCCCTTTTCAGGGCCACTCTGACGCTTCGGCGTCAGAGGCTAGCCGCGCGCCGTCTGCGGCTAGCTTCTCTGAAGGTGCAGTCGAGTTTTTGGACTCTGACGACCAGTCCGTCACGAGTGTCTCGGATGCGGGCGACTCCCGGTCGCGGAAGCGTGCCTTCCGTAAGGATGGGTCAGAGGGCTCTTCGGGCTCGTCCAGGCGGTCGAAAGCCAAAAGGCCGACAATAGCTGCAGACACCCACGAGGTGGGTCTTGCGGACGCCCAACGTCAGCTCGACCTGGCTCGGCGGGAGCTGCACCAGCAGGAGCTGGAGGAGCGGGTCGTCGCGAAGGAGCAACGGGCGCGTGCTGCTCGGGCCAAGTCCGGGTACGGTGCGTCCCGCGTTCTTTACGCGGATCACTCCTTGGCCGAGCTGCAGCAGATGGCGGAGGAGGACGAGGAGGAGATCGTTGAGGTCGCCTCCAAGTCCTCAAATTTAAAAGGGACCTTCCAAAAGGCCCTTAAGTGTCGGGCCGCGAGCATGCGCGGTATCGTTATGGAGCTGGTCCAGCGCAAGGCGACTGACGAAACGCGGCAACTGCAGGCGACAGTCAATCGGCTGCAGTTGGAGGTCAGCCAGCTTCATACGAAGCTAGCTGAAGCCACGGCTCGGCCACATCAGACCGAACCAAGACCAGCGGCAGAGGCCCCCGCCTCCAACCTTGAGGATGTCATACGCAAGGTGGTTATGGAGGAGAGGGCCTTCACGCGAGCCTGCTTAGCAGGAATAGAGGACCGGCTCTTGCCGGAGCAACGCCTCCGACCGCCGCTTGCCGCGGACAAGAGGCAAAGCGAGCCGGGGCCGTCCTCGCAAGGGGAGGACGCCCTTCTCCCTTCCACTACTCCGTCCAACCAGCAGGGTTGGACCGAAGTGGTCGGGAAGGGGAAGGGCAGAGGAAAGAAGACGGCGACAGCCGCCCCTGCTGTCGCAGCCACCACGGCCACCACGACTCCCAGCCAGTCGCAGACGACCGGGAAGGGAAGGAGGAGGGGCAGGGGCAGAAAGGCGGCAACGGCCGTCCCTGTCGCCCCCGTCACCACGCCTCCCAGCCAGTCGCAGGCGACCGGCACAGGGAAGAGAAAGGGGAAATTGGTTCCCCCGAAGTCCGCGGCCGTCGTCGTGACGCTCACCGCGGAGGCCGCGGAAAGAGGGGAGACGTACGCGTCAATATTGGTGCGGGCGCGTGCTAACGCCGATCCCACCCAACTGGGGATCGGCAAAGTCTCCTGCCGCAGGACCCAAGCCGGGGCTCGAATTTTCGAGTTCCCTGGCGCGGAGGGAAACGCAAGCGCTGACCTCTTTGCAGCCAAGCTGCAGGAGGTCATTGCGGACGCGGCCAAGGTGGCCCGACCTGTCAAGTCGGCGACCATCGAGGTGACCGATCTTGACGACTCGGTCACCAAGGAGGAGGTGGTGGCGGCGGTCGCAGCTATTGGGGGCTGCAGCGTCACAGCGGTGCAGGGCCGGGACATCAGGCCCGGCCGCGGCGGCATGGGAACTATCCGTCTCGAGTGCCCGGTCGCCGCCGCCAAAGTCGTCCTTGGAAAGGGACGGCTCTTGGTCGGGTTCAGCTCGGGTGCAGTCCGAGCACTTGAAGACCAGCCCCTGCGCTGCTTCAGGTGCTGCGGCATAGGGCACACCCGAGCCCTGTGCCCTTCAGCGGTCGACAGATCTCTGACCTGCTACCGCTGTGGCAAGGAGGGCCACAAAGCCGCCTCCTGCACGGCCGCCACGCCGCACTGCGCAGTGTGCGCCGCCAGTGGCTGCCCGGCAGGCCACGTGACGAGGGGGAGGATGTGCAATCCTCCCCCTAAGAGGGGCAAAGCGCAGGCGCCGATCGCGCCTGCTGCTAGCACCGTCGTTCCCGAGGCAGGAACGGCGGTGGCGGCGGAGGAGGAGGGTGCGATGTCGATTGATGGATAGGGTCGATCATCGCATCCTCCAGGCGAACACCAACCACTGCAGAACAGCCCAGGATCTGCTGATGCAGACCATGGCTGAGTGGTTGGTGGACTTGGCGGTGGTCGCCGAGCCCTACTCGGTCCCTGGCAATTGGCTGGGCGATCAGGACGGCCTGGTGGCAATGGTGACGCGGTCTTCCACAGACTCCCCTCCCCTCTCGCTTTTAGAGAGAGGACCGGGATACGTGGCCACCGCGTGGGGAGGTGTGGCCCTGGTAGGGGTCTATTTCTCCCCAAACCGCCCTCTCTCGGACTTTGAGGATTTCCTCGAAGTCCTCACTGCAGTCGTAGGGAGGGCGGCGCCGCGCCAGGTCGTGGTGTTGGGCGACCTGAACGCCAAGTCGGTGGCCTGGGGCAACCCGGCTGGCTCCTGCAACGTCCGGGGACGCGCCGTCGAGTTCTGGGCGGCGTCGTGCGGTGTGTCCCTCCTCAACAGGGGGGCGGTCCACACGTGTGTGCGGCAGCAGGGAGGGTCGGTGGTGGACGTCTCGTTTGCCTCCCCCGTGCTGGCCGCACGCATCGTGAACTGGCGGGTGGAGACGGTGGAGACCTTGTCGGACCACCGATATGTGCGGTTTGACATCTCCACCCAGGGCCCCCGGGGGGAGATGGCCCGCTCTGCCAGGTCTCCCTTCCCACGGTGGGCTCTCACTCGCCTGGACCGGGAGGCAGCCAAGGAGGCGGCCTTCCTCCAGGACTGGCTGTCGCCCCCCCCTGTCGAGGACGTCCCGGACGTTGACGCCGCAGCGGTCCGCCTCAGGAGATCCTTGACCGAGGTGTGCAACTCCAGCATGCCTCGGTCCCGTCGCCCGCCTCCCCGTCGCGCAGTCTATTGGTGGTCGGAGGAACTGGCGGGGCTCCGGGCCACCTGCGTGGCGGCCAGGAGAGCCTACACGCGGAGCCGTCGGCGCAGCGTCCGTAGTCAAGCAGACGAGGACCGCCTCTACGCCTCTTACAGAGAGGCTCAGACGGTCCTCAAGTCGGCTATGGGCGCTGCCAAGGACTCGGCGAGGGCCGAGATGCTGGAGGGTCTCGACAGAGATCCGTATGGGAGACCATACAGGGCGGCGCGGAACCAACTGCGGCCCCATGGTCCCCCTCTGACAGCGACCCTCGAGCCAGCGTTACTGGATGGGGTGGTCCGGTCCCTGTTTCCGCGCAGGACAGACTTCACCCCACCAACGATGGATCCCCCGCAGGGGGCGGCATCACCGCCGGAGGAGGAGGTGCCCCCGGTGACGGCAGAGGAGTTCTACGCGGGGGTACTCAGCCTCCGCGCCAAGAAGACGGCCCCTGGGCCGGACGGCGTCCCTGCACGGGTGGTAGCCATAGCTGCCGCTCAAATGGAGGACAGATTTCGGGACCTCTTTAGCGCGTGCCTTACGGCTGGGAGGTTCCCGAAACTGTGGAAGGAGGGGCAGCTATGCCTCCTCCGAAAGGAGGGACGCCCGGCGGATTCCCCCTCGGCATACCGGCCCATCGTTCTGCTCGATGAGGTCGGTAAATTGTTCGAGGGGATCATTGCCTCCCGGCTGAATGGCCACCTGCGGAGGGTTGGGCCGGACCTGTCGGACGCCCAGTTCGGTTTCCGACAAGGGCGTTCGACCATCGACGCGCTGGCCCTACTCAAGGGCCAGGTGAAGGGGGCGGTGGATGCTGGGGACGGAGTGCTGGCGGTGTCATTCGACATAGCCAACGCCTTCAACTCCGTGCCCCACTCGACCATACTGGAGGCACTCCGATATCACGGAGTGCCCCAATACTTGCAGAGCCTCCTGGCCAGCTACTTGGAGGACCGAGAGGTCCTCCTTGTCGACAAACTGGCCAGGTTGCGCAGATACAGCGCGGAGTCTGGTGTTCCGCAGGGGTCAGTCTTAGGACCCCCCCTGTGGAACATCGGCTTCGACTGGCTGTTGCGGGGAGCCCTCCTCCAGGGCACGAGTGTCATCTGTTACGCAGATGACACTCTCCTCACTGCCCGGGGGAGGAACTTCGGGGAGGCGGCCTGTCTAGCATCGGCTGGCGGGTCATTGGTGGCGGGGCGAATACGACGCCTGGGATTGAGGGTGGCGCTGAATAAGACCGAGGCCGTGTTCTTTCACGGGCCTCGGCAGCGCTGCCCTCCTGACGCCCACATTGTCGTGGAGGGTGCCAGGGTAGGCGTCCAGACCCAGTTAAAATATCTGGGTCTAGTGCTGGACAGCAGGTGGCGCTTCGGCCCGCATTTCAGCGGTCTGTCGACGCGCCTGCTGAGGGCTGCGGACGCCCTCTCCTGGCTCCTCCTGAACCTGGGAGGGCCCAGTGCGCGATGCCGGCGCCTTTATGCCGGCATCCTGAGGAGCATGGCCCTATACGGGGCCCCCATCTGGGCGGACTCCCTCCATAAGAGGGAGAATGCGACGGCGATGCGCCGGCCCCAAAGGGCCATTGCACTGCGGGTGGCGAGGGCTTACCGATCGGTGGGCTTTTCGGCGGCGTGCGCTCTGGCTGGCACCCCTCCTTGGGAGCTGGAGGCGTGGGTGCTCGCCAGAGTGTACGAATGGACGGCGCGACGAAAAGCCCTCGGGGAGCGCCCCGTCGCGGAAGAGCGGGAGGCCGTGCGGCGGGAGGCGAGGGACGCCATCATCGTCCATTGGACGCAGGACCTCGCCTCCGCCACCTTTGGCCGCCGAACCCTGGACGCGCTCGGCCCAGTCCTGCGGGACTGGCTCGAGCGGCCCCACGGTTTCCTCTCATTCCGTCTGGTGCAGGTGCTGTCAGGCCACGGCTGTTTCGGCACGCACCTGCACCGGATCGGGAGGGAGGAGACTCCGGCGTGCCACGACTGCGGCGCGGCGGAGGACACGGCACAGCACACGCTCGAGGTGTGCCCGGCTTGGTCTGAGCCGCGCCGTAGTCTGACTGCGGAGATCGGACAGGACCTCTCACTTCCCAGCGTGGTCAACTCTATGCTGGAGAGTGAGGGGTCCTGGGCAGCGGTCGCCTCCTTTTGCGAGGACGTCATCTCGCAAAAGGAGGCGGCGGAGCGCGCGCGTGAGGACGACCCTCTCGCAGCGCCGCTCCGAAGGCGGAGAAGAGGTCGGAGAAGACGCCGTCTTCTCCCTCCTCATGGTGGTGATAGGCGGGCGACAGGCGCGGGGGCGCCTCCGCCCGCATTGCACTCTACACCACCTCCGCCGGTCATTCCCGGCCCTCCCCCCTCACGGGGAGGGCGTGCAGGGCCCGCCGTGTAGGCGGGCGTACGTCGGAGAGGGACTGGACGTAAAGGCTATGCCGATCTCCCAGTCCCCCTCCACTCAGACGATGCGGGAATGCCGCTGGGTTGTTTTAGTGGGTATACCGGGCCTTGGCCCGGGGAGTCCCACATACCCCTCCCATTCCCCCAATGGGAGGGTATGCGTAATGCATTTTTTCCCAGCGCAAACAAAAAAAAAAAAAAAAAAAAAAAGGTTAGGTTAGGTTAGGTTGGGGGGGGGGAGGGTCTGTATGTATGCTTTTGCGGTTGCACAACGACATGCTTAGCTTTGCTTTGCTTGGTAGTATAGATACAGGCCTACCTTGCCGTCTCCTTCAGAGGCGGGAAGGTGGCGAGGTCTTGAGGGGGAGCGCAACGGTCGTGTAGATCCTCAAGGCAAGTCCGGTGGTTATTCCTTCTCGTGGTTGCCACCCCGTTATTGGTCTAATTCCTTATGAAATAGACGTAACTGAAACCACCGGGCGGAATAGGGGAAGCCGGTCACCTGCGCTGGGACCTGCTCGGTCGAGCGCCGTAAGCGAGGATGAAGGTGTCCTGGGGGGTTGAGCCGATCGGCACTGGCGGTAATGTGTCCGTGAGGCAACACGCCCCCTTTGGTCTGGATTTCACGCGAAACGGTGGCCCTGCCTTCTGACCGGGGGTAGGGGAGTGGCCACAGTGGCCCGGCCTCTGTCGGGACACTGTGGCCACTCCCCTACCCCCATTTCCCTGTGAGGGTTGATTGGTTCTCTTGCGGTGGCTATGCCAGCACCCCCGCGGGACGCCTTCGGGCGTTTTTGGAACCCAAAGGCCCTTTTCAGGGCCAACCCAAAGGCCCTTCTCAGGGCCAACCCAAAGGCCCTTCTCAGGGCCAACCCAAAGGCCCTTCTCAGGGCCAACCCAAAGGCCCTTCTCAGGGCCAACCCCAAAGGCCCTTCTCAGGGCCATCCCAAAGGCCCTTCTCAGAGCCAACCCAAAGGCCCTTCTCAGGGCCAACCCAAAAGCTCATGCGAAGGAGCAGCGGGCGCGTGCAGCTCGGTTACGGTGCGTCCCGCGTGCTGTACGCGGACCACTCTCTGGCCGAGTTGCAGCGGATGGCGGAAGAGATCGCGGAGGTCGCCTCTAAGCGAGGATGAAGGAGTCCTGGGGGGTTGAGCCGATCGGCACTGGCGGTAATGTGTCCGTGAGGCAACACGCCCCCTTTGGTCTGGATTTCACGCGAAGCGGTGGCCCTGCCTTCTGGGTGGGGGTGGGGAGATGGCCACGGTGTCCCGGCAGAGGGCCACTGTGGCCATTTCCCTATGAGGGTTGATTGGTTCCCTTGCGGTGGCTGTGCCAACAACCCCGCGGGACGCCTTTGGGCGTTTTTGGAACCCAAAGGCCCTTCTCAGGGCCAACCCAAAGGCCCTTCTCAGGGCCAATCCAAGGGCCCTTCTCAGGGCCAACCCAAAGGCCCTTCTCAGGGCCCAACCCAAAGGCCCTTCTCAGGGCCAACCCAAAAGCTCATGCGAAGGAGCAGCGGGTGCGTGCAGCTCGGGTACGTACGGTGCGTTCCGCATGCTGTACGCGGACCACTCTCTGGCCGAGCTGCAGCAGATTGCGGAGGAGGACAAAGAGGAGATCGCGGAGGTCGCCTCTAAGTCCTCAAACCTTAAGGGTACCTTCCAGAAGGCCTTTAAGTGCCGAAGAGGTCGGAGAAGACGCCGTCTTCTCCCTCCTCATGGTGGTGTAGGCGGGTGACAGGCGTGGGGGCGCCTCCACCCGCATTGCACTCTACACCACCTCCGCCGGTCGTTCCCGGTCCTCCCCTCACGGGGAGGGCGTGAAGGGCCCGCCGTGCCGTGCAGGCGGGCGGACGTCGGAGAGGGACTGGACGCAAAGGCTATGCCGATCTCCCAGTCCCCCTCCACTCAGACGTTGCGGGAATGCCGCTGGGTTGTTTTAGTGGGTATACCGGCTCAGCCCGGGGAGTCCCACATACCCCTTCCATTCCCCCAATGGAGGGTATGCGTAATGCATTTTTTCCCAGCGCAAACAAAAAAAAAAAAAAAAAAAAAAAAAAAAAAAAAAAAAAAAAAAAAAAAAAAAGGTTAGGTTAGGTTAGGTTTTTTTTTTTTTTTTTTTTTTTTTTTTTTTTCCTTGTCTCTGTGACATTATCATATTTCACAGAACTTATATACTGCTTAAACAATTACTACATTTAAATTATTACTGACGTGACCCTGGTATGGTCCTACTCTACTATTTCTACTCAATTCTACATTTTCTGTACAGGCGGTCTCATCCAACATTCCAGACCTGCTTGTGCCTATCTCTATGGTCCTATCGACTTGATTTTCCATTTTTTGTACAAGGAGTCTCTTCAAAACATTTCGGACTTTCCTTGTGCCTATCTATTCCTTCAGCGATTACATTTTCTTGACAGTTCTAACTGTCCCTATTTGTCTACTCTATATATTATTATTTTCTTATAGTTTCTTAACAAGGTGTCTTTTACAACATTTCCGACATGCCTTGTGCCTAATCTTAAATCTATAGTTTACATTTTCTTGACAACACTAGTTGTGCCTACGAACTTATTTTATCTTAATTCTTATTCTAGTACAATTTCTTCTATTCTATCATTTATTTCTAATTTTTATTGGTACAATTTTGGGTGCCTTTCCTTATATGTTATATGTTTATACTAAAAACCTTAGTGACATTATTTCTTAAACTCTAAACTTGTTGACTACTACTTAGCTTAATCTTTACTACAGCGATATATTATTACAATATATTTTATAGTAAATGCTTAGTCTATCTTGTTTCTGTTGTTTACTATTTCCATTATTTTTACACAATACTCTATAAAAGTTTCCCGCGTGAGTTTGCTGCTAATAAGTGACTGTATGTTTTCTATATTGATATCGACACCCAATTGTTGCTGCAGGTTAAATCGGTCCCTAGCATGTACTGGGCAGTGCAGCAGAATATGGAACACTGTCTCCGAGGCATCGGGGTCACAGATACATGCGGGGCTCTCCTTACACTTGAAGCGATGCAAGTACTGGGAGAGCCCCCCATGTCCTGTGAGTACCTGCGTCACAATTCCCTGCGGCTTTATGCTCCTAATAAGTCGATACGCGTCTACTGCATCCGGGAGGAACACTCTTGTTACGGAGGCAGTATGGCCTGACCTGTATCTCCCATTCCATTCGTCAAGGGAGTCCTTGCGGATTATCCGCTTGACGAATGAAACAGGACACTGGTCATAGTCGGGACTCCTCCGGCTCAAGAGTGCGGCCTCTTTCGCTAACTGATCTGCGCGTTCGTTGCCTACTAGCCCTACGTGTGCCTTCACCCAGTACAAGCTCACAGTTTTGCCCTGGTTGAAGGCTTCATTAAGGTGTTCGCGCGTTTCTACCGCTAATGGATGCAGTGCGTTGTAGTTAATGACGGTTTCGAGGGCAGATCTTGAGTCACTGTATATGCAGAATGCAGTCTCTGCGCGTTTCAGGATCCACTTCGTGGCCCTGCATATAGCGAGGATCTCCGCTTGGTAAACGGTGCAGTACGCGGACAGACTAAGCTTGATGGCCTTGATCTCAGCCTCGCCATTCCATATGGATAGCGCGGCGCCGACCCTGCCCTCAAGCTTGCTGCCGTCGGTGTATATTTTCACCGCCTGCCCGTTGCTGTTGTCGACCTGATGTTGTGTGGTCAAACTCTCGAAGATCAGCTCTACATGCCGAGCCGGATGCGGATTCCTCGCAAATCCCACAACTCGTTCGGTCTCTCTGTCTCCCAGCACCAGCCGGGACGACCCTCTCCTTGCTTCATACAGAGCGGCTGCTTCCTGTATCCGCAAGTCAAGAGGCAGTATCCCAGCCAGTACCAGTGCCGAGTTCAGTGAAACCGTTCGGTAGGACCTGCACAATTTCTGTGCAAATCCCCTCTGCACTGCATTTAGCGCCTTCTGCGTCCCAATCTTCTTGGCTGCTGGTGCCCATGCACTTGCCGCGTACAATATGACCGGTTCCACCACTGCCGTATAAATTGTTCTGATAATTTCGGGATGCAGTCCCCAGCTTACTTTAGCAGCTCTGGACAGCTGCTTGTATAGGTCTGCCGCCTTTTTGCAGACCTTTGCGACGTGGGTGTTGAAGGTCATTTTATCGTCCAGAGTTACTCCCAGGACCTTGATTTCCCTCGAGATTCCAATGTCGGTCCCCCCCATCTTCAGGAGTGGGGTGTCGTACTTAAGCTTCCGCGTCAGTACCATAGCACAAGTTTTGTGAGGCGCAAACTTCAGCTTGTTCCGGACTCCCCACTCCCGAACATAGTCGAGAGCGGCATTGGCCTGTCTCGAGATCTCCAGGCCCGTATCCCCGCTGAAGACCATCACTACGTCATCTGCATATGCCTGGCAGTAAATACCTTCTTTCTCCAGTCCGTGTAATAGGGGGTCCAGTACCACGTTCCAGAGTATGGGGCCGCCAATGGATCCCTGGACGCAACCTTTCTGGGTGTTTCTTTTGTGTTCCTCCCCGGCATACCTCAAAGCGATTTTTCTGCAGTCGAGATAGCTATCCAGTAGCCTCCTTACATTGACCGGACACTTTTCCTCAGCCAGTCTGACTTTGATAGCTGGCCACCAGGCGCTATCGAAGGCCCCCTCTATATCCAGTGAGACTAGGGTTACGAGCTTTTTTCGCTCTATGTTGCCCTTGATATGGTTCACTAGATTATAGAGGGCGTCCTCGGTGCTCCTTTGTGGCATAAAGCCGTACTGGCGAGTACTAATCCGCGGTACTAGGTGCCACTTGATCCTTGCTACTATCATCTTCTCCAGGATCTTGCCCAAGACTGGTAGCAGACCAATCGGCCTATAGGACTTGGGATTCTGATAGTCGTCCTTGCCCGGTTTTCTCAATACCACCACTGTGGCTTCCTTCCAGATGTCCGGGAAGTGGCTTATCTCTAGGCACTTGTTGTAAAGGGCAAGGAACACGTCTAGATTCCTGGAGATTACTCGACTGCATATGTCCGCCGTAAAGCCATCCGCTCCAGGTGCCTTCTTTGGGTTAAAACTATTACTCGCGGTCTTTAGCTCTTCTACCGTAAACGGCGGATCATGTGTTTCATCATGACACGGGGCGTTTACTTGCTTTGCAAGCTCTCTGATATGGCGATGATGTGAGTTATCCTTCTCTTCGGAGTCCTCTGGGTAGAATGTTTTGGCTAATAGAGCTGCCGATTCTTTTGGGTTTAGGAACACATCGTCCTTTTTAAGGGTCAGATCCTCTTGACGTTTGGCGGTTTTTCCGATCACTCTGTATATCCCCTCCCATACTCCTTCCCGGTCTTGTTTTTGGCAAAAGGTCTTCCAGCTTGCTATTTGGGCTTTCTTGACTTGGCATTCGTAGTATTCTTTTGCTTGCAGGTACTCCTTGAAGACTTTATCTTTGCGGTCTTTGGCTGCATTGCGTATTCTCCGCTTTTTTGTAGTGACCTCCTTTTTTAAGAGTGCGAGCTCCTCTGATCTCCATGGGACGGAGAACATGGTGTTCAGTGCCTTGGGCGGCATGCTGTCTCTGCAGGCTAAAGTGATGCCGTTTGTAATTGACTTTACCATGTCTTCCAATAACTGTTTAGACTCGACTCTACTTATTTCAGTTGCGTTGATATTTTGTTCCGCTTGGAATTGGTCCATTTTCTCTATGAAAAGGTCCCAATTTGCCTTCTTAGTGTTGTAGAGTCGAGTGGTTCTTTGGATATTGGTCCCTTTTTCTTTTTGCAGCCTTATTTTGAACAGGATCGTGTTGTGGTCCGAGCTCGTCACCCCTTGGTCAACTGTCCAGTCTTCCACGAGACCCAGCAGGTCTATCGAGCAAGCTGTTAAATCGACAAAGCTGCTGTATCTCGTGTTGCCCCTTATTGTGTCAAATGTGGGTATGGCCCCTCTATTGAGTACCTGCAAATCTGACTCTTCCAGGGTCCCGGACATGTCTACACCCCTGGTGTCATTTACGATGCTGCCCCACCAGGTATTCTTGGCATTGGCATCGCCTCCAATGAGCAGTTTTCTTGGCCCAGCTTTCTCTACCGTTCTTCGCAATTGTTCCAAGTATGGCTCCATGGGCGAGTCCGGTTCGAAGTAAAAAGAAACTACTGCGATTTCCCAGGCTTTGGACCGGATCCTCACTACCACGATGTTATTCGTAGTGAGTTCTGGGCACTGTATAACGTCCAAGTCGTGATCAAATACGACCACGGCCGCTTTCACAGTCCCTCTTCCATCGTCCTCGCACTGGTACACCCGCACACCTCGGTAGCTCTTCATCCTTCGAATCCCGCCCACATACGGCTCCTGGACGAGAGCAAACGCTATTTTGCGATCGGTAGCCTCCATCATCAGCTCGTTTGTTGCCAACTCCTTTCTCTGGAGATTGGCCTGGGCCACTGCGTAACCTCTGGTGGGGTTGCCTGCCCTGTTGTTGTTGTTGCTGCCCACCACGTTAGCAATATGCTACCTTGGCTCTCGCTATTGCCTCCCATCTCCTACGTACAGTACATTCGCTGCTGAACGCGTTATGATCTGTACTGGCGTGTTTAGCTTGCGTGCAGTTCACGCATGATGGGGCTGCTCCGGCGAGCCAGTCGGGGCACTGTGCTTTGGTGTGAAGGCCGCCGCAGTGGCTACATTTATCTTCAGTGTCCTTACAGAAACGCTTGCTATGGCCATACGCTAAGCAGCATGTGCACTGTACAAGTGGAGATTGGTCTTCCACTTTAATACGCTGGATGTCAATATGTATGGCCCCTTTATGCAGAGTTCTGCTCCATAGCTGCGGCGACACTTTCAGTATTACGTGGTGCGTGTGGGGGTTTCTTGTTTTCTTTTTATAAACGATGTCGATCCTGTCGTCGTCACTCTTCAGGTCTTTGAAGAGGTCTCCGTTCTGTTTTCTGATGGCTTGCTTAACGTCTTCGTCTGTGTTATATTTGAAGACGTTTTTGAGAGCAAGTAACGGGTCTTTATTTTTCACCTCTTCCACTATTAAGTTACCCCCCACACTCAGTCTTTCTTTGACCTTTTGTCTTTCTTCCTGAGTTCTACATCCCACTATTACCTTACGATCTCTGGCCTTTCTGACTCTGTCTACTGTAATAAAGCCGTCTTTTGCATTCACCGCTTCCCTTATTTTCTCTATTACCTCGTCCCCCGTTTCCAACTGGTCGGTTGAGGCTACCACTATTGAGTGGAGAGCTGTGTGTTCTGGTGCTACTTTTTTGGGATCGGTGGCTGCAATTTTGGCGTAAGTACTGTTTCCTATCTGGTGTCTGCTATCCTCTAGTTCTTTCCTCAGTTTTTCCATTGTGCAATTGTTTTCTAGAAGGAGTTTTGCGTGTTGCTCTATTACTTGAGTCAGATGGCCTTGCATTCCTTCGCTATTATTTTCCTGTGAAGTCTGTTCTGTCTGTGTTCTTTCTGTCTCCTTGTTTGTTTCCTTAGTCCTTATTGTAGATTTCACGGACTCGGCCTCTTTCACAAGCTGAAAAAGTCGTTCCACCGCCTGTGTGACGTCAATTTTTATGTCCGCCCTTAAATTCCGGGACTCTCCGAGGGCTGTTTTTGCCTTCTTAATACAAGCACGGGCCTCCGTCACTCTGTCAGGGTATTCCCTTTTTTGTTTGGGGGAGCTGAATGGCACCTCTGTAGATAGCCTGCGTGCCACGGGTCTGTCATCAACTGTGACAGCCTTTACCTTTGGCTTTGTAGGTGCCATCGGTTGTGTTTTCTGTGGCGAGTCGGGTGATTTTTGCGGGTTTTGCCCCGCCTCCCATTCCCCTATACTCCTCCTCACGTTCGAGGACTGCGTCAGAGTTGTCGAGGGGCCGGCCCTCTCGTTTTCTTCGGGGGATTCGCGGGTTTTCGTCATTTTCTTTGCTGGAGTTCTGATTCCGAACATTTTAAAGAGTCACAGAGACGCGTCTGATCTGGTCGAAAAATCTTTGTCAAATGACAAAAGTAAAAGTAAAAGTAAAAATATAAGTAAATAAAAGTCTATAAAGATGTAAAGAAGAGGGATAGAGGAAAAAGTGTAGTATTCTACTATAAGGGTCCAACAAATTACCCTCTATAGAGTATTGTGCAAAAATAGGTCTTAAAATACTAATTGCAGACCACTGTCTGGCGTCAAAGATCCTAAAGGGCCTTCTCACATCAATATATTTTCAAAAGGAACCCAAAAATAACAAAAATAAATTTCGACTCTACGTAGAGTCAGTCTCTACCCACCAGAGGACAGGTCTCCCCGAGCCCTTTCCGATGAACCCAAACACGGCCACTCTAGCCCAAAGGGCTCCAAAGATATAGCTGCCCGAAATTCAGGTTGCCAATCCAAGATGGCGCCCCAAATACGGTTACGTGCAAATATCTCCGGGACCCCCAGACCAAATATCACCGTGCTTGGGCTCCCCTGACTCAGCTCGACACGATCTATCCTCCTGACCAGTTTTCAGGCTGAAAAATCTCAGGTCCTGAAAACCCCTGAAAAATGCTAACCAGTTAGGGAAGAGTATACCAAGGTCCCCAAAAGAAACCCGAGCGCTCCACGACCTCCGGTTCAGGAGTTACCCGGACCTGAAAAATCGTTTGACAGTTCAAGAACTGTCAAAGTCAATTCCAAACCCGAGCTAGTTTCCCTTACGATGGTCGTAGAACGTCCGTGTTTGGGCTTGTCCGGCTTGGCTCGACCCGCCCCAGCGCGCAAAGCGATTTTCAGGAACCTGAAACTGCCCAGCGCCAAAACGCTAAAAACCAAGTGCACAGGATGGGTCTTGTGTTCCTCAGTATTACAGTGAAAACGACAGCTCTGTAGGACCAGCGAGTCCGAAGTTACGCAGGAAGTAAGTTTTCCAAGATGGCGTCCAAGATGGCGGCTGTTGGCCTAAAATTGGCTTCTGTTGTCCAAAAATAGCCGAGTTTGGGCTCTTTGGATCGGGCTTAAAGAGCCCAGTCCAGATCTGAAATTTTTATTCCTGAAAAACTTACCCCCGATTTTTAACAGTCAAAATACCCCCTAAATTTGACTAAAACAAACACTGTATAAAGCTAGTAAAATTTAGATCTATAAATATTAAAAATAAGGCTTAATCTAGCTTACAACTATTTTTCGGTAGTGGTTCCGGAGACATTCAACCCTTATTTAAAGCCCCTCGTGTCAACCCCAAAATTTCAAAAAATTGTAACTCCAAAAACACTAATGATAAAAATCTAAAATTTTACAGAAATGTAGTGATTATTAAGGTCTTTTAAATGCCAAAGTAAAAAAGGGGGGTTAACGCGACAAATAATTAGTTATTAATTATTAAAAATTTTGAAAAATTTAAATACCCAATAACTTCGGAACCACTTCACCTTTTCTGATGCACGAAACGCCTACTTGACGTGCTTGATGTCCTTCCTCGAAGCCCCTGGATGGTGTCAGCCACACGCGACCGGAACCAGTTGCACGTGGCCACGTGGAAAGTGATTTTTCTCGATTTTCTCTGCAGGCGTGGCTCGGAAAAATCGGGAAGCAGCTTCAAATTGTGGACGCCAATAGGGCGCGTCGTTTGACACCAGAAAAATGATGTGTTGTCGCTCTTGTTTAGGCAGCGTTTCACTTTGAAAATTAAAATTTTTCACAATTTTCACTTTTTTGGGATTTATTCACTTCCCAAGGCACTCTCAATTGCGCACTTTTCACCACTGGATAGATCGTATTTTTCCGCACAATTTGGTACTAAACTCGGTTAGATTCGGTTAAAAAATACCACTTCTGTGATTTTTCGAAGAAATTTTTTGCGCGGAGCAGCCTTTAACGCGTGTTGCCGTCGTCGGTTAGGTTAGGTTAGGTTAGGTTTACACCTCACTCCCCCCGCATACGAGATGTGGCCCGCAGAGGCGGGCCGGCACCAGCCGGGGATTACGGAAGTCGCGTACGTTCCCGCGATCCCCGGCGTAGGTGGAAGATGGAACACCGGGGTGGTTTTAGTCAGTAAGAGTCTGACAGACCCCTCCGCCCGCCCCAGGGCGGAGGACATCCATGAGGATTTCCCCCCGTAAAAAAAAAAAAAAAAAAAGGTTAGGTTAGGTTAGGTTAGGTTAGGTTAGGTTAGGTTAGGTTAGGTTGGGGGACCCCCCACAGAGCTTGCGTCCACGTCGCGTCCCCTGGAAACGACCCAGTTCTGTCACCGTAACGGAGTGGCAGACTGGGATCGGCCAAAGTGCTCTGTGCTTCGTAGCTATCATTTTATTCTTGCCTTGTGTTTAGCTGCGACCTTGCGGAATGTCGAAACCCTCGCGGGACGCCTTCGGGCGTTTCCTCCCAAAAGGCCCTTCTCAGGGCCAACCAAAAGGCCCTTCTCAGGGCCAACCAAAAGGCCCTTCTAAGGGCCAACCCAAAGGCCCTTCTCAGGGCCAACCCAAAGGCCCTTTTCAGGGCCACTCCGACGCTTCGGCGTCAGAGGCAAGCCGCGCGCCGTCTGCGGCAAGCTTCCATGGAAGAGCGGGCGAGTTGTCGGACTCCGACGACGAGTCCCTTATTAGCGTCTCGGACGCAGGCGACTCTCAGTCGCGAAAGCGGGCCTTCCTGAAGGATGGGTCCGAGGGTTCCTCGGGCTCAGCCAGGCGGTCAAAGGCCAAAAGGCCCACAGTAGCCGCGGATACCCACGTGGTGGGTCTCGCGGACGCCCAGCGCCAGCTCGACCTGGCTCGGCGTGTGCAGCACCAGCAAGAGCTGGAAGAGCGGGTGGCTGCGAAGGAGCAGCGGGCGCGTGCAGTTCGAGCCAAGTCTGGTTACGGCGCGTCCCGCGTGCTGTACGCGGACCATTCTTTGGCCGAGCTGCAGCAGATGGCGGAGGAGGACGAAGAGGAGATTGCGGAGGTCGCCTCCAAGTCCTCCAATCTAAAGGGCACCTTCCAGAAGGCCCTTAAGTGCCGGGCCGCGAGTATGCGCGGCATCGTAGAGGAGCTCGTCAAGAGAAAGACGAGTGAAGAAACGCGGCAGCTGCAGGCGAGGGTCGATCGCCTGCAATCAGAGGTCAGCCAGCTTCATCAGAAGCTGGCTGATGTCACGGCTCGGCCAATTCAGGCCGAACCGACACCTGCGGCGGAGGCCCCTACCTCCACCAACCTTGAGGATATACTCCGCAAGGTTGTAATGGAGGAGCGGGCCTTCACACGAGCCTGTCTTGCAGGCATCGAGGACCGGCTCCTGCCGGAAAAGCGCCTCCGACCGCCGCTTGCCGCTGACGAGAGGCGAGCCGAGCCGGGTCCGTCCTCGCAAGGGGAGGACGCCCTTCTCCCTTCCCTCCCTTCCACTACCCCGTCCAACCAGCAGGGCTGGACCGAAGTGGTCAGGAGGGGGAAGGGCAAAGGAAAGAAGACGGCGACAGCCGCCCCTGCTGTCGCAGCCACCACGGCCACCACGACTCCCAGCCCGTCGCAGACGACTGGGAAGGGAAGGAGGAGGGGCAAGGGCAGAAAGGCTGCAACGGGCGTCCCTGCCGCCCCCGCCACCACGCCTCCCAGCCAGTCGCAGGCGACCGGCAGAGGAAAGAGGAAGGGGAAATTGGTTCCCCCAAAGACCGCGGCCGTCGTAGTGACGCTCACCGCGGAGGCCGCGGAGCGAGGGGAGACGTACGCGTCCATATTGGTGCGGGCGCGTGCTAACGCCGATCCCACCCAACTGGGGATCGGCAAAGTCTCCTGCCGGAGGACCCAAACCGGGGCTCGAATCTTCGAGTTCCCTGGGGCGGAGGGCAGTGCCAACGCTGACCTCTTCGCAGCCAAGCTGCAGGAGGTCATCGCGGACGCAGCCAAGGTGGCCCGACCCGTCAAGTCGGCGGCCATCGAGGTGGCCGACCTTGACGACTCGGTCACCAAAGAGGAGGTGGTGGCAGCGGTCGCAGCAATAGGGGGCTGCAGCGTCGCAGCGGTGCAGGGCCGGGACATCAGGCCCGGCCGCGGCGGCATGGGCACTATCCGTCTCGAGTGCCCAGTCGCCGCCGCCAAAGCCGTCCTTGAAAAAGGACGGCTCTTGGTCGGATTCAGCTCGGGTGCAGTCCGAGCACTAGAGAACCAGCCCCTGCGCTGCTTCAGGTGCTGCGGCATAGGGCACACCCGAGCCCTGTGCCCTTCAGCGGTCGATAGGTCACTGACATGCTACCGCTGTGGCAAGGAGGGCCACAAAGCCGCCTCCTGCACGGCCGCCACGCCGCACTGCGCAGTGTGCGCCGCCAGTGGCTGCCCGGCAGGCCACGTGACGAGGGGGAGGATGTGCAATCCTCCCCCTAAGAGGGGCAAAGCGCAGGCGTCGGTCGGGCCTGCTGCTAGCACCGTCGTTCCCGAGGCAGGAACGGCGGTGGCGGCGGAGGAGGAGGGTGCGATGTCGATTGATGGATAGGGTCGATCATCGCATCCTCCAGGCGAACACCAACCACTGCAGAACAGCCCAAGACCTGCTGATGCAGACCATGGCTGAGTGGTTGGTGGACTTGGCGGTGGTCGCCGAGCCCTACTCGGTCCCTGGCAATTGGCTGGGCGATCGGGACGGCCTGGTGGCAATAGTGACGCGGTCTTCCACAGACTCCCCTCCCCTCTCGCTCTTAGAGAGAGGACCGGGATACGTGGCCGCCGCGTGGGGAGGTGTGGCCCTAGTTGGGGTCTATTTCTCCCCAAACCGCCCTCTCTCGGACTTTGAGGATTTTCTTGAAGTCCTGACTGCTGTCGTAGGGAGGGCGGCGCCGCGCCAGGTCGTGGTGTTGGGCGACCTGAACGCCAAGTCGGCGGCCTGGGGCAACCCGGCTGCCTCGTGCAACGTCCGGGGACGCGCCGTCGAGTTCTGGGCGGCGTCGTGCGGTGTGTCCCTCCTCAACAGGGGGGCGGTCCACACGTGTGTGCGGCAACAGGGAGGGTCGGTGGTCGACGTCTCGTTTGCCACCCCCGTGCTGGCCGCACGCATTGTAAACTGGCGAGTGGAGACGGTGGAGACCCTGTCGGACCACCGATATGTGCGGTTCGACATCTCCACCCAGGGCCCCCGGGGGGAGATGGCCCGCTCTAGCAGGTCTCCCTTCCCACGGTGGGCTCTGACTCGCCTGGACCGGGAGGCAGCCAAGGAGGCGGCCTTCCTCCAGGACTGGCTGTCTCTTCCCCCTGTCGAGGACGTCCCGGACGTTGACGCCGCAGCGGTCCGCCTCAGGAGATCCTTGACCGAGGTGTGCAACTCCAGCATGCCTCGGTCCCGTCGCCCGCCTCCCCGTCGCGCCGTCTATTGGTGGTCGGAGGAACTGGCGGAGCTCCGGGCCACCTGCGTGGCGGCCAGAAGGGCCTACACGCGGAGCCGACGGCGCAGCGTCCGTAGTCAAGCAGACGAGGACCGCCTCTACGCTTCTTACAGAGAGGCTCAGACGGTCCTCAAGTCGGCTATGGGCGCTGCCAAGGACTCGGCGAGGGCCGAGATGCTGGAGGGTCTCGACAGAGACCCGTATGGGCGACCATACAGGGCGGCGCGGAACCAACTGCGGCCCCATGGTCCCCCTCTGACAGAGACCCTCGAGCCAGCGTTGCTGGATGGGGTGGTCCGGTCCCTGTTTCCGCGCAGAACCGACTTCACCCCACCAACGATGGACCCCCCGCAGGAGGCGGCTTCACCGCCGGAGGAGGAGGTGCCCCCGGTGACGGCAGAGGAGTTTTACGCGGGAGTACTCAGCCTCCGCGCCAAGAAGACGGCCCCTGGGCCAGACGGCGTCCCTGCACGAGTGGTGGCCATAGCTGCCGCTCAAATGGAGGATAGATTTCGGGACCTCTTCAGCGCGTGCCTTACGGCTGGGAGGTTCCCGAAACTGTGGAAGGAGGGGCAGCTATGCCTCCTCCGAAAGGAGGGACGCCCGGCGGATTCCCCCTCGGCATACCGGCCCATCGTTCTGCTCGATGAGGTCGGTAAATTGTTCGAGGGGATCATTGCCTCCCGGCTGAATAGCCACCTGCGGAGGGTAGGGCCGGACCTGTCGGACGCCCAGTTCGGTTTTCGACAAGGGCGTTCGACCATCGACGCGCTGGCCCTACTCAAGGGCCAGGTGAAGGGGGCGGTCGAGGCGGGGGACGGAGTGCTGGCGGTGTCATTCGACATAGCCAACGCCTTCAACTCCGTGCCCCACTCGACCATACTGGAGGCACTCCGATATCACGGAGTGCCCCAATACTTGCGGAGACTCCTGGCCAGCTACTTGGAGGATCGAGAGGTCCTCCTTGTCGACAAACTGGCCAGGTTGCGGCGATATGGCGCGGAGTCTGGTGTTCCGCAGGGTTCAGTCTTAGGACCCCCCCTGTGGAACATCGGCTTCGACTGGCTGCTGCGGGGAGCCCTCCTCCAGGGCACGAGTGTCATCTGCTACGCGGATGACACTCTCCTCACTGCCCGGGGGAGGAACTTCGGGGAGGCGGCCTGTCTGGCATCGGCCGGCGGGTCATTAGTGGCGGGGAGGATCCGCCGCCTGGGGTTAAAGGTGGCGCTGAATAAGACCGAGGCCGTGTTCTTTCACGGGCCTCGGCAGCGCTGCCCTCCTGACGCCCACATTGTCGTGGAGGGCGCCAGGGTAGGCGTCCAGACCCAGCTAAAATATCTGGGTCTAGTGCTGGACAGCAGGTGGCGCTTCGGCCCACATTTCAGCGGGCTGTCGACGCGCCTGCTGAGGGCTGCGGACGCCCTCTCCTGGCTCCTCCCGAACCTGGGAGGGCCCAGTGCGCGATGCCGGCGCCTTTATGCCGGCATCCTGAGGAGCATGGCCCTGTACGGGGCCCCCATCTGGGCGGACTCCCTCCATAGGAGGGAGAATGCGACGGCGATGCGCCGGCCCCAAAGGGCCATTGCACTGCGGGTGGCGAGGGCTTACCGCTCGGTGGGCTTTTCGGCGGCGTGCGCTCTGGCTGGCACCCCTCCTTGGGAGCTGGAGGCGTGGGTGCTCGCCAGAGTGTACGAATGGACGGCGCGGCGGAAAGCCCTCGGGGAGCGCCCCGTCGCGGAAGAGCGGGAGGCCGTGCGGCGAGAGGCGAGGGACGCCATCATCGTCCATTGGACGCAGGACCTCGCCTCCGCCACTTTCGGCCGCCGAACCCTGGACGCGCTCGGCCCAGTCCTGCGGGACTGGCTCGAGCGGCCCCACGGTTTCCTCTCATTCCGTCTGGTGCAGGTGCTGTCAGGCCACGGCTGTTTCGGCACGCACCTGCACCGGATCGGGAGGGAGGAGACTCCGGCGTGCCACGACTGCGGCGCGGCGGAGGACACGGCACAGCACACGCTCGAAGTGTGCCCGGCTTGGTCTGAACCGCGCCGCATTCTGACTGCGGACATCGGACAGGACCTCTCACTTCCCAGCGTGGTCAACTCTATGCTGGAGAGTGAGGGGTCCTGGGCAGCGGTTGCCTCCTTTTGCGAGGACGTCATCTCGCAAAAGGAGGCGGCGGAGCGCGCGCGTGAGGACGACCCTCTCGCTGCGCCGCTCCGAAGACGGAGAAGAGGTCGGAGAAGACGCCGTCTTCTCCCTCCTCATGGTGGTGATAGGCGGGCGACAGGCGCGGGGGCGCCTCCGCCCGCATTGCACTCTACACCACCTCCGCCGGTCATTCCCGGCCCTCCCCCCTCACGGGGAGGGCGTGTAGGGCCCGTGTAGGCGGGCGAACGTCGGAGAGGGACTGGACGCAAAGGCTATGCCGATCTCCCAGTCCCCCTCCACTCAGACGATGCGGGAATGCCGCTGGGTTGTTTTAGTGGGTATACCGGGTCTAGGCCCGGGGAGTCCCACATACCCCTCCCATTCCCCCAATGGGAGGGTATGCGTAATGCATTTTTTCCCAGCGCAAACAAAAAAAAAAAAAAAAAAAAAAAAAAAAAAAAAAAAAAAAAAAAAAAGGTTAGGTTAGGTTAGGTTAGGGGGGGGGACCCCCCACAGAGCTTGCGTCCACGTCGCGTCCCCTGGAAACGACCCAGTTCTGTCACCGTAACGGAGTGGCAGACTGGGATCGGCCAAAGTGCTCTGTGCTTCGTAGCTATCATTTTCTTGCCTTGTTTTTAGCTGCGACCTTTGCGGAATGTCGAAACCCTCGCGGGACGCCTTCGGGCGTTTCCTCCCAAAAGGCCCTTCTCAGGGCCAACCAAAAGGCCCTTCTCAGGGCCAACCCAAAGGCCCTTCTCAGGGCCAACCCAAAGGCCCTTTTCAGGGCCACTCCGACGCTTCGGCGTCAGAGGCTAGCCGCGCGCCGTCTGCGGCAAGCTTCCGTAGAAGAGCGGATGAGTTGTCGGACTCCGACGATGAATCCCTCATCAGCGTCTCGGACGCAGGCGACTCTCAGTCGCGAAAGCGGGCCTTCTTGAAGGATGGGTCCGAGGGTTCCTCGGGCTCAGCCAGGCAATCAAAGGCCAAAAGGCCAACGGTAGCCGCGGATACCCACGTGGTGGGTCTCGCGGACGCCCAGCGCCAGCTCGACCTGGCTCGGCGTGTGCAGCACCAGCAAGAGCTGGAAGAGCGGGTAGCTGCGAAGGAGCAGCGGGCGCGTGCAGCTCGAGCCAAGTCTGGCTACGGCGCTTCCCGCGTGCTGTACGCGGACCATTCTTTGGCCGAGCTGCAGCAGATGGCGGAGGAGGACGAAGAGGAGATTGCGGAGGTCGCCTCCAAGTCTTCCAATCTAAAGGGCACTTTTCAGAAGGCCCTTAAGTGCCGGGCCGCGAGCATGCGCGGCATAATCGAGGAGCTCGTCAAACGCAAAACGAGCGAAGAGACGCGGCAATTGCAGGCGAGGGTCGATCGCCTGCAATCGGAGGTCAGCCAGCTTCATCAGAAGCTGGCTGATGTCACGGCTCGGCCAATTCAGGCCGAACCGACACCTGTGGTGGAGGCCCCTACCTCCACCAACCTTGAGGACGTCTTTCGCAAGGTGGTTATGGAGGAGAGGGCATTCACTAGAGCCTGCTTAGCAGGCATCGAGGATCGGCTCTTGCCGGAAAAGCGCCTCCGACCACCGCTTGCCGCTGACGAGAGGCGAGGCGAGCCGGGTCCGTCCTCGCAAGGGGAGGACGCCCTTCTCCCTTCCACTACCCCGTCCAACCAGCAGGGCTGGACCGAAGTGGTCAGGAAGGGGAAGGGCAAAGGAAAAAAGACGGCGACAGCCGCCCCTGCTGTTGCAGCCACCACGGCCACCACGACTCCCAGCCCGTCGCAGACGACTGGGAAGGGAAGGAGGAGGAGAAGGGGCAGAAAGGCGGCGACGGCCATCCCTGCCGCCCCCGCCACGACGCCTCCCAGCCAGTCGCAGGCGACCGGCAGGGGGAAGAGGAAGGGGAAATTGGTACCCCCAAAGACCGCGGCCGTCGTTGTGACGCTCACCGCGGAGGCCGCGGAACGAGGGGAGACGTACGCGTCCATATTGGTGCGGGCGCGTGCTAACGCCGATCCCACCCAACTGGGGATCGGCAAAGTCTCCTGCCGGAGAACCCAAACCGGGGCTCGAATCTTCGAGTTCCCTGGGGCGGAGGGCAGTGCCAACGCTGACCTCTTCGCAGCCAAGCTGCAGGAGGTCATCGCGGACGCAGCCAAGGTGGCCCGACCCGTCAAGTCGGCGGCCATCGAAGTGGCCGACCTTGACGACTCCGTCACTAAAGAGGAGGTGGTGGCGGCGGTCGCAGCTATTGGGGGCTGCAGCGTCGCAGCGGTGCAGGGCCGGGACATCAGGCCCGGCCGCGGTGGCATGGGCACTATCCGTCTCCAGTGCCCAGTCGCCGTTGCCAAAGCCGTCCTTGAAAAAGGACGCCTTCTTGTGGGCTTCAGCTCTGGTGCGGTCCGAGCACTTGAAGACCAGCCTCTGCGCTGCTTCAGGTGCTGCGGCATAGGGCACACCCGAGCCCTATGCCCTTCAGCGGTCGACAGGTCTCTGACATGCTACCGCTGCGGCAAGGAGGACCACAAAGCCGCCTCCTGCACGGCCGCGACGCCGCACTGCGCAGTGTGCGCCGCCAGTGGCTGCCCGGCAGGCCACGTGACGAGGGGGAGGTTGTGCAATCCTCCCCCTAAGAGGGGCAAAGCGCAGGCGCCAATCGCGCCTGCTGCTAGCACCGTCGTTCCCGAGGCAGGAACGGCGGTGGCGGCGGAGGAGGAGGGTGCGATGTCGATTGATGGATAGGGTCGATCATCGCATCCTCCAGGCGAACACCAACCACTGCAGAACAGCCCAAGACCTGTTGATGCAGACCATGGCTGAGTGGTTGGTGGACTTGGCGGTGGTCGCCGAGCCCTACTCGGTCCCTGGCAATTGGCTGGGCGATCGGGACGGCCTGGTGGCAATAGTGACGCGGTCTTCCACAGACTCCCCTCCCCTCTCGCTTTTAGAGAGAGGACCGGGATACGTGGCCGCCGCGTGGGGAGGTGTGGCCCTGGTAGGGGTCTATTTCTCCCCAAACCGCCCTCTCTCAGACTTTGAGGATTTCCTTGAAGTCCTCACTGCTGTCGTAGGGAGGGCGGCGCCGCGCCAGGTCGTGGTGTTGGGCGACCTGAACGCCAAGTCGGCGGCCTGGGGCAACCCGGCTGCCTCGTGCAACGTCCGGGGACGCGCCGTCGAGTTCTGGGCGGCGTCGTGCGGTGTGTCCCTCCTCAACAGGGGGGCGGTCCACACGTGTGTGCGGCAACAGGGAGGGTCGGTGGTCGACGTCTCGTTTGCCACCCCCGTGCTGGCCGCACGCATTGTTAACTGGCGAGTGGAGACGGTGGAGACCCTGTCGGACCACCGATATGTGCGGTTCGACATCTCCACCCAGGGCCCCCGGGGGGAGATGGCCCGCTCTAGCAGGTCTCCCTTCCCACGGTGGGCTCTGACTCGCCTGGACCGGGAGGCAGCCAAGGAGGCGGCCTTCCTCCAGGACTGGCTGTCTCCCCCCCCTGTCGAGGACGTCCCGGACGTTGACGACGCAGCGGTCCGCCTCAGGAGATCCTTGACCGAGGTGTGCAACTCCAGCATGCCTCGGTCCCGTCGCCCGCCTCCCCGTCGCGCCGTCTATTGGTGGTCGGAAGAACTTGCGGGGCTCCGGGCCACCTGCGTGGCGGCCAGACGGGCCTACACGCGGAGCCGACGGCGCAGCGTCCGTAGTCAAGCAGACGAGGACCGCCTCTACGCCTCTTACAGAGAGGCTCAGACGGTCCTCAAGTCGGCTATGGGCGCTGCCAAGGACTCGGCGAGGGCCGAGATGCTGGAGGGTCTCGACAGAGACCCGTATGGGAGACCATACAGGGCGGCGCGGAACCAACTGCGGCCCCATGGTCCCCCTCTGACAGAGACCCTCGAGCCAGCGTTGCTGGATGGGGTGGTCCGGTCCCTGTTTCCGCGCAGGACCGACTTCAACCCACCATCGATGGACCCCCCGCAGGAGGCGGCTTCACCGCCGGAGGAGGAGGTACCCCCGGTGACGGCGGATGAGTTTTACGCGGGGGTTCTCAGCCTCCGCGCCAAGAAGACGGCCCCTGGGCCGGACGGCGTCCCTGCTCGAGTGGTGGCCATAGCTGCCGCTCAAATGGAGGACAGATTTCGGGACCTCTTCAGCGCATGCCTTACGGCTGGGAGGTTCCCGAAACTGTGGAAGGAGGGGCAGCTATGCCTCCTCCGAAAGGAGGGACGCCCGGCGGATTCCCCCTCGGCATACCGGCCCATCGTTCTGCTCGATGAGGTCGGTAAATTGTTCGAGGGGATCATTGCCTCCCGGCTAAACAACCACCTGCGGAGGGTAGGGCCGGACCTGTCGGACGCCCAGTTCGGTTTCCGACAGGGGCGTTCGACCATTGACGCGCTGGCCCTACTCAAGGGCCAGGTGAAGGGGGCGGTCGAGGCAGGGGACGGAGTGCTGGCGGTGTCATTCGACATAGCCAACGCCTTCAACTCCGTCCCCCACTCGACCATACTGGAGGCACTCCGGTATCACGGAGTGCCCCAATACTTGCAGAGCCTCCTGGCCAGCTACTTGGAGGACCGAGAGGTCCTCCTTGTCGACAAACTGGCCAGGTTGCAGCGATATGGCGCGGAGTGTGGTGTTCCGCAGGGGTCAGTCTTAGGACCCCCCCTGTGGAACATCGGCTTCGACTGGCTGCTGCGGGGAGCCCTCCTCCAGGGCACGAGTGTCATCTGCTACGCGGATGACACTCTCCTCACTGCCCGGGGGAGGAACTTCGGGGAGGCGGCCTGTCTGGCATCGGCCGGCGGGTCATTAGTGGCGGGGAGGATCCGCCGCCTGGGGTTAAAGGTGGCGCTGAATAAGACCGAGGCCGTGTTCTTTCACGGGCCTCGGCAGCGCTGCCCTCCTGACGCCCACATTGTCGTGGAGGGCGCCAGGGTAGGCGTCCAGACCCAGATCAAATATCTGGGTCTAGTGCTGGACAGCAGGTGGCGCTTCGGCCCACATTTCAGCGGGCTGTCGACGCGCCTGCTGAGGGCTGCGGACGCCCTCTCCTGGCTCCTCCCGAACCTGGGAGGGCCCAGTGCGCGATGCCGGCGCCTTTATGCCGGCATCCTGAGGAGCATGGCCCTGTACGGGGCCCCCATCTGGGCGGACTCCCTCCATAGGAGGGAGAATGCGACGGCGATGCGCCGGCCCCAAAGGGCCATTGCACTGCGGGTGGCGAGGGCTTACCGCTCGGTGGGCTTTTCGGCGGCGTGCGCTCTGGCTGGCACCCCTCCTTGGGAGCTGGAGGCGTGGGTGCTCGCCAGAGTGTACGAATGGACGGCGCGGCGGAAAGCCCTCGGGGAGCGCCCCGTCGCGGAAGAGCGGGAGGCCGTGCGGCGAGAGGCGAGGGACGCCATCATCGTCCATTGGACGCAGGACCTCGCCTCCGCCACTTTCGGCCGCCGAACCCTGGACGCGCTCGGCCCAGTCCTGCGGGACTGGCTCGAGCGGCCCCACGGTTTCCTCTCATTCCGTCTGGTGCAGGTGCTGTCAGGCCACGGCTGTTTCGGCACGCACCTGCACCGGATCGGGAGGGAGGAGACTCCGGCGTGCCACGAATGCGGCGCGGCGGAGGACACGGCACAGCACACGCTCGAAGTGTGCCCGGCTTGGTCTGAGCCGCGCCGCATTCTGACTGCGGAGATCGGACAGGACCTCTCACTTCCCAGCGTGGTCAACTCTATGCTGGAGAGTGAGGGGTCCTGGGCAGCGGTTGCCTCCTTTTGCGAGGACGTCATCTCGCAAAAGGAGGCGGCGGAGCGCGCGCGTGAGGACGACCCTCTCGCTGCGCCGCTCCGAAGACGGAGAAGAGGTCGGAGAAGACGCCGTCTTCTCCCTCCTCATGGTGGTGTTAGGCGGGCGACAGGCGCGGGGGCGCCTCCGCCCGCATTGCACTCTACACCACCTCCGCCGGTCATTCCCGGCCCTCCCCCCTCACGGGGAGGGCGTGTAGGGCCCGTGTAGGCGGGCGAACGTCGGAGAGGGACTGGACGCAAAGGCTATGCCGATCTCCCAGTCCCCCTCCACTCAGACGATGCGGGAATGCCGCTGGGTTGTTTTAGTGGGTATACCGGGTCTTAGGCCCGGGGAGTCCCACATACCCCTCCCATTCCCCCAATGGGAGGGTATGCGTAATGCATTTTTTCCCAGCGCAAACCAAAAAAAAAAAAAAAAAAAAAAAAAGGTTAGGTTAGGGGGGGGGACCCCCCACAGAGCTTGCGTCCACGTCGCGTCCCCTGGAAACGACCCAGTTCTGTCACCGTAACGGAGTGGCAGACTGGGGTTCGGCCAAAGTGCTCTGTGCTTTCGTAGTTCACATATTCATCTTGCCTTTTTAACTACGATCCTGCGGTGGCTATGCCTACACCCCCGCGGGACGCCCTCGGGCGCTTTTTAAAACCCAAAGGCCCTTGTCAGGGCCAACCAAAAGGCCCTTCTCAGGGCCAACCCAAAGGCCCTTCTCAGGGCCAACCCAAAGGCCCTTCTCAGGGCCAACCAAAAGGCCCTTCTCAGGGCCAACCAAAAGGCCCTTTTCAGGGCCACTCCGACGCTTCGGCGTCAGAGGCTAGCCGCGCGCCGTCTGCGGCTAGCTTCTCTGAAGGTGCAGTCGAGTTTTTGGACTCTGACGACCAGTCCGTCACGAGTGTCTCGGATGCGGGCGACTCCCGGTCGCGGAAGCGGGCCTTCCGTAAGGATGGGTCAGAGGGCTCTTCGGGCTCGTCCAGGCGGTCGAAAGCCAAAAGGCCGTCAATAGCTGCAGACACCCACGAGGTGGGTCTTGCGGACGCCCAACGTCAGCTCGACCTGGCTCGGCGGGAGCTGCACCAGCAGGAGCTGGAGGAGCGGGTCGTTGCGAAGGAGCAACGGGCGCGTGCTGCTCGGGCCAAGTCCGGGTACGGTGCGTCCCGCGTTCTGTACGCAGACCACTCCTTGGCCGAGCTGCAGCAGATGGCGGAGGAGGACGAGGAGGAGATCGTTGAGGTCGCCTCCAAGTCCTCAAATTTAAAAGGGACCTTCCAAAAGGCCCTTAAGTGTCGGGCCGCGAGCATGCGCGGTATCGTTATGGAGCTGGTCCAGCGCAAGGCGACTGACGAAACGCGGCAACTGCAGGCGACAGTCAATCGGCTGCAGTTGGAGGTCAGCCAGCTTCATACGAAGCTAGCTGAAGCCACGGCTCGGCCACATCAGACCGAACCAAGACCAGCGGCAGAGGCCCCCGCCTCCAACTTTGAGGATGTCATCCGCAAGGTGGTTATGGAGGAGAGGGCCTTCACGCGAGCCTGCTTAGCAGGAATAGAGGACCGGCTCTTGCCGGAGCAACGCCTCCGACCGCCGCTTGCCGCGGACAAGAGGCAAAGCGAGCCGGGGCCGTCCTCGCAAGGGGAGGACGCCCTTCTCCCTTCCACTACTCCGTCCAACCAGCAGGGTTGGACCGAAGTGGTCGGGAAGGGGAAGGGCAGAGGAAAGAAGACGGCGACAGCCGCCCCTGCTGTCGAAGCCACCACGGCCACCACGACTCCCAGCCAGTCGCAGACGACCGGGAAGGGAAGGAGGAGGGGCAGGGGCAGAAAGGCGGCAACGGCCGTCCCTGTCGCCCCCGTCACCACGCCTCCCAACCAGTCGCAGGCGACAGGCACAGGGAAGAGAAAGGGGAAATTGGTTCCCCCGAAGTCCGCGGCCGTCGTCGTGACGCTCACCGCGGAGGCCGCGGAAAGAGGGGAGACGTACGCGTCAATATTGGTGCGGGCGCGTGCTAACGCCGATCCCACCCAACTCGGGATCGGCAAAGTCTCCTGCCGCAGGACCCAAGCCGGGGCTCGAATTTTCGAGTTCCCTGGCGCCGAGGGAAACGCAAACGCTGACCTCTTTGCAGCCAAGCTGCAGGAGGTCATTGCGGACGCGGCCAAGGTGGCCCGACCTGTCAAGTCGGCGACCATCGAGGTGACCGATCTTGACGACTCGGTCACCAAGGAGGAGGTGGTGGCGGCGGTCGCAGCAATTGGGGGCTGCAGCGTCACAGCGGTGCAGGGCCGGGACATCAGGCCCGGCCGCGGCGGCATGGGAACTATCCGTCTCGAGTGCCCGGTCGCCGCCGCCAAAGTCGTCCTTGGAAAGGGACGGCTCTTGGTCGGGTTCAGCTCGGGTGCAGTCCGAGCACTTGAAGACCAGCCCCTGCGCTGCTTCAGGTGCTGCGGCATAGGGCACACCCGAGCCCTGTGCCCTTCAGCGGTCGACAGATCTCTGACCTGCTACCGCTGTGGCAAGGAGGGCCACAAAGCCGCCTCCTGCACGGCTGCCACGCCGCACTGCGCAGTGTGCGCCGCCAGTGGCTGCCCGGCAAGCCACGTGACGAGGGGGAGGATGTGCAATCCTCCCCCTAAGAGGGGCAAAGCGCAGGCGCCGATCGCGCCTGCTGCTAGCACCGTCGTTCCCGAGGCAGGAACGTCGGTGGCGGCGGAGGAGGAGGGTGCGATGTCGATTGATGGATAGGGTCGATCATCGCATCCTCCAGGCGAACACCAACCACTGCAGAACAGCCCAGGATCTGCTGATGCAGACCATGGCTGAGTGGTTGGTGGACTTGGCGGTGGTCGCCGAGCCCTACTCGGTCCCTGGCAATTGGCTGGGCGATCGGGACGGCCTGGTGGCAATGGTGACGCGGTCTTCCACAGACTCCCCTCCCCTCTCGCTTTTAGAGAGAGGACCGGGATACGTGGCCACCGCGTGGGGAGGTGTGGCCCTGGTAGGGGTCTATTTCTCCCCAAACCGCCCTCTCTCGGACTTTGAGGATTTCCTCGAAGTCCTCACTGCAGTCGTAGGGAGGGCGGCGCCGCGCCAGGTCGTGGTGTTGGGCGACCTGAACGCCAAGTCGGTGGCCTGGGGCAACCCGGCTGGCTCCTGCAACGTCCGGGGACGCGCCGTCGAGTTCTGGGCGGCGTCGTGCAGTGTGTCCCTCCTCAACAGGGGGGCGGTCCACACGTGTGTGCGGCAGCAGGGAGGGTCGGTGGTGGACGTCTCGTTTGCCACCCCCGTGCTGGCCGCACGCGTCGTGAACTGGCGGGTGGAGACGGTGGAGACCTTGTCGGACCACCGATATGTGCGGTTTGACATCTCCACCCAGGGCCCCCGGGGGGAGATGGCCCGCTCTAGCAGGTCTCCCTTCCCACGGTGGGCTCTCACTCGCCTGGACCGGGAGGCAGCCAAGGAGGCGGCCTTCCTCCAGGACTGGCTGTCGCCCCCCCCTGTCGAGGACGTCCCGGACGTTGACGCCGCAGCGGTCCGGCTCAAGAGATCCCTGACCGAGGTGTGCAACTCCAGCATGCCTCGGTCCCGTCGCCCGCCTCCCCGTCGCGCCGTCTATTGGTGGTCGGAGGAACTGGCGGGGCTCCGGGCCTCCTGTGTGGCGGCTAGGAGGGCCTACACGCGGAGCCGACGGCGCAGCGTCCGTTGCCAAGCGGACGAGGACCGCCTCTACGCCTCTTACAGAGAGGCTCAGACGGTCCTCAAGTCGGCTATGGGCGCTGCCAAGGACTCGGCGAGGGCCGAGATGCTGGAGGGTCTCGACAGGGATCCATATGGGAGACCATACAGGGCGGCGCGGAACCAACTGCGGCCCCATGGTCCCCCACTGACGGAGACCCTCGAGCCGGCGTTGCTGGATGGGGTGGTCCGGTCCCTGTTTCCGCGCAGGACCGACTTCACCCCACCAACGATGGACCCCCCGCAGGAGGTGGCTTCACCGCCGGAGGAGGAGGTACCCCCGGTGACGGCGGATGAGTTTTACGCGGGGGTTCTCAGCCTCCGCGCCAAGAAGACGGCCCCTGGGCCGGACGGCGTCCCCGCACGGGTGGTGGCCATAGCCGCCGCTCAAATGGAGGACAGATTTCGGGAACTCTTCAGCGCGTGCCTTACGGCTGGGAGGTTCCCGAAACTGTGGAAGGAGGGGCGGCTATGCCTCCTCCGAAAAGAGGGACGCCCGGCGGATTCCCCCTCGGCATACCGGCCCATCGTTCTGCTCGATGAGGTCGGTAAATTGTTCGAGGGGATCATTGCCTCCCGGCTGAATGGCCATCTGCGGAGGGTAGGGCCGGACCTGTCGGACGCCCAGTTCGGTTTTCGACAAGGGCGTTCGACCATCGACGCGCTGGCCCTACTCAAGGGCCAGGTGAAGGGGGCGGTCGAGGCAGGGGACGGAGTGCTGGCGGTGTCATTCGACATAGCCAACGCCTTCAACTCCGTCCCCCACTCGACCATACTGGAGGCACTCCGATATCACGGAGTGCCCCAATACTTGCGGAGCCTCCTGGCCAGCTACTTGGAGGACCGAGAGGTCCTCCTTGTCGACAAACTGGCCAGGTTGCGCAGATACAGCGCGGAGTCTGGTGTTCCGCAGGGGTCAGTCTTAGGACCCCCCCTGTGGAACATCGGCTTCGACTGGCTGTTGCGGGGAGCCCTCCTCCAGGGCACGAGTGTCATCTGTTACGCGGATGACACTCTCCTCACTGCCCGGGGGAGGAACTTCGGGGAGGCGGCCTGTCTGGCATCGGCTGGCGGGTCATTGGTGGCGGGGAGGATACGCAGCCTGGGATTGAGGGTGGCGTTGAACAAGACCGAGGCCGTGTTCTTTCACGGGCCTCGGCAGCGCTGCCCTCCTGACGCCCACATTGTCGTGGAGGGCGCCAGGGTAGGCGTCCAGACCCAGCTGAAATATCTGGGTCTAGTGCTGGACAGCAGGTGGCGCTTCGGCCCGCATTTCAGTGGGCTGTCGACGCGCCTGCTGAGGGCTGCGGACGGCCTCTCCTGGCTCCTCCCGAACCTGGGAGGGCCCAGTGCGCGATGCCGGCGCCTATATGCCGGCATCCTGAGAAGCATGGCCCTGTACGGGGCCCCCATCTGGGCAGACTCCCTCCATAGGAGGGAGAATGCGACGGCGATGCGCCGGCCCCAAAGGGCCATTGCACTGCGGGTGGCGAGGGCCTACCGCTCGGTGGGCTTTTCGGCGGCGTGCGCTCTGGCTGGCACCCCTCCTTGGGAGCTGGAGGCGTGGGTGCTCGCCAGAGTGTACGAATGGACGGCGCGGCGAAAAGCCCTCGGGGAGCGCCCCGTCGCGGAAGAGCGGGAGGCCGTGCGGCAGGAGGCGAGGGACGCCATCATCGTCCATTGGACGCAGGACCTCGCCTCCGCCACTTTTGGCCGCCGAACCCTGGACGCGCTCGGCCCAGTCCTGCGGGACTGGCTCGAGCGGCCCCACGGTTTCCTCTCATTCCGTCTGGTGCAGGTGCTGTCAGGCCACGGCTGTTTCGGCACGCACCTGCACCGGATCGGAAGGGAGGAGACTCCGGCGTGCCACGACTGCGGCGCGGTGGAGGACACGGCACAGCACACGCTCGAGGTGTGCCCGGCTTGGTCCGAGCCGCGCCGTAGTCTGACTGCGGAGATCGGACAGGACCTCTCACTTCCCAGCGTGGTCAACTCTATGCTGGAGAGTGAGGGGTCCTGGGCAGCGGTCGCCTCCTTTTGCGAGGACGTCATCTCGCAAAAGGAGGCGGCGGAGCGCGCGCGTGAGGACGACCCTCTCGCAGCGCCGCTCCGAAGGCGGAGAAGAGGTCGGAGAAGACGCCGTCTTCTCCCTCCTCATGGTGGTGATAGGCGGGCGACAGGCGCGGGGGCGCCTCCGCCCGCATTGCACTCTACACCACCTCCGCCGGTCATTCCCGGCCCTCCCTCCTCACGGGGAGGGCGTGTAGGGCCCGCCGTGTAGGCGGGCGAACGTCGGAGAGGGACTGGACGCAAAGGCTGTGCCGATCTCCCAGTCCCCCTCCACTCAGACGATGCGGGAATGCCGCTGGGTTGTTTTAGTGGGTATACCGGGTCTTGGCCCGGGGAGTCCCACATACCCCTCCCATTCCCCCAATGGGAGGGTATGCGTAATGCATTTTTTCCCAGCGCAAACAAAAAAAAAAAAAAAAAAAAAAAAGGTTAGGTTAGGGGAGGGTCTGTATGTATGCTTTTGCGGTTGCACAACGACATGCTAAGCTTTGCTTTGCTTGGTAGTATAGATACAGGCCTACCTTGCCGTCTCCTTCAGAGGCGGGAAGGTGGCGAGGTCTTGAGGGGGAGCGCAACGGTCGTGTTGATCCTCAAGGCAAGTCCGGTGGTTATTCCTTCTCGTGGTTGCCACCCCGTTATTGGTCTAATTCCTTATGAAATAGACGTAACTGAAACCACCGGGCGGAGAAGGGGAAGCCGGTCACCTGCGCTGGGACCTGCTCGGTCGAGCGCCGTAAGCGAGGATGAAGGTGTCCTGGGGGGTTGAGCCGATTCGGCCTTTCTCAGGCCATTTCCCTATGAGGGTTGATTGGTTCCCTTGCGGTGGCTGTGCCAACAACCCCGCGGGGCGCCTTTGGGCGTTTTTGGAACCCAAAGGCCCTTCTCAGGGCCAACCCAGAGGCCCTTCTCAGGGCCAACCCAAAAGCTCATGCAAAGGAGCAGCGGGTGCGTGCAGCTCGGCTACGGTGCGTTCCGCATGCTGTACGCGGACCACTCTCTGGCCGAGCTGCAGCAGATTGCGGAGGAGGACGAGAAGGAGATCGCGGAGGTCACCTCTAAGTCCTCAAACCTTAAGGGTACCTTCCAGAAGGCCCTTAAGTGCCGAAGAGGTCGGAGAAGACGCCGTCTTCTCCCTCCTCATGGTGGTGTAGGCGGGCGACAGGCGTGGGGGCGCCTTCGCCCGCATTGCACTCTACACCACCTACGCCGGTCGTTCCCGGTCCTCCCCTCACGGGGAGGGTGTGAAGGGCCCGCCGTGCAGGCGGGCGGACGTCGGAGAGGGACTGGACGCAAAGGCTATGCCGATCTCCCAGTCCCCCTCCACTTAGACGTTGCGGGAATGCCGCTGGGTTGTTTTAGTGGGTATACCGGCTCAGCCCGGGGAGTCCCACATACCCCTTCCATTCCCCCAATGGAGGGTATGCGTAATGCATTTTTTCCCAGCGCAAACAAAAAAAAAAAAAAAAAAAAAAAAAAAAGGTTAGGTTAGGTTAGGTTAGGTTGGGGGACCCCCCACAGAGCTTGCGTCCACGTCGCGTCCCCTGGAAACGACCCAGTTCTGTCACCGTAACGGAGTGGCAGACTGGGGTTCGGCCAAAGTGCTCTGTGCTTCGTAGTTATCTTTTTATCCTTGCCTTGTTTTAACTGCGATCTTGCGGTGGCTATGCCTTCAACCCCGCGGGACGCCTTCGGGCGTTTTTTAAAACCCAAAGGCCCTTCTCAGGGCCAACCAAAAGGCCCTTCTCAGGGCCAAACAAAAGGCCCTTCTCAGGGCCAAGCCAAAGGCCCTTCTCAGGGCCAACCAAAAGGCCCTTCTCAGGGCCAACCCAAAGGCCCTTCTCAGGGCCAACCAAAAGGCCCTTTTCAGGGCCACTCCGAAGCCTCGGAGTCAGAGGCTAGCCGCGCGCCGTCTGCGGCTAGCTTCTTTGAAGGAGTAGACCAGTTTCTGGACTCCGATGACGAGTCCGTCATCAGCGTCGACTCCCGGTCGCGGAAGCGGGCCTTCCGTAAGGAGGGGTCCGAGGGCTCCTCGGGCTCAGGCAGGCAGTCGAAGGCCAAAAAGCCGACGATAGCCGCGGACACCCACGACTTTGGTCTTGCGGACGCCCAACGCCAGCTTGACCTGGCTCGGCGGGAGCTGCACCAGCAGGAGCTGGAGGAGCGGGTCGTAGCGAAGGAGCAACGGGCGCGTGCTGCTCGGGCCAAGTCCGGGTACGGCGCGTCCCGCGTTCTATACGCAGACCACTCCTTGGCCGAGCTGCAGCGGATGGCGGAGGAGGACGAAGAGGAGATCGCGGAGGTCGCCTCCAAGTCCTCCAACCTCAAGGGCACATTTCAGAAAGCCCTAAAGTGCCGGGCCGCAAGCATGCGCGGCATCATCGAGGAGCTCGTCAAAAGAAAGACGAGCGAAGAAACGCGGCAGCTGCAGGCGAGGGTCGATCGCCTGCAGTCAGAGGTCAGCCAGCTTCATCAGAAGCTGGCCGACGTCACGGCTCGGCCAATTCAGGCCGAACCGACACCTGCGGCTGAGGCCCCCGCCTCCAACCTTGAGGACGTCATCCGCAAGGTGGTTTTGGAGGAGAGGGCCTTCACCAGAGCCTGCTTGGCAGGAATTGAGGACCGGCTCTTGCCGGAGAAGCGCCTCCGACCGCCGCTTGCCGCGGACGAGAGGCGAGGCGAGCCGGGTCCGTCCTCGCAAGTGGAGGACGCCCTTCTCCCTTCGGCTACCACATCCGACCAGCAGGGTTGGACCGAAGTGGTCCGGAAGGGGAAGGGCAAGGGGAAGAAGACGGCGACGGCAGTCCCTGCCGTCACCGCCACCACGCAGCCCAGCCAGTCGCAGGCGACTGGGAAGGGAAAGAGGAGGGGCAGGGGCAGAAAGACGGCAACGGCCGCCTCTGCCGTCCCCGCCATCACGCCGCCCAGCCAGTCGCAGGCGATCGGCAGGGAGCAGAGGAAGGGGAAACTGGTTCCCCCAAAAACCGCGGCCGTCGTGGTGACGCTCACTGCGGAGGCCGCGGAGCGAGGGGAGACCTATATGTCGATATTGATGCGGGCGCGTGCGAATGCCGATCCCACCCAACTGGGGATCGGCAAAGTCTCTTGCCGGAGGACCCAAGCCGGGGCTCGTATTTTTGAGTTCCCTGGAGCGGAGGGCAGCGCCAACGCTGACCTCTTTGCAGCCAAGCTGCAAGAGGTCATCGCGGACGCTGCCAAGGTGGCCCGACCAGTCAAGTCGGCGGCCATCGAGGTGACCGACCTCGACGATTCGGTCACCAAGGAGGAGGTGGTGGCGGCGGTCGCAGCCATTGGGGGCTGCGGCGTCACGGCGGTGCAAGGCCGGGACATCAGACCCGGCCGCGGCGGCATGGGCACTATCAGGCTCGAGTGCCCAGTCGCCGCTGCCAAAGCCGTCCTTGAAAAGGGACGGCTCCTTGTCGGGTTCAGCTCGGGTGCAGTCCGAGCACTGGCCGACCAGCCCCTGCGCTGCTACAGGTGCTGCGGCATCGGGCACACCCGAGCCCTGTGCCCGTCAGCGGTCGACCGGTCTCTGAGCTGCTACCGCTGCGGCAAGGAAGGCCACAAAGCCGCCTCCTGCACGGCCGCCACGCCGCACTGCACAGTTTGTGCTGCAAGCGGCTGCCCGGCAGGCCACGTGACGAGGGGGAGGATGTGCAATCCTCCCCCCAAGAGGGGCAAAGCGCAGGCGCCTATCATGCCTGCTGCTAGCACCGCGCGTTCCGAGGCAGGAACGGCGGTGGCAGCGGAGGAGGGGGATGCGATGTCGACTTAATTAGGTTGACCATCGCATCCTCCCAATAGTGTCGCAGTCTTCCGCGGACTCCCCTCCCCTCTCGCTTTCGAGAGGGGACCGGGATACGTGGCCGCCGCGGCAGCATTCGCCTCCTTTTGCGAGGACGTCATCTCGCAAAAGGGGGCGACGGAGCGCGCGCGTGAGGACGACCCTCTCGCTGCGTCGCTCCGAAGGCGGAGAAGAGGTCGGAGAAGAAGCCGTCTTCTCCCTCCTCATGGTGGTGTAGGCGGGCGACCCTCCGCCCGCACTGCACTCTACACCACCCTCGCCGGTCATTCCCGGCCCTCCCCCTTCACGGGGAGGGCATGAAGGGCCCGCCGTGTAGGCGGGCGAACGTCGGAGAGGGACTGGACGTAAAGGCTGTGCCGATCTCCCAGTCCCCCTCCACTCAGACGATGCGGGAATGCCGCTGGGTTGTTTTAGTGGGTATACCGGGTCTAGGCCCGGGGAGTCCCACATACCCCTCCCATTCCCCCAATGGGAGGGTATGCGTAATGCATTTTTTCCCAGCGCAAACAAAAAAAAAAAAAAAAAAAAAAAAAAAAAAAAAAAAAAAAAAAAAAGTTAGGTTGGGGGACCCCCCACAGAGCTTGCGTCCACGTCGCGTCCCCTGGAAACGACCCAGTTCTGTCACCGTAACGGAGTGGCAGACTGGGGTTCGGCCAAAGTGCTCTGTGCTTTCGTAGTTCATATATTCATCTTGCCTTTTTAACTACGATCCTGCGGTGGCTATGCCTACACCCCCGCGGGACGCCTTCGGGCGCTTTTTAAAACCCAAAGGCCCTTCTCAGGGCCAAACAAAAGGCCCTTCTCAGGGCCAACCCAAAGGCCCTTCTCAGGGCCAACCCAAAGGCCCTTCTCAGGGCCAACCCACAGGCCCTTCTCAGGGCCAACCAAAAGGCCCTTCTCAGGGCCAACCAAAAGGTCCTTTTCAGGGCCACTCCGACGCTTCGGCGTCAGAGGCTAGCCGCGCGCCGTCTGCGGCTAGCTTCTCTGAAGGTGCAGTCGAGTTTTTGGACTCTGACGACCAGTCCGTCACGAGTGTCTCGGATGCGGGCGACTCCCTGTCGCGGAAGCGGGCCTTCCGTAAGGATGGGTCAGAGGGCTCTTCGGGCTCGTCCAGGCGGTCGAAAGCCAAAAGGCCGTCAATAGCTGCAGACACCCACGAGGTGGGTCTTGCGGACGCCCAACGTCAGCTCGACCTGGCTCGGCGGGAGCTGCACCAGCAGGAGCTGGAGGAGCGGGTCGTTGCGAAGGAGCAACGGGCGCGTGCTGCTCGGGCCAAGTCCGGGTACGGTGCGTCCCGCGTTCTGTACGCGGACCACTCCTTGGCCGAGCTGCAGCAGATGGCGGAGGAGGACGAGGAGGAGATCGTTGAGGTCGCCTCCAAGTCCTCAAATTTAAAAGGGACCTTCCAAAAGGCCCTTAAGTGTCGGGCCCCGAGCATGCGCGGTATCGTTATGGAGCTGGTCCAGCGCAAGGCGACTGACGAAACGCGGCAACTGCAGGCGACAGTCAATCGGCTGCAGTTGGAGGTCAGCCAGCTTCATACGAAGCTAGCTGAAGCCACGGCTCGGCCACATCAGATCGAACCAAGACCAGCGGCAGAGGCCCCCGCCTCCAACCTTGAGGATGTCATCCGCAAGGTGGTTATGGAGGAGAGGGCCTTCACGCGAGCCTGCTTAGCAGGAATAGAGGACCGGCTCTTGCCGGAGCAACGCCTCCGACCGCCGCTTGCCGCGGACAAGAGGCAAAGCGAGCCGGGGCCGTCCTCGCAAGGGGAGGACGCCCTTCTCCCTTCCACTACTCCGTCCAACCAGCAGGGTTGGACCGAAGTGGTCGGGAAGGGAAAGGGCAGAGGAAAGAAGACGGCGACAGCCGCCCCTGCTGTCGCAGCCACCACGGCCACCACGACTCCCAGCCAGTCGCAGACGACCGGGAAGGGAAGGAAGAGGGGCAGGGGCAGAAAAGCGGCAACGGCCGTTCCTGTCGCCCCCGTCACCACGCCTCCCAGCCAGTCGCAGGCGACCGGCACAGGGAAGAGAAAGGGGAAATTGGTTCCCCCGAAGTCCGCGGCCGTCGTCGTGACGCTCACCGCGGAGGCCGCGGAACGAGGGGAGACGTACGCGTCAATATTGGTGCGGGCGCGTGCTAACGCCGATCCCACCCAACTGGGGATCGGCAAAGTCTCCTGCCGCAGGACCCAAGCCGGGGCTCGAATTTTCGAGTTCCCTGGCGCGGAGGGAAACGCAAGCGCTGACCTCTTTGCAGCCAAGCTGCAGGAGGTCATTGCGGACGCGGCCAAGGTGGCCCGACCTGTCAAGTCGGCGACCATCGAGGTGACCGATCTTGACGACTCGGTCACCAAGGAGGAGGTGGTGGCGGCAGTCGCAGCTATTGGGGGCTGCAGCGTCACAGCGGTGCAGGGCCGGGACATCAGGCCCGGCCGCGGCGGCATGGGAACTATCCGTCTCGAGTGCCCGGTCGCCGCCGCCAAAGTCGTCCTTGGTAAGGGACGGCTCTTGGTCGGGTTCAGCTCGGGTGCAGTCCGAGCACTTGAAGACCAGCCCCTGCGCTGCTTCAGGTGCTGCGGCATAGGGCACACCCGAGCCCTGTGCCCTTCAGCGGTTGACAGATCTCAAACCTGCTACCGCTGTGGCAAGGAGGGCCACAAAGCCGCCTCCTGCACGGCCGCCACGCCGCACTGCGCAGTGTGCGCCGCCAGTGGCTGCCCGGCAGGCCACGTGACGAGGGGGAGGACGTGCAATCCTCCCCCTAAGAGGGGCAAAGCGCAGGCGCCGATCGCGCCTGCTGCTAGCACCGTCGTTCCCGAGGCAGGAACGGCGGTGGCGCCGGAGGAGGAGGGTGCGATGTCGATTGATGGATAGGGTCGATCATCGCATCCTCCAGGCGAACACCAACCACTGCAGAACAGCCCAGGATCTGCTGATGCAGACCATGGCTGAGTGGTTGGTGGACTTGGCGGTGGTCGCCGAGCCGTACTCGGTCCCTGGCAATTGGCTGGGTGATCGGGACGGCCTGGTGGCAATGGTGACGCGGTCTTCCACAGACTCCCCTCCCCTCTCGCTTTTAGAGAGAGGACCGGGATACGTGGCCACCGCGTGGGGAGGTGTGGCCCTGGTAGGGGTCTATTTCTCCCCAAACCGCCCTCTCTCGGACTTTGAGGATTTCCTCGAAGTCCTCACTGCAGTCGTAGGGAGGGCGGCGCCGCGCCAGGTCGTGGTGTTGGGCGACCTGAACGCCAAGTCGGTAGCATGGGGCAACCCGGCTGCCTCCTGCAACGTCCGGGGACGCGCCGTCGAGTTCTGGGCGGCGTCGTGCGGTGTGTCCCTCCTCAACAGGGGGGCGGTCCACACGTGTGTGCGGCGGCAGGGAGGGTCGGTGGTGGACGTCTCGTTTGCCACCCCCGTGCTGGCCGCACGCATCGTGAACTGGCGGGTGGAGACGGTGGAGACCTTGTCGGACCACCGATATGTGCGGTTCGACATCTCCACCCAGGGCCCCCGGGGGGAGATGGCCCGCTCTAGCAGGTCTCCCTTCCCACGGTGGGCTCTCACTCGCCTGGACCGGGAGGCAGCCAAGGAGGCGGCCTTCCTCCAGGACTGGCTGTCACCCCCCCCTGTCGAGGACGTCCCGGACGTTGACGCCGCAGCGGTCCGGCTCAAGAGATCCCTGACCGAGGTGTGCAACTCCAGCATGCCTCGGTCCCATCGCCCGCCTCCCCGTCGCGCCGTCTATTGGTGGTCGGAGGAACTAGCGGGGCTCCGGGCCACCTGCGTGGCGGCTAGGAGGGCCTACACGCGGAGCCGAAGGCGCAGCGTCCGTAGCCAAGCAGACGAGGACCGCCTCTACGCCTCTTACAGAGAGGCTCAGACCGTCCTCAAGTCGGCTATGGGCGCTGCCAAGGACTCGGCGAGGGCCGAGATGCTGGAGGGTCTCGACAGGGATCCATATGGGAGACCATACAGGGCGGCGCGGAACCAACTGCGGCCCCATGGTCCCCCACTGACGGAGACCCTCGAGCCGGCGTTGCTGGATGGGGTGGTCCGGTCCCTGTTTCCGCGCAGGACCGACTTCACCCCACCAACGATGGACCCCCCGCAGGAGGCGGCTTTATCACCGGAGGAAGAGGTACCCCCGGTGACGGCGGATGAGTTCTACGCGGGGGTTCTCAGCCTCCGCGCTAAGAAGACGGCCCCTGGGCCGGACGGCGTCCCCGCACGGGTGGTGGCCATAGCCGCCGCTCAAATGGAGGACAGATTTCGGGAACTATTCAGCGCGTGCCTTACGGCTGGGAGGTTTCCGAAACTGTGGAAGGAGGGGCGGCTATGCCTCCTCCGAAAAGAGGGACGCCCGGCGGATTCCCCCTCGGCATACCGGCCCATCGTTCTGCTCGATGAGGTCGGTAAATTGTTCGAGGGGATCATTGCCTCCCGGCTGAATGGCCACCTGCGGAGGGTAGGGCCGGACCTGTCGGACGCCCAGTTCGGTTTTCGACAGGGGCGTTCGACCATCGACGCGCTGGCCCTACTCAAGGGCCAGGTGAAGGAGGCGGTCGAGGCAGGAGACGGAGTGCTGGCGGTGTCATTCGACATAGCCAACGCCTTCAACTCCGTGCCCCACTCGACCATACTGGAGGCACTCCGATATCACGGAGTGCCCCAATACTTGCGGAGCCTCCTGGCCAGCTACTTGGAGGACCGAGAGGTCCTCCTTGTCGACAAACTGGCCAGGTTGCGGCGATATGGCGCGGAGTCTGGTGTTCCGCAGGGGTCAGTCTTAGGACCCCCCCTGTGGAACATCGGCTTTGACTGGCTGCTGCGGGGAGCCCTCCTCCAGGGCACGAGTGTCATCTGTTACGCGGATGACACTCTCCTCACTGCCCGGGGGAGGAACTTCGGGGAGGCGGCCTGTCTGGCATCGGCCGGCGGGTCATTAGTGGCGGGGAGGATCCGCCGCCTGGGGTTGAAGGTGGCGCTGAACAAGACCGAGGCCGTGTTCTTTCACGGGCCTCGGCAGCGCTGCCCTCCTGACGCCCACATTATCGTAGAGGGCGCCAGGGTAGGCGTCCAGACCCAGATCAAATATCTGGGTCTAGTGCTGGACAGCAGGTGGCGCTTCGGCCCGCATTTCAGCGGGCTGTCGACGCGCCTGTTGAGGGCTGCGGACGCCCTCTCCTGGCTCCTCCCGAACCTGGGAGGGCCCAGTGCGCGTTGCCGGCGCCTATATGCCGGCATCTTGCGGAGCATGGCCCTTTACGGGGCCCCCATCTGGGCAGACTCCCTCCATAGGAGGGAAAATGCGACGGCGATGCGCCGGCCCCAAAGGGCCATTGCACTGCGGGTGGCGAGGGCCTACCGCTCGGTGGGCTTTTCGGCGGCGTGCGCTCTGGCCGGCACCCCTCCTTGGGAGCTGGAGGCGTGGGTGCTCGCCAGAGTGTACGAATGGACGGCGCGGCGAAAAGCCCTCGGGGAGCGCCCCGTCGCGGAAGAGCGGGAGGCCGTGCGGCGGGAGGCGAGGGACGCCATCATCGTCCATTGGACGCAGGACCTCGCCTCCGCCACTTTTGGCCGCCGAACCCTGGACGCGCTCGGCCCAGTCCTGCGGGACTGGCTCGAGCGGCCCCACGGTTTCCTCTCATTCCGTCTGGTGCAGGTGCTGTCAGGCCACGGCTGTTTCGGCACGCACCTGCACCGGATCGGGAGGGAGGAGACTCCGGCGTGCCACGACTGCGGCGCGGCGGAGGACACGGCACAGCACACACTCGAGGTGTGCCCGGCTTGGTCTGAGCCGCGCCGTAGTCTGACTGCGGAGATCGGACAGGACCTCTCACTTCCCAGCGTGGTCAACTCTATGCTCGAGAGTGAGGGGTCCTGGGCTGCGGTCGCCTCCTTTTGCGAGGACGTCATCTCGCAAAAGGAGGCGGCGGAGCGCGCGCGGGAGGACGACCCTCTCGCTGCGCCGCTCCGAAGGCGGAGAAGAGGTCGGAGAAGACGCCGTCTTCTCCCTCCTCATGGTGGTGATAGGCGGGCGACAGGCGCGGGGGCGCCTCCGCCCGCATTGCACTCTACACCACCTCCGCCGGTCATTCCCGGCCCTCCCTCCTCACGGGGAGGGCGTGCAGGGCCCGCCGTGTAGGCGGGCAGACGTCGGAGAGGGACTGGACGCAAAGGCTTTGCCGATCTCCCAGTCCCCCTCCACTCAGACGATGCGGGAATGCCGCTGGGTTGTTTTAGTGGGTATACCGGGCCTTGGCCCGGGGAGTCCCACATACCCCTCCCATTCCCCCAATGGGAGGGTATGCGTAATGCATTTTTTCCCAGCGCAAACAAAAAAAAAAAAAAAAAAAAAAAGGTTAGGTTAGGTTAGGTTAGGTTAGGTTAGGTTAGGTTAGGTTAGGTTAGGTTAGGTTAGGTTGGGGGACCCCCCACAGAGCTTGCGTCCACGTCGCGTCCCCTGGAAACGACCCAGTTCTGTCACCGTAACGGAGTGGCAGACTGGGATCGGCCAAAGTGCTCTGTGCTTCGTAGCTATCATTTTCTTGCCTTGTTTTTAGCTACGACCTTTGCGGAATGTCGAAACCCTCGCGGGACGCCTTCGGGCGTTTCCTCCCAAAAGGCCCTTCTCAGGGCCAACCAAAAGGCCCTTCTCAGGGCCAACCAAAAGGCCCTTCTCAGGGCCAACCAAAAGGCCCTTCTCAGGGCCAACCCAAAGGCCCTTCTCAGGGCCAACCCAAAGGCCCTTTTCAGGGCCACTCCGACGTTTCGGCGTCAGAGGCAAGCCGCGCGCCGTCTGCGGCAAGCTTCCGTGGAAGAGCGGGCGAGTTGTCGGACTCCGACGACGAGTCCCTTATTAGCGTTTCGGACGCAGGCGACTCTCAGTCGCGAAAGCGGGCCTTCCTAAAGGATGGGTCCGAGGGTTCCTCGGGCTCAGCCAGGCGGTCAAAGGCCAAAAGGCCAACGGTAGCCGCGGATACCCACGTGGTGGGTCTCGCGGACGCCCAGCGCCAGCTGGACCTGGCTCGGCGTGTGCAGCACCAGCAAGAGCTGGAAGAGCGGGTGGCTGCGAAGGAGCAGCGGGCGCGTGCAGCTCGAGCCAAGTCTGGCTATGGCGCGTCCCGCGTGCTATACGCGGACCATTCTTTGGCCGAGCTGCAGCAGATGGCGGAGGAGGACGAGGAGGAGATCGCGGAGGTCGCCTCCAAGTCCTCCAATCTGAAGGGCACATTCCAGAAGGCCCTTAAGTGCCGGGCCGCGAGCATGCGTGGCATTGTTGAGGAGCTCGTCAAGCGCAAGACGAGCGAAGAGACGCGGCAACTGCAGGCGAGGGTCGATCGCCTGCAATCTGAGGTAAGCCAGCTGCATCAGAAGCTGGCCGACGTCACGGCTCGGCCGATCCAGGCTGACCCGACACCTGCGGTGGAGGCCCCCGTCTCCACCAACCTTGAGGATATAATCCGCAAGGTGGTTATGGAGGAGAGGACCTTCACGCGAGCCTGCATAGCAGGCATTGAGGACCGGCTACTGCCGGAGCAACGCCTCCGACCGCCGCTTGCCGCGGACAAGAGGCAAAGCGAGCCGGGGCCGTCCTCGCAAGGAGCGGACGCCCTTCTCCCTTCCACTACCCCGTCCAACCAGCAGGGCTGGACCGAAGTGGTCAGGAAGGGGAAGGGCAGAGGGAAAAAGACGGCGACAGCCGCCCCTGCTGTCGCAGCCACCACGGCCACCACGACTCCCAGCCAGTCGCAGACGACTGGGAAGGGAAGGAAGAGGGGAAGGGGCAAAAAGGCGGCGACGGCCGTCCCTGCCGCCCCCGCCACGACGCCTCCCAGCCAGTCGCAGGCGACCGGCAGGGGGAAGAGGAAGGGGAAATTGGTACCCCCAAAGACCGCGGCCGTCGTTGTGACGCTCACCGCGGAGGCCGCGGAACGCGGGGAGACGTACGCGTCCATATTGGTGCGGGCGCGTGCTAACGCCGATCCCACCCAACTGGGGATCGGCAAAGTCTCCTGCCGGAGGACCCAAACCGGGGCTCGAATCTTCGAGTTCCCTGGGGCGGAGGGCAGTGCCAACGCTGACCTCTTCGCAGCCAAGCTGCAGGAGGTCATCGCGGACGCAGCCAAGGTGGCCCGACCCGTCAAGTCGGCGGCCATCGAGGTGGCCGACCTGGACGACTCCGTCTCCAAAGAGGAGGTGGTGGCGGCGGTCGCAGCAATAGGGGGCTGCAGCGTCGCAGCGGTGCAGGGCCGGGACATCAGGCCCGGCCGCGGTGGCATGGGCACTATCCGTCTCGAGTGCCCAGTCGCCGCGGCCAAAGCCGTCCTTGAAAAAGGACGGCTCTTAGTCGGATTCAGCTCGGGTGCAGTCCGAGCCCTTGAGGACCAGCCCCTGCGCTGCTTCAGGTGCTGCGGCATAGGGCATACCCGAGCCCTGTGCCCATCAGCGGTCGACAGGTCCCTGACCTGCTACCGCTGCGGCAAGGAGGGCCACAAAGCCGCCTCCTGCACGGCCGCCACGCCGCACTGCGCAGTGTGTGCCGCCAGTGGCTGCCCGGCAGGCCACGTGACGAGGGGGAGGATGTGCAATCCTCCCCCCAAGAGGGGCAAAGCGCAGGCGCCGATCGCGCCTGCTGCTAGCACCGTCGTTCCCGAGGCAGGAACGGCGGTGGCGGCGGAGGAGGAGGGTGCGATGTCGATTGATGGATAGGGTCGATCATCGCATCCTCCAGGCGAACACCAACCACTGCAGAACAGCCCAAGACCTGCTGATGCAGACCATGTCTGAGTGGTTGGTGGACTTGGCGGTGGTCGCCGAGCCCTACTCGGTCCCTGGCAATTGGCTGGGCGATCGGGACGGCCTGGTGGCAATTGTGACGCGGTCTTCCACAGACTCCCCTCCCCTCTCGCTCTTAGAGAGAGGACCGGGATACGTGGCCGCCGCGTGGGGAGGTGTGGCCCTAGTTGGGGTCTATTTCTCCCCAAACCGCCCTCTCTCGGACTTTGAGGATTTTCTGGAAGTGCTCACTGCTGTCGTAGGGAGGGCGGCGCCGCGCCAGGTCGTGGTGTTGGGCGACCTGAACGCCAAGTCGGTGGCCTGGGGCAACCCGGCTGCCTCGTGCAACGTCCGGGGACGCGCCGTCGAGTTCTGGGCGGCGTCATGCGGTGTGTCCCTCCTCAACAGGGGGGCGGTCCACACATGTGTGCGGCAACAGGGAGGGTCGGTGGTGGACGTCTCGTTTGCCACCCCCGTGCTGGCCGCACGCATCGTGAACTGGCGGGTGGAGACGGTGGAGACCCTGTCGGACCACCGATATGTGCGGTTCGACATCTCCACCCAGGGCCCCCGGGGGGAGATGGCTCGCTCTGGCAGGTCTCCCTTCCCACGGTGGGCTCTAACTCGCCTGGACCGGGAGGCAGCCAAGGAGGCGGCCTTCCTCCAGGACTGGCTGTCACCCCCCCTTGTCGAGGACGTCCCGGACGTTGACGCCGCAGCGGTCCGGCTAAGGCGATCCCTGACCGAGGTCTGCAACTCCAGCATGCCTCGGTCCCGTCGCCCGCCTCCCCGTCGCGCCGTCTATTGGTGGTCGGAGGAACTGGCGGGGCTCCGGGCCACCTGCGTGGTGGCCAGGAGGGCCTACACACGGAGCCGACGGCGCAGCGTCCGTAGCCAAGCAGACGAGGACCGCCTTTACGCCTCTTACAGAGAGGCTCAGACGGTCCTCAAGTCGGCTATGGGCGCTGCCAAGGACTCGGCGAGGGCCGAGATGCTGGAGGGTCTCGACAGGGATCCATATGGGAGACCATACAGGGCGGCGCGGAACCAACTGCGGCCCCATGGTCCCCCACTGACGGAGACCCTCGCGCCGGCGTTGCTGGATGGGGTGGTCCGGTTCCTGTTTCCGCGCAGGACCGACTTCACCCCACCAACGATGGACCCCCCGCAGGGGGCGGCTTCACCGCCGGAGGAGGAGGTACCCCCGGTGACGGCGGATGAGTTTTACGCGGGGGTTCTCAGCCTCCGCGCCAAGAAGACGGCCCCTGGGCCGGACGGCGTCCCGGCACGAGTGGTGGCCATAGCTGCCGCTCAAATGGAGGACAGTTTTCGGGACCTCTTCAGCGCATGCCTTACGGCTGGGAGGTTCCCGAAACTGTGGAAGGAGGGGCAGCTATGTCTCCTCCGAAAGGAGGGACGCCCGGCGGATTCCCCCTCGGCATACCGGCCCATCGTTCTGCTCGATGAGGTCGGTAAATTGTTCGAGGGGATCATTGCCTCCCGGCTGAATAGACACCTAAGGAGGGTAGGGCCGGACCTGTCGGACGCCCAGTTCGGTTTCCGACAGGGGCGTTCGACCATCGACGCGCTGGCCCTACTCAAGGGCCAGGTGAAGGGGGCGGTAGAGGCCGGGGACGGAGTGCTGGCGGTGTCATTCGACATAGCCAACGCCTTCAACTCCGTCCCCCACTCGACCATATTGGAGGCACTCCGATATCACGGAGTGCCCCAATACTTGCGGAGCCTTCTGGCCAGCTACCTGGAGGACCGAGAGGTCCTCCTTGTCGACAAAATGGCCAGGTTGCGCAGATACAGCGCGGAGTCTGGTGTTCCGCAGGGGTCAGTCTTAGGACCCCCCCTGTGGAACATCGGCTTCGACTGGCTGCTGCGGGGAGCCCTCCTCCAGGGCACGAGTGTCATCTGCTACGCGGATGACACTCTCCTCACTGCCCGGGGGAGGAACTTCGGGGAGGCGGCCTGTCTGGCATCGGCTGGCGGTTCCTTGGTGGCGGGGAGGATACGCAGCCTGGGATTGAGGGTGGCGCTGAATAAGACCGAGGCCGTGTTCTTTCACGGGCCTCGGCAGCGCTGCCCTCCTGACGCCCACATTTTCGTGGAGGGCGCCAGGGTTGGTGTCCAGACCCAATTAAAATATCTGGGTCTGGTGTTGGACAGCAGGTGGCGCTTCGGCCCACATTTCAGCGGGCTGTCGACGCGCCTGCTGAGGGCTGCGGACGCCCTCTCCTGGCTCCTCCCGAACCTGGGAGGGCCCAGTGCGCGATGCCGGCGCCTTTATGCCGGCATCTTGCGAAGCATGGCCTTGTACGGGGCCCCCATCTGGGCAGACTCCCTGCATAGGAGGGAGAACGCGACGGCGATGCGCCGGCCCCAAAGGGCCATTGCACTGCGGGTGGCGAGGGCCTACCGCTCGGTGGGCTTTTCGGCGGCGTGCGCTCTGGCTGGCACCCCTCCCTGGGAGTTGGAGGCGTGGGTGCTCGCCAGAGTGTACGAATGGACGGCGCGGCGGAAAGCCCTCGGGGAGCGCCCCGTCGCGGAAGAGCGGGAGGCCGTGCGGCGGGAGGCGAGGGACGCCATCATCGTCCATTGGACGCAGGACCTCGCCTCCGCCACTTTTGGCCGCCGAACCCTGGACGCGCTCGGCCCAGTCCTGCGGGACTGGCTCGAGCGGCCCCACGGTTTCCTCTCATTCCGTCTGGTGCAGGTGCTGTCAGGCCACGGCTGTTTCGGCACGCACCTGCACCGGATCGGGAGGGAGGAGACTCCGGCGTGCCACGACTGCGGCGCGGCGGAGGACACGGCACAGCACACGCTCGAAGTGTGCCCGGCCTGGTCTGAGCCGCGCCGCATTCTGACTGCGGAGATCGGACAGGACCTCTCACTTCCCAGCGTGGTCAACTCTATGCTGGAGAGTGAGGGGTCCTGGGCAGCGGTCGCCTCCTTTTGCGAGGACGTCATCTCGCAAAAGGAGGCGGCGGAGCGCGCGCGTGAGGACGACCCTCTCGCAGCGCCGCTCCGAAGGCGGAGAAGAGGTCGGAGAAGACGCCGTCTTCTCCCTCCTCATGGTGGTGATAGGCGGGCGACAGGCGCGGGGGCGCCTCCGCCCGCATTGCACTCTACACCACCTCCGCCGGTCATTCCCGGCCCTCCCTCCTCACGGGGAGGGCGTGTAGGGCCCGCCGTGTAGGCGGGCGTACGTCGGAGAGGGACTGGACGTAAAGGCTATGCCGATCTCCCAGTCCCCCTCCACTCAGACGATGCGGGAATGCCGCTGGGTTGTTTTAGTGGGTATACCGGGCCTTGGCCCGGGGAGTCCCACATACCCCTCCCATTCCCCCAATGGGAGGGTATGCGTAATGCATTTTTTCCCAGCGCAAACAAAAAAAAAAAAAAAAAAAAAAAAAGGTTAGGTTAGGTTGGGGGACCCCCCACAGAGCTTGCGTCCACGTCGCGTCCCCTGGAAACGACCCAGTTCTGTCACCGTAACGGAGTGGCAGACTGGGGTTCGGCCAAAGTGCTCTGTGCTTCGTAGTTATCTTTTTATCCTTGCCTTGTTTTAACTGCGATCTTGCGGTGGCTATGCCTTCAACCCCGCGGGACGCCTTCGGGCGTTTTTTAAAACCCAAAGGCCCTTCTCAGGGCCAACCAAAAGGCCCTTCTCAGGGCCAAACAAAAGGCCCTTCTCAGGGCCAAGCCAAAGGCCCTTCTCAGGGCCAACCAAAAGGCCCTTCTCAGGGCCAACCCAAAGGCCCTTCTCAGGGCCAACCAAAAGGCCCTTTTCAGGGCCACTCCGAAGCCTCGGAGTCAGAGGCTAGCCGCGCGCCGTCTGCGGCTAGCTTCTTTGAAGGAGTAGACCAGTTTCTGGACTCCGATGACGAGTCCGTCATCAGCGTCGACTCCCGGTCGCGGAAGCGGGCCTTCCGTAAGGAGGGGTCCGAGGGCTCCTCGGGCTCAGGCAGGCAGTCGAAGGCCAAAAAGCCGACGATAGCCGCGGACACCCACGACTTTGGTCTTGCGGACGCCCAACGCCAGCTTGACCTGGCTCGGCGGGAGCTGCACCAGCAGGAGCTGGAGGAGCGGGTCGTAGCGAAGGAGCAACGGGCGCGTGCTGCTCGGGCCAAGTCCGGGTACGGCGCGTCCCGCGTTCTATACGCAGACCACTCCTTGGCCGAGCTGCAGCGGATGGCGGAGGAGGACGAAGAGGAGATCGCGGAGGTCGCCTCCAAGTCCTCCAACCTCAAGGGCACATTTCAGAAAGCCCTAAAGTGCCGGGCCGCAAGCATGCGCGGCATCATCGAGGAGCTCGTCAAAAGAAAGACGAGCGAAGAAACGCGGCAGCTGCAGGCGAGGGTCGATCGCCTGCAGTCAGAGGTCAGCCAGCTTCATCAGAAGCTGGCCGACGTCACGGCTCGGCCAATTCAGGCCGAACCGACACCTGCGGCTGAGGCCCCCGCCTCCAACCTTGAGGACGTCATCCGCAAGGTGGTTTTGGAGGAGAGGGCCTTCACCAGAGCCTGCTTGGCAGGAATTGAGGACCGGCTCTTGCCGGAGAAGCGCCTCCGACCGCCGCTTGCCGCGGACGAGAGGCGAGGCGAGCCGGGTCCGTCCTCGCAAGTGGAGGACGCCCTTCTCCCTTCGGCTACCACATCCGACCAGCAGGGTTGGACCGAAGTGGTCCGGAAGGGGAAGGGCAAGGGGAAGAAGACGGCGACGGCAGTCCCTGCCGTCACCGCCACCACGCAGCCCAGCCAGTCGCAGGCGACTGGGAAGGGAAAGAGGAGGGGCAGGGGCAGAAAGACGGCAACGGCCGCCTCTGCCGTCCCCGCCATCACGCCGCCCAGCCAGTCGCAGGCGATCGGCAGGGAGCAGAGGAAGGGGAAACTGGTTCCCCCAAAAACCGCGGCCGTCGTGGTGACGCTCACTGCGGAGGCCGCGGAGCGAGGGGAGACCTATATGTCGATATTGATGCGGGCGCGTGCGAATGCCGATCCCACCCAACTGGGGATCGGCAAAGTCTCTTGCCGGAGGACCCAAGCCGGGGCTCGTATTTTTGAGTTCCCTGGAGCGGAGGGCAGCGCCAACGCTGACCTCTTTGCAGCCAAGCTGCAAGAGGTCATCGCGGACGCTGCCAAGGTGGCCCGACCAGTCAAGTCGGCGGCCATCGAGGTGACCGACCTCGACGATTCGGTCACCAAGGAGGAGGTGGTGGCGGCGGTCGCAGCCATTGGGGGCTGCGGCGTCACGGCGGTGCAAGGCCGGGACATCAGACCCGGCCGCGGCGGCATGGGCACTATCAGGCTCGAGTGCCCAGTCGCCGCTGCCAAAGCCGTCCTTGAAAAGGGACGGCTCCTTGTCGGGTTCAGCTCGGGTGCAGTCCGAGCACTGGCCGACCAGCCCCTGCGCTGCTACAGGTGCTGCGGCATCGGGCACACCCGAGCCCTGTGCCCGTCAGCGGTCGACCGGTCTCTGAGCTGCTACCGCTGCGGCAAGGAAGGCCACAAAGCCGCCTCCTGCACGGCCGCCACGCCGCACTGCACAGTTTGTGCTGCAAGCGGCTGCCCGGCAGGCCACGTGACGAGGGGGAGGATGTGCAATCCTCCCCCCAAGAGGGGCAAAGCGCAGGCGCCTATCATGCCTGCTGCTAGCACCGCGCGTTCCGAGGCAGGAACGGCGGTGGCAGCGGAGGAGGGGGATGCGATGTCGACTTAATTAGGTTGACCATCGCATCCTCCCAATAGTGTCGCAGTCTTCCGCGGACTCCCCTCCCCTCTCGCTTTCGAGAGGGGACCGGGATACGTGGCCGCCGCGGCAGCATTCGCCTCCTTTTGCGAGGACGTCATCTCGCAAAAGGGGGCGACGGAGCGCGCGCGTGAGGACGACCCTCTCGCTGCGTCGCTCCGAAGGCGGAGAAGAGGTCGGAGAAGAAGCCGTCTTCTCCCTCCTCATGGTGGTGTAGGCGGGCGACCCTCCGCCCGCACTGCACTCTACACCACCCTCGCCGGTCATTCCCGGCCCTCCCCCTTCACGGGGAGGGCATGAAGGGCCCGCCGTGTAGGCGGGCGAACGTCGGAGAGGGACTGGACGTAAAGGCTGTGCCGATCTCCCAGTCCCCCTCCACTCAGACGATGCGGGAATGCCGCTGGGTTGTTTTAGTGGGTATACCGGGTCTAGGCCCGGGGAGTCCCACATACCCCTCCCATTCCCCCAATGGGAGGGTATGCGTAATGCATTTTTTCCCAGCGCAAACAAAAAAAAAAAAATAAAAAAAAAAAAAAAAAAAAAAAAAAAAAAAAAAAAAAAAAAAGGTTAGGTTAGGTTAGGTTAGGTTAGGTTAGGTTAGGTTAGGTTTTTTTTTTTTTTTTTTTTTAAATGAGTCTACTACCGCGGACATGGTGGTCCGCGCCTTTTTTTAATTTGGTTTATTGTTTGCTGTTTTTACTTCTTAAAATTACATCGTGCTCTTACATCAGACAGATTAAACTAAGAATTAATATAATAACTTAGAACTACGTGAGTCCATCACTTTAAACTTTTTTTTTTTTTTTTTTTTTTTTTTTTTTTATTATTATTTATTTATTTATTTTTTTTTAATTAATTAATTAAGTTTTTAAGAATATAGGATTTACTACTATGGATTTTAATTTAACTACTAATATTACACTTTTTAGGGGACAGTTTAACGTTTAGGTATTTGTTAACTGCATGGCAATGTGAGCCGACCGGCACCGACCGACGGCATCCGTTCACAGACATGACCCGCACGCCCGCGCCGCTCAGCTCAACCATTTTTTAGGGAACTCAACGACCGGACGCGCAGCGCCACCATCGGCAGTGCTTTTACGTGAGTATGACAGACTCACTCTGCCATGCAGTTTTACATAATTTACTTTTTAGTTACAGGAAGAATTGATTTCGGTTTTGTATTTCTTTTTTGACGTTGGGTTTTGGGATGGGGACTATGTGGGTCGTCTGACCAGGGACTTCGCTAGCCTGAGCAAGGCTTCTACAACGACTGAGTCTCGATGCTGCATGGCCGTCTTTAAGTTGTACTCGACGACCGTTTTAGTAGGCGCATCCATCGCCCTCTTTGCAAAGCGGCCCGTGGCGTCATCGGCGTCATCGGTGTAGTAGACGCAACTGACTGTATGTCTAGACACCGCCACTACCGCGTGGGAGATGCTGTCGTGGATCTGGAGTCTCCTAGACTTGGTGTTGATGATGATTACGCTGTCGTAGGTCAGGCCCTGGGCCTCGTGGATGGTTAGGGTGCGCGACCCTTCGCCGGACCCATATCCCTGGCTGAGGAGAGAAGCTTTCTCCTCTTGCGTATGAACCAGGAACAGGGTATTCTGGGCTGTGCTCGGTATTTGCGCTCCTGTGTACCCCATTACGCTCAGCGAGTGAACCCGCGACAGCGACGATTTGGAGGAGTATATACCGGAGTATATCTCGCTCAGTGCATATGCCACATCCATTGGATTACGGTGCGTACAAAGCAGCTCCTGGGTGATACCAGCCACCAGGTTTGGACGGGTATACCTTAGCTCGAAAAGGTTCTCTCTGTCCAAAAATGGTAACTGGTTTATGTCTCCGATGAGGACAACCTCGCTTGCTCCTGACAACTTTACTGCCATGACTATGGCCCCAAAATGGTTCATAAGAGCCTCGTCTACCGTTAGGCGGTAGCATTTCTCTTCTTTCTTGAACCCGTTGACTAAGATTGAGGCCATAGTGCGCACCTTTGTCTTTACTCGGTCTCCTAAGCGGTGCGCAAGCTTTTCTCTGAGGTCTTTGGCAGCTTCGGTCGTCGTGGTGGCTACAACGTCATTCTCCCCATCGAAGTGTTTTACCACCCAGGTTGTCTTGCCGCAACCTGGAACTCCGTTTACCCACCTGATGTTGGGTACCGTCCAAATTTCCTTCGATGCCATGGTATCCGGGGTCCCCAAAATGGACTGTGCCATTTCAAGGATCCTATCGTCCAGCATGATCTTGGTACACTTGGCGGTAACCACTATCGGGTCGTCATTTGGTGTGCTGAATTTTAGTTTTCCCACGCGCTCCGTTTCCTCCTCGTCCAGGGTCACAAGACCGTTCTTCGCGCTATAGGCTGCCATGTACAACCCCGTCATTTCCCCTTTGATGACTTGGGATGTGACGTTGTCGTACACTGCCGCCTCTGCCTCCTCGAGAAGTACCCCTAGCAGTCCTTCTGTATTCCTTTGGAAGGTCTGCAGGATCTTCCTGCATGTCGTGAGATTGACCTCTCTGGTCGCTCTTACGATCGCTACGTACTCGAGGAAAGCGCTCTTCACGTGGTCTGTGGTGCCCGAGTTCACTGCGAGGATAGGCGGGCTGACTTGCCCTTTGTCGGCTCTCGTTGGTGTAGGCTTAGTTTGTACCGGATTTGTGGGTGTTTTCCTAAAGAACCTCTCCACTGCTGCCTCCTGTTTCTGTGTTGATGATGCGCGGCTGGTGCTTGGGAGCAGTGCGCTGAGAAAAGTGCCGACGGCCTCCAGGCGACTCCTCAACTGGGCCCGGGTGTCGGGACTGGTGGTATCACTCTGCTCCTCTGCAGCTTTTTCGGCGGCTGCTTTCTGCTGGGCCCTCTCTGATCCGCTTAGTTTGGTCGGGTTTGTTGTGGAGCTCGTCGCGCTGGCTGTTGGATCTTTGGGGGCTTTAAGGAAACTTAGAGTTTCCCCTCTGTCCTCATAAACGACTACCTCATGATGTTCTGAGGCTTTTAAGCAGCCGAAGCGGTCAGCGACGTCTCCTCTCTCTCCTCCGACCTCCATCGCGTCAACGCTTATGGTACGGGCTGTAAGCGGCGTGTGTTCTCCGGCTTCCCTGATCCTTTGAAGCAACGAGCTTGCCTGAACGAATGGAGTCTCCTCTCGCCACTCGAGTAGTGCGATCATCTTACCTTTGAATCGCATTAAACGGCATCGGTGAGAGGCTACTTCTACCTGTGGAAGTGCAGCATACTTACTGCCTTTCATGCTCGTTTTAGTGGTGCTTCCGTTGATCAAGGCGGCAAGGCCTGGTGATATTGGAATTCGGGCTGCAGCTCGGCTTGAGCCTATACAGAAGCTTATGCCTAGCCTTTCTGTTCCTTTGTTCATGAACAAAGCGACGCCTCGCAGTCTGATGCCAGGGGCGCCGTCTCCTCCGCATGCCAGGAATTCCGTGATGGGCATGGCGCTGAGGGCTGTTTGTAGGCTGGCATCTGCTGCTACCGCTGGTGCTGGATGTTCATTGGTGTTTGAGTGTGTGCCTTGTGTTATGGTGAGTGGTGTGCGTGTTCTATTTTGTGTTGTTGTTGTCGTCTGTGTTGTGGTTGTCTGTGTTGTTGTTGTCTGTGTTATTGTTGTTGTGGTTATTGTTGCGGTCGGGACTGTTTGCCTAGGTGGTAGTCGGCTTCGACTTTGTGAGGTTGTGTCCGTTTTGTTAGCCTCCGCTGCGACTTTGGCGACTTTGCTCGCGAATGCCAAGAACGGTTTTCTGGTAGCCGGTCTCCCCATGATGGTGTGGAGTGTGGACTGGCTCAGCTGGGTTTCGATGTTGATTTCCAGCTCCATTCGGTCATGACAGAATCTAGGGCATTCAAAGAGTAGATGCCATACTGTTTCATCGCAGCTGGGGTCACAGACACACGAGGGACTGTCTTTGAGGTGAAAGCGGTGGAGATACGCTGAGAACCCCCCGTGTCCCGTTAGGACTTGTACATGGACCGGTGTGAGAACGGCGTCTCTGAGTGTCCTTTTCGCCGCTAAGACGTCTGGGAAGAACACTTTCGTGACCGATCCTGTACTCGAGGATTCGTAGCGCGTCTGCCACTTCCTTACAGTCTCCTCCCGTATTTTCCTTCTCACGAACGATACGGGGACCTTGTTGTAGTCTGCTGTCTCTTTTGTTAGGGCTGCCTCCTTGGCCAGCTCGTCCGCTCTTTCGTTTCCGGCGGTTCCCACGTGAGCCCTTAGCCAAAAGAACCTCACTTCTCGGCCCTCCTCTCTGATCTCGTGGACGCGTCTCTTGATTTGCAATGCCAGGTGGTGAGTGACAGACGGACTCCTCAGCAGGTCGAGTGACGATCTTGAGTCACTCAAGATGCTTACGGAGGCCGCGCTGGAATCTCTTGCCATACTGACCGCTCTGAAGAGAGCGTACATTTCAGATTGGAAGACCGTGTTGTGGGGCTCCAGGCCAAAAGTGCCGGACTTGGTCTCCTTTCCGTTTTCCCACCAAGTTAGGGCAGCTCCGACTTTCCCCTCTATCTTGCTGCCGTCGGTGTATATTTGGGGGCCGATTACTTGATGGGTTTCCAGAGTCTCGGGAGTCAAGTCCTCTAGGCGTGCAAACTCTGTTGTTATGAGTAGCGCTGGGTGGGGGTTTTGGGAGTGGTGCACGTTGCGCTCCAACTCGCGGCCCGGCGGTATATGTTCCTGTGAATGTCCTTTTTTGATCTGGAAAAGGGTTGCGGCCTCGATTACCCGGAGATCTAGTGGGAGTTGGCCTGACAGGATTAGTGCCGATGTCAGAGACACCGTTCGGTACGCTTTGCAGATCTTCTGCGCAAAGCCTCTCTGCAGCGAGTCAAACTGATTCCTTGTCATCAGTTTCTCGGCTGCGGGGGCCCACGCGCTTGCTGCGTACATCACGATAGGCTCTATCACCGACACGTATATCGTCCTTATTATGTCTCTGTTGAGACCCCATGTCACCTTTGCCGCGCATGCAAGCTGCTTGTAGATGTCTGTGGCCCTTTTACAGGTCGCAGACACGTGCGCGTTGAAGGTGAGTTTGGAGTCTATTGTGAGACCCAGCAGCTTGACCTCTTTGACTAGGTTCAGCTGGGTGCCCGACATGTGTAGTACCGGATCTTCGTACTTTAGCTTTCTCGTTAACACCATCGCATTGGTCTTGTGTGCGGCGAAACGTAGCTTATTTTGGACGCCCCATTCCGATACTTTTTCTAACGTGTCGTTTGCTGTTTGCTGCAGGGGACCGGTTGAAAAGTCCGAAAAGACAAGGACAACATCGTCCGCGAAGGCTTGGCAGTATACTCCCATACTAGCCATTTTGTGTAGGAGTGAGTCTAGGATAAGGTTCCAAAACGTCGGTCCGGCGATTGAGCCCTGGACGCATCCTTTCGTGGTACCCTTCTCACTAGTCGCTCTGGCGTAGTTGACCCTGATGTTCCGGTCTTCCAGGTACGAGGCGACGAGAGCATAGATGTTTTTGGGACAGTTCTTGACTACCATCTGTCTTTTGAGTGCCGGCCACCACGCGTTATCGAAGGCCCCCTCTATGTCCAATGATATCAAAAGCACGATCTTTTTGGCTTTGATTTCGGCACGCAAGTGTCCCATTAGAGCATAGAGGGCGTCCTCGGTGCCGCGCTGCGGCATGAAACCGTATTGGTTTGTGTTGAGTGTTGGAAGGAAGTGCCACTGGAGTCTACCTACTAGGAGCTTCTCGACGATTTTTCCTAGGACCGAGAGCAGACCTATTGGTCTGTAGGACTTTGGGTTGGTATAGTCGTCCTTTCCTGGCTTGCGGAGTATGCACACGTGGGCGACCTTCCACTGCTTTGGGAAATGTGAAAGCGACAGGCACCTGTTGGCTATCGCTAGGAACACCTCCCTGTCGCAGTTTATTGCCGCTGTGCAAATGTCTGCTGTTAATCCATCGGGACCGGGAGCTTTTTTCGGGTTTTGGTTTTGGAGAACCATTTCCAGCTCCGCAGTTGTGAAGGGTGGATCGTCGGCAGATAGACCTTGGGGATTCTTTACCTCCGCTAGCCTCCTCAGTGCTGTGTGGTATGGCTGTTCGGCATCCGTTGAGTCATCAGGGTAGAAGGTTTTTGCCAGAAGATCCGCGGATTGCTCTGGACTGAGCGTCTCGCCTGCGGTGTTTCTCAGAAGCGCATCGTCCTGTCTTCTGGCTGTCTTCCTTAGTACCCTGTAGATGCCGTCCCACATACTCTCTCGATCCTGCTTCGAGCAGAACTCCTTCCAGTTTGTTGTGGCTGCTTCCGTCGCAGCTGTGGTATACGTATTCTTGGCCAGTACGTATTCTTGGATGGTGAATTGTCTCCGGCTTGCGGCTGCGTTCCGGATCTTTCTCTTCTTCGTCCTCGCGTCCTTTTGGAGACGGTCTAGAGAAGGGTTCCACCATGGGGGCTTTGCGTTGTGTTTAGGCAATCCCAGTTTTGGGATCGCTTCCTCACATGAGCGGTGGATGTTGTCTACATATGTTGTGATGTGTGACTCCAGATCCCCCGGGTTCGAGACGGCCGATACTCTGACTGGTGTTATGTCGTCGTCCGCCAGGCCGGTCTTGAAGTGCGTGCTGAAGTCGGACCACTTTGCCTTCTTGGTGTTATAGATGCGCGTCGAGATTGGCCTTAAGGGTTCCAGGGCCTTTTCTAAACGCATCGAGAAGGTTATTGCATTGTGGTCCGAAGTTATCAGACTCCTTTCAACCCGCCACTCTTCGACTTTGCCTAGCAGCGACAGGCTACATACCGTCACGTCGACGTGACTTGTGCACCATCTGTCGCCTCTATAGGTCTCGAACGTAGGTGTTTGGCCCGTGTTTAGGATCTGGAGATCCCGCTCATTGAGAAATGAGTTATACGCCGCCCCGCGATGGTTTTCGGAGACGCTTCCCCACCACTGGCTCCAGGCGTTTATGTCTCCTCCCACTATGATGTTGTTTGTGTGTAGTTTTTGTAGTGTGTTGTGTGTTTCCAAAAGGTAGGGTTCGATTTCTTGGTCACCTTCAAAATAGACCGATAGCACCCCAAAGGTGAGCTGGCCCGCCTTCAGCAAGACCGCGGAGATGTTCTCGGTAACAAGCTGGGGGTCGTGGATGACCTCCAGGTTGCTACCGAAGACAACGATCGCTGCCTTAACTGGTTTTTGACGGTTGAGGCTGCACTGGATGACTTGTGTGCCAGGGCTTTGTTTCATCACACCTGTTCTTCCTACATAGGGCTCTTGAACAAGTGCTACAGAAACTCCCTTTGTCTGAGCCGCCATGTTGAGTTCTTCCGTGGCCAGCTTGGAGCGCTGAAGATTAACTTGGATGAAACGTAATCTTGAGTTCGGTCTTATTGTGTTTTGAAGGGTGACTGGTTGACTTGTTGTATTATCTTGGTCGCCCTTAGCAATAGGAAACGCGCGACCTCGCTATACCATCCCATTTTTGCCGTTCCGGGCAGTCTTCGCTGAACGCTGTATGTGCCAGGTCGGTGTCCACCCTGTGTGCCAACTTGCAGTTGATGCAAGTGGGCATCCCGCCGTCAGCTCGAGTGAGGCAGTCCCCACTGCCATGCGCACCGCTGCAGTAGCTGCATGCTTCTTTGCCGGCCTTGCATAAGGTTCTGTTATGACCGTATGCAAGGCATTTTGAGCACTGTACCAGCGGGGACTGGTCCTCGATCGAGCAGCGCCTGATGCCCACGTGCACCTTCTGCACCTGCGTATAGCACTTCCAGAGCTCCGGGGAGAGTTCCAGAACAGGGTGGCACTCATGGGGGTTTCTCGCGCGCTTCCTGTAACGCACTCTTATGGTGTGTCCATCCACAGCGACGTCCTTCAGAAGGTGTTTGTTCTGAGCCTGCAGAAGTTCGACTATCTCCTCGTCGCTGTAGCTGGACAGCACTCCCTTGATGCACACTAAGGGATTTTGTGGTTTCGGCTCCTGGACCTTCAGCCCCGCGTTTGACTTGAACTGATCTCTGATCATGTTCAAATCTGACTTGCTGGCGCACCTCAGTACCACTTTCTGGTTCCGTGCCTTCCGGACTGTGTCAACGCGGGCTCCACTAGTCTTAAGGTCCAGGGCAGTTCTGATCCTCTCGATTACGTTGTCCCCAGTGTGCCGGGGGTCCGTTGACGAGACGATCAAAGTATGGTTGGGTTGGGTAGGTGGTTTCGGGGGCTTTGGAGTGCTGGCGACCTGGGCAAAGGTTTTCGGGCTCTGTTGTTGTTGTAAGAGCGGTTTGTCCGCTTTGCCCAATTCCGCTACCCCTTTTTCAATATTTAGGAGGGTCTTTTTTACCTCCGTGACTGCTAGTTCCGCTTCCAGATTCAGCGCCAGAGGCGCCTGGATCGTCGGTTCTTTCTCGCGCAGTTCGCGGAGATCTGCTGAGACCATCTCCAGCCTTTCGGTCAGTGGTTGCAGGTGTGGTGTGATGTTGAGTGGTGGTTGTGGTGGTGGGAGGGAGACCATAGGCCTGCTCTCGATGGCCTCCAATTGTGCACGCAGCTTCCCCATCTCCTCTTCGAAAAGTGCGGCAGTCAGTAAGCCCGTCTCTGTCTCTGGGCTACTAAAGTTCGGCTGCACGGTCCTAGGCTGGCTTAGGTCTTCCTTGAGCCTTTCCAGAGCCTTTCGGAGCACGTCCAGCTGGTTTGCAATGCTGGTCACGTTTGTTTCGAGACGTGAAAGGCCGGTCCCCGTTGAATCCGACTTAGGATCCCCCGGAGCTCTTGCACTTTCTTGTCTCGTCTTCTCGTGCTCCTTCTGGTTCTGGAGACTCGCAGATGTTAGTTCCTTCTTTACCTCCTTGATGCCGTTGAAAGCTTCAAGGGTCTCGTGACCCAGCCATTCCCGGATCCCTTTTGCCTCTTTTCTGGTTTCAGAGACGTCGGTCTTCAAGAGGGAGAGCTCGACCTTCATCGTCATTAATTCGCGAGTATGAGCTCTCTCGACCCGCACAAGCTCTTGTGCGTGTCGAGAGCGCTCCTTCTCGAGGTTGAATTTGTGACGTGCTCTCGAGTCAGCGAGTGACAGGGCTATCTCGTAGAGGCCCTGAAGGCATTCATGGGCTGTGGCCTTGCACTCCCTCTTCATATTGCCTGCTGCTTCCAAGGCGTCCTTCCCTTTTTGGAGGAGATCGTTGGCCTCACGCGTGGCGAGATCCATCTCCACCCCTGTACCTCTTCTCGGCGTTCGGTAGAGGAGGCTCGGTCGCCCACTGGTGGGGGCTTGGCTCACTGAGGAGGCCACCGAGCTTTCCTCGTCCGAGATGATCTGGCGGGGGGGGGAGATACCACACTGTTCCCAGTTTATGATTATTTCTGCGACCCTACGATCTTCGGAGTTTGTCTCGGACATTGCTGGTACTGGTGGTGTCCTGTTGGTTATGTCCGGTTCCGACGAAGCCTTTGACACCTGGGGCGTATGCGACGGACGCGCCGACTGTTCCGAGACAACTGACTTGGCCGTATTTTTGAGTACTTTCTCCCTAAGGGATTTAGGGGCTTTTGCGGCTTCCGTGGTCAGTTTTCGGGAGGTGGTGGACTGCTTGGAAGACATGTTGTTATACGAGTTATTTGGAAAAGGGGGTTATAAAGTTGGTTAGTACGGTTACAAAAATGGGTAAAAAGAAAAGCAAAATACAAAATAAAAACGGCTGTGCTGTACTTAATTAAGTTAGTTACAATATACGAAAAATTCCTAAAGATGACTTCTTTGTTTTGGTAAGCTATGGTTGTTGATATTATAATTATTTTTTTATTATTATTATTATTCTTTTTTTTTTTTTTTTTTTTTTTTATTTATTTATTTATTTTTTTTTTTTTTTTTTTTATACAAATTTGATGGACTCACGGATACTTCCGCTGGTGTTCTGTGTCTGGTGTCCGATGAGGAGCCCGATGCTATCAGAGCTCGATGTTGTGAGCTCTGTGTGCGCTCTGATGGTGGTTCCCAGTGGAATCCTACGGTGCCACCGGATTGATGCTCGTGTGTGGTGCCGAATTTTTCGATTCGGGTGGGGCCAGATGAAAGAACTCTTCAAGCCCTTTCAAACGAGCCCAAACTCGGCCTTCTAGCTCCAACAGGAAAGAAGTTAGACCGCGGGGGGGTGAGGTAGCCCTGAGGGGGGAGGGGGGAGGGGAGGGGGGGGTTTCGTGGGGAGGCCGATGGGGGGGGGGGCTCGGGGGGGATGGGGGGGGGGGTCAGGGGGGGTCAAGGGTAGGTGGGGTCGAGGGGGAGGGGGGGTCGTGGGGGGGTTAGTGTTTGAGGGGGGATTTATACACGGGTGGGGGGGATGGGGAGGGTTTGAGGGGAGTGCGGGGGGTGTAGGGGTGATGGAACCCCTGTCGGTTGGGGTAAAATCTCGAAGTCCCAAGTAGGATGAGCCCAAGCTCGAGGGGGCTACGACAAGGGGTTCAGGAGTTCCCTCGGGGCTTACCTTGATGTGATTTGCGGAGTCGTCACGCTGATGGCTGGTCTGCAGAGAGATTCCTCGGCCGGCTTCGGAGTCTTCAGTACTGGCAGGTATGACTGGCTTTTACGTCGCGCCTCGTGTCGAAGAAAACACGTGGTGAAAAGTGAGGTTGTTTTTAACACAAAACCACGTGTTTTTGGTGTTTTTTGCGCCTCAATAACTCCCAAGTCCCTGCTCCGATTTTGATGATCCTGATGTCGATGGATTTGCCCTTGCCGCGTCTTCCAGGAATATTGTTTGCAAAACGATTCCTATCACCTTTCCCGCGTTATTCCTCTCTGAAGTTCTGAAGGTCTTGCTCCGCAACCCAAGGTGGTAGACACTTGCCCACACGTTTCCCGGTGAATCAACACTGCACAATTCCACTGGTAAACTTTTGGCGCACTTAACTCAACGCGTGTAATTTTAGCGAATTTTTAACGCGGAGCTGATGTTGATGTGACGACTTTAGATCGGTTACTCGGTTAGGTTAGGTTAGGTTAGGTTAGGTTAGGTTTTTTTTTTTTTTTTTTTTTTTTTTTTTTTTTTTTTTTTTTTTTTTTTTTTTTTTTTTTTTTTTTTTGGCAGGAGTGGGAAATCCTCATGGACGCCACAACTATCTCACACTGTGAGACAGTTGTGGCAGTGCCGGACTCTTACCGGCTAAAACCCACTCCTGCCTTTCTAAGTGTTCCTCTGAAATAGTCAGAGACCTTGCATGGCGTTGTGTTATTTTAATAATAATTGAAATTTTTGTTACGATTTTAACCAAATTGTACTTTTTAGATTTTTACATTTTTTGAAATACCTACGTTAATAATTTTACAAATGGAAAACAGTTCTTTTCTATGCTTGTCTAGTTATATAATATTATATAAGGAAAGCATAGTTTAAGTTGCTTTATTTCTTTTAATTACTCTATTTGCGATTTTAATACAAAAATTTAAAATACTTTCTCTGGATTTTCTGGTTTTAATAAATTGGCTGATGTTATTTAGTTTTAATACCGTCTCTAGCTCTTGCTCCAGTTCTAGCCTTTCTCTCTCAAATACAGGACATTGTAATATTATGTGCGGCACTGACTCTGGCACGCCCGGTTCACAGATGCACGATGGACTCTCCTTACACTTGAAGCGATGCAAGTATTCGGAGAATCCACCATGCCCTGTCAAAATCTGGGTCACTACACCAGTTGGCCTCATTTGGGTGACAATCCTGAAAGCGTCGACAGCATCAGGGAGGAAGATTTTAGTTACCGAGGCGGTGGTGCCTTCCTTATACCTCCGGTTCCATTCGTCAAGCGACTCCGTGCGGATCTGCCGCTTGACGAATGATACCGGGCAGCGATCATAGTCCGGTTTTTTCCTGCTATGCAGTGCAGCTTCTTTTGCAAGGTGGTCTGCGCGCTCATTTCCTTCCAGTCCAGCGTGTGCCTTTATCCAGAACAAGGATACATCTTTGCTCTGGGATAAAGCCACGTTGAGGTTCGCTCTTGCCTCCACTGCCAGTGCGTGGAGGGAACCCTGGTTTGTGACTGTCTGCAGTGCGGCCTTTGAGTCACTATAGATACCGAAGGTTCCCTCTTTGCGACGCAGTATTTGGCGTGTTGCTACGCATATGGCCAGGAGTTCTGCCTGGTAGACAGTACAGCACGTCGGCAGGCTAAGTTTGGCTGACTTGATCTCGGCTTCCCTGTCCCAAAGGGACAGTGCTGCTCCGACCTTGCCCTCGATTTTGCTGCCGTCGGTGAAGAACCGTATATCCTGGCTGTTGTGGGTCTCCACATGTGACTGGTCTACCAAGCTCACGAACCCCATGGCCGTATGTTTCGCCGGGTGCGGAGTCTCTGCAAATGGTACCACCCGCTCCACCTCCCGTCCCGCCAGTGATGGCCGGGGCACCCCCTTCTTGGCCTCGTAGAGTGCGGCTGCCTCCTGAATTCGGAGGTCAAGTGGGAGTATCCCAGCCAGCACGAGCGCGGAGTTAAGCGAAACGGTGCGGTACGATTTGCAGAGCTTTTGAGCGAACCCCCGCTGGACTGAATTGAGGAGTTTTTGAACTCCAACCTTCCTTGCTGCTGGCGCCCACGCGCTGGCTGCGTACAATATAACCGGCTCGACCGCTGCAGTGTATATGCAGCGTATCACCTCTGGATGTAGACCCCAGCTCACTTTGGCTGCTCTGGACAACTGTTTGTAGAAATTAATAGCCTTCTTGCAAACATTTGCAGCGTGGGTGTTAAAAGTGAGCTGGTGGTCTATGGTGAGCCCCAGTATTTTTATTTCTTTTGACATGCCAATGTCGACCCCGCCCATGTTCAGGAGTGGGACATCGTGCTTTAGCTTCCTCGTAATAAGCATGGCACAGGTCTTATGTGGAGCAAACTTAAGCTTGTTCCTTATGCCCCACCTCCGAACATACTCGAGGGCGGCATTGGCTTGTCTTTGGACTTCTAGTGCTGTATCCCCGTCGAAGATGAGCACCACGTCATCGGCAAACGCCTGGCAGTGGTCGCCCCGCTCTTCGAGCCCCTTCAAGAGGGGATCCAGCACCAGATTCCACAGGATCGGACCGCCAATCGACCCCTGGACACACCCCTTAGTCGTCTGTTTCTGGCATTCTGCCCCGGCATACCTGACCCGGACGCTTCTATCGCTGAGGTAGCTGGCTAGCAACCGTCTGATGTTCACCGGGCACTTTTCCTCAGCCAGTCTGGTTTTGATGGCCGGCCACCATGCGCTGTCGAAGGCTCCCTCTATGTCCAATGAGACAACAGTGATCAGCTTTTTCTGACTCAGCTTTTTATTGATATGTTGTATCAGGGTGTAGAGGGAGTCTTCGGTGCTCTTCTGGGGCATGAATCCAAACTGGCGAGTACTCAGCCGCGGAATCAGATGCCACTTCAGACGAGCTACTACCATTTTTTCGAAGATCTTGCCCAGGACAGGTAAAAGGCCAATCGGCCGGTACGACTTTGGGGTTGTATAGGTCTCTTTTCCAGGTTTCCGGAGTATCGCCACGGTAGCCACTTTCCAGGCTCCAGGAAAGTGCCCCTGCTCGAGACACTTGTTCGCCAGCGCAAGGAACATTCCTGGATCCCGGAAGATGGCTTGTGCACAGATGTCGGCTGTGAGACCATCTGCCCCGGGTGCCTTCTTCGGGTTAAAGCTTTCCACCGCGGATCTCAGCTCCAGAAGCGTAAACGGTGGGTCATGGTGTTCATCATGCGTCCATTCGTTTACACGACTGGCCGCTTCTCGCATCCGACGGTGGTCGGCATTATCCTCCTCTTCCAGGTCTTCGGGGTAGAAGGTCTCAGCCAGCAGCAGAGCCGAATCCTGCGGATTGAGCGACACTCCGTCCTTCACAAGAGGCAGGTCTTCATGCCTTTTGGCAGTCCGCCCAATGATCCTATAAATACCCTCCCAAACGCCCTCTCGGTCTTGCTTCTCACAGAACGCCTTCCAGCCTTCAGTCTGCGCCTGCTTTGCTTGGTACTCGTACTTTTCCTTTGCTTGCAGGTACTCCTCGACGACTTTCTGCCTCCGGACGGATGCAGCGCATCGTATGCGGCGTCTTTTTGTGTTGACGTCGGACTTCAAATCAGCGAGCTCGGTGGACCACCACGGCAGGGTAAGTGTCTTTTTACTTTTTACTTTAGGTATTATGTCTTCGCATGTTTTTACTATTATTTCTATATATGTATTAATGATATCCTCCAGATCTGTTTTATTATTAATTTTTTCTATTTTTGGAATGTTGAAATTTCTGACTGCTTGCAATTGGGCCAATTTCTCATGAAATTGGCTCCAATTTGCTTTTTTTGTGTTGTATACCCTAGTGGTTCTATTGATGTGTGTGCCTTTAGACTTTTGTAGATTAATTTTGAAAACTATGCTGTTGTGGTCCGAGCTCGTGATGCCTTCTTCAACCTTCCAGTCCTCCATCAGTACCAGCATTTCTGTTGAGCAGGCTGTAATGTCAACAAAGCTAGTATAAGACTTGCCTCCTCTGATGGTATCAAAGGTTGGAGTGTTGCCGACGTTGAGTACCTGCAAGCCTAACTCCTCGAGAGTTCCCAAGACCTCCTCGCCCCTGCCATCGACGATCGAACTACCCCACCAGGTGCTCTTTGCGTTAGCATCGCCGCCAATAACTATTTCTAGTTGGTTCATTTCCTCGCGAATCCGCTTGAGGTGCTCCAGGTATGGCTCTATGGGCTGGTCCGGTTCAAAATAGAAGGAGACTACCGCGATTTCCCAGGCGCGGGTTCGGATCCTCACCACCGTGATGTTGTTGGTGGTGAGTTTCGGACACTGTATTACGTCCAGGTCGTTGTCGAAGATGACTATTGCCGCCTTCACAGTTCCACTTCCATTTTCCGCGCACTGGAAGATTCTCGCTCCACGGTAGTCTCGCATCCTTCCGATCCCGCCCACATAGGGCTCCTGGAGCAATGCGAATGCAACCCTGCGCTCGCTAGCCACTATCAGGAGCTCTTGGGTTGCTAATTTCTTCCTCTGCAGATTCGCTTGGATCACTCCGTAGTTTGAGCGGACGGTGGGGTCGTTTCCGAATGCCACCGGGACCACCTCAGCAATATGCCACCGACAAGCGCGCCAATGCGTCCCACTTGACGCGGATTGGGCACTCGCTGTCGAAGGCGTTGTGGTCCGTTCGGGTCATCTTTGATATGACGCAGTTACGGCACCTCGGTGTCTCCGCCGTCAGCAGGGAAAGGCAGTCCACACGTAGATGGGGGTCTCCGCAGTGAATGCAGAGGTCGGCGGGTTCCGTGCACAATTTACGGCTGTGGCCGTATCGCAGACAGCGAGTGCACTGCACCAGTGGTGACTGGTCCAGTACACGCACTCTCTGCAGGTCAATGTGCACTCGACCCGCAGTCGTCAGCCTCTGCCATATTGTTGGGGACACCTGCAGAATGATGTGGCACAGGTGGGTGTTCCTCGTCTTACGACGGTATTTGACCGAGATCCTCACGTCCTCCACAGGCGTGTCCCCAATCAGGTGTTGATTCTGACGTTTCAGAGCTGCGATGACCTCCACGTCCGAGTGGCAGGAGAGGACATCCTTGATAATGACGAGAGGGTCTTTATTTTTAACTTCCTCCACCACCAGGTTTCCTGCCCTCTTTATTCGCTCCGTCGCCCTCGTCATTTCCTCCCGGGTTTTGAAACCGACCACAACCTTCCGGTCCCTGGCTTTTCGCAGCCGCTCAACTTGCGTTCCTTCATTTTTGGCGTCGACGGCCGTCCTCAGTTTTTCAACGACCTCTTCACCGGTGTCCTGATCATCAACTGACGATACGACCACCGAGTGAAGAGGCCGTTGGGTATTTTGCCTAGAGCCAGCGACTTCCGCAAAGGTCGGCCCCTGACCCGGGACGTAAGGAGGGACATGCTTCAGTTGTTCCGACAGAGCCCGCGTATGCTGTTTGCATTCCTCCAGTGCCTTGTTGTGCTGCTGGAGGTTCTCCATGAGCTGCTTCACGAGCTCTGTCGAAACATCTGTGCTTGGCGTTGGATTCGTTTGACGGTCCACTTTGTCTTCCAACTCGGTATCGGGTCCTCTCTCGGCCTCTGCCTCTTTTACCAGCTGGTAAAGCCTCTCCACCGCTTTGGTGATCTCATCTTTGATCTCTTTTTTCAAGTTTCGAGAGCTCACCAGCTGAATCTTGGCTTTCGAGAGGCAGGCTTTCGCCTCCGAGGTCCTGTTGAGATACCGAGTGGGTTGCGAGTTGGGTGGCGAGCCATCACAGGTCTGCTGCTGCCCAGCAGACTTCGCCTCTTGCGAGAGCGCCGCCTTGGACTTCAATTTGGGGGGGGATAACATTGGGGCCTTCTTTGGAGGGGTTGGCGTCTTGAGAGGCTGCGCTGCCTTAGGCCTATCAGCCTCCCATTCCCCAATACTGCGCCTGACCGATGGACCCGCCCGCACAGAATGAGCCATCCCCACATCCGAGCCCTCCTCTCCAGCCATGGTCTTTTTTGGGACCGGTGTCCTAATCCCAAACATAATGAATCGGGAAGTCCTAAAAGGCTTGTCAGAGGACACTTAGTACTGGTCCCTGTAAAGGGGGGATCGGCAACTGAACGTAAATATATAAGTATAAGTGTAATAATAATAATATATATAAGTAAATATGTAAATAGAAGATAGTCAAAGAAGTAACTATCTGTCACATAAATTTTTAAAAGTAAAAAGTAAGTAAGTCAAAAATAGAAATTCTTTACGTTTTTTGCTCCCCTGCCCCTGGATATGATGCTATATGTGCCCAAAATAAATATAAATTGTTTGTAGGAGCCAAGCGAGTTTCCTGGGAGCCAAATAAAAATATAAAATTTTTCGTCAAAATTCCTTTCCTTCTTCCCTATAAAGTAAAGGGCGGGTGGGAGGGCAATTTATTTGAATTTTTTGCAGATTCCCTGGAGCTAGACGCGCGTGCGAGGTGTCAGGAGAAGCGTCTCGGCGCGGGCCAGGTAACTGGTACGTTTTCAGGAATAAGGGATGAAGAAAATTTTTGAGGGTGGTCAAAAAACCACTTTTTTCGGGCAAAAATCGTGTTTTCAGCGACCGGGAAGGGTGTCAGCTCGCGCACAGCGCCGGGAACCCGAGGTTAGTATGGCGAAAACACGATTCCGCAAACAGAATGAAAATCGAATGAAGGGTTCCGTAGTTAGAACCAGGTTAGTATGTTGAATTTAGTAAAAAAGGGGTTGGTGCCAAAATTAAAACCACCCTTGCAAAAAAGTCAAAAATTTTTTGTCAATAGGTTAGGGGACGCCTATTTAAGTTTTCTGGAACAGAAAACCGCTTCAAAAACGCAGTCCAGACGCCCAAGAAATTACGATTTTTGTTTTGAATGTTCTCGCTAAGGTGGATTCTGAGGTAAGTACCTATGTATGGAAATTGATTAATTTTGAATTTTTTGCAGATTCCCTGGAGCTAGACGCGCGTGCGAGGTGTCAGGAGAAGCGTCTCGGCGCGGGCCAGGTAACTGGTACGTTTTCAGGAATAAGGGATGAAGAAAATTTTTGAGGGTGGTCAAAAAACCACTTTTTTCGGGCAAAAATCGTGTTTTCAGCGACCGGGAAGGGTGTCAGCTCGCGCACAGCGCCGGGAACCCGAGGTTAGTATGGCGAAAACACGATTCCGCAAACAGAATGAAAATCGAATGAAGGGTTCCGTAGTTAGAACCAGGTTAGTATGTTGAATTTAGTAAAAAAGGGGTTGGTGCCAAAATTAAAACCACCCTTGCAAAAAAGTCAAAAATTTTTTGTCAATAGGTTAGGGGACGCCTATTTAAGTTTTCTGGAACAGAAAACCGCTTCAAAAACGCAGTCCAGACGCCCAAGAAATTACGATTTTTGTTTTGAATGTTCTCGCTAAGGTGGATTCTGAGGTAAGTACCTATGTATGGAAATTGATTAATTTTGAATTTTTTGCAGATTCCCTGGAGCTAGACGCGCGTGCGAGGTGTCAGGAGAAGCGTCTCGGCGCGGGCCAGGTAACTGGTACGTTTTCAGGAATAAGGGATGAAGAAAATTTTTGAGGGTGGTCAAAAAACCACTTTTTTCGGGCAAAAATCGTGTTTTCAGCGACCGGGAAGGGTGTCAGCTCGCGCACAGCGCCGGGAACCCGAGGTTAGTATGGCGAAAACACGATTCCGCAAACAGAATGAAAATCGAATGAAGGGTTCCGTAGTTAGAACCAGGTTAGTATGTTGAATTTAGTAAAAAAGGGGTTGGTGCCAAAATTAAAACCACCCTTGCAAAAAAGTCAAAAATTTTTTGTCAATAGGTTAGGGGACGCCTATTTAAGTTTTCTGGAACAGAAAACCGCTTCAAAAACGCAGTCCAGACGCCCAAGAAATTACGATTTTTGTTTTGAATGTTCTCGCTAAGGTGGATTCTGAGGTAAGTACCTATGTATGGAAATTGATTAATTTTGAATTTTTTGCAGATTCCCTGGAGCTAGACGCGCGTGCGAGGTGTCAGGAGAAGCGTCTCGGCGCGGGCCAGGTAACTGGTACGTTTTCAGGAATAAGGGATGAAGAAAATTTTTGAGGGTGGTCAAAAAACCACTTTTTTCGGGCAAAAATCGTGTTTTCAGCGACCGGGAAGGGTGTCAGCTCGCGCACAGCGCCGGGAACCCGAGGTTAGTATGGCGAAAACACGATTCCGCAAACAGAATGAAAATCGAATGAAGGGTTCCGTAGTTAGAACCAGGTTAGTATGTTGAATTTAGTAAAAAAGGGGTTGGTGCCAAAATTAAAACCACCCTTGCAAAAAAGTCAAAAATTTTTTGTCAATAGGTTAGGGGACGCCTATTTAAGTTTTCTGGAACAGAAAACCGCTTCAAAAACGCAGTCCAGACGCCCAAGAAATTACGATTTTTGTTTTGAATGTTCTCGCTAAGGTGGATTCTGAGGTAAGTACCTATGTATGGAAATTGATTAATTTTGAATTTTTTGCAGATTCCCTGGAGCTAGACGCGCGTGCGAGGTGTCAGGAGAAGCGTCTCGGCGCGGGCCAGGTAACTGGTACGTTTTCAGGAATAAGGGATGAAGAAAATTTTTGAGGGTGGTCAAAAAACCACTTTTTTCGGGCAAAAATCGTGTTTTCAGCGACCGGGAAGGGTGTCAGCTCGCGCACAGCGCCGGGAACCCGAGGTTAGTATGGCGAAAACACGATTCCGCAAACAGAATGAAAATCGAATGAAGGGTTCCGTAGTTAGAACCAGGTTAGTATGTTGAATTTAGTAAAAAAGGGGTTGGTGCCAAAATTAAAACCACCCTTGCAAAAAAGTCAAAAATTTTTTGTCAATAGGTTAGGGGACGCCTATTTAAGTTTTCTGGAACAGAAAACCGCTTCAAAAACGCAGTCCAGACGCCCAAGAAATTACGATTTTTGTTTTGAATGTTCTCGCTAAGGTGGATTCTGAGGTAAGTACCTATGTATGGAAATTGATTAATTTTGAATTTTTTGCAGATTCCCTGGAGCTAGACGCGCGTGCGAGGTGTCAGGAGAAGCGTCTCGGCGCGGGCCAGGTAACTGGTACGTTTTCAGGAATAAGGGATGAAGAAAATTTTTGAGGGTGGTCAAAAAACCACTTTTTTCGGGCAAAAATCGTGTTTTCAGCGACCGGGAAGGGTGTCAGCTCGCGCACAGCGCCGGGAACCCGAGGTTAGTATGGCGAAAACACGATTCCGCAAACAGAATGAAAATCGAATGAAGGGTTCCGTAGTTAGAACCAGGTTAGTATGTTGAATTTAGTAAAAAAGGGGTTGGTGCCAAAATTAAAACCACCCTTGCAAAAAAGTCAAAAATTTTTTGTCAATAGGTTAGGGGACGCCTATTTAAGTTTTCTGGAACAGAAAACCGCTTCAAAAACGCAGTCCAGACGCCCAAGAAATTACGATTTTTGTTTTGAATGTTCTCGCTAAGGTGGATTCTGAGGTAAGTACCTATGTATGGAAATTGATTAATTTTGAATTTTTTGCAGATTCCCTGGAGCTAGACGCGCGTGCGAGGTGTCAGGAGAAGCGTCTCGGCGCGGGCCAGGTAACTGGTACGTTTTCAGGAATAAGGGATGAAGAAAATTTTTGAGGGTGGTCAAAAAACCACTTTTTTCGGGCAAAAATCGTGTTTTCAGCGACCGGGAAGGGTGTCAGCTCGCGCACAGCGCCGGGAACCCGAGGTTAGTATGGCGAAAACACGATTCCGCAAACAGAATGAAAATCGAATGAAGGGTTCCGTAGTTAGAACCAGGTTAGTATGTTGAATTTAGTAAAAAAGGGGTTGGTGCCAAAATTAAAACCACCCTTGCAAAAAAGTCAAAAATTTTTTGTCAATAGGTTAGGGGACGCCTATTTAAGTTTTCTGGAACAGAAAACCGCTTCAAAAACGCAGTCCAGACGCCCAAGAAATTACGATTTTTGTTTTGAATGTTCTCGCTAAGGTGGATTCTGAGGTAAGTACCTATGTATGGAAATTGATTAATTTTGAATTTTTTGCAGATTCCCTGGAGCTAGACGCGCGTGCGAGGTGTCAGGAGAAGCGTCTCGGCGCGGGCCAGGTAACTGGTACGTTTTCAGGAATAAGGGATGAAGAAAATTTTTGAGGGTGGTCAAAAAACCACTTTTTTCGGGCAAAAATCGTGTTTTCAGCGACCGGGAAGGGTGTCAGCTCGCGCACAGCGCCGGGAACCCGAGGTTAGTATGGCGAAAACACGATTCCGCAAACAGAATGAAAATCGAATGAAGGGTTCCGTAGTTAGAACCAGGTTAGTATGTTGAATTTAGTAAAAAAGGGGTTGGTGCCAAAATTAAAACCACCCTTGCAAAAAAGTCAAAAATTTTTTGTCAATAGGTTAGGGGACGCCTATTTAAGTTTTCTGGAACAGAAAACCGCTTCAAAAACGCAGTCCAGACGCCCAAGAAATTACGATTTTTGTTTTGAATGTTCTCGCTAAGGTGGATTCTGAGGTAAGTACCTATGTATGGAAATTGATTAATTTTGAATTTTTTGCAGATTCCCTGGAGCTAGACGCGCGTGCGAGGTGTCAGGAGAAGCGTCTCGGCGCGGGCCAGGTAACTGGTACGTTTTCAGGAATAAGGGATGAAGAAAATTTTTGAGGGTGGTCAAAAAACCACTTTTTTCGGGCAAAAATCGTGTTTTCAGCGACCGGGAAGGGTGTCAGCTCGCGCACAGCGCCGGGAACCCGAGGTTAGTATGGCGAAAACACGATTCCGCAAACAGAATGAAAATCGAATGAAGGGTTCCGTAGTTAGAACCAGGTTAGTATGTTGAATTTAGTAAAAAAGGGGTTGGTGCCAAAATTAAAACCACCCTTGCAAAAAAGTCAAAAATTTTTTGTCAATAGGTTAGGGGACGCCTATTTAAGTTTTCTGGAACAGAAAACCGCTTCAAAAACGCAGTCCAGACGCCCAAGAAATTACGATTTTTGTTTTGAATGTTCTCGCTAAGGTGGATTCTGAGGTAAGTACCTATGTATGGAAATTGATTAATTTTGAATTTTTTGCAGATTCCCTGGAGCTAGACGCGCGTGCGAGGTGTCAGGAGAAGCGTCTCGGCGCGGGCCAGGTAACTGGTACGTTTTCAGGAATAAGGGATGAAGAAAATTTTTGAGGGTGGTCAAAAAACCACTTTTTTCGGGCAAAAATCGTGTTTTCAGCGACCGGGAAGGGTGTCAGCTCGCGCACAGCGCCGGGAACCCGAGGTTAGTATGGCGAAAACACGATTCCGCAAACAGAATGAAAATCGAATGAAGGGTTCCGTAGTTAGAACCAGGTTAGTATGTTGAATTTAGTAAAAAAGGGGTTGGTGCCAAAATTAAAACCACCCTTGCAAAAAAGTCAAAAATTTTTTGTCAATAGGTTAGGGGACGCCTATTTAAGTTTTCTGGAACAGAAAACCGCTTCAAAAACGCAGTCCAGACGCCCAAGAAATTACGATTTTTGTTTTGAATGTTCTCGCTAAGGTGGATTCTGAGGTAAGTACCTATGTATGGAAATTGATTAATTTTGAATTTTTTGCAGATTCCCTGGAGCTAGACGCGCGTGCGAGGTGTCAGGAGAAGCGTCTCGGCGCGGGCCAGGTAACTGGTACGTTTTCAGGAATAAGGGATGAAGAAAATTTTTGAGGGTGGTCAAAAAACCACTTTTTTCGGGCAAAAATCGTGTTTTCAGCGACCGGGAAGGGTGTCAGCTCGCGCACAGCGCCGGGAACCCGAGGTTAGTATGGCGAAAACACGATTCCGCAAACAGAATGAAAATCGAATGAAGGGTTCCGTAGTTAGAACCAGGTTAGTATGTTGAATTTAGTAAAAAAGGGGTTGGTGCCAAAATTAAAACCACCCTTGCAAAAAAGTCAAAAATTTTTTGTCAATAGGTTAGGGGACGCCTATTTAAGTTTTCTGGAACAGAAAACCGCTTCAAAAACGCAGTCCAGACGCCCAAGAAATTACGATTTTTGTTTTGAATGTTCTCGCTAAGGTGGATTCTGAGGTAAGTACCTATGTATGGAAATTGATTAATTTTGAATTTTTTGCAGATTCCCTGGAGCTAGACGCGCGTGCGAGGTGTCAGGAGAAGCGTCTCGGCGCGGGCCAGGTAACTGGTACGTTTTCAGGAATAAGGGATGAAGAAAATTTTTGAGGGTGGTCAAAAAACCACTTTTTTCGGGCAAAAATCGTGTTTTCAGCGACCGGGAAGGGTGTCAGCTCGCGCACAGCGCCGGGAACCCGAGGTTAGTATGGCGAAAACACGATTCCGCAAACAGAATGAAAATCGAATGAAGGGTTCCGTAGTTAGAACCAGGTTAGTATGTTGAATTTAGTAAAAAAGGGGTTGGTGCCAAAATTAAAACCACCCTTGCAAAAAAGTCAAAAATTTTTTGTCAATAGGTTAGGGGACGCCTATTTAAGTTTTCTGGAACAGAAAACCGCTTCAAAAACGCAGTCCAGACGCCCAAGAAATTACGATTTTTGTTTTGAATGTTCTCGCTAAGGTGGATTCTGAGGTAAGTACCTATGTATGGAAATTGATTAATTTTGAATTTTTTGCAGATTCCCTGGAGCTAGACGCGCGTGCGAGGTGTCAGGAGAAGCGTCTCGGCGCGGGCCAGGTAACTGGTACGTTTTCAGGAATAAGGGATGAAGAAAATTTTTGAGGGTGGTCAAAAAACCACTTTTTTCGGGCAAAAATCGTGTTTTCAGCGACCGGGAAGGGTGTCAGCTCGCGCACAGCGCCGGGAACCCGAGGTTAGTATGGCGAAAACACGATTCCGCAAACAGAATGAAAATCGAATGAAGGGTTCCGTAGTTAGAACCAGGTTAGTATGTTGAATTTAGTAAAAAAGGGGTTGGTGCCAAAATTAAAACCACCCTTGCAAAAAAGTCAAAAATTTTTTGTCAATAGGTTAGGGGACGCCTATTTAAGTTTTCTGGAACAGAAAACCGCTTCAAAAACGCAGTCCAGACGCCCAAGAAATTACGATTTTTGTTTTGAATGTTCTCGCTAAGGTGGATTCTGAGGTAAGTACCTATGTATGGAAATTGATTAATTTTGAATTTTTTGCAGATTCCCTGGAGCTAGACGCGCGTGCGAGGTGTCAGGAGAAGCGTCTCGGCGCGGGCCAGGTAACTGGTACGTTTTCAGGAATAAGGGATGAAGAAAATTTTTGAGGGTGGTCAAAAAACCACTTTTTTCGGGCAAAAATCGTGTTTTCAGCGACCGGGAAGGGTGTCAGCTCGCGCACAGCGCCGGGAACCCGAGGTTAGTATGGCGAAAACACGATTCCGCAAACAGAATGAAAATCGAATGAAGGGTTCCGTAGTTAGAACCAGGTTAGTATGTTGAATTTAGTAAAAAAGGGGTTGGTGCCAAAATTAAAACCACCCTTGCAAAAAAGTCAAAAATTTTTTGTCAATAGGTTAGGGGACGCCTATTTAAGTTTTCTGGAACAGAAAACCGCTTCAAAAACGCAGTCCAGACGCCCAAGAAATTACGATTTTTGTTTTGAATGTTCTCGCTAAGGTGGATTCTGAGGTAAGTACCTATGTATGGAAATTGATTAATTTTGAATTTTTTGCAGATTCCCTGGAGCTAGACGCGCGTGCGAGGTGTCAGGAGAAGCGTCTCGGCGCGGGCCAGGTAACTGGTACGTTTTCAGGAATAAGGGATGAAGAAAATTTTTGAGGGTGGTCAAAAAACCACTTTTTTCGGGCAAAAATCGTGTTTTCAGCGACCGGGAAGGGTGTCAGCTCGCGCACAGCGCCGGGAACCCGAGGTTAGTATGGCGAAAACACGATTCCGCAAACAGAATGAAAATCGAATGAAGGGTTCCGTAGTTAGAACCAGGTTAGTATGTTGAATTTAGTAAAAAAGGGGTTGGTGCCAAAATTAAAACCACCCTTGCAAAAAAGTCAAAAATTTTTTGTCAATAGGTTAGGGGACGCCTATTTAAGTTTTCTGGAACAGAAAACCGCTTCAAAAACGCAGTCCAGACGCCCAAGAAATTACGATTTTTGTTTTGAATGTTCTCGCTAAGGTGGATTCTGAGGTAAGTACCTATGTATGGAAATTGATTAATTTTGAATTTTTTGCAGATTCCCTGGAGCTAGACGCGCGTGCGAGGTGTCAGGAGAAGCGTCTCGGCGCGGGCCAGGTAACTGGTACGTTTTCAGGAATAAGGGATGAAGAAAATTTTTGAGGGTGGTCAAAAAACCACTTTTTTCGGGCAAAAATCGTGTTTTCAGCGACCGGGAAGGGTGTCAGCTCGCGCACAGCGCCGGGAACCCGAGGTTAGTATGGCGAAAACACGATTCCGCAAACAGAATGAAAATCGAATGAAGGGTTCCGTAGTTAGAACCAGGTTAGTATGTTGAATTTAGTAAAAAAGGGGTTGGTGCCAAAATTAAAACCACCCTTGCAAAAAAGTCAAAAATTTTTTGTCAATAGGTTAGGGGACGCCTATTTAAGTTTTCTGGAACAGAAAACCGCTTCAAAAACGCAGTCCAGACGCCCAAGAAATTACGATTTTTGTTTTGAATGTTCTCGCTAAGGTGGATTCTGAGGTAAGTACCTATGTATGGAAATTGATTAATTTTGAATTTTTTGCAGATTCCCTGGAGCTAGACGCGCGTGCGAGGTGTCAGGAGAAGCGTCTCGGCGCGGGCCAGGTAACTGGTACGTTTTCAGGAATAAGGGATGAAGAAAATTTTTGAGGGTGGTCAAAAAACCACTTTTTTCGGGCAAAAATCGTGTTTTCAGCGACCGGGAAGGGTGTCAGCTCGCGCACAGCGCCGGGAACCCGAGGTTAGTATGGCGAAAACACGATTCCGCAAACAGAATGAAAATCGAATGAAGGGTTCCGTAGTTAGAACCAGGTTAGTATGTTGAATTTAGTAAAAAAGGGGTTGGTGCCAAAATTAAAACCACCCTTGCAAAAAAGTCAAAAATTTTTTGTCAATAGGTTAGGGGACGCCTATTTAAGTTTTCTGGAACAGAAAACCGCTTCAAAAACGCAGTCCAGACGCCCAAGAAATTACGATTTTTGTTTTGAATGTTCTCGCTAAGGTGGATTCTGAGGTAAGTACCTATGTATGGAAATTGATTAATTTTGAATTTTTTGCAGATTCCCTGGAGCTAGACGCGCGTGCGAGGTGTCAGGAGAAGCGTCTCGGCGCGGGCCAGGTAACTGGTACGTTTTCAGGAATAAGGGATGAAGAAAATTTTTGAGGGTGGTCAAAAAACCACTTTTTTCGGGCAAAAATCGTGTTTTCAGCGACCGGGAAGGGTGTCAGCTCGCGCACAGCGCCGGGAACCCGAGGTTAGTATGGCGAAAACACGATTCCGCAAACAGAATGAAAATCGAATGAAGGGTTCCGTAGTTAGAACCAGGTTAGTATGTTGAATTTAGTAAAAAAGGGGTTGGTGCCAAAATTAAAACCACCCTTGCAAAAAAGTCAAAAATTTTTTGTCAATAGGTTAGGGGACGCCTATTTAAGTTTTCTGGAACAGAAAACCGCTTCAAAAACGCAGTCCAGACGCCCAAGAAATTACGATTTTTGTTTTGAATGTTCTCGCTAAGGTGGATTCTGAGGTAAGTACCTATGTATGGAAATTGATTAATTTTGAATTTTTTGCAGATTCCCTGGAGCTAGACGCGCGTGCGAGGTGTCAGGAGAAGCGTCTCGGCGCGGGCCAGGTAACTGGTACGTTTTCAGGAATAAGGGATGAAGAAAATTTTTGAGGGTGGTCAAAAAACCACTTTTTTCGGGCAAAAATCGTGTTTTCAGCGACCGGGAAGGGTGTCAGCTCGCGCACAGCGCCGGGAACCCGAGGTTAGTATGGCGAAAACACGATTCCGCAAACAGAATGAAAATCGAATGAAGGGTTCCGTAGTTAGAACCAGGTTAGTATGTTGAATTTAGTAAAAAAGGGGTTGGTGCCAAAATTAAAACCACCCTTGCAAAAAAGTCAAAAATTTTTTGTCAATAGGTTAGGGGACGCCTATTTAAGTTTTCTGGAACAGAAAACCGCTTCAAAAACGCAGTCCAGACGCCCAAGAAATTACGATTTTTGTTTTGAATGTTCTCGCTAAGGTGGATTCTGAGGTAAGTACCTATGTATGGAAATTGATTAATTTTGAATTTTTTGCAGATTCCCTGGAGCTAGACGCGCGTGCGAGGTGTCAGGAGAAGCGTCTCGGCGCGGGCCAGGTAACTGGTACGTTTTCAGGAATAAGGGATGAAGAAAATTTTTGAGGGTGGTCAAAAAACCACTTTTTTCGGGCAAAAATCGTGTTTTCAGCGACCGGGAAGGGTGTCAGCTCGCGCACAGCGCCGGGAACCCGAGGTTAGTATGGCGAAAACACGATTCCGCAAACAGAATGAAAATCGAATGAAGGGTTCCGTAGTTAGAACCAGGTTAGTATGTTGAATTTAGTAAAAAAGGGGTTGGTGCCAAAATTAAAACCACCCTTGCAAAAAAGTCAAAAATTTTTTGTCAATAGGTTAGGGGACGCCTATTTAAGTTTTCTGGAACAGAAAACCGCTTCAAAAACGCAGTCCAGACGCCCAAGAAATTACGATTTTTGTTTTGAATGTTCTCGCTAAGGTGGATTCTGAGGTAAGTACCTATGTATGGAAATTGATTAATTTTGAATTTTTTGCAGATTCCCTGGAGCTAGACGCGCGTGCGAGGTGTCAGGAGAAGCGTCTCGGCGCGGGCCAGGTAACTGGTACGTTTTCAGGAATAAGGGATGAAGAAAATTTTTGAGGGTGGTCAAAAAACCACTTTTTTCGGGCAAAAATCGTGTTTTCAGCGACCGGGAAGGGTGTCAGCTCGCGCACAGCGCCGGGAACCCGAGGTTAGTATGGCGAAAACACGATTCCGCAAACAGAATGAAAATCGAATGAAGGGTTCCGTAGTTAGAACCAGGTTAGTATGTTGAATTTAGTAAAAAAGGGGTTGGTGCCAAAATTAAAACCACCCTTGCAAAAAAGTCAAAAATTTTTTGTCAATAGGTTAGGGGACGCCTATTTAAGTTTTCTGGAACAGAAAACCGCTTCAAAAACGCAGTCCAGACGCCCAAGAAATTACGATTTTTGTTTTGAATGTTCTCGCTAAGGTGGATTCTGAGGTAAGTACCTATGTATGGAAATTGATTAATTTTGAATTTTTTGCAGATTCCCTGGAGCTAGACGCGCGTGCGAGGTGTCAGGAGAAGCGTCTCGGCGCGGGCCAGGTAACTGGTACGTTTTCAGGAATAAGGGATGAAGAAAATTTTTGAGGGTGGTCAAAAAACCACTTTTTTCGGGCAAAAATCGTGTTTTCAGCGACCGGGAAGGGTGTCAGCTCGCGCACAGCGCCGGGAACCCGAGGTTAGTATGGCGAAAACACGATTCCGCAAACAGAATGAAAATCGAATGAAGGGTTCCGTAGTTAGAACCAGGTTAGTATGTTGAATTTAGTAAAAAAGGGGTTGGTGCCAAAATTAAAACCACCCTTGCAAAAAAGTCAAAAATTTTTTGTCAATAGGTTAGGGGACGCCTATTTAAGTTTTCTGGAACAGAAAACCGCTTCAAAAACGCAGTCCAGACGCCCAAGAAATTACGATTTTTGTTTTGAATGTTCTCGCTAAGGTGGATTCTGAGGTAAGTACCTATGTATGGAAATTGATTAATTTTGAATTTTTTGCAGATTCCCTGGAGCTAGACGCGCGTGCGAGGTGTCAGGAGAAGCGTCTCGGCGCGGGCCAGGTAACTGGTACGTTTTCAGGAATAAGGGATGAAGAAAATTTTTGAGGGTGGTCAAAAAACCACTTTTTTCGGGCAAAAATCGTGTTTTCAGCGACCGGGAAGGGTGTCAGCTCGCGCACAGCGCCGGGAACCCGAGGTTAGTATGGCGAAAACACGATTCCGCAAACAGAATGAAAATCGAATGAAGGGTTCCGTAGTTAGAACCAGGTTAGTATGTTGAATTTAGTAAAAAAGGGGTTGGTGCCAAAATTAAAACCACCCTTGCAAAAAAGTCAAAAATTTTTTGTCAATAGGTTAGGGGACGCCTATTTAAGTTTTCTGGAACAGAAAACCGCTTCAAAAACGCAGTCCAGACGCCCAAGAAATTACGATTTTTGTTTTGAATGTTCTCGCTAAGGTGGATTCTGAGGTAAGTACCTATGTATGGAAATTGATTAATTTTGAATTTTTTGCAGATTCCCTGGAGCTAGACGCGCGTGCGAGGTGTCAGGAGAAGCGTCTCGGCGCGGGCCAGGTAACTGGTACGTTTTCAGGAATAAGGGATGAAGAAAATTTTTGAGGGTGGTCAAAAAACCACTTTTTTCGGGCAAAAATCGTGTTTTCAGCGACCGGGAAGGGTGTCAGCTCGCGCACAGCGCCGGGAACCCGAGGTTAGTATGGCGAAAACACGATTCCGCAAACAGAATGAAAATCGAATGAAGGGTTCCGTAGTTAGAACCAGGTTAGTATGTTGAATTTAGTAAAAAAGGGGTTGGTGCCAAAATTAAAACCACCCTTGCAAAAAAGTCAAAAATTTTTTGTCAATAGGTTAGGGGACGCCTATTTAAGTTTTCTGGAACAGAAAACCGCTTCAAAAACGCAGTCCAGACGCCCAAGAAATTACGATTTTTGTTTTGAATGTTCTCGCTAAGGTGGATTCTGAGGTAAGTACCTATGTATGGAAATTGATTAATTTTGAATTTTTTGCAGATTCCCTGGAGCTAGACGCGCGTGCGAGGTGTCAGGAGAAGCGTCTCGGCGCGGGCCAGGTAACTGGTACGTTTTCAGGAATAAGGGATGAAGAAAATTTTTGAGGGTGGTCAAAAAACCACTTTTTTCGGGCAAAAATCGTGTTTTCAGCGACCGGGAAGGGTGTCAGCTCGCGCACAGCGCCGGGAACCCGAGGTTAGTATGGCGAAAACACGATTCCGCAAACAGAATGAAAATCGAATGAAGGGTTCCGTAGTTAGAACCAGGTTAGTATGTTGAATTTAGTAAAAAAGGGGTTGGTGCCAAAATTAAAACCACCCTTGCAAAAAAGTCAAAAATTTTTTGTCAATAGGTTAGGGGACGCCTATTTAAGTTTTCTGGAACAGAAAACCGCTTCAAAAACGCAGTCCAGACGCCCAAGAAATTACGATTTTTGTTTTGAATGTTCTCGCTTTTTTTTTTTTTTTTTTTTTTTTTTTTTTTGTAGGATGGGAAATCATCAAATGACCCCTCCCGCTCTGGGTGGAGCGGCAGGGAGTGTCAGACTTTTACTGACTAAAACCCACCCTTAGTCCTCCTAGTGCCTTTCTTCCCAGGGCCGCGGTAACTCTTTCGAACAATTCCGCAACCCTGGCAGGCTCTGGCCCTGGCGGGCCCCGTCTCCGTTGCTGACTGCTCGTTGCTGACGGCGCGTTTGGAGTGAACGCGCCGTCGACTCTGGCCTGACCTGATCGGACAGCGAGCTACCCATTGCTCGCTGTCCGCAGGCGTCAGTCACTGCGCCTTGCCCAGGAGCGTCAGTTCCTGAGAGGCGCAGCGACTGATGTTCGTCTGGAGGAGGCGAAATGGGGTCATTACTGGCACTCCATTTCGGCCCCCTCCCGAGCAGTGGCAGCGGCGGCGACGGTGGCGGCGGCTGCGGCGGAAGCGACGGCGGCGGCGGCGGCGGTGGAGGAGGGTTTTCTCCTCGACCCGGCCCTGGCGGGTGGACCGCAGGTGAATGTTCTCGCTAAGGTGGATTCTGAGGTAAGTACCTATGTATGGAAATTGATTAATTTTGAATTTTTTGCAGATTCCCTGGAGCTAGACGCGCGTGCGAGGTGTCAGGAGAAGCGTCTCGGCGCGGGCCAGGTAACTGGTACGTTTTCAGGAATAAGGGATGAAGAAAATTTTTGAGGGTGGTCAAAAAACCACTTTTTTCGGGCAAAAATCGTGTTTTCAGCGACCGGGAAGGGTGTCAGCTCGCGCACAGCGCCGGGAACCCGAGGTTAGTATGGCGAAAACACGATTCCGCAAACAGAATGAAAATCGAATGAAGGGTTCCGTAGTTAGAACCAGGTTAGTATGTTGAATTTAGTAAAAAAGGGGTTGGTGCCAAAATTAAAACCACCCTTGCAAAAAAGTCAAAAATTTTTTGTCAATAGGTTAGGGGACGCCTATTTAAGTTTTCTGGAACAGAAAACCGCTTCAAAAACGCAGTCCAGACGCCCAAGAAATTACGATTTTTGTTTTGAATGTTCTCGCTAAGGTGGATTCTGAGGTAAGTACCTATGTATGGAAATTGATTAATTTTGAATTTTTTGCAGATTCCCTGGAGCTAGACGCGCGTGCGAGGTGTCAGGAGAAGCGTCTCGGCGCGGGCCAGGTAACTGGTACGTTTTCAGGAATAAGGGATGAAGAAAATTTTTGAGGGTGGTCAAAAAACCACTTTTTTCGGGCAAAAATCGTGTTTTCAGCGACCGGGAAGGGTGTCAGCTCGCGCACAGCGCCGGGAACCCGAGGTTAGTATGGCGAAAACACGATTCCGCAAACAGAATGAAAATCGAATGAAGGGTTCCGTAGTTAGAACCAGGTTAGTATGTTGAATTTAGTAAAAAAGGGGTTGGTGCCAAAATTAAAACCACCCTTGCAAAAAAGTCAAAAATTTTTTGTCAATAGGTTAGGGGACGCCTATTTAAGTTTTCTGGAACAGAAAACCGCTTCAAAAACGCAGTCCAGACGCCCAAGAAATTACGATTTTTGTTTTGAATGTTCTCGCTAAGGTGGATTCTGAGGTAAGTACCTATGTATGGAAATTGATTAATTTTGAATTTTTTGCAGATTCCCTGGAGCTAGACGCGCGTGCGAGGTGTCAGGAGAAGCGTCTCGGCGCGGGCCAGGTAACTGGTACGTTTTCAGGAATAAGGGATGAAGAAAATTTTTGAGGGTGGTCAAAAAACCACTTTTTTCGGGCAAAAATCGTGTTTTCAGCGACCGGGAAGGGTGTCAGCTCGCGCACAGCGCCGGGAACCCGAGGTTAGTATGGCGAAAACACGATTCCGCAAACAGAATGAAAATCGAATGAAGGGTTCCGTAGTTAGAACCAGGTTAGTATGTTGAATTTAGTAAAAAAGGGGTTGGTGCCAAAATTAAAACCACCCTTGCAAAAAAGTCAAAAATTTTTTGTCAATAGGTTAGGGGACGCCTATTTAAGTTTTCTGGAACAGAAAACCGCTTCAAAAACGCAGTCCAGACGCCCAAGAAATTACGATTTTTGTTTTGAATGTTCTCGCTAAGGTGGATTCTGAGGTAAGTACCTATGTATGGAAATTGATTAATTTTGAATTTTTTGCAGATTCCCTGGAGCTAGACGCGCGTGCGAGGTGTCAGGAGAAGCGTCTCGGCGCGGGCCAGGTAACTGGTACGTTTTCAGGAATAAGGGATGAAGAAAATTTTTGAGGGTGGTCAAAAAACCACTTTTTTCGGGCAAAAATCGTGTTTTCAGCGACCGGGAAGGGTGTCAGCTCGCGCACAGCGCCGGGAACCCGAGGTTAGTATGGCGAAAACACGATTCCGCAAACAGAATGAAAATCGAATGAAGGGTTCCGTAGTTAGAACCAGGTTAGTATGTTGAATTTAGTAAAAAAGGGGTTGGTGCCAAAATTAAAACCACCCTTGCAAAAAAGTCAAAAATTTTTTGTCAATAGGTTAGGGGACGCCTATTTAAGTTTTCTGGAACAGAAAACCGCTTCAAAAACGCAGTCCAGACGCCCAAGAAATTACGATTTTTGTTTTGAATGTTCTCGCTAAGGTGGATTCTGAGGTAAGTACCTATGTATGGAAATTGATTAATTTTGAATTTTTTGCAGATTCCCTGGAGCTAGACGCGCGTGCGAGGTGTCAGGAGAAGCGTCTCGGCGCGGGCCAGGTAACTGGTACGTTTTCAGGAATAAGGGATGAAGAAAATTTTTGAGGGTGGTCAAAAAACCACTTTTTTCGGGCAAAAATCGTGTTTTCAGCGACCGGGAAGGGTGTCAGCTCGCGCACAGCGCCGGGAACCCGAGGTTAGTATGGCGAAAACACGATTCCGCAAACAGAATGAAAATCGAATGAAGGGTTCCGTAGTTAGAACCAGGTTAGTATGTTGAATTTAGTAAAAAAGGGGTTGGTGCCAAAATTAAAACCACCCTTGCAAAAAAGTCAAAAATTTTTTGTCAATAGGTTAGGGGACGCCTATTTAAGTTTTCTGGAACAGAAAACCGCTTCAAAAACGCAGTCCAGACGCCCAAGAAATTACGATTTTTGTTTTGAATGTTCTCGCTAAGGTGGATTCTGAGGTAAGTACCTATGTATGGAAATTGATTAATTTTGAATTTTTTGCAGATTCCCTGGAGCTAGACGCGCGTGCGAGGTGTCAGGAGAAGCGTCTCGGCGCGGGCCAGGTAACTGGTACGTTTTCAGGAATAAGGGATGAAGAAAATTTTTGAGGGTGGTCAAAAAACCACTTTTTTCGGGCAAAAATCGTGTTTTCAGCGACCGGGAAGGGTGTCAGCTCGCGCACAGCGCCGGGAACCCGAGGTTAGTATGGCGAAAACACGATTCCGCAAACAGAATGAAAATCGAATGAAGGGTTCCGTAGTTAGAACCAGGTTAGTATGTTGAATTTAGTAAAAAAGGGGTTGGTGCCAAAATTAAAACCACCCTTGCAAAAAAGTCAAAAATTTTTTGTCAATAGGTTAGGGGACGCCTATTTAAGTTTTCTGGAACAGAAAACCGCTTCAAAAACGCAGTCCAGACGCCCAAGAAATTACGATTTTTGTTTTGAATGTTCTCGCTAAGGTGGATTCTGAGGTAAGTACCTATGTATGGAAATTGATTAATTTTGAATTTTTTGCAGATTCCCTGGAGCTAGACGCGCGTGCGAGGTGTCAGGAGAAGCGTCTCGGCGCGGGCCAGGTAACTGGTACGTTTTCAGGAATAAGGGATGAAGAAAATTTTTGAGGGTGGTCAAAAAACCACTTTTTTCGGGCAAAAATCGTGTTTTCAGCGACCGGGAAGGGTGTCAGCTCGCGCACAGCGCCGGGAACCCGAGGTTAGTATGGCGAAAACACGATTCCGCAAACAGAATGAAAATCGAATGAAGGGTTCCGTAGTTAGAACCAGGTTAGTATGTTGAATTTAGTAAAAAAGGGGTTGGTGCCAAAATTAAAACCACCCTTGCAAAAAAGTCAAAAATTTTTTGTCAATAGGTTAGGGGACGCCTATTTAAGTTTTCTGGAACAGAAAACCGCTTCAAAAACGCAGTCCAGACGCCCAAGAAATTACGATTTTTGTTTTGAATGTTCTCGCTAAGGTGGATTCTGAGGTAAGTACCTATGTATGGAAATTGATTAATTTTGAATTTTTTGCAGATTCCCTGGAGCTAGACGCGCGTGCGAGGTGTCAGGAGAAGCGTCTCGGCGCGGGCCAGGTAACTGGTACGTTTTCAGGAATAAGGGATGAAGAAAATTTTTGAGGGTGGTCAAAAAACCACTTTTTTCGGGCAAAAATCGTGTTTTCAGCGACCGGGAAGGGTGTCAGCTCGCGCACAGCGCCGGGAACCCGAGGTTAGTATGGCGAAAACACGATTCCGCAAACAGAATGAAAATCGAATGAAGGGTTCCGTAGTTAGAACCAGGTTAGTATGTTGAATTTAGTAAAAAAGGGGTTGGTGCCAAAATTAAAACCACCCTTGCAAAAAAGTCAAAAATTTTTTGTCAATAGGTTAGGGGACGCCTATTTAAGTTTTCTGGAACAGAAAACCGCTTCAAAAACGCAGTCCAGACGCCCAAGAAATTACGATTTTTGTTTTGAATGTTCTCGCTAAGGTGGATTCTGAGGTAAGTACCTATGTATGGAAATTGATTAATTTTGAATTTTTTGCAGATTCCCTGGAGCTAGACGCGCGTGCGAGGTGTCAGGAGAAGCGTCTCGGCGCGGGCCAGGTAACTGGTACGTTTTCAGGAATAAGGGATGAAGAAAATTTTTGAGGGTGGTCAAAAAACCACTTTTTTCGGGCAAAAATCGTGTTTTCAGCGACCGGGAAGGGTGTCAGCTCGCGCACAGCGCCGGGAACCCGAGGTTAGTATGGCGAAAACACGATTCCGCAAACAGAATGAAAATCGAATGAAGGGTTCCGTAGTTAGAACCAGGTTAGTATGTTGAATTTAGTAAAAAAGGGGTTGGTGCCAAAATTAAAACCACCCTTGCAAAAAAGTCAAAAATTTTTTGTCAATAGGTTAGGGGACGCCTATTTAAGTTTTCTGGAACAGAAAACCGCTTCAAAAACGCAGTCCAGACGCCCAAGAAATTACGATTTTTGTTTTGAATGTTCTCGCTAAGGTGGATTCTGAGGTAAGTACCTATGTATGGAAATTGATTAATTTTGAATTTTTTGCAGATTCCCTGGAGCTAGACGCGCGTGCGAGGTGTCAGGAGAAGCGTCTCGGCGCGGGCCAGGTAACTGGTACGTTTTCAGGAATAAGGGATGAAGAAAATTTTTGAGGGTGGTCAAAAAACCACTTTTTTCGGGCAAAAATCGTGTTTTCAGCGACCGGGAAGGGTGTCAGCTCGCGCACAGCGCCGGGAACCCGAGGTTAGTATGGCGAAAACACGATTCCGCAAACAGAATGAAAATCGAATGAAGGGTTCCGTAGTTAGAACCAGGTTAGTATGTTGAATTTAGTAAAAAAGGGGTTGGTGCCAAAATTAAAACCACCCTTGCAAAAAAGTCAAAAATTTTTTGTCAATAGGTTAGGGGACGCCTATTTAAGTTTTCTGGAACAGAAAACCGCTTCAAAAACGCAGTCCAGACGCCCAAGAAATTACGATTTTTGTTTTGAATGTTCTCGCTAAGGTGGATTCTGAGGTAAGTACCTATGTATGGAAATTGATTAATTTTGAATTTTTTGCAGATTCCCTGGAGCTAGACGCGCGTGCGAGGTGTCAGGAGAAGCGTCTCGGCGCGGGCCAGGTAACTGGTACGTTTTCAGGAATAAGGGATGAAGAAAATTTTTGAGGGTGGTCAAAAAACCACTTTTTTCGGGCAAAAATCGTGTTTTCAGCGACCGGGAAGGGTGTCAGCTCGCGCACAGCGCCGGGAACCCGAGGTTAGTATGGCGAAAACACGATTCCGCAAACAGAATGAAAATCGAATGAAGGGTTCCGTAGTTAGAACCAGGTTAGTATGTTGAATTTAGTAAAAAAGGGGTTGGTGCCAAAATTAAAACCACCCTTGCAAAAAAGTCAAAAATTTTTTGTCAATAGGTTAGGGGACGCCTATTTAAGTTTTCTGGAACAGAAAACCGCTTCAAAAACGCAGTCCAGACGCCCAAGAAATTACGATTTTTGTTTTGAATGTTCTCGCTAAGGTGGATTCTGAGGTAAGTACCTATGTATGGAAATTGATTAATTTTGAATTTTTTGCAGATTCCCTGGAGCTAGACGCGCGTGCGAGGTGTCAGGAGAAGCGTCTCGGCGCGGGCCAGGTAACTGGTACGTTTTCAGGAATAAGGGATGAAGAAAATTTTTGAGGGTGGTCAAAAAACCACTTTTTTCGGGCAAAAATCGTGTTTTCAGCGACCGGGAAGGGTGTCAGCTCGCGCACAGCGCCGGGAACCCGAGGTTAGTATGGCGAAAACACGATTCCGCAAACAGAATGAAAATCGAATGAAGGGTTCCGTAGTTAGAACCAGGTTAGTATGTTGAATTTAGTAAAAAAGGGGTTGGTGCCAAAATTAAAACCACCCTTGCAAAAAAGTCAAAAATTTTTTGTCAATAGGTTAGGGGACGCCTATTTAAGTTTTCTGGAACAGAAAACCGCTTCAAAAACGCAGTCCAGACGCCCAAGAAATTACGATTTTTGTTTTGAATGTTCTCGCTAAGGTGGATTCTGAGGTAAGTACCTATGTATGGAAATTGATTAATTTTGAATTTTTTGCAGATTCCCTGGAGCTAGACGCGCGTGCGAGGTGTCAGGAGAAGCGTCTCGGCGCGGGCCAGGTAACTGGTACGTTTTCAGGAATAAGGGATGAAGAAAATTTTTGAGGGTGGTCAAAAAACCACTTTTTTCGGGCAAAAATCGTGTTTTCAGCGACCGGGAAGGGTGTCAGCTCGCGCACAGCGCCGGGAACCCGAGGTTAGTATGGCGAAAACACGATTCCGCAAACAGAATGAAAATCGAATGAAGGGTTCCGTAGTTAGAACCAGGTTAGTATGTTGAATTTAGTAAAAAAGGGGTTGGTGCCAAAATTAAAACCACCCTTGCAAAAAAGTCAAAAATTTTTTGTCAATAGGTTAGGGGACGCCTATTTAAGTTTTCTGGAACAGAAAACCGCTTCAAAAACGCAGTCCAGACGCCCAAGAAATTACGATTTTTGTTTTGAATGTTCTCGCTAAGGTGGATTCTGAGGTAAGTACCTATGTATGGAAATTGATTAATTTTGAATTTTTTGCAGATTCCCTGGAGCTAGACGCGCGTGCGAGGTGTCAGGAGAAGCGTCTCGGCGCGGGCCAGGTAACTGGTACGTTTTCAGGAATAAGGGATGAAGAAAATTTTTGAGGGTGGTCAAAAAACCACTTTTTTCGGGCAAAAATCGTGTTTTCAGCGACCGGGAAGGGTGTCAGCTCGCGCACAGCGCCGGGAACCCGAGGTTAGTATGGCGAAAACACGATTCCGCAAACAGAATGAAAATCGAATGAAGGGTTCCGTAGTTAGAACCAGGTTAGTATGTTGAATTTAGTAAAAAAGGGGTTGGTGCCAAAATTAAAACCACCCTTGCAAAAAAGTCAAAAATTTTTTGTCAATAGGTTAGGGGACGCCTATTTAAGTTTTCTGGAACAGAAAACCGCTTCAAAAACGCAGTCCAGACGCCCAAGAAATTACGATTTTTGTTTTGAATGTTCTCGCTAAGGTGGATTCTG